>JAZKJV010010925.1:0-637634 GCA_037367405.1 Ottelia alismoides | reverse complement strand
TCTCAGGCAAGGTGGAGGAGGTCACAGGCGACGAGGGGGAGATCCAAAGATGCGTGAAAACCTCACCGGAGCTGAGACTTTATATGCTCAGGGATCCGAGAAGATCAGGATCGGGCGAGTCACTCGAGCCTCGGATCCCTGAGATCCACCCCGGGCATGGGTCACGGATGTTCAATGATCAATTGGAGCCCGAGGTTAAGGTCGTTGGCGATCGGGTCGACCGTGGAGAAAATAGTGAAATCGGGTCGGGCAGGACGGACCCGGCTCTAGTGGTCCTGGGGGGAGAGTTGACGGGGTCAACAATACCCCGCGGACCAATCAGAGCCCGCCAAGCACATTATTTTTGTTTATTTATTTTAAGCTAGAAAATGATCGAATTAATAAAAACTTAAAACATGAAATATTTTTATTTTATTTTTTCTATTTTTTTGTGATTTTTAATTAATTTTTCGAAATAAAATTAGGTATATACATAGTAGGGTTATATATAGGTATATATACAATATATAGGATTTTGATTTTTGATTTTTAATTTCTTATTTTTGTACAATTTTATTCCTATTTTATATTTTATTTATTTTCATTATAAAATAAGGAATAAAAAGATATTTTTATTTTATTTTAATTATTTATATACATAGGTGAAATAAATATATATATATATATTTATATACATGGTATATTTACAATATCTTTTTGTGTTTTTAATTTTGTTATTTTTATTTTGTTTTTGTTTTAATTGATTTTATTTAATTTATTTACATTTTATAATATAGGATATTTACAAAAATTTTGGAAATTAGTTTTATTTATTTATAAGGCTTAAATAATTAAGTGGATGGTCTACATACAAGGTGACTATACAAGTTGTGTTTTTGTTTTCTTTTTAATTTTTAAATTTTTATTTTGATTTTATATTTATAAATATATACAAATATTTACAAGCCTATTTTTGTGAGGAAAATACTTTTATTTTATTTACAAGAATATTTACACACATGAGCCCCTATCTCCCTCTACTTTGGCTTTTATGCGGTCAGGCCCATGCTGAGCCCTCCCTTGGGTTAGGTTGCTCAATATTTATTCTAAATATTTCCCTCTTTTTATTTTTAATCTTTATTCTTTTATTTTTGCACAAAAACATGCTAATTATAGGTTTTTACACAATGCATGCTTTTGGTAATTATTTGTATTTACACATATCTACATGCATTTGCAAAGGTTTTTGTAGCTAAAATATAAGAATAAAGAGTGATGAATGAGTATTCATCAGTGGTTTAGAGGACACTGCATAAGGCTCCGTCCTCAAGTAAAGGGTAGCCGTTCTACGGTCCTTTCCTCAAGTAAAGGGTAGCCGTTCTACGGTCCTTACTTACTCCCATACTGGCTGAAAGTAGGTGCAACTAGCCGTAAGAATTCGAGACAGTCGGTAGGGAAATAAATGCACCTAACAACTTGTTTAAATGGCTTGCAAGATTTATATTCTCACCAATTAAAACTGACAAGATAATTGGGCGAACCCTCACGGCCTTCACTGAGTGAGTTGGTGAAACATACCTTTGTATTGTGTTTGAATTGTGCGTAGTAGAAACTAGATAATCAACGAATACCGCACACTTGTGCCTAGATCATGAACCTTAAACCTCTTGTTGATCAGTTGAAATCGATAATGAAATATTGTGAAAATTCACGTTCGGACTCCGTGAACCCTTCTCTGACCGCCACAAACTTTCCAATCTCAAAGGTTCAGAGGCATTCTTACTCAGGACCACCTTGGGTTCATGGATACCTTTCCCGTGAATCCTCCTCTTATGATTCTTTCATCTTCTTGGAAGGAGGTCAATCCCATACACTTTCTTTATCTCTTGATCACATCGAGGAAGACTCTCACCTCGATAACTCTGATTCTGATTCTTTCAAGACTATTGACTCCGATCTTGCACATTCTGAAGGTGAAAAGAAGAAGACAAAGAAGATGCCTCCCAAGTTGCCTCCCAAGAAAGACCATGAAGAAGAGCCCAATGAAGATCCAATATAGATGATTTTTGCAAGATTAGCTGCATCTGAGCAGCAACAGCTTTTACTGAGAGAGCAGCTAGAGCAATTGAATGTTGGGGGAGAATCGCCAATGGAAGCCGCATACAATCCTGGGCAGTACAGAGTGAGGAATTATTTGCAGCCACCTCAGCCATAGATTAACTATGAACTGAAGACACATGTCCTGAGTCAGTTACCACAATTCCATGGTAATGCGACTGAAGAGCCATAGGAATTATTGCGAGACTTGGAGCTAATATGTTCTAATCTGAGGCACCCACAAGTCATCCAGGACTACATTCGTCTCACTACACTACCTTTCCCTTGAAAGGGAAGACAGATTACTGGGTGAAGAACTTAGGAGTGACTGTAACCACTTATGATAGGTTCAAGAACCTATTAAATGAAATTATACCCATTGAGTCGGATCAACCATATGAGGACTCGCATCACCAGTTTCTCTCAAGTGCCTAATGAACCACTCTGTGATGCTTGGAATAGATTTAAAGATCTGCTACAGAAGTGTCCCTGCCATGACCTAGATAACAACATCTTAGTTCAGTCACTCTACTCTGGCCTCAACTACGAGACTCAAGGGTTAGTCAGCGCTATCTGCGGAGGCAATTACACATCCTGAGGAGCTGAGACCGTCTGGAAAGTACTGGAGCAGATGGCAGAGACAAGCCGCTCACAGATCACCAGTAGAGCATACACGGATTCCCTAAATACATTTCAAGCCAAAGGAGGAAAGCAAACTATCACAAAGATAGTAGAGGATTTGATTCCAAACATGAACATCATCGTCGGTAAATTGACAGTTGTGGATCAAATTCATAATAGGATGAACGACATCGACCATAGGATCTCCCAATTTCCGAAGCAAATGGAGGAGCTCACTGCGAAGGTATCCAAGATGGGGATGCCTACTGCACCTATGGTCCCGATCTATCGTGTACATCATGTCTACGAGGAACCATGGGTTTAGGACCAATCCTATGCCTAACCTTCCCAGTAGTCACCTCCACCAGCCGAGACTGTTGAAGAAGCCCCGCCTCTGACATTCGAAGTGAACAGCATTCGGTACACTCAGGACACTACCCGACAGGGTAATATGGGGGACCGTAAGCCATACCAGCATCCGCCCACTTTCTATAATGTCGAATTTCCTTCAGCTCCGCAACACACTCAGAACACTACATCATTCCAACATCCGAAGTAGCAGCAGTAGCCATACAACCATCAGAACCAACCTCAGAAATAACGTCAGCAATATCAAGCTCCAAAACAATCAGCTCAACCAGCCAACCCGCCAGAAGAATCGGTAGATATCAAGAGACAGATGCTTGAGGAAATTCGCAACTTTCTAAATGAGCTACAAGATCTACGGGTTGATGTTAATCGCTTGTCCCGCTGGAAGGATGAACAAACAGCCTCAGCTACAACCATTCCCGCCCAAGTTCAAGCTAACCCCAAGAGCTAGAACAAATCTCAATCTTCCAACACAATGGCCAGGTATACTATTCATATTTTTCCACATCTGAACATGAGATCCTTTTGTTTGACAATATCAATGCCATGTCACTTAGGAGCAGAAGGATCGTGGTTGTACCTGACCGGGCACGGGAATCAGATCATGAAGACTTGGAAAATCAATCGGAGGATGCTTCCGAGTACGAAGAAGAAGGACACCTGAAGATCACAACACGAGAAAAAGGAAAAGCATCTGTGGAGTCTGTAGAGGACCTTGAACCTCTAGTTGCTGCAAAAATACTTTTGTCACCTCGTAGCAACCTGATTTTGATTATTATCAGAAAACTAATGATTGTAATAAGAACTCCATTTCAAATAAAGATGCTCTTATTTCTGATTCTGGCTCTCTATCTCCTGCCTCAAATGCTTCCATTCCTTTCCCCCATGCTCTTAAGAAAGGAAAATAAAAGAAAAACATTCAAGATGACCCAGAAATGGAACGGCTCAGCCAACAAAATATCACATTCAAAGTACCCTTTGATCAATATGTGACCAGCAATCCAGCATGTCAGAAGTACTTTAAGGTGAAATGCACTCCCACCAGAACTCGTACAAAGAAATCAAGTCAATTTGTGGAGACTCATATCTTGACAGTTGCCACTACCAAATATGTCAAAAATCAGCATTTACCAAGAAAGAAAAGGGATCTCAGTGCTCATTATGTGGAGAGTCGCATTGGCGGCATTGCGTTCGCACGCAGACTTCTCGACAATGGTTCTTCCATCAATCTTCTACCATTAGCATTATATTATAAATTGGAGTTAGGTCCTCTCAAGAAATCATTATCTCTACTCCAATTTGCTGATAATTCCACTAAAAGACCTAAGGGTAAAGTGAAAAATGTAATCATCAGCATCGAGGGTACGGAATACAAAGTGGACTTCACAGTCCTTGATATGGAGACCTCGAACCATTGGAAGGAATCCCAAATCATTCTTAGAAGACCATTCTTAAGAACCACTAAAGACTTATTCGATTACGGTACCAGAATGATGAAATTCTGCTCTCCAGTCGGAGAAGTGGACCTGGAGATGAAACAAACAAAGTGGCAAAGACCAGACTCCGAATCCACCACTGAATATGCCGAAACATCAGAATGCAATCTCATCATCACTACTGGGCCGTGGGACCAACTGCCAGACATTCAGATTGAAAGCACCTCATCAGAAGAAGAAACAGTGCATAGTGCAGTTTGCGAGATGTTGCCAAACCTATCTAGACACCCAGATGCCTATAACCTTGATGACAAAAAAATCCTTTCGGATTTGTCAGTCCCATCTTCTATAGGACAATCAAGAAATATCGATGACGAGTCGGACACAGCTTTGGTCGAATTACCGCTCTACATTAGTGATCCTACTTGCCTTTCTTCGAAATTGGTAGCTAGCACATCACAGAGTGATTCACTGCCAACCAACACTGAGCCAGATGCAATAGTCGTTCAACCAGACTTAATTGATGATTCAGATTGCCAGAGCTGAAACAACTGCCTCCCACTCTGAAGTATGCATTTCTTAATGGCCCCAAAGAGAAATTCCCTATGATCATTATCTCATCATTAACCATGGACCAGGAATCTAGATTACTCGAAGTCCTTGAGCGAAATAGAAAAGCCATCGGTTGGACTGTTCATAGGAATCAACCCCGCTCTCTGCTTGCACCAAATTTATATTGAGGATAACGCAAGGCCTTCCCGTGAATTTCAGAGAAGATTAAACCCCAATCTTCGGGAAGTAGTTAAGAAAAAGATAGAGAAATGGTGCAAAGCAGGGTTTATATACCCCATTTCTGACTCCAAGTGGGTGCCCCCCCTTCATGTCGTCCTGAAGAAGTTGGGAATCCAAATGGTCACGAACAAAGAAGGGGTGGAGATCACGACCCGAGTACCCACGTCGTGGCGCGTCTGTGTCGATTACAGGCGCCTGAATGCTGCGACCAAGAAAGATTACTTTCCACTGCCATTTATTGACCAAATCTTGGAGAGACCTGCAGAGAAGGCATTCTTCTATTTTCTTGATGGGTACTCTGGCTACAATCAAGTAGCTATCGCTCTCGAGGATCAAGAAAAGAGCACATTTACTTGTCCCTTCGGTACCTACACATTCAAGCGCATGCCATTCAGGCTTTGTAATGCCCCATGCACATTTCAACGGTGCATGATTGTCGTATTTGCCGAAATGGTTGGTGATTTCCTGAAGTCTTTATGGATGACTTCTCGGTTCATGGCGATTCATTTGATACATGTTTAGCGTACTTGGATCGAGTCCTCCAGAGATACAGGGAGGTTAATTTGGCACTCTCCTGGGAGAAAAGTCACTTTATGGTGACAGAGGGTATCGTGTTGGGGTACGTCATTTCCAAAAAGGGAATGGAGGTCGACCCTGCCAAGGTGGATGTGATCAAGAAACTTGAGCCACCAACCAACGCCAAGTCAGTGAGGTCTTTCGTAGGGCATGTTGGATTTTATCGAAGGTTTATCCCTGATTTTTCAAAGATCGCCCGCCCATTGACTGAGCTCTTAGGAAAAGACACCGAGTTTTTTGCGAATCACAAATGTCTAGAGGCATTCGAGCTCCTGAAAAAGAAAATATGTAAATCACCGATATTACAAGCTCTCGACTGGTCTATTCCCTTTGAGATAAGGATTGATGCATCGGATTTTGCTGTCCGAGCGGTACTTGGACAAAGAATAGATGGAATTCCTTATGCGATTCACTACGCGAGCAAAGTGTTGGATCCTGCATAGAGAAATTATACGGTAACTGAAAAGAAAATGCTCGCGGTTGTTTGAGCCCTTGAAAAATTCAGATCATACATATTGGGCTCCAAGGTGACAATTTTCACTGATAATACAACAATAAAATATCTTATGGATAAGAAGGACGCCAAAGCACGGCTTTTGAGATGGATCTTATTAATCCAAGAATTTAATATGGCGATCAAGGATAAACCTGGAATAAAGAATGTTTTTGCTGATCACCTTTCCCGAATTGAGTAAAACGATTATCCTGACACTGGATCAATTAAGGAGACTTTTCCAGACGAATCAATTTGCGTTATTGATTCAACCCCATGGTATTCCAACATCGTGAACTATATTGTCTCCAAGAAGGTTCTCTTTGGTTGGACTAAGAGAATGATTGATCAATTGAAGATGGATTAGAGAAAATACCAATGTGACGATCCTTTCCTTTTGTATGAAAGACCGGATTGTGTCTGGTGAAGATGTATTCCTCAGGAGGAATACCAGTGTGTCCTCCACATTGTCATTCTCTCGAGGCTGGAGGATACCATTCAGGAAAGAGAACCGTGTACAAAGTACTCCAATGTGGATTTTACTGGCAAACCTTATTTCGAGATGCTAATGATTTTGTACAATCATGCCCGATTTGTCGAAGAATGGGAGGGACTGTTGGATATAGATATGAAATGCCCAATAATTTTTTGTGATGTTTTCGATGTGTGGTGGATTGATTTTATGGGTCCTTTTTCCAGTAGAAATGGATTTGAGTACATTTGTTAGCAGTGATTATTTATCAAGATGGGTAGAGGCTATTCCAACCCGAACCACATATAGCAAAATCGTATGTAAGCTTATCAAGGATAATATCATTGCAAGATTCGGGGTACCAAATGTCTTGATTTCAGATGGAGGTAGCCACTTTGTGAATAAGGAAATGAGATCTTTGGCTAAGGAGTATAACTTTGAGCATAGAATAGCCAACCCATATCATCCACAAACTAATGGCATGGCAGAAGTTTCTACTAGAGAGGTGAAGGGTATTCTTCAGAAGTTGGTTCGTCCAGATAGGAAGAACTGGTCGAAACTGTTGGACCAGGTTCTGTGGGCCTATAGGACAACCTACAGACTCCACTCGGTACTTCACCTTTTAGGATGATCTATGGCAAGCCATTCCATCAACCCGCAGAGTTGATTCACAAATCAGAATGGGCAATCAAAAAGCTGATTTGGAGTTGTCACCTAGGGAAATTATGCTGATACTTATATCTGAATGAGCTAATTGAAATCTGAAATCGGGCATACGACAACAGTGTAATCTATAAGGATAAGGTCAAGAGATGGCATGATAGACACATTTGAGATAAAACCTTTGTCCCTGAGCAGAAAGTGTGATTGTTTAATGCTCGGCTGAAGATTTTTCACAGGAAACTAACATCAAAATGGACGGGTCCCAACATTGTCGTCGATGTGCATACTAATGGAAGTGTGGATATTACCGAACTCAAAGATGATGCACAAACTTTCTCAGTGAATGGATAATTGCTGAAGCCATATATAGAATCATCCAAGGAGTAGGCAGTTCAAGTTGAGGTCATCTACTTCACGCAGAGCGAGGACATTGAAGATTCATCAGATCATTCCCACCCTCCCTCCCGACCACATCGATCTCCTTGTATAGCTTCTTCCTCTACTTAGGCCAAGGCCTAAGTATAGGGGGGACCGATGCCATCTGTACAAACATTTTCTCCATCTCACAATCGCTCCATTTCCACCCTTCTTTTGTACTTAGGCTGACCAGATCCTTAGTATAGAGGGAACCGATGCCCATCTGTATATACTCTCCTCATTCACATATCCCGACCGCTTCATATTTTTCCGCTCTTCTTTTATACTTAGTCTGTTCACAGACTAAGTATAGGGTGTGGACCGATGTATCTCTGTCTTTTTCCTTTTCTTTTTCTTTTCCTTTTTACTCTCTTACGCTTAGCCTGATCTATGTCTTCTTTATGCTTCTTGTGCTCTGAGGACACATCACTCGCTAAGTATAGGGGGGTCTGTATTTATACTTCGTATATATTTTAACAATATCTGGTACTTTCACATAAATTTATATGTGTTTATGGGATGGGTAACTAGCTTAAAAAAGGAAGAAAGAAAAAACACAAAAAGAAAAAAGAGTTTTGCTACTAACACTGACTGTCGCCAAATTTTTTGAAAAAAGGCTTCTTATTCATTTTTGCAAAAAAAAAATCAAATCATAAATCACAAAAAAAAAAATTTGTCTGCATTTCACACACTTGCACTTCATCCAACATTTCATTCATTTGCATCTGTGAAAAGTCATTGGGTTCTGAACCGGAGTTATGAGAAGAAACTGAGAGTGGTCTGGACTTGACCTTAATCCACCTAATTTTCAGAGGAACTTCACCAAGAAATAGGATTTTAGAAGCTTCAGGTCTTTGACTTAATTCTTTAAGTTCCACATGGCAATGTGCAGCATTTGACTCTTAGTGCCTAACCCGGTCTCTTCATTCTGGGTACAACTCTGCAATTGGGACTTAATTTTTACTCTCGCACTATGCACTTAGCTCAACTCAGACGAGATGTTGGAAGACTGTGTGAGTTTCTTTTCAGGTAACATGAAAATCTAAAGGCCAGAGTACGAGTTGAAATAAAGCTTCGGAAAAGGGATAGACGGTTGGGCACAATTTTTTCTATGACCCCCAAAAATTATACGGAAACAAAAAGATTCTATATCCGTAGGGGCGCAACAAGATCCAAGCAGAACCACCAAAAATTCCAAATACAAAGAAGCCACTAACAAATAAATATCTGACCAAAAAGGTCCAAGCTTCAAAGAAAACCTGCAGATCTTGGTGAAGACTCGGCTACATTGGACAACTTCAGAAGGAGAGGTGAGTACACTGGCCACCCTCCAGTTCTTTTCCCCTTCTTCTATCTTCTCCCCCCAATTCGATTGTGAACACATCGCGACAGACCTTAGAAAGAATTACCTGACTCCCCGAGGACGAGTTACTGAAGAGGAGATGAGCATGGTAGTCCAACATTCTGGACGGGAAAAACTAAAACTTTTCACACACATGAGTCGATTGTTCAATGTTCATAGGGTATGCTTTGGGAAGAGGATTGATCGAAGATGACTTCTGAGCCGAAACTGTGACAATGATGTGTAGAACATGAAGGCTGTTGATTTTGAAATTCTACATCTCATAGAAGTTCTGCCAAACCAATAATCCAAAAGTCGAGTTTAGTTCCATTTTCACCTTCAGCTCAACGTCTTGGTATGGAACCCAATCTCATTTCACCTCATGGCATTTCTTTTTGATGCTCAGGGGCGAGCATGGTTTAAGTATAGGGGGATGATGAATCTCGGATTCATCACTCTAAATCTCATTAATTAAGCTCAAACCCCTCAAAACCATCGGCATTTCTTCATTTATTCTGCATAATTAGCATTCATGCATGTTTTCATAAGAATTGCATTTTATCCCGAATTTTTGCACAAAATAAGAAACCAAAAATCCCAACCAAAATTTACCTGTAAATAGCCTAACTTCCCTGATTTTTAACGCATTCATGCTAACTCCGAATGACCCAAAACCACTCCACTGTGTACATATCACTAACAAGAATTAATGAAAAATACAAAAAAAAACCAGTAACCCAAATAAGTGGACCAAAAACCCAAACCCTAGTTCTAGGATTCCCGGACTAAAAATCTCATATCTTCCCCATCCAGTGTTCGTTTTGATCCTACTCACTTTTGAAGTAATGTACATTCAATTACCTTCAAAACAAGACCAAGTTCAAGTGAATCGGAGCTCATATGTGAAAGTTGGGTTTTGGGCCTCTTTTGTACATTTTGTATTTTAGCGGTTTTTGACCTAGTATTTTATGTACATAATTAACCTATTTTAATTTATTTCTTTTTTATTTGTCTTCTTTGATGAAATTTTTTATTAAATTACATAAAGATCCAAATCCAATCTGACCTTGAAATCAAAGAAACAAATTGAGTCCAAGTCTTCACTAACTGTTTGTACAAAATTGGTCTTTTTCGTGTTTTATTTTATTTCTTCTTTTTCTAAATTAATAAAAATCCAAAAAAAATTAGATTAACATGTTAATATTTATCTTTGATTTTGTCATATTTTTTCCGGAATTTTATCTTGTTTAAAAATGACAAAAAATATAAAATCCAAAAATCAAGGTATTCTATGTACACGGGATACCCCAAAAATATCACATTGTGCAGTTTATCGATTTTTTTTTGATATCTCCATGAAAGTTGTAGATCTCATTGAAACGAGCAATTTTCATGAAGAAACTTTTTCAATCCTAGGTCGTTTGCTATTTATTTTGGATTTTACAAAGTATTTAATTTATAATTTTTGTGGTGCTGACACGTGGCAGCTCCTGGAGCCTCCACGTGTCAGTCATTTTTCAATTATTTATTTATTTATTCGTTTATAAAAAAATAATAAAAAATTTTAAAAATAATAATTAAAGAACGCACGTGCACCGCCCCTTCCCTCAAACGCCGCCACGCGTCGCATCCTGGGTCGTCCGATCTCGACCGATCGGACGGCCCGCATCCTTCATCTTCCTTCCCCCTTTCCTGATTTGGCCGGTGCCACCTCCCTTCGATTTCACCTCCGCCCAGTAATATTGCAACCGCATGTCCCCTCCGATCTCATCGAATCCTCGTCCGATACAGTCGCATCTCGTCAACCTCCCAATCACTCCCGCAAATCCACTCAGATCTCCTCCTCCCGGCGAATCTCATCAAATCCCTAATCCAGTCCGCCCCGATTTTTTCCATCTCCGGCAGCCCGTGCCTCTTCTATTTAAACGAACCACCGCCATCGGAACAAGCATCCGCTGTTTAGCTCCCTCTGGTGGTGACAACCCAAAAGTCAGCGCGATCCGAGGACCTTGTCCTCGTCGCAGCTCCGCCACAGTGCAGTTGTTCCACTCCGATCATACATTGCCGTCAAGCCCCTCTCCGCCCAGCTTCATCAACTCCACCGCCTCCAACAACCACGACTCTGTTGGAACCTGCTTCATCAACTTCGATCAATAATGCCGCCGACAACCGCATTGCCATAATTGTCATCGACGTCAGCCACCACGCCAGCACCACCGGAGCCACCAACATCATTGTCAACGCTCCACCACTCCGTTGCTCCACCGAAGACCGTTGACCGTCTGTCGGCCACCCCCTACCGCCCGATCAAGAAGGGGCCAAGGATCTTGATCGTCCGCGACCACCATACTCTCAACCGTCATATCCGATCTTCATCGACGGTTCAGATCCGCTTCAGAGCCTAACTCCGAGCCACCCCCGCACCGGGAGCCTCGGGCCGCCCGAAGCACGCAAGAAGCGCCACGTGCAGGCCCGCACCCATTCCTCATCTGAACATGTCACCGCACGTGCGCATCACTTGACGCATGGGTAAATTATAGACAAGCCCCTGGCTATTCTCCAATTTGCGTAGAGATCTAGTACAAGGGTCACATGCCTGGAACGTGACCTCTTGGAACTTTTGCAGAGGACCCCCCATCCGTACTAGTAATTACATTATGGTCCTTCTTTGCAATTTATTTTGTATTTAAATATTACATAAACACCCTTATACTCCCCCTCAGTTTTGGACCTTTTTATTGCACTATTTTATTCGTTAAAAATAGGCACTTTGTTCTACATCTAATTCTCTACATTTTGACATATTGTGGACTTTTTTGTGATCGATGGTTAATTAATAATTAATTATTATTTTTGGAAAATTGCATATTTTGCGCATTTTGTACTCTGAAATTTTTAATTGATTAACCATTGCTCTAAAAATTCCCTAAAAATCATTGATTGTAGACTTAAGTGGTTGATATTATGCCCAAAAATAATTGCATTTGCATGCATGGTTTGCCTTGTAAAAATCATATTGTATATTTCAATGTTTGATTTTTAGTAGGTATTGAATCTTGTATTTTAGAGGTTTAAGATTTTTCTTAGATCAATCACCTAGTGATATATCTTAAAGAATTTTATCCCTTGAAAATAATTAGGTTTAATTTTTGTTATAATTAAATATTGAAATTCACTTTGTCTGCATTTAAAATTTCATAAAAAATTCATCTTGCACCCAAAAATTCCAAAAAAATTATAGTACATTCAATTCATCATATTTTACATTGCGGACAAGTTTTGTATTTTTCGGACATCGTTTGAGCGTAATTTACAATTTAGTCCTTAAAATAGGCCAAAATTGTATTTTGCATCTTTTATTGCATTCAAAATTACAAAAAAAGACTACTCGAAAACTACGTACGAACTTTGATAGACATTATTCTAGGTTGTTCCTTTGCCTCCTTGTGTTCGACCTTGGGACTTGCCCAAGTAAAATATATATAAATCCACGTGATTCAAAATTGAAAAAATATTTTTGTGTGGTTTTTTCTTGACCGATTCTGATTGACGCCTACAACGAAACAACAAATTATTTTTTAGCGAACAACAAATACACGAGATATATTTCTTAACATGCATAATTTCGGACTCGTCACCCCTGTAAAATAAACATGAAATAATAACTAAAATGTAACAAAAAAGATCAACTTCAATGGTTGATAGATCCAGAAGAGACAAAATGCAAATATTGAAAAATTATCTTCATTTTTCGCAAACCCCTATCGTAGAATCTTATAAACATTTGAAAATACACGTGCCTCAATGCAACATTTGTCCCATTTATGATCAAAGGGTCATAATAGTCCCATGTTTTGATTGACGTAATTTCCTCCCTCGATAAGCCCTTTGTCATATATAACCGAGTTAGGGAAGAACTTTGATAACCCGAGCATGCGACTGCCTTGCTCCCATCGATGCTCTACTGCTCCAAAAATCACATTGAAGGTCACATTGGCTTCCTCTTGACCTAACTTCGAAGTTCTTAAAAAGAAACTAGACAACGCTAATGACTTGTAGAGGTAGGTAGACGATGATGATAGATTTGTAATGCGATTGGACCATTCAGTTGGATATTTATTCATTCATCACAACTTCATGTCGAGACCTCACAAAAATGCAAAATGCAACATCACCCCATTTACATATATTTCGAAGCATATTGATGTTGGAAGAGGGTTCCTGGAACCCTTTAAATGTTAATAATTGATGGGTTTAATTTCCAAAATCAGAGCACATTAATAATGAGGTGAGGCTCTTCGAGTAAGGGGATGAAGGGTTGTCGATCGGTGGTTTAATAAGAGTTAGAGCCATTATAGTCGAGAAAAAAATTGAGGTCGAACTTAGAAACAAACACATCACACAAAGCGCTTTCATGTTGGGCTCGAGGTTAAAGGAAATCTACTAGGAATATGAAACATGGTGTGCCAAAAAATCCAAAAATGTCGAAAACTTGTAAAATACCTAAATAAATGTAAATTAGCTCAAATAAAATAAATTGAAACTCGATAGTTGATTAAAATGTTGAGATATGAAGTTATTGTTCATTTTTACATATAAAATATACACCTGTTTTTAAATTTTTATTTTTTAATATTATATTAATTATATTTTATTTTGTCATCACTATATCGTGGACATATAGAGATATTTTTGTTGATCTTTTGTTTTCTCATCTATAGAGTATACAAAATGGAAAGTGTTACTTATACACATCTATCTATACCATGTAGAAGGCACCCACAGCGTAATATTTTGGCATAAATTAAGATGAGAAAATACTCTAAATATAATATTTTGTCTCTCATGATGTGTGGTACCCAATCCAAGCGTATCAGCAACAGTTAAACCACAAATAATAGATAAAGCATATAAAAATAAATGTAGGCTAAAATTTATTATAACTGTATAAAAATGTGTATAATGACAAGTAGTGTCGCGGTCGAACTAAGGGAGCAAAAGATGTGCAGATTAACAGTAGGGAGCAAATGATGTGTTTTTGTTAAAACATTATCCACGCTGAGGGGTATAAATGCAATATTCAAGAACATCAAAGCCCAATATGTAAATACACCAAAAAATATTACACTAATATTTAAAGTTCTGGGACCAAAAATAAATATATAAATCCAATGCAAGTTTCCAGACTAAATAGAAAATACAAAAGATAAAAGGGAGAAAGTGCAATATACCCCTCGAAAGGTGTTGATGGACTGCGGATGGAGCACCTCTTATCTATGTGGTAGGCAATGGACGATAAATGATGCTTCAAGGATGGAGGGAGGAGATTGGATCTTTCACTCTAATCTAACAACCCTGTAGAGCCTGATCGGACAACAACAGCTTCATCTGGTGATTGTTCGTGATCTAACGGTCGGGAGCACGCCTGGAAGAACAAGAAAGAAGACTCGGCTAGGCGAGCTTCAATCTATCCTTTCTCTTGGTCCCGAGGGTCTCCTGGCTCGCAGATTAGCGCAAAATGCCCCTAGAGTGATTCCGCGTCAGCTTATGGTCTCAAGGGGTTCCAGATCTCACTGAGGAGAGATCTGGAACTTGAAGAAGCTTGGAGACCTGGAGCTTCTGTCCTAGTCAAAATCAGGTCCTATGAGGGATCATTATGGTTCCTGCTTGAACTACAAAACTCCTATGTCAAGAGTGAAGCTCCTCGAATCATTAGTGGTTAAAAAATAGGGTGAAATGAAGGTGGCAAACATGCTCCAGCGAGAGGCAGAGGAGGAACACTAGTCTCCCAGATCTGAGCAAGATCTGGGGTTGAGGTAAGTCGAGGTGACAAAATATGGTGAGGGCAAGATGTGTAGGGGGTCAGGTAGGTTGGAGAACAGTCGTATCACAATGAACATAGGCTGGAGCTAGAAGATTTGACAAACTGCACTTTCTGGTTTTTAGGGTGAAATCAATGAAATTAAATGAAATGAAAGATAAGTTTTACCTAATGTCATTCCTACGAATTGAATAAAGCACGAAAAGAGCAGCTCGGGCCTGGGAATTAGGAAGCTGAAGGCATCGCAATGGAGCAACTCCAGCGAGCACTGGACCTCATTCCTCTGCCTTCTCCTCTGCACCTGAGCTCCGAGAAATGCTCCCACTATCACTAGGGATGCTACATATGAGAAGAACCGAGGATGGAGTTGGGTAAAAATAGATCAAAAATTTGAAAATGGTGGAAGAGGAGGTTAAGTAAGAGGGCAACCTCAGTCAGGGTTTACACTCAAATCGATGTTCCCTCGATCGAGGAATCATAAGGGCGTGAAAGAGCATGGATTGAGGAGAATATCTCATGAAGGAATCAAGCTCAAAAAATGAAACTATCATATGGGGCAAATTGGAGAAGGAGCAGGGTCAACACTATAACATGCCTAGGCCTAAGCAGGGTACATTTGACCAGTGGGAAAACCAAGGCCCGCACCTCATTGGTCCATGTCATGCGTTATAAGACAAATCAAAGAAGAAAATATAAATAAAAGGGAAATAAAATAGAAAATGATTTTACAATTTTATTCAAAACATGAAAGTTGTTCCTTATTTTGTGTATTATTTTTAGTTGATTTCTATTTATTTTTATCAACCTATTTATTATGTGTTATTTTTTACAAGTATAATGATAGGTGTAATTACCTATATATGATGTATTTTATTTTTATCTTATATTTAGTATTTCATTATTTAATATGCATAATTTATATAATTATAACTTATTAAATTACATATTTACTAATTTTTAATTTATTTTTCTGATTTTCTTTATTCACCTAAATATTAATATACACATATTATATAGGTATAGTTTACCTATATATTTCAATATATTATCTATTTTAATGAATTTTTAATGGTTTTATTCTAATTTTATTATGGAATTATGTTTTGTGTTATAACTATAAATATATGAAAATATAAAAAATAAAATATAAAGAATAAATATATTGATTATTATATACATGTATATATAACAATAGGGACCCAAAAGTCAACTTTTGCATCTCAACTCCAAATTAATGTAAACCACCTTCATTAAATAGAAATTTAATTTGAGTATAATAAAGGTTAGTTTGATTAGTTTTGAATTCATATGGAGAAGATACAGATCTGTGATGTTATGTTTGCGACTTTTTCATCTGTGTATCCCAACCACAATGTACCTTATATTTATGTGCAATTAATTTTGACTTCTTCTATGTATTTTATGTACATGTTTGGTGTTGACTGATGAGCGAAAAACCGAGCGACTAAGGTAAAGGTACAAAATTGGTCGTTGCGACCTCGGTCACTCAGATGCACTCAATCAAGAAGAATGAACCACTAATAGAGATAAAACAGATAAAACACAAAATAGCGGTCCTGCTATTGGATTAACCTAGTATAGCGACCAGGGTCGAACTCAAGGAGCACGGGTTGGCCTCTCGGCCTACGAAGTAGTAAAAAGAAATAAAATAAAAGAAGAAAATATTTTTAGTGGTTTCTAATTTATTTTATATTTTTTTTTGGATTTTTAATGTATTAAGAAAATAAGAAAAACAAAGAAACACACACTTTAACAATTTATTTAAAGCACTAAAAATCAACCAAAAATTCAAACAAAAATATTTTTATGTGTTTTATAATTTTTAATGTTTTTGATGAATTTTTGAGAATTTTCTGATGTTTATTTAATTTTCTAAAAATCAAAAAGCGACTGAAACAAATGGTACTGTCCAGCCGAGCTAAATAGGCCTAGATAAAATATCTAAAAGCCCTAAACTAGCCGGGAGGTAATTTTCCTGTAAAGAGAATAAAACAAGGAAATTTAGGCACCAATTTTATTATTTTTGGGTTTTTGGTTTAATTATTAGAATTTTTTTAAAAATTTAAGTGTTTTTCAATTTTTAGGGGTTTTCAGTAATGAAAAATAGCCAAAATTGGCTAGAAAATCAAACACAACAAAATAGACAGTCAACTATTTTTTTGTAATTTTTAGACACTATTTAATATTTTTTGTGATTTTTAAAGTTAGACAGTAGCAAAATTAAAGGTTTTTGAATTTTTAAAAATAACAAATGAAAACAAAAATGTCCACGAAAATTTTACACCATGGCAGGAGCTATGTATCCAATTTTCGTTGGATTTGGAGGTAGTTTGCTATTTTTTCAAAAATAAGAAAAGGGTACAGTGCACAGGGACCAAAGTGCAAATACCCAATAGCCTGGGGGGTCTGGTGCAATTTTCCCAGCAAAACACACACCACGCGCGTGCCTGGGGCAGTCAGGGACCCAAATGTAATAAAAATAAGTCCCGTGGACTTATTGGTAACAGGTACCAAAAGTCCAGGGGCCTATTCGCAAAATACCCAAAATATCACGCACATGTTGAAATAAACCACGCACAGGGGTATAAATGCAAATAAACTAAAACATTCATTCCATTGATAACAACCAGAACTACAGGGGCATATCTTGCAAATAAACCAGAGGAGCACGTGACGAAGCATGTGTCATACAACGTACAGGGGCATAAATGCAAGGAAAATAAAGTACGGGGTCCTCTATGCAAATAACCCTAAACTAAACAACTAAATTCAATATTTACAAGACTAAAGCGAAATAAAAGAAAAGCAGGGCCTATGGGTAAATTACCCTTTATTATGCGGACCGGCTGGATGGATGCCACGTGGAGGGATCTACGGTGTGGATCAGCTGCGGCTCCAACGCTAGGGTCCTCGATGTGATCTGACGCTCGAGGTTCAGCCACGTGTCTGATCGAGCGGCTGTGGCTTTCTGCGGCTAAACCTGGCGCATCGAATGGCTAGAATCGATCCTCCTGATGATCGGGCGGTGACTGATGCTCCCAGATGGACGGTTCAGTTGAGGTCTGGAGCTGGAGGACGAATCGAACGGCGACTGAGGATGCTGGAAGAACAGGTCCCCGGCGAGACTCACCGGCCTCGGGTGTACGCTAGGCTCCTCCTGGGAGCACTCTGAAGGTCGAAGAAGAAACGTGGAGTGCTCCCGCGTCTGCCAGTAGGCTCCGATGATCCAGCCGAGCTCCGAGGAGCTCGGGCGAGGTCGGCGGAGCTGAGCCTCCTGGCTGGATGACGAAGGGCCTCAGATGGCCTTCGTTTGACCTGCAAAGCGAACCAGAAGACTCGCGGGTCGAGGGCAAACTGCCTCGGCCCGGTTAGGCGAGGTGACGGTGGCTCGTGGGTCGAAATGGCGAGCTCCGGCGAAGGGGGTGGACGGAGGAGTTCGGCTCCCAGCTCCTGAGCGAGCTGGGTTGGATGGATGGGTGAAGAAGGTGCGTCGAAGGGAGGCGGATGCGATGGGGGATTCCGATGATCGAACGGAGCGAGGGGATGGTCGGAATCAGCGAGAGACGGCGGCGATACGAATTGGGCGTAAATGGAAATCGAAGAAAGATAAGGACCTACAAGGTTACCTGGGTGGTCGAAGAGACTGGGGAGGAGCTGCTGAAGCTCCTGGTCGTCGCCTCGAGGAGCGTCTCCCTCCGAGTCTCAAGCTCCAGCTGATGGCGGAGCGACGGCGGCGTAGCTCGCCGGATCGATGGACTCGCCTCCTCTCCTCGCTTCAACAGGCGCAGACGCGAGCTGTCACTCTCACGCACTCTCTGGAGCTCACAGGAGGAGGAAACAAATGGCCAAAGATGGAGCATTAGGGTGGCGGAGCAACGGCTATTTATGGCTAGGAGTCCGGCTAAGAGAGGTCCGGGCGTGCTTGTCGGAGCACGGATCCCCATAACCCACCCCGGGCGTGGATCAGGGACGATCAATCTCGGATTAGGACCCGGGGTTAAGTGGAATGGCGATCGGGTCGAGCTGGTAAAAGGTGGAGAAATCGGGTCAGCCGCGCTGGATCCGGCTCTGGTGGTCCTGGGGGGAGAGTTGACCGGGGGTCAACAATCCCCCGTGGACCAATCAGAGCCCGCCAAGCATACCATTTTTATTTCTTTATTTTAGGGCAGAAAAAGGTCGAATTACTAAAAACTTAAAACATAAAATATTTTTATTTTATTTTTTTCTATTTCTTTGTGATTTTTAATTAATTTTTTAAAGTAAAAATAAAGTATTTACATAGTAGGGTTAGATATAGGTATATATACAATGTGTAGGCTTTTAATTTTTGATTTTTAATTGTTATTTTTATAAAATTTTATCCCCATTTTATATTTTATTTATTTTCATTATAAAATAAGTAATAAAAAGATATTTTTATTTTAATTATTTATTTACATAGGTCAAATAAATACATATATACATTTATATACATGGTATATGTACAATATGTTTTTGTGTTTTTAATTTTGCTATTTTTATTTTGTTTTGGTTTTTCATTGTTTTTATTTTATTTATCTATATTATAGAATATAGTTTATTTACAAAAATTATAGAAGTTAATTTTATATATTTACAAGGCTAAATAAATATGTATGTGAGTCTATGCACAAGGTGACTATACAAGAGGTGTTTTTGTTTTCTTCTTCTTTTTTTTTAATTTTTAACTTTTTCTTTTGATTTTAAATTTATATATACAAATATTTACAAGCATATTTTTGGTGAGGAAAATACCTTTATTTTATTTACATAAATATTTACACATGAGCCCCTATCTCCCTCTACTTTGGCTTTTATGCAGTCAGGCCCATTCTGAGCCCTCCCTTGGGTTAGGTTGCTCAATATTTATTCTAAATATTTCCCTCTTTTTCTTTTTAATCTTTATTCTTTTATTTTTGCACAAAAACATGCTAATTATAGGTTTTTACACAATGCATGCTTTTGGTAATTATTCCTATTTACACATATCTACATGTATTTGCAAAGGTTTTTGTAGCTAAAATATAAGAATAAAGAGTGATGAATGAGTATTCATCACCCCCCTATACTTAACTTTGCTAGTCCCTTAGCAAACACTTATTTGAAGAAGAAGTGAAAAAGAAAGAAAGAAAAAGAAAAAGAGGATGTACATGGATCAAGATTGATTATTAAACTTGCCTTCATTAAATTGGGGCATGGAGCTCGATCAGATCTTTGGATTATTAATGTGTTGGAACCTTATTTGGACTTAAGTCTAAAACTCAACAGCCTCTAAGTTCCACTAATCTATAACCAAGACTCCTCAATGCTCCAGATCAGAACAAGTCATCAATCACAAACCCTGAAGACCATGAATCTTTTCTTGTCCTGTGAATGTGAGGTCTAAGCTCTCCACTTCAGAAATGGCAACTTGACAACCCTCCCCAACAAGGTAACTCTATGACCTCAATCTGGCCACTCTTTCCTCGAGGAGCGGGGTATTCCCTTCTAAGTTCAAGTTCAACCGGCTCAAGAAGAGGAGGAAGAAGAGAATGGGTCAAGGCCAGTGTAGCCAAGTACCCTTGGGAGCTTGACCAGTGTAGCCAAGTCTCCCTGCTGCAAGCTACATCAGGTGGATCATGAAACCAAGCTTTGCTTATTGCACTCTATATACATACTCCGGTGGGATTATCATTTTCTCTCAGACCCACCACTTTTTTGGAGTTATTTTCTTTTTGCACATTTTTTTTTCGAGTGCATCTTTACAACATATACATGTGCAGCATATATACAAGGATTTTTTCCTCTTGAGCCAGTAGACTATCCCTCTTTTGAAGCTTTATTGCAACCCACAACTCCCGTCGTTAGACCTCATGGCAACCAGACCAAGTTGAGACGCACTTCCTTCACTAAAAGAAGAAGAGAGGTTCCGCCTAGAAGTACTACCCTCATATGCTACCCCAAGTCAAGGAAGACTTCCTCCTCACCACCTCATCCGTAGAGAGCTCGGTGCTTAGTGCTGGTGTCCAAGTAAAGCCATAATCTGTATAAGTCATGTGTTGTTGTTAAGTGCTCTACTTAGGCTCATTGAGATGACATGTGATCATATCCTAGTGGACTCAAAGAATTAAGTCACCATGGACCTGAAAAGCTTTAAACCTAAGCCCTATAAGGTTCCTCTTAGAAGTTAGGTGGATTAAGATCTTAATCAAGCTCCATTTCTCAATTTGATTCCAGGCTAGTTTAAATGTCAACTATCATCCAGAAAAACTATATACATATGTACAAAAGATGCTCATTTACACAAAATTTACAATCATGCAAAATTTTTGAAAAATGTTTTGAAATCATGAATGGATGATGCATTAAGTGCAAGTTTTACAAAAAGATATTTACACATATTTACACGAGATTTTTGCAAACTTTTGATTTTCAAAACATTTTGGAAAAATTTTGTACTATATACATAATTTTGATAAGAAAATATTTACACAAGCTTTAAACAAAAGATTTTTGAAATTATTTTTACAAAAATAATTTGTACACTAGCTATTTATGTGCAAATAAAAGAATGTTTATGTACATGAAAATTTTTATTTTTTGTGATTTTTAGCCATTTTATTTATTAACACACTCACACAAAGTACGAGTTATGGCTAAAGTATATATGAAATATATACACACCCCCCTATACTTAGCTCGAGCGATGTCCTCAGAGTCAAGAGCGATGAAGAAGACATAACTTGTGCTAGGTATCGGGAAGTGAAAAGAAGGGCTATATACAAGGAAGAATGAAATGAAAAGTAAAGAGGGTCTCGGGTCTTCCCCCTATACTTAGGATTAAGTAATCCTAAGTATAGCAGGATGTACACTAAGGGAAAACCGAGTGGAGAATGTACATGGTCTACCCCCCCATACTTAGGGTGAAATATCCCTAAGTATAGGCAGCAAAACAGGGGTAGGCAGAAACAAAAGAAATACCCAAAAGGTCTCACATCCCCCCTATACTTAGGGTAAAGTGCACCCTAAGTATAGCATAATCACAGGATGGAGAAAGGGATGTGGGACTAAAGAATGTAGTGATATGGACATCTGGATCTATACAAGGCGGAAGATCAGTGAAACTCAGGCGTGAGATGCATTAGATGTGAGTCAAAGACCACATCTCACGCAAAATGAATAGGGGCAAGATCAGCGACCCGTGGCTCATGATCTAGAAATGGTTTGAGCCGCTGGCCATTCACTCGAAAGGTACTCTCAGAAGACAACTCAGATATATCAATGCTACCGTTGTCGTATACCTTTCTGACCAAGTAGGGTCCCTTCCATTTGCTCTGTAGCTTCCCTGGAAACAAACGAAGCCTCGCATCAAACAGCCATACTCTCTGTCCAATCTCAAAATGCTTGTGGCTGATATGAGAATCATGCCACTCCTTCACTCTCTCCTTATATTGTAGGCTGTTTGAGAAAGTTGTATCTCTAAGCTCCTCCAGGGCGGCTAACTCTGCCCTCCTCTGGTCTCCCATACCATCTGGATCCATAAGAATGTCTGTAACTGCCCAAAGTGACTTGTGCCTCAGCTCAACAGGTAAATGGCACGGCTTGCCATATACGAGGCGAAAGGGAGATGTGCCCAATGGTGTCTTGAAAGACGTCCTATATGCCCACAAGACCGAGTCCAAAAGCTGTGACCAATCCTTTCGGTCAGGGCGAACGACTTTCTGCAGTATAGTCTTGATCTCCCTGTTCGACACCTCGGCTAGACCATTCGTCTGTGGATGGTAAGGTGTGGCAACACGATGGTCTATACCGAACTCGCTAGCAAGGGCCTTCACCTGGTCGTTGATGAAATGCGACCCCCCATCAGAAATCAAGACTCGTGGAACCCCGAACCGTATGATGATGTGCTTCCTCAAAAATCTGCAAACTGTCCTCGCATCAGCGGCTCGGGCGGGGATAGCCTCAACCCAACGACTAACATAATCCACGGCCAACAGAATGTACTCAAATCCCTGACTCTTAGGGAATGGACCCATGAAATCGATGCCCCATGCGTCAAAAACCTCACAGAAGTGAATGGGCTGCATCAGCATCATATCACGCTGTCCACAAGTGCCCATCCTCTGACAGTCAGTACACCTCTTCACGAACCCATCAGAGTCCTTGAAGAGGGTAGGCCACCACAAGCCGGATTGGAGCACCTTCTATGCCGTTCTCCTCCCAGAATGATGTCCTCCTGCCTCAATCTTGTGGCAGTAAGTGAGGACGCTATGGTGTTCCTCCTGAGAAATACACCAACGCCAGATGCTATCCCCTCCTTCGTGGTAAAGGATGGGATCCTCCCAGTGGTAGGACTTGGCCTTTGCAAGGAAGGTCTCAAGCCTCTGCCTGGGCCAATCTTGTGGGACTTTCCCAGCAACGAGAAAGTTCACAATATCGGCATACCATGGGAGTGAGGCGATAGCAAGGATCGCCTCATCTGGGAAGGTATCTCGAATGGGATCAGTCTGCTCAGACTCCTCAGGCTGCTCTAAACGGGAGAGGTGATCCGCCACCACATTCTTGACTCCAGGCTTATCCTTGATCTCAATGTCGAACTCCTGGAGTAGAAGGATCCATCTAGTAAGTCTAGCCTTGGCATCCTTCTTTGCCATGAGGTACCTGATGGTGGTGTGGTCTGTGTACAAAGTCACTCTAGATCCAATGATATAAGATCGAAACTTATCTAGGGCGAACACTACGGCTAGCATCTCCTTCTCTGTAACTGTGTAATTCCGCTGGGCGGAATCCAATGTGCGGCTAGCGTAGTGAATGGCAAATGGAATTCCATCCCTCCTCTGTCCCAGCACTGCCCCTACAGCAAAATCGGAGGCATCCGTCATGATCTCGAATGGGAGAGACCAATCAGGCAGCTGGAGGACAGGAGCCTCAATCACACACTGCTGGAGAGTCGCAAAGGCCGAAAGACACTTGTCATCGACAAGGAACTCGGTGTCTTTCGTCAAGAGGTCAGTCAACGGCCGGGCAATCCTGCTGAAATCCTGAATAAATCTCCTATAAAATCCAACGTGCCCTAGGAATGACCGTAGCTGCCTCAAATTGGATGGCGGTGCGAGTTTCCTAATGACATCAACTTTGGCCGGATCAACCTCCATGCCCTTGTTGGAGATGATGTGGCCAAGCACCGTCCCTTGAGTCACCATGAAGTGACTCTTCTCCCAAGATAGAACCAAATGGTACTCAATACATCGCTGGAGTACTCGGTCTAGGAAGTCAAGACAGGAGTCGAATCCGTCGCCGTAGACCGAGAAATCGTCCATGAAGACCTCCAAACACTCCCCTACCATGTCCGAAAAGATCGACATCATGCACCTCTGAAAAGTCGCCGGGGCATTGCATAGCCCGAATGGCATGCGTCGAAAGGCATATGTACCGAATGGACAGGTAAAGGTGGTCTTCTCCTGATCCTCAGGAGCGATGGCCACCTGGTTGTAGCCCGAGTACCCATCCATGAAGCAATAATGGCTCTTCCCTGCCAGTCTCTCAATGATCTGGTCAATAAAAGGCAGGGGGAAATGGTCCTTCTTGGTGGCCTGGTTGAGTCTCCTGTAGTCAACACAGACCCTCCAAGAGGTGGGCACTCGTGTAGCAATCTCCTCTCCCGACTCACTGATCACAGTCGTGATGCCCGTCTTCTTGGGCACCACATGCAAGGGACTAACCGACTTGGAGTCGGAAATGGGATAAATAAAATCTGCACTCCACCATTTTGATATTTCCTTCATCACGACCTCTCTCAGGTTGGGGTTCAGTCGTCGCTGGAACTCACGCGACGGCTTTGCCCCCTCCTCGAGATAGATATGGTGGTAGCACACTGATGGACTAATCCCATGGAGATCTGCTACGCTCCATTCGATTGCCTTGCGGTTCTTTTTAAGAACCCCCATCAAACGGGATTCCTGCTCTCCAGTCAGATCCGTGGAGATGATGATTGGGTACATCTCAGGCTCGCCCGCAAGGAACCGATACTTCAGCGAAGTAGGGAGCGGCTTCAGCTCTGGACAGCTGGGCGCTGGCAAATCTGGCTGCGGAAGGAAATGTGTAAATGCTGCTAAGTCTGCCAAATCTGTCTGGAGAAAGAGAGCGAACTCTCGCAAACTGGATCTGGAGAAGGCTGCTCAACTGTGCTGTCTCTGATCTGCTCTGCCTCTACCTCCTCCTCATCTATAGGCTCAGGTGGACTCAAGTCTGGCATCTGATCATCACAATCTGCCCAATCAGACTCTGAATCTGAGGGATCTGCAACAAACGTAGTGGCATCAGTACCACCATCACCAATAGCCGTGTCGCGGTCGAGAACCGGCTCTGCTGCCTCTGTAGTATACTGGACCAGGGCTGTGCTCTCCAAGCTCTCCTCTGTTGTCATCTCTGCATCAGTGGTGTCTGGAAATGAGAGGATGGCCTATGCTGCAGGATCTGCCCATGCTGCCTCATCGTCTATGATCACAAAATCACAGTCCTGGTGGATGTCTGGCTCGGCGTCTGTCAGCTGCTCTGAATCTGTGCTGGCCTCTTAGCGTGCTCTCTCTCTGGCTCTGTAGTCCTCGACCGTCTCTATTTGTACACTTTCGCCCTCGACACGAAAGTACACCTTCCCGCTATCATGATCAGTCACCGCCTTAGCTGTGGCCAAGAACGGACGACCAAGGATGATGGGGGTATCGGCCACTGAGTCAGGGATCTCCATGTCCAACACTACGAAGTCCACGGGGAATTTCAGGCCCTGAATCGTGACGATAACGTCTCGCAACAGCCCCTTCGGCCTCTTGACAGATCGATCAGCAAACTGGAGGACTGTCCTGCTCTGTCGAAGAGTGCCCAACTCGAAGCGGTCGAGAAGGGCTGCCGGAAGGAGGTTGATCGACGATCTGCTATCTAATAGAGTCCGGTCGAACCTCTGCTCACTAATCTGGCATCTGACATACGGGGCCCCTGAATCTGGCCTTTTGGCTGGCAGACGATTCTGGATCGCAAAACACGTGGCTTTCGTAACACATGAATCTCTGAAGTGTGGTTCCTCCCCTCTCCTGACTGTGGTCCTGTCTCTCAAAGATCGCTGAAGAAGAGGGATGTGCTGCAAAGCCTCCTGAAGGGTCAGCTGTATGTGAAATATATCGATCATGCTCTGGCTGAACTCCTCCTGCTCTCTCTTTTTTGGATCTTTTTCTCTTTCTTCCCCTTCCCCATCTGAAGGGCTCTAGGGAAGGGGATCACAGGGTCCTTCGCAGATGAAGGACCAGGAAAAGGCCTAGACGACTCGACGGCTGGATCCACACATACATCACTCACCACAGTGGGACCAGAAGAAACTAAACCATTTCCTTTATTCAAAATAGAGTTCTGAGATACATCAACACGAGAAAACAACAACTCTATCAACACAAACACCGGTGGCCTCAGTACCACCTCAGGCTGGCTCGGCAACTGGATGTCTCGCAGCCTCAGTACCGCGAGCTGGCTCGGCTAAACTGGTGGCGTCAGTACCACCTCCTCGAACTGGTGAAGCGGCGGCCTCAGTACCGCCGGTGGAATCAGCATCCTTGGTGGCGTCAGTACCACCGTCATCATCGTGTGCGGCCTCAGTACCGCTCTCCTCCTGCTCCTCATCTTGCGCCCTGGGTGGATCCTCGAGTCGTCGCTCAGATGAGTCACCGCCTGCTGGTGCTCTACCGCTCCTAAGTGTAACAAAATCAGCATCAAATAGATCTGAAGACATATCATCAAATGGATCACTAGAGTGGCATGCTCAGTGTGAACTACCTGCTCAGACTTCATCTTGAGGCTATTGGGGTTCGGCTCTAACTGTGCAGGGATGGCGGCCTTCCCTATCACAAGGTCCCGCATCTCCTGGCGGAACTCGTCCATCTCCCGTCTGAAGGTAGCCTGCTGGTCCGTGAGGAGGCGGGCTATGTCGTCCAAGGCGGGGCTCTCATGGAGCCCGACGGGTAGCCTCTCTGGTGCTGAGGCTGTTGGAACTGGTGCTGCTGGTAAGAGGGGTAGGAGGAAGGATGCTGCTGCTGTGTGGTGGGTGAGCCTGCTGCTCATGTCTCCAAGACTGTCCCTGCTGCTGATAGGGACGAGGAACGAAGGACGACTTCTGATAGGGCTGGTGGGCTGGGGGCTGCTGCTGCGGCTGGTGATCTCTCTGCTGGCCATACTGCCCTCCCTGACCGGATGACTGCTGCTGGGCTGGGTACCTCCATTCCCCCACCTGAATCCGGGATGGTCTCGTCGGATCCCAGGCTGGGGGCGGTCATACCAAATCCCGTTGACATCCATCACCGGCTCTGCATTGTAGGGGGCTGGCGGGAGTACTGCCAGAGGCTGATCCGACTGGTATACCACCATCTGCAGGTCTGGAGATGGTGGGGACTGGTAAGAGGGCTGCTGCTGCTAGTACGGCTCCGCCTGTACAAGGTGAACCTGTCTAGGCTGCTGAAAGGTGCTGGAGCGCTGGGACGAGCTGCTGCTGCCGCCGGTGTCGCCTCTCGACTGAAGATGGTGCTGTGAAGCCCGTCTGTGCCTCCTGGAGACACATGAGCTGGGTCTTCATGTCGCTCAGAGTCTGTGCCATCTGCTCCATCTGCGTGATGCTCTGGCACTGCTTCTTCTCGATCAGCTCCATCCGGTCCAACTTCTCGCTGATGATGCCCATATCCGCAGCGGATGACTCTGCCTGTGCTATTGCAACTGCGGAAGAACTGGATGGACCGGCGTCGACCCGTGCTATCCCGCTGGTACTTTACGGGTCCTGGCTGCTGCTGGGGTCTCCCCTGTGTGTACAACCGGGTCTGGGACATCACCATGTAATTCTCCGCCATCTCCTCGTAGATGGCCCAGACCTGGTCGTGGTCCTGGCGAAGTAGGACCCGCCGCAAGAAGCATTCACCAGGCCCTGGAGCTCTGGTGTCAACCCGCTCAAGAAGCTCTGAACAAGGTTCGGCTTCGAGATGTCGTGGTGCGGGCATCGGTCTGTGAGCTCACAGAACTCTCCCATGCCTCGTGGAATTGCTCATTGGGGAGCATGGAGAAGTTGTTGATCAGGGCCCTCGCTGCATTCGTCCGCCCGAGTGGATAGTACTTGTTCAAGTACTCGGTGCGGAGCTGCTCCCAGGTGTAAACAAACTTCCCCAAATGCTTCAGCCAGGTGGCTGCTCTGTCTGCTAGGGAGAAGGGGATGGCGATCATCCTGATCGTGTCCTGGTCCACCTGACGGTCGTGGACAGCGCTGCATATCATCAAGATCTCCTGGAGGTGGAGATGGGGCTCCTCTGTCGCGAGTCCGTGGAAGGGGGGAGTAGCTGCAAAGTGTTCGGGGGAACTTGAATTCCCCCACGATCGCTGGAAGTACTACCCAGTGGTGCGTCAGCATCGATCCGGGGTTGTGTAACTCCCGCATCGGTCTCGGTGGTCCTCCGGCCGCTCCTGCGGCGGCTGCCGCTGCTGCGGCCGGCTGCTGCTGCGGCTGCTGCATCCGCATCATCTGGGATCCTCGGTCACTCTCTCCTCTGCTCTCGCTCTGCTCTCTCTGCTCGCATCTACTCCATCTCTCTCCTCATGTCGAGCATAAATGCTCCCTGATCCCTAAACTGCTGCTGGACGGTCTCTAACGAGGCGATCAGGGTGGAGTTGATCACTCCCTGGTCCAATACGAAGTGCTCAGGCTGACGGGAGCGATCCTCAGAACTGCCGGCCATGGCGTCTGCAAAATCAAACGAGCCAAACTCAGGTGCTGTCAAATCTGTGAGTCTCTCCTCTGGCTCATATCTCTCAGAACCGAAAGAAAGGGGGTCGAGGGAGAACAGGCGGAATCATACTCGGGCTCGGAGAACTGGTCTTGGCTCTCGCGGGCCAACCTAGATGATTGGGTAGACGTGCCCGAAAGCGGTGCAGCCAGAGGCTGCCTAAGAGAGCGTCTACCCATCATCTTGATATGGCGAGTAGGGCGGATGAGATCTGGAGAAACTATGATCACAATGCAAAACCCCCGGTTCACAACGCAACGCGAGCTGAAGACCGTGAAAGTTTGGTCAGATTATCTTGTCAATTTTTATTAGGTGAACACACAAGATATCAGAGCACTTACGTGACCTGTTAGGATACCCGATGCTACCCCAACCGACTGGCCCGCACGGAGAAGTCGGTAATTAGTCGGGAATAACACCGGAGGGCTCTACCTAGGGTGCGGGTCACTCTCTCGCGCATCCAAACCAAACAATGAGGGGTTGCTCTCCCAAGACAAATTTTTAGGGTGAGTGTCTTTTAGGGTCAATAGTTTTATCCAGTCCCAATTTTATGATTTTTCTTTTTAATATTTTTCAAATAGAAAACAAATGCCTAACGAATTTTTCGTTTCTCCTGGTTATTTAGTCCAAAACAGGAGGGGAAGTCGAAAAAGCCGATGCGCGATGAAATCAATGATGCATGCTGAGTCAGAAATGCGTACCTTGCCTCCAGCACTCTACATGCAAGTGATCCGCGCAGAATTTAAAGACAGAAAAGTAAACTACCCTAAATGATGCAACGGGAAAAACCGAGTATAGATGAGCAATTTCTGCTCGTAGAACCGTCTAATCGGTCACCAACCTCCAAGCCAAAGGTCCGGTCTTGGCCCACCCCTCCACTGCCCGACAAATCAGGGGTAGGAGAAAGCGCTTTACAGGGTGAGCTGCGGTACGTAGGCTACGAAGGAGATGAGTCGATTATTTTTATTAATTGATTATTAGCAGGTCCAATTAATCACTCTATAGGAACAGGCAGATAGTTGAGTGTGGGGACCCTACTAATTACGGCACAAGCAAGAGAAAATCCTAAGTCCTAGGGGCTCGATGAAAACCACGGAAACACCGGAAAAGGCAGTAAAAATAAAAAGATAACAAAACCGCGTAAAACGCCGCGAAAAAGCCTAAGGGTCCCCCGAGCACACCGGTGCTCGGCGAAACAGACCCGCTAAGTCCAAGAGTCCACAAGTGTCCAGTCTGAGTCCCTGTATTATTACAATAATAATAATAATAAAATAAAACCTAATCTAACCTCACCCACTCCACTCTCTCTATCGCTCTCTCCTGCGGCTTCGTAGAGAAGGAAGCCGCCTCCAAGTTCCTCGGTTGCAACGGCTCCTCGAGAGTCGCCTCCGCGGTCCTCGGGCCCTCGCAAGAGACAGAGACAAATGGTCAGACCGAAATAATTAAATAATAATAAAGAAAATAAATGAAACTGAAAATGAGGGTATATATGCAAAAATATAAAATAAAATAAACACTCAAAATAAAACAAAATCAAAATAAAATAAAAAGAAAATAAAACAAAATAAAACAGAAATAAAATATAAACAAAAGCCGCGAAAAAGCCGCGAGCTCTGAAAGAGCCGTGAAAAGCCGCGAAAATAAAATGAAGATAAAATAAAAACTGACTAAGCCGTGCTCCCCGGCAACGGCGCCATTCTGATGAGCGAAAAACCGAGCGACTAAGGTAAAGGTACAAAAATGGTCGTTGCTACCTCGGTTACTCAGATGCACTCAATCAAGAAGAATGAACCACTAATAGAGATAAAACAGATAAAACACAAAATAGTGGTCCTGCTATTGGATTGACCTGGTATAGCGACTAGGGTCGAACTCAAGGAGCACGGGTTGGCCTCTCGGCCTACGAAGTAGTAAAAAGAAATAAAATAAAGAAGAAATTATTTTTTAGTGGTTTCTAATTTATTTTATATTTTTTTTGGATTTTAATGTATTAAGAATATAAGAAAAACAAAGAACACACACTTCAACAATTTATTTAAAGCACTAAAAATCAACCAAAATCAAACAAAAATATTTTATGTGTTTTATAATTTTTAATGTTTTTGGTGAATTTTTGAGAATTTTCTGATGTTTATTTAATTTTCTAAAAATCAAAAAGCGACTGAAACAAATGGTACTGTCCAGCCGAGCTAAATAGGCCTAGATAAAATATTTAAAAGCCCTAAAATAGCCAGGAGGTAATTTTCCTGTAAAGAGAATAAAACAAGGAAAATTTAGGCACCAATTTTATTATTTTTGGGTTTTTGGTTTACCTATTAGAATTTTTATCAGTTTTTAAGTGTTTTTCAATTTTTAGGGGTTTTCAGTAATGAAAAATAGCCAAAATTGGCTAGAAAATCAAACACAACAAAATAGACAGTCAACTATTTTTTTGTAATTTTTAGACACTATTTAATATTTTTTTGTGATTTTTAAAGTTAGACAGTAGTAAAATTAAAGGTTTTTGAATTTTTAAAAATAACAAATGAAAACAAAAATGTCCTCAAAAATCCACAAAAATTTTACACCATGGCAGGAGCCATGTGTCTAATTTTCGTTGGATTTGGAGGTAGTTTGCTATTTTATTCAAAAATAAGAAAAGGGTATAGTGCATAGGGACCAAAGTGCAAATACCCAATAGCCTGGGGGGTCTGGTGCAATTTTCCCAGCATAACACGTGCCACGCACGTGCCTGGGGCACTCAGGGACCCCAATGCAATAAAAATAAGTCCCGAGGACTTATTGGTAACAGGTACCAAAAGTCCAGGGGCCTATTCGCAAAATACCCAAAATATCACGCACATGTTGAAATAAACCACGCACAGGGGTATAAATGCAAATAAACTAAAACATTCATTCCATTGATAACAACTAGAACTACAGGGGCATATCTTGCAAATAAACCGGAGGAGCACGTGACGAAGCACGTGTCATACAACGCACAGGGGCATAAATGCAAGGAAAATAAAGTACGGGGTCCTCTATGCAAATAACCCTAAAACTAAACAACTAAATTCAATATTTACAAGACTAAAGCGAAATAAAAGAAAAGACAGGTCCTAAGGGTAAATTACCCTTTATTATGCAGACCGGCTGGATGGATGCCACGTGGAGGGATCTACGGTGTGGATCAACTGCGGCTCCAACGCTAGGGTCCTCGATGTGATCCGACGCTCGAGGTTCAGCCACGTGTCTGATCGAGCGGCTGTGGCTTTATGCGGCTAAACCTGGCGCATCGGATGGCTGGAATCGATCCTCCTGATGATCGGGCGGTGACTGCTGCTCCCCAGATGGACGGTTCAGATGAGGTCTGGAGCTGGAGGACGAATCGAACGGCGACTGAGGATGCTGGAAGAACAGGTCCCCGGTGAGACTCGCCGGCCTCGGGTGTACGCTAGGCTCCTCCTGGGAGCACTCTGAAGGTCGGAGAAGAAACGTGGAGTGCTCCCGCGTCTGCCGGTAGGCTCCGATGATCCAGCCGAGCTCCGAGGAGCTCGGGCGAGGTCGGCGGAGCTGAGCCTCCTGGCTGGATGACGAAGGGCCTCAGATGGCCTTCGTTTGACCTGCAAAGCGAACCAGAAGACTCGCGGGTCGAGGGCAAACTGCCTAGACCCAGTTAGGCGAGGTGACGGTGGCTCGTGGGTCGAAATGGCGAGCTCCGGCGAAGGGGGTGGACGGAGGAGCTCGGCTCCCAGCTCCTGTGCGAGCTGGGTTGGATGGAGGGGTGAAGAAGGTGCGTCGAAGGGAGGCGGATGCGATGGGCGATTCCGATGATTGAATGGAGCGAGGGGATGGTCGGAATCAGCGAGAGACGGCGGCGATACGAATTGGGCGTAAATGGAAATCGAAGAAAGATAAGGACCTACAAGGTTACCTGGGTGGTCGAAGAGACTGGGGAGGAGCTGCTGAAGCTCCTGCTCATCGCCTCGAGGAGCGTCTCCCTCCGAGGCTCAAGCTCCAGCTGATGGCGGAGCGACGTCGGCGTAGCTCGCCGGATCGATGGACTCGCCTCCTCTCCTCGCTTCAACAGGCGCAGACGCGAGCTGTCACTCTCACGCACTCTCTGGAGCTCACAGGAGGAGGAAACAAATGGCCAAAGATGGAGCATTAGGGTGGCGGAGCAACGGCTATATATGGCTAGGGGTCCGGCTAAGAGAGGTCCGGGCGTGCTTGTCGGAGCACGGATCCCCATAACCCACCCCGGGCGTGGATCAGGGACGATCAATCTCGGATTAGGACCCGGGGTTAAGTGGAATGGCGATCGGGTCGAGCGGGTAAAAGGTGGAGAAATCGGGTCAGCCGCGCTGGATCCGGCTCTGGTGGTCCAGGGGGGGGAGTTGGCCGGGGGTCAACAATCCCCCGTGGACCAATTAGAGCCCGCCAAGCATACCATTTTTATTTCTTTATTTTAGGGCAGAAAAAGGTCGAATTACTAAAAACTTAAAACATAAAATATTTTTATTTTATTTTTTTCTATTTTTTTGTGATTTTTAATTAATTTTTTAAAGTAAAAATAAAGTATTTACATAGTAGGGTTAGATATAGGTATATATACAATGTGTAGGCTTTTATGTTTTGATTTTTAATTGTTATTTTTATACAATTTTATCCCCATTTTATATTTTGTTTATTTTCATTATAAAATAAGGAATAAAAAGATATTTTTATTTTAATTATTTATTTACATAGGTCAAATAATACATATATACATTTATATACATGGTATATGTACAATATGTTTTTGTGTTTTTAATTTTGCTATTTTTATTTTGTTTTGGTTTTTCATTGTTTTTATTTTATTTATCTATATTATGGAATATAGTTTATTTACAAAAATTATAGAAGTTAATTTTATATATTTACAAGGCTATATAAATATGTATGTGAGTCTATGCACAAGGTGACTATACAAGAGGTGTTTTTGTTTTCTTCTTCTTCTTTTTTTTTTAATTTTTAACTTTTTCTTTTGATTTTAAATTTATATATACAAATATTTACAAGCATATTTTTGGTGAGGAAAATACCTTTATTTTATTTACATAAATATTTACACATGAGCCCCTATCTCCCTCTACTTTGGCTTTTATGCAGTCAGGCCCATGCTGAGCCCTCCCTTGGGTTAGGTTGCTCAATATTTATTCTAAGAATTTCCCTCTTTTTCTTTTTAATCTTTATTCTTTTATTTTTGCACAAAAACATGCTAATTATAGGTTTTTACACAATGCATGCTTTTGGTAATTATTCCTATTTACACATATCTACATGTATTTGCAAAGGTTTTTGTAGCTAAAATATAAGAATAAAGAGTGATGAATGAGTATTCATCATTGACAATATTTTTATTTGAAGTGTGTATGAGTGTGTATAAATTAGTTTAAGTTTTAGCTATATACATTGTATAGGTCACCAAGGGTTTCTAGGAGACAGTGTGATTTTGTCTATATTTGTATGTCCTTATCTCCCCCTACTTTATTCCTTATCGAACAAGTCAATATTGACTTAGTCTCGAGGTTTAGGACTAGTCAATATTTGTTATACTTTTATTTTTCTTTTCTTTGCTTTATTCATTTATTTTGTATTTAAATACATGTATTTAAGCATTATTTACAAGAAAAGGTTAGAGTGTTAATTTATACAAGTTAGCTATATTTACATGCATTTATCTAGAGATTTAATGACAAAATTAAGGAATAAAGGTGAATGAATGGCTATCCATCACCCCCTATACCTAGATTTTCTAGTCCCTAAGAAACACTTATTGGGAGAATAAGTGACACAAAAGAAAAAAAAAGAGAAGAAAAATAAAGAAGATAGAATGATCTTGATTTTTAAACGTATCTATACAAAATCAAACTTTGGAGCTCAATTAAGACCTCCGGTTTATTGATGTGTTCAAAATCATGTCAAGGTTAGAACTTGTGACTCAACAACCTCTAGGTTCTATGCTCCTTTTTACATTTTAATTCATAGCCTAGTCAAAACCATTCTTCCAGACATATACTCTTGTAACCATGTAGTGACAGGTACCATGTCTGTGAATTGTATTAGCTTTTCCCATATAAGTAGCTGAACTATGCAGTTGTCTCCTTCTCCGGCAACTCATCAACAGAGAGATGAATATTTCTTTCTGAGTTCAGGTACATGTTAATGCACAATTAAGTAGAGAGAAGCTACAAGAATGAGAAAAGAAGTGGAAAATTGACCAGTGTAGTCAAATTTTCTTGTGAAGCTCGGCTAGTGTAAGCAAGTCTTCATCATGAATCAGACCTTTTTTGAAGATCAAAGTTTTTTTTGGAATTTTCAGTGTACACTTCTTTTGGATATTTTTTTGTTTTTGGTGTTGCGTTGCATTCTTGTTTTTCTCCGAAAGATATAGAATCTTTTGTTCTGCCCATGTTTTGGGAACTAGGAAAAATAGTGCTAGCAGACCATTCCTCATCCGAAGATTTATTTCAATCCATTCTCCAATTGTTAGATTTCCATTCTTCCAGATAAACATCATGTTAAAGTACCCATTTCAGCAATCCCCAAGAATGGTTCCTGAGCCACCCTCGACAAAGTAGCCTAGTATTGTCCAGACTTAGAGTCCCAGATCTTTCAACAACCCATCTTGGTTGAGCTAAGTGCTGGGTGCGAGGTTTTAAGTCAAACTATTGTGTCAAGAATCGTACGGATGACATGAAGGGTTCTAATTAGTCATATTGAATTGAGTCATGAAGTCAGTCACAAAAGACCTAAAGAATTAAGTCATAACGACCTAAAGCATCTCAAGTGTACTCCTTAGCAAGTTCCTCTGAAATTAGGTGGATTAAGGACTATACCAAACTCTAATCTTCGGATTTTATTCTGACTTATTCAATTATCAAATCATCCAGAAAAAAATGTTGATGCAATGTATGAATTTTTTTTATGTGAAGATATTTCCTGGACTTGGACTTTTTATATGGTTTTCAAAGTTTTGCAATTTTTAATTGGATTTTTAAAAAATTTTACAAATATTTTAGGTATTTTAGGTTTTTGCAAATTTTTATAGAATTTCTGTAAAGAAAAATAGATCGAGTTAGTGTCCTGGTGCCATTTTTATGAGTATGCCCATTTTATGAGAATATATTTTTACAGTTAATTTGTTATATACCCTTACCCAATGTATTAGTCATATTTTAAAATACAAAAGTACAAGTTATGGATAAAGTACATACAACATGTGTACGACCCCCCTATACGTATCTTGAACTATGTCCTCATAGTGATCAAGAGGAAAAAGGAAGACATAACTCGTGCTGAGTAAAGGAAAACACTAATAAAAATACCTAAATGAAAGAATGGGAAGTCAGTTGTCCCCCCAATACCTAGGATAACTAATCCTAAGTAGCAGACTATACACAAAATAGGGATGATCGAGGGCTAGAATGTATGAAATCATCAGTTCAGAATGCCACACCCTATACTTAGGGTCAAATTTCTATAAGTATTATTGAACAATAACAAATTGGAAGAAACCAATGGATCAAAGAATGAACACCCAAGTCAGTCATCCCCCCTATACTTAGGTTGAAGCATATCTCAAGTATAACTATGATGAACGAGATGACTACATACAAAAAAGAATTAGAAAAAAGAGAAAAAGAAATGAAAAGAAGTAAAGGAAAAAAAGATGTTTTGGGTATTTTTCTATTGGTCTGATCTATCTACATCTGGAGGTTCTTCTTGATAGATGACCTGAAGTGAATCGACAATGGACAGGAAGCTGTCGTGCTCAAGATACGGTTTTAGCAGCTGTCCGTTAACCACAGAAGGTTGTGTGTCAGATGACTATCCGGGTATCACAATGCTACCATTGTCACATATTCTTGATGATAAACGGTCCTGGCCATTTTCTCTTTAATTTGCCTGGAAATAATTTTAACTGTACATCAAACAACTACAACTTATGTTTCAGTTTAAAGGTCTTTCATCTGATATGCTTGTCATGTCATCACTTACACAGAGTCTCTGAATTCTAACAGGTGATTCACATCTAATTTTATGTTTTTTTCCAGCGTTTTCTCTATTTAGATAACATACATTGATTTCCCACACGGATTTATAAATTAATTCCAAGGGCAAATGGCAAGGCTTGCCATAATTGGAAGACATGCTAAGAGGAGACTTATACGTTGTTCAGTAAGATAAAAGAACCGAGTTACGTAATTGTGAATAGTTCTTGTAATCCTGGTGTATAAATTTTTACATAATTATTTTGACTCCTTGTTTGAATACTTAGCCAACCCATTAGTATATGGGTGGTATGGAGTTGTGGTACGATGTTCTATTTCGTACTCCTTGGTCAACTTCTTCACCTCTTTGTTTATAAAGTGGCTTCCCCCATTTGATATCAACGTTTTTGGGATCTCTAACTGCGTAATGATGTTTTTTTTGAGGAACTGATAGATGATGCGACTATCAACAGCTTGGGTACGGGCAGCCTCCAACCATCAACTGCCATAATAAACAACCAACAAGAGGTATTCATAGCCCTTATTGTTTGGAAATGGGACCAAGAAATCAATCTCCTATACATCAAAGACATATGAAATTGGAATATACCTAGTGGCATGGTGTCTCGAGAACTGATTGTGCCGCCCATCTTCTGACAGTCAGCACATCCTTTGATGTATTCAGTAGCATCTTTAAAGATAGTTAGCCACTAGCAGCTGTTTTTAAGAACTTGGGTTGTTTTTTATTTTTAGAATGGTGCCCACTAGATTCTATCTTATGATAATGGTTTAGGACACTCACGTGCTCCTCCTCAAGAGTGCATATTCTCCAGATGTAATCTGTGCCTTCACGAAATAGATATGGATCCTCTCACTAGTAGAAATGTATGTCAGACCTAAAGTTGTCCACTTTCAGCTTTGGCCAATCATGAGGATCTGATGAAGCCTCATTCATCACTCTTTGTTCTTTCATTTTAGCTAATTATCTTGGCAAAGCATCATGAAATTAGTTGTAAATACAATTATTTAGCAATAAGCATGCATGTGTTAATATATCATAATTAGCATGTATTTGTGCAAAAATATAAGAATAAAGAAGAAAAGAAAAAGAAGGAAATATTTAGAATAAATATTGAGTTACCCAAAATCAAGAGAGGGCCAAGCATTGGCCTGATCGTCAAATAAAATAATTAGAGAAGGATAGGGCCACTTCACATTGTATATATGGACCATATTTGTATGTAATTTATTTTTACAAAAATAAAAATAAAAAGGTATTTTTACATCCTTGTATATATCACTAAAAATAAAACAAAAAAAAAGGAAAATAAAATAAAATAGAATAAAATTCTCTCTCTCACTTGTACATAATACATGCATATGTGTATCCTTCCCTATTTATTTTATACTTGTAGATAAATAATAAAAATAAAACAAAAATTATTTTATAGTCCAAATATTATGTTGTAATAAATAAAATATAAAATTGGAGTATTTGTATAATAAAATAAAATAAAAATAATTCTACAAAATACAAAGGTATTTTATACCTGTATATAATACATTATACTGTATATTCAACAATTTATTTTCCGTAAAAATAAATAAAAATCACATAAAAATAGTTTGAAAAATAACAAATATTTTTCATTTTATATACTTGTTAAATTAAAATCATTTACTATTTTTAATTGAATTTATAAATATTTTTATACATCCTATTTTCTGATTGGTTCAGGGTTGACACCGGTCAACTACACCCCTGGTCTCCCCCTCACTCGGATCCGGCTTTTGCACACTTTTCACCAAATTTTCTAGACCCGATACGACAACCATCTACTTCATTTCGAGGCTCCAATTACTGAGGGGAGATCCATGATCCTCGCCCGTAGATTCCCTTAGGGATCCGACCCTCGGTTTACGTGCCTCGATCCGATTCTTCCAGCTACCTGTGATGACCTATAAAAGCTTCACTCCCCTCCCCAGCTCACAAGCTCGTGCCACACCCCTTTTTGATACCCTAGAGACCTTCCTCGTTGTGACAGCCGTCGGAGGCCACCTCCGGTGCTCGGATTGGTGTCGTGTAGCCACAGCTCACTTGTCGTGGCCGGAGAACCGCCGCGAGCAGCCTCCTTCGCCAGCCGCAGCGTGGTTGAGGCTACAACCCCGTCGTTCACCTCCCCTGGAGCTCAAGATCACATTCGGACCTTCAAGTATCCCGTAGATCGTTCCTACCTCTGTCGTTTATTTAATCTTTCCACTTATCATCATCATTCCTCCGCCAGCTCCGACCAGCCGGTAGAAGCCGCGTTTCTCTCACTCGTCTGCTCAGCTCGATACCCACGCTCGCCCTCCATCCTCTTCTGCAGCCTGATCACCCTGACCTTCGATCATCGCATCGAGTTTAGGAGATAGGTCTCCTCTACCATCTTCGCCAGAGACCCACCCCCATCCACCATCGCTTCTCTGTTGTTTAGACCTAATAACCCCGACCGGAGAGTAGCTCTGAGTCAGAGCTTTCCCTTGCAGGCCTTGATGCGCGTGGAGAGTCCCTCTTTCACCCTCGCCAATCCTCGTTGGAGTAGCTTCAGGTCATCCATGCCACCTCACCGATAAGACCGATGAAGCTTCCATTAGTGTCGCTCATCTGACGCGGAAGAGACCCACGATTCTATTGGCCCCTCAGATCCTTCATCGGAGCTACAGATCACCTTCCATGCTACGACAAAGTTTGCCCAGGTGCAGTTCTTCCAGGCATCTTCTCCATCGTTGGATCGAGTGCACCTCCCAGACTTCATCTCAGCCATCCATCCATTGGAGGTGTCAGACTGTTAGATATCAGATCTAACGGTCCCATACCACCCACGTCCCCGACCATCTGACAACCGTCAGACGTGACACCTGGCGCGTCCAGAGCTGCACGATCGCGCTTCATCAGCAGCCACCATGCGTCCCCTCACGTGTCTGTCACGAGCCCCATGGGTATATTGCTCTTTTTCCCCTATGTTTCTTTTAGTTTTTGTTTTAGTCTATAAAAAATCACAGTTGAACCATTTTGCATTCCAGTGCCTGTAGTTTCTCATATTTGCATTTAAGTCCTGCCTATGTGGAACGACATGCTTCGTCACGTGTTTAGTTCGGTTATTTTCATTGTTTACCCTGAACTTATCTTCTGTTTAGGATTGAATATTTACTTTTCATATTTGCAAATATACCCCTGTGAACATTGATTTATGACATGTGTGGATTTTGATAGAGAAATTGCATATTGGACCCTAGGGTTTTATTGCTTGTTACTTTTTGGTGAAAGAACTTAATTTAATTGCATTTCGGTCCTGTGAGATGTGAGTTTTGTTTTAAATGAAATAAATAGCAATTTCACTCCAAAATTCTGAAATTTTGACACGTAACTCTTTCTACTGTTTAGAAATTTTGGAAATTTTTGTGTCATGTTTATTCTGGTTTGGTATTTTCTAAAATTCAAAGGCCCTAAAAAGTATCCCTCGTTGTTTTGAAAAATCAATTAAAAATATTAAAATACTTTGAAAAATTCCAAAAAAATTTCTGATTGTGTGTTTTGTGTTGTTTTACTCCTCTGCAATTTTCATTTCATTCCCACTTATAAAACTTCTAAAAATTGAAAAAGATTAAAAATCTTATAAAAATCATTAAAAATTTATAAAAAAAATAAAAAAAATGTGTTTTCTTTTCCTGTAGGTAGATCTTATTTTGTAGTTTCACATAAATTACTGTTAGGATTTGATGGGCATTTTAAATAATTTTAATTTGCCTTTGGATCCCAGCTGTACATTGGTCATTGTTTTTGTCCTTCTTTGATTTTTAGAAAATTAATTAAAAATCTGAAAAACCCTAGAAAATTCACAAAAACATTTTAAGATTTTAAAAACATAAAAAGTTTTTTGTTTTAATTTTTTGAGTATTTTTGGACCCTTAAATAATTGTTTGAGTGTTGATTTTTGATTTTCCTTTATCCTTTTTCTCATTAAAAAATCATAAAAATTTTTAAAAAATTAAAAACCACCAAATTTCTTCTTTTTCTTAGTAACTCGACTACTTCGTAGACTTGTCATTGAGTGCTCCTTATAATCGACCCTAGTAGCTATACCAGGTAAAATAAACTAGCAAGACCGCTTGCTTCATTTTGATTGCTTGATTTCTTTAGTTGGTGGTATATTTTTCTTGATTGATTGCGCATGCGATTCAGGTCGCAACGACCCTAGATATTCCTTAACCCGAGTTGCATCAGCACGTCCATCAGAATGGCGTCGTTGCCTGGGAGCACGGCTTAGTAGTCGGTTTTCCGTTTTCGATTTTGTTTTGATTTTCTTCTTCTTCTTATTTCTCTTTATTTGCTTTATATTTTTGTTTTTGTATTCATTTCTTTTTCTTTGTTTTTATTTTCCATTTATTTTATATTATTTCATTTTATTTTTATTTTTATAAATGTGATCTGACAATAGTTCTTGTTTTGTCTTTCTTGCGAGGGTCCGACGAGCAAGGGCGACTATCTTAGGAGTATTGAGGCATCCGAGCGATGCAGAGGTGGCTCGTTTCTGCATCGAGCTGCAGGAGAGCGTAGGAGAGGAGGAGTAGGATCTTGGGAGGATTTCTAGTTCTTATTTCTTATTTCATTCATTATTATTGTAATAATACTGGATCTGGACTTGGACTTGGATTTGACTTGATCTCGGGGTCTGTTCCGCCGAGCACCGGTGTGCTTGGGGGACCTCACCGCAGATTTTACGTCGGTTTTGTTTTTCATCACATTTTCTTTTATTTTTGATTCTCGAAGTTTTCGGCCCTTAGACTTAGGATTTTTGCTTGACTGTGACATCATTAACTAAGGTTGAGCCCTAATTGCTTGCTTGTACCTATAGATCTATTATTGGACCTGATTAATTAATTCAAAAAAGAAAAAGTTAACTCGGTCACCTGAGAGATCATGTGCCACTAAAGGCCGTATACAGTGCTGGCATGATCCGTTATGGCGGACACCGATCGACATCAGAGACAGGGCCCCGACCCCTATTGTTGACCCGTTAGCTATCATTCTTCTCGAGTAGAATTTTTTTGTCTAAGGCCGATTTCTTCTTGCATCATATAAGAAGTTTAATTCTTGTCTTTATTTTATGCGCGGATCACCCTGCATGTAGAGAGCTAGAGTCAGGTACGCATTTCTTACTTTGCATGCACCATAGTGTTTGACCGTGCATCAGCTTTTTCGACTTCTCCCCCTAATTTTGGACTTAAAATAATCAGGAGAATCAGAAAACTCGTTAGGCGTTGTTTGCTTGAAAATATCTAAAAAAAGAAAAACTTAAATATGGTACTGCTAAACACACTTGACCCTAAAAGACACCTAATTTAAAAATTTATCTTGTTATAGCAATCCCCTCATTGTCTGGTCTGGATGAGCGAGACAGTGACCAGCACACTAGGCTAGAGACATATCCGACCTCTCCTCAGACTACTGATTTCAGGTTAGTCATTCTCCAGTGAGGATCGCTCCGGTTTTCGGTAAAGCGGGCCATGATATCCTTAACAGAGCGAGTCGATCGGGTAGCCGGTAAACGGTCCGTGACTTGTACTGGCTGGGAAAGATTTAGCCTTGGGATCAGGACAGTCTCCTGAGAGCATTGGATTCCCAACAGCTCTCTTAATCACTCTAAAAGTCTGCTTGATCACCTAAATAAAATCGAAAAGATAAAAGAATGAACCTTTACGGTCATCAGCTCTGTGCGAGTAGGTGAATTGGGGGTTTGCTTGCCCGATCTTGTGTGTTTTCCAGATCTCATCTACCTTCACTCGCTACATCATGATGATGGGCCGGAGGTCCCTTAGGCAGCCTTTGGTTGCACCGCTTTCGAGCACTCTGGTCCACTCATTTAGGTTGGTTCGCGAGAGCCCAGACCTGCTTTCCGAACCCGAGTTTGACTCTACACTGTTCCCCCTCGACCACCCTTCTACCAGTCCTAAGGTGCCCGAGTAGAGACAGCTATAGATGTTTGATCATTTGAAGGCGCCTGAGTTTGGGTCTTTTGCCTATTCAGAGACCATGGCCAGTAGCGAGTAGAGACCCGGCGGGACCCACACATATGTACTTGATCAGGGTGCCATCAACAACACCATGTTAGCCTCCCGGGAGACTATGCAGCATCAGATTAGAGACCAGGGGCTTTCATGGCTGATATGCACCGAGAGATGGAGCAGATGCAAGTAGACAGAGATCAGCACAGAGATGGTGGAGGAGTAGACATTCTTGAGGGAGGAGAGCCAGATGAGCCTACACAGCTAGCAACACCTGCACATCCGATGAGAGAGTTTCACAACCCTGGTGCAACCCTGACCCACAGATGGATTCAGCTGCCAGCTATTATGGGAGATTTCAAGCTCCCGCCTCAGACCATTCAGCTACTACCCAGATTCTACAGGATTGCCACCGAGGAGCCGCACCTCTATCTCCAGGAGTTTGAGATGATCTGCAGCACGATCCACGATCTCCTCGTAGACGAGGATACCATCAAGATGATGGCATTTCCATTTTCCCTCGTCGACAGAGCAGCCTATTGGCTGAAGCACCTAGGGAAATACGTCACATCATGGGAACAACTTCGGAATGAGTACATGAATAAGTACTATCTACTCGGCCGGATGAATGCAGCATGATCCTTCATCAACAACTTCTCCATGCTTCCCAACGAGCAATTCCATGAGGCATGGGACAGGTTCAAAGAGCTCATTGATAGGTGTCCTCATCATGACATATCCAAGCCCAACCTTGTCCAGAGTTTCTTCTGTGGGCTTACACCGGAGTTGTAGGGGCTACTGAACGCATCCTATGGGGGTTCCTATTTCGCCAAGGATGAGGATCAGGTCTAGGCCATCTATGAGGAGATGGAAGAGAACTATACACTCATGTCTCAGACCCGCCTCTATACACAGAGGAAGCCCATACCACAGGCTGTGTCCTATCAGCGGATAGCATGGGTCGATGCAGGTCCTTTCACATCCTCAGCAGCTGCAGCATAGGCAGAGTCGTCGGCCGCTTATATGGGTATCAGCTTGAAGCTGGACCGCATCGAGATCATAGAGAAGAATCAGTGCTAGGTCATATCTCAGATTGATCAGATGGCACAAACGCTGAGTGACCTGAAGACCCAGAACATGTGTCTCCAGGAGGTACCGACGGCTTCTCAGCCCCGTCTCAGGTCACGGGCTGACCCCAGTAGTAGCAGCTCGACCTAGCCCTCTGCCCACTACCGACAGGTGCATCACATTCAAGCGAAGCCGTTCCAGCAGCAGCAACAGCAGTATGTCCAGCTACCACCATCTTCGGACACTCAGATGGTGGTCTACCGGCCGGATCAACCCCAGGCAGTTCTTCCCCCACCTAGTTACGAGCAGGAGCCATTGATGGAAGTCAACAAGATTTGGTATGACCGACCTCAGCCTGGGATCCACCAAGACCATCCCGGATTCTGTTGGTCGACCAGAGGTGCCTCATCCCAGCAGCAGCCTCTAGTTCAGGGTGGCCAGTACAACGAACAGCACCAGTAGCCCCAGTTCCTACAGCCACAACCACACTACCAGCAGGGTCCTCATCCCTATCAACAGGGACAGCCGTGGAGGCAGCAACAGCCTCAACAGTTCTCTCACCAGTATCCCCCTCATCCTTCTCAACAGCAGCAACCTCACTTCCAGAGAGGCAACCCGTCCGGTTCTCATGGGCCAGCCTATGAGAACCCAACACTTGATGATTTAGCCCGCCTTATCACCGAGTAGCAGGCCACTTTCGGGTAGGAGATGGATGAGTTCCGTCAGGAGATGAGGGAGATAGTGAAGGGCAAGTCTGCCATACCCGCTCAGATCGAGCCGAATCCGAACAACCTGAAGAGGAAGTCTAAGCAAGTAGAATTTACAGAGTTTACCACTCCTAGTGACTCACCTGGTGATATTTCTGTATATACTTTTGATGATGACTTTGTTAAACATAGGAGTAGTAGGATGCCAGCCGGCAGTGACTTATCTGAGCGATGACTACGTGATGACTCAGGAGCGCCAAATGAGGAGGAGAGGTGCTGATGCTGCTCATGATGATGTTGATGACGGTGTTGCTGATGCCACTGAGGATGTAGTTCCAGCTGACGGTACTGAGGCCGTCACTTCACCCGATGCAGGAGGTGGTGTTGATGCCATAAGAGACGATGATGCTGAGCCAGAGTGCGATGCTGATGCCGCAAGTCTAGATGTAGCGGGTGGTACTAAGGCCACCCATTCTATTCCTGTTGCATTTCCATCTATTTTTGTATCTTGGGACTATTCTGGAAAGTCTAATAAAGGAAAGGGTTCTTTATTTGTGAGTCCATCTACGATGCTTGGAGATATGTGTATCGATTCTGTTTCACCATAGCAGCAGTGAGTAGATCCTATCCCTCCATCTGAGGAGGTCCCATCCATCCCCTTCCCTCAAGCACTCTGCTTGACTAAGGGGACTAAAAAAGTAAATCCAAAAAAATCCCGTGAGTTAGAGTTCAGCCAGCAGATGATAGACAGATTCCAGATTCAGCTGACTCTACAGGAGGCCTTCGAGCACATCCCTCTCTTCCAGAGGAACCATAGAGAGAGAGAGCTACCATTCGCAGGAAGAGGAGGAACCATCATTCAGAGATCCATGTGCTCACTCGTACCACCTGCTTCTCCATCCTGGACCATCTGCCAGCCAAAAGGCCAGATGCAGGATCTCCCTATGTCAGATGTCATATCCATGAGCAAAGGTTTGATCGGACTCTATTAGATAGAGGCTCTTCTATTAACCTACTTCCGACAACCTTACTCGATCGATTTAAGTTTCCCCTCTTCGACAGAGCAGGACAGTCCTTCAGTTTGCTGATAGATCTGTCAAGAGGATGAAGGGGTTGTTGAAGGACGTAGTCATCACAATTCAGGGTCTGAAATTCCCCATGGATTTCATTGTGTCGGACATGGAGATCCCTGAATCTGTGACCGATACCCCAATCATTCTAGGACGTCCGTTCTTGGCCACAGCCAAGGCAATGTCTGATCATGATAGTGGGAAGGTATACATTCGCGTCGAGGGCGAGAGCATACAAATAGAGATGATCGATGAGACTGGAGCGCGAGATTCAGCCTGCTCAGAGCAGCTCTGTGATTCAGGGCAGACAGCAGAGGTAGAGTGAGACATCCACCAGGAGTGCAATTTTGTGATTATAGATGATGAAGCAGCTTGGACAGATCTCATTTCACAAGCCATCCTCTCACACTCAGATAGCAAGATTTCCAGATTCCAACAGAGGAGAGCTTGGAGAGCAAATTCCTGGTAGAGGATACATTCGAGGTAGCAGACCGCATTCAGGATAGCGAGGCAGTTGATGTTTCTCTTGATTCAGATTCAGATCCCTCGGAGTCAGATATTGATTAGGAAGAGAATGATGAGATGATTCATGTCTGACTCCTACAGAGCCAACAGTTAGGGTGGAGACTGACCCGATTAAGAGTACAGACACACAAGCAGAGTAGTCTTCGATGTACTGTCAGGATCAACGAGAGTTCTCCCTTGTAGATTTGGTTGCTTTCACTCAGACTTTTCAGAGGCCAGATCTGCCAGCTCCTAGTTGCCCAGAGCTGTAGCCCTAGCAACAGTCGTTGAAGTATAGGTTCCTTTCAGGCGAGCATGAGATGCACCCAATCATTATCTCAACATACTTGACTGTAGAGCAACAATCTCGTTTGATGGAGGTTCTTGAAAAGAACCGCAAGATAGGATGTAGTGTAGCGGATCTCCAGGGAATAAATCTGGCTCTATGCTCCCACCATATCTATCTCGAAGAGGATGCCAAGCCGTCGCGTGAGTTCCAGCGGCGACTGAACTCGAACCTTCGAGAGGTTGTCATAAAGGAAATATCGAAATTGTGGAGCATCGATTTTATCAACCCCATCTCCGACTCCAAGTGGGTTAGTCCATTACATGTGGTACCCAAGAAGATGGACTTCACTACAGTTGTGAGTGAGTCTGGAGAGGAGATTGCTACCCGGGTACCCACTTCTTGGAGGTTCTGTGTGGACTACAAATGATTGAACCAGGCCACCAAGAAGGAACATTTCCCACTACCTTTTATTGATCATATTATAGAGAGGCTAGCTGGGAAGAGTCACTACTGCTTTCTTGACAGGTACTCCGGTTACAACCAGGTGGCCATTGCGCCCGAAGACCAGGACATGACCACATTCACCTATCCCTTTGGGACACATGCTTTCAGACGGATGCCCTTTGGTCTATGTAATGCTCTGATGACATTTCAAAGGTGCATGTTGTCCATCTTCTCTGACATGTTGGGTGAGTTCTTGGAGGTCTTCATGGACGACTTTTCGGTCTATGGCGATGGATTTGATGCTTGTCTTGACTACTTAGACCGCTTCCTTCAGCGATGCATCGATGCCCAACTTGTATTATCTTGGGAGAAGAGTCACTTCATGGTGGCTCAAGGGACGGTGCTTGGTCATATCATCTCCAACCGGGGCATGAGATTGATCCGGCTAAGGTGGATATCATTAGGAAACTCAGTCCACCGTCCAACTTGCGACAGTTACGGTCTTTTCTAGGGCACATCGGTTTCTACCGACGATTCAGTCATGGTTTTAGCAGGATTGCCCGACCTTTGACTAATTTGTTGACCAAAGACATCGAGTTCATTTTAGATGATAAGTGTCTGGCATCATTTGAGACTCTCAAGAGTCTAGTTGTTGAGGCTCCTGTCCTCCAGCCGCCTGATTGGTCTCTCCCATTCGAGATCATGACGGATGCCTCCGATTTTACCGTAGGGGCCGTGCTGGGACAGAGGAGGTATGGAGTGCCATTTTTCATTTACTACGCTAGCCGTACATTGGATACCACATAGTGGAACTACACCATCACTGAGAATGAGATGCTAGCCGTAGTATTTGCACTTGATAAGTTCATATCTTACATCATTGGATCGAAGGTGACTATCTTCACAGACTATACCTCCATCAGGTACCTCATGGCTAAGAAGGATGCCAAAGCGAGACTGACTAGATGGATCCTTCTACTCTAGGAGTTTGATATTGAGATTAAGGATAAGCCTGGAGTTAAGAATGTGGTGGCGGATCATCTCTCCCGATCAGAGCATCTTGGGGAATCTGAGCAGACTGATCCCATATCTGAGACCTTCCCAGATGAGGTGATCCTTGTTATGGCCTTGCTCCCATGGTAGGCCGATATTGTGAATATCTTTTTGCCAAGAAGTTCCACAAGATTAGCCTAGGCAGCGACTTGAGACAGTCCTCGTGAAGGCCAAGTTCTACCATTGGGAGGATCCCATCCTTTATCATGAAGGAGGGTATAGCGCCTGGCATCGGTGCATTCCTCAGGAGGAGCACCATAGCGTCCTCACATACTGCCACAAGCTTGAGGCAGGAGGACATCACTCTAGGAGGAGAACGACACAGAAAGTCCTCCAATCCGGCCTATGGTGTCCAACCCTCTTTAAGGATTCTGATGAATTCGTGAAGAGGTGAGTGGAAGAATGTACAGGGTCTATCTCCCCTATACTTAGGGTAAAATATCCCTAAGTATAGGCAGCAAAACAGAGGTAAAAAGAATCAAAAGAGAAATCAAAAGTCTCACACCCCCCAAACTTAGGGTAAAGTGCACCCTAAGTATAGCATAATCATAAGATGCGAATCAGGTGTTGGACTGAAGATTGGTATGATATGGACATCTGGATCTATACAAGGCAGAAGATAGTGATAATCAAGAATGAGATGCAATAGATGTGAGTCAAAGACTACATCTCACGCAAAATGAATCGGGGAGACGTCAACGACCAGTGGCTCATGATCTAGATATGCCTTGAGATGCTGCCCGTTAACACGAAAGGTAGAATCAGATGACATCTCAGATATGTCAATGCTTCCATTGTCATTTACCTTTCGGACAAGGTATGGTCCCTTCCATTTGCTCTGCAACTTCCCTGTAAATAATCTAAGCCTAGCATAGAACAACCATACTCTCTGATTTGGCCCAAACTACTTGTGGCTGATATGAGAATTATGCTACTCCTTCACTCTCTCCTTGTATTGTAGGTTGCTCGAAAAGGCTGCATCTCTAAGCTCCTCTAGGGCTGCCAATTTTACCCTCCTCTGATCTCCTACACTCACTAAATCCAATAATATGTCTATGACAGCCTAAAGTGACTTATGCCTAATCTCAACAGGTAAATGACAGGGCTTGCCATAAACGAGGCGAAAGGGAGATGTACCCAAAGGAGTCTTGAAGGAAGTTTGATATGCCAACAAGGCCGAGTCCAAAAGCTATGACCAATACTTTCGGTCAGGGTGGACTACCTTCTGCAATATAGTCCTGATCTCCCTGTTTGACACTTCAGCAAGACCATTAGTCTGAGGATGATATGGAGTGTCGACTCGATGGTCAATGCTGAACTCGCTAGCAAGGGCCTTTACCTTGTCGTTGACGAAATGAGACCCCTGTCAGATATCAACACTCTAGGACCCCGAACTGTGAAATGACATTCTTCTTCGAAAATCTCCAAATAGTTCTAGCATCTACGGCTCAACGGGGATGGCCTCAATCCAATGACTAACATAATCAATGGCTAACAGAATGTACTCAAATCCTTGACTCTTAGGGAATGGACACATGAAATCGATGCCCCATGCGTCAAAAACCTCACAGAAGTGAATGGGCTGCATCAGCATCATATCACGCTGTCCAAAAGTGCCCATCCTCTAACTGAGAGTTCATTCCCTTAATCACTTTCAATGTAAGAGATATACTTACCATTATATCTCAGCAAGATCAAGGATCTACTTCCTTATCTTTGTTACATCCCAATAATATCAGAATCAGCAACTCAGACAAAAAGAAGCGGGAACACATTCCGCCTTGCAAGTCCAACTTGCATTTCCAATTCGGTCTTTAGCACCCGGGCCCACCACCCCTAAGTTGACGTTGCCCCGTCATTAATTTAACCAACCATCAACAAGAATAGAACTCGCTATGAGCAATCCAATATCGCCCTAATAATATGAGGATCCGATATTACAGTCACTACACATACGACCTTATTCTTTCGAGAAGCAAAGAGCCCGATCCAGATGCACTTGCATATAGGAGTTGTCACTTCGTACAGGCATCACCTATATGCAATCCCTGGCGATGGAAACCCTTCGCCTTGACGGAAGACCATGGATGTCACTTATATGATCCTCCATATCATATTCAAATTCTAATTAATTATCATGAATCATATTCAAAGAATTAATTCTTCCAAGAGAAATAACACATCTATTACATTAGAGTGTTTTTAATCGGAAATAATTAACTTAATCACATTAAATTAATTATCAATCCAATTAAATCAACAAACTTGATTTTACTTGAATATATGGTATTATCTCAAAGTACGTATTAATTCGTATTTTAATAATTATAAAATACATCATAATCTCTCAGGCATCATTCGTTCCCTACCCGTTGTCATGGCTAGTACCGGCGGGAGTGGGACGAACCGCATTCGGTGCAACCCGCTACCCTAGCGATCCCCGACTAAACACCATATCCGCCTCGGGAAAAAAATAATGCCGAGTCAATCACTTTGTACTTGAGATGATCACCGGTTCTTCAACCGAAATTATACCATATAGTAATAATCAAAACATTTTTTATTATAAGGAAATTTGCTAGACAAATTCCCAATCCTATTCAAGGAAGGAGTTTGATGATTGTGTTTCCAATTATGATCTAGATCAAATCTAATCAATTTATTGGTTGAGGCCAAGTAAATTAAGGAAATAATTATCATTCAATATTTCTCAAATATTTTACATAATTATTTCATGAAATTACAATTAATTTCACTAATTGACAATCACATGGTTCTTGATTAGGACTGTAATTTCAGCAGTGACCCCTACTTACTAAAATTAACATATCTCAATAAATTTAAATCCAAATTAGACAAAATCAATTTTCGAAGATGGATAATTGGATTTAGGACAGAACCTAAGTGATATTTCACGCATTTCGAGGCATATCAAAATAGTAATTAACTCATTGATCATGTTAAGATTCTCAGTTCCCGCAACAGTGAATACATGTTCATTAAAACATCCATATCTCGAGGAAACGGAAACCAAATTACGTAAACTCAGATCATTTGGTTTCCTTATTTAATGGGGAACAAATCTAAGTTTTATTTTCGTGTTAAACAATTTAAACAGGGCCGAAAATAATCACCAAAAAGAGATGCGAAAATGAAATACGATAAAACTTTCGCAACCCTAACGAACCCAAGTTGCCTTCGGTTTTATGGATCGTATCCAAAACCTTAAACCTGACTCTGATACCACTTGAAGGATATGGTTAGATCCTCAAGCACATCACGGAAGCATGAGCGTCGTATCGAATACGACGAGAAGCGACTAGTCGCACTAGTTGCTCGATGCAGCGGAAATTAAAAATTTTTCATGCGACGAAGCCACATGATCCAAGAACACTACTCGGATCGTTTCGTCTAAACCACAAACAAGACATAGGATTACCTCTTAAGCGTGGTTGCGATCAAGTCTCTAAACGAAGAGACCTCCTATCTCAAGTCCGATCCAACGGAGAAGATGCTTGCGTGCGAGGGGATGAATCGCCTGCTTCTCGCAATCCATGTTGATGATCCAAGCAGCGGATCTCCTAATCCCGACACACGAGATCCGACGTCTTCTTCACGAGCGAGGCGCACTGAAGGAGACGGAGATCCACGAGCAAACGATCAGGCAACATAACGACGACGCTGCGGCGATGGAGACTCTCTCAAGGGCATCCATGGTGGATGGCCATGAGGGAGAGAGAATAGGCGTGTAGAGAGAAAGAGAGAGATGTGCTTCAATAGCATAGCCCTTGAGAGCCATGGATCTCTATTTATAGGATTTTGGGATCCATGGATCGCAATCCATGGACACATAAAATCAATGGATGAGATTGATTTATGTCTAATCCAATGGTCAAGATTGTTGTTGGTAAAAACCAACAACTTATGATTTAATTTAGATCAAATATATTTGACAAATAAAATATACATAAATCCTAAAACTAAACCAATCAAATAAGGGAGATTACCAATACGGAGATTGTCTCCACATGTATCATGGTGGACGGCCACCAATTTCCATATTGGTTATGGTGGTCGTCCACTTGATTACAAGTGGGGCAATCTCATGAGATTTCATGAGATTGCATATCTCTATGGAAATCTCCTTTATTTAATACAACAACTTTTTGTTGTGATTTATTCTACAAAAATAATTCACAATTACTTTTGAGAATATTGCAGTCTTGCCATTGGAAATTTGTGAATCACATTCACAACCCAAAATAAAATATAATTTACTTTTTCAATTAATTACACAATGTATCCAATACACATCAATAATTAATTAACAAATATAAATTATAATTATCTCTCTCTAATACATTATAAATCACATTTATAATATATTATGAATAATATTGATAGGGCTATCCATATTATTCATATCCATGATAATTAGATCACATTTAATCATCTTGGATCTCTATTCTCACATGCCCAAATAATATGAATCACATTCACATTATTCACATCTTTATAATCAAATCACATTTAATTATCTAAAATAATTCTCCTTATAATATGAATCAAATTCATATTATTCATGATAATTAAATCACATTTAATTATCCATTTTCTCAATGCTCGGATACATATATCAACAATAGAATTATCCATGAACTCTTTCAAGGATAATGTGCTTTCTCCGCGAATACTTGGAGATAAGGTCATGGCGATTGTATTGTTCCACGTATAGTGACTTGGATATTGAGATCACATCTCAAATACAGATCTCGAGTCTCCCATAGATACTTGATTAAAATAAGACCGCAAATCTAACTTCTCATTGAATCTGAATCACATTCAGATCAATGTCCAATATTTGGACTAAGATCAGATTACTTCTCTACTGAGAGGAGTCACTAAAATCCAGACCCGTTTCATCACACCCTAGGAATGGAAGCGTCATGGTTATACAACCGTTTATGATCACATCACCCTCAGGTATTCCCAATACCTGTACATCCTGCATATTGGAAGACTCAGAATAAACATGAAGTATAAGATCAATTTTACACCATCTACTTCAGAGTTTTATCATCAAATTTCTCATTCGATCATTTGGGAGTTGATATCGATCATATACTTTACAAAAGTATATATCATACCTAGGTGTTGATCATATACTTTCCAAAAGCATATAACAAACCTACAAATTCAGTCAAGCTTCCAAAGCAAGACGACCTCGCACGGAATTTGATTCTCCCCAATATCTCGTGAGTGAGCTCATGTCTTCCGGTTCAAACTGAACCTGTATGATCCCTTTGAGAGATCGTATTACTCATATGCCCTTATATGCACACCAGCGTGTCGGTGTATAGACCTTGATTAGGTCATCAACCTATTGGTCTGCCAAATGTACATACTCAGACATATAGTAACACATCTGTCTCTGGTCAGAGGATGCGTGCCTATATCGCGACAGCATATGACATAGAACTTTGGTTATCTCGATCTCGTTAAGTCAACTCTTTGACCTAACTAATCTGACACCTACGAATCTCTATTCCTATGCAGAGGACCTGCATCAAGAGGTCGGTCAGATATCAACCTAACTGAGAAAGGATTTCCATCTCCTACTCAGGCTAGAGATCATCTTTTAACAATCATTTTATGGTGCTTGATGAGTCCTCAATCTAACTCTTTATGTGTTCATCCAAGCACTAGCCTCTATGATTCAATATTTGAATCAACAGCTGTATGACCATCAAGATGGCCATGGTACATAACCCAAATTGTACTAAGGGACCTATTATGCAAATTATGTATTCTTCATTTCAGATTAGGGAATGATATTTGCAATAACATTTATTGCATAATGGCTTGCTGTGGGCTCGCATGTCCTACACCCACGAAACCCACGACTCCATCACCTGTACCCCGACCTATCCACCTTCAAATACCCCTCCTCCAGCCACTGTCACACTCATCCACCTTTACGTGGGGAGTCGCCAAGCAAACCTCCGTCCCTCGGTGATAGCGAGGTGGCGGCGTGGATCGCAAAGACGATGGGTTCCTCCGATGAGACCCGCCGCCTTCCATGGCCGCGTCGCGGAGCTACGCTTCTTCTCGAGCTGCCCCACCTAGCTGAGGGGGTCTAGTGAAGACCCAGGGTTCACATCGAACTCCAAGCCCAAGCCTCCGACTGCCATTTCTCAGGTAAGTCCATTCAATCTTCTTTGCATTTTTTGCTTGATTTCATAGATTTATCTACCTAATCCATATACGTTCATCCTCCATGGTTAAGCCCTTGAGCTCCATCTCTCTTCCACCATTCACGTGCTCACCTCCTCATTTCTTCTCGCTCCTCCGCAACTCCGAACCACTCCGACTCCCCTTCTGTGAGCTCGCCGGAGAAGATCGCCGGCCACCGCCTTCTTGATCCTCCTCACGGCTGACCATCTCACGCACTTTACCTCCCCCCTCCTCGTACGAAGCATCGGCTATTGGTACTAACAATGCAGGTCCTAAATTCTTCAATGGCCGGAGCCTCATAGGAGCAGAAGTTGTGAGTTCCTCCTCTGGCACTCCGGTGTCAACCATCGTCTCCAGACCGCGCTGCAGCTCGCCCGTACCTTTGACTTCATCGATGACCTCTCAGGATGTTCCGGGGAGATTCAGCGTGGCCTAGCAAGGGTGGCGGAGCTCGGAGCCCTTCTTCGGAGATCTATCTCCGCCGCCAGTTGCAGCAGAGGAGGAAGGAGTAGTCACCATTGGATGCTCCTCCCTAGAGCTCATACAACGTCGCAGAAGCAACCACATCGACATATAGCGCAGCTTCCAACTACCGTCCGATCTCGATGATCGGACGGTCTTCAATTGGACACGTGTCATTGCCAAAGCCTCTCCAAGCCTCAACACCAGATCTATAGGCTCAGGTTCCCCGAGCCTATACCGAGCCTCCCCAGCACTCCGAGCCTATACGAGCCTCATCCGAGCCCAAGCCTTAAGGATCGCACCTTCCAAGCCTAGTCGAAGTTGTCCCAAGCCTTCTCCGAGCCTGATTCTTCACCGAACCTGGAGTGCACGTGCAGGTCACGTACGGCTAGGACAAATTGCAGGGAGTCCCTCAGAAGTTTCTTCATTTGTGGACAGGTCCAGAGCCCACGTGTATACGACGTGTGCCTGGGGTACTTTGCATTTATACCCTCGTGGTTTTTAATAATTGCAAAAATACCCCTGTGCGTGTGGGTTATTGATGAATCCTCATTCGTCACTCTTTATTCTTTTATTTTAGCTAAAAACCTGTGCAAAACACCATGTATATTTGTGTAAATAAAATAAATTGACAAATAGCATGCATTGTGTAAATAATAATAATTAGCATGTTTATGTGCAAAAATAAAAGAATAAAGAAATAAAGAAAAAGAGTGAAACATTTAAAATAAATATTGAGTGACCTGAACCCAAGGGAGGGCTCCACAAGGGCCTGACCGCAAAACAAAATAAGTAGAGAGAGATAGGGTGACTCAACATGGTGTAAACACCCCTCTTTATGTACATATTTTATTTTCTAAAAATAAAAATATATTTGTACTCTCCATATTTTGTACATATTTGTAAAAATAAAAATAAAATAAAAATAAGAAAAATAAAAGAAATAAAAAAAGAAATAAAATTCTCTCTCATCAGTGTACATAGACCATGTATATAAAAAAAATACCTATTTATTTCCCCCTTGTAGATAATTAATAAAAATCCAATAAAAATATTTTTATATTCCATATTTTATGGTATAAATAAATAAAGTATAAAATGGGAATAAATGTACATAAATAAAAAATTATTAAAAATAAAAATAAAAAATACATAAGTAATCATACCTGTATATAATATTAATATAATGTAAATATGTATTTTATTTTCCAAAAAAATAAATAAAAATCACTAAAAAATTCTTTGAAAATAAATAAATATTTTTGATTTTGTAAATATTTTGAAAAAAAGCCATTTACTATTTTTAATTTAATTTCCAAATAATTATCACGTGGCAGCTCCTGATTGGTACACGGGGAACGTTGACCCCCGGTCAACTGCCCCCCCGGACCACTTTGCGCGATCTGTGCCAAGGACCCGATTTCTCCCATTTTTCATGATCAGATCCGCCACCCATTTCCCTAAACCCTGAGCTCCGATTAACCTTGATTCATCACTGATCCACGACCAGGGATCGTCCTTGTCATCCGTGCATCAGCATGCCCTGCTCGACTCCATCTTTGCCGGATCTCCACCAGTATATAGCGTCATCTTCTTCCTCCATTAGCCGCACCTTTGGCTCTCGCCTTCGTCTCCCAGGATCTCCACCGTATTCCTTGAGTGACAATGAGTGAGTGTGAGTGTTTGAGTGAGGTTTTGAGGAGTGTTGCCCAGGTCCAGCGACCATCGTCGTCGTGCTCCACCGCAGACGAAGCTCGAGCCTCTGGAGGCGATGCTCCATCGAGGTGAAGATCACCGAAGAACCAACATATCCTCCCAGTCGACTCCGACCACCAGGTAGATCCTTTAGCTTCTTTAGCATAGTCCATTCTTCGATTTCCACTTTCCAGCTCCGCCAGCTCGGCCCTAGTAGCCGAAGCTCCGCTAGTCCATCCTAGCCATACTGATCGACTCTCCGACCCATTGTCACCTCTCCTACACGATCTGATCACCTTGAGCTGGACCATCTAAGCTCAGATCGAGTTGGGTTCCATCTACCACCTTCGCCGGAACCCCCCGTCGACAATCCACGCCGCTTCCCTTTATCTTTTTGCCAACAACCATTGCCGGAGCATCCCTCCGAGCAAGAGCTTTGTTTTGCGGGTCAATAATCGCAGATACCACCCTTGGCTACCATTTCCATCCTTCGTCGGAGCTGCTCTAGGTCGCTCCTCCCTCGCTAGAGGATACAACTGTTGGGACCCTCATCGGAGGCCACCACCCGACGCGGACCGCCATCGCGAGGAAGACCCACCTCTCCGATCTTCCATCAGTCGTCTGGATCGTCTCCAGATCGCCGGAGAAGCTCACCCAGGAGGAGTTCTTCCTCATCCTCTCATAGCCGTCGGATCCCCTCTCTGCGCCTGGCCTGATCACTGCCGCACGTAGCCTGCTCCTGTCAGGCCGTTAGATCCACGATCTGACGGCCACATGTGTCCCACGTTCGCCTCTGCACCAGCATCGTTGGATCCTCCAGAGGGCGTCATCAGGACCGTGCATCCACCGCTAGCCACAACTCGGCACCTGGCACTCATGTGCACCCCTCGCGCGCCTCGGTTGGGTAATTGCGCCCATACCCCTGCAGTTTTATTTAGTTTTTAATTAGTCTTTGAAATAATTGTGCACTCTTGGGTTATTTGCATATTAGGACCTCTAGTTTAGTTTATTTGCTTTTTAGTCCATGTTTGTGAGAAACACGTGCTTTGACACGTTCTTTATGGACATTTTGTAGCGTTTATCCTGTAGTTTCAAGGTGTTATGCTTTACACGTTTTTAATTAGAATTACACTTTGGTCCCTGTGAATGTAAACCACGTGCTAGGCACGTGAGATCGTGGAAAAATTACATGTTTAGCGTTGGGGTTCTGTGATTGTTCTGGATTGTAATTTAAGTTTTAAAAATTGCATTTATACCCTTATGCGTACAGTTTCAGACATGTGCGAATTTGATGTGAATTTTGTGCCTGTGCCCTTATAGTCTTCACACGTCTTCTCTATTCAGCCCTGAAACTTTGTTTTTATTACATATAGGTCCACGTGTGCTGTAGCCTTTGTAGTAGTTGAATAAATTATCAAATCAAATCCAAATCAAGTGAAATTTGGATATGTGGCTCCTGCGACTGTGTAAATATTTCACTATTTTTTTGGAACATTTTTTGTGGTTTTTGTTATTTTTTAAAAATCAAAAACCTTAATTTATTCTATTGTCTGATTTAGAAAATCAACTAAAAATATATAAAACATCTAAAAAAACTAAAAAAATAGTATTTGTTTATTTTGTTGTTTTCTAGCTTCAGTTCGATTCTTGGCTTATTTGGACTCATAAAACCCATAAAAATTAAAAAAATGCCAAAAACCCTATAAAAATCATTAAAAAAATCTGTAAAAGCCAAAAATTGCAATTTCAGTTTCTGTAGTTAGCATTTTATTTTTTTCTTTCATAAAAATTGCCCTCAGATTTTTATAGGCTAATTAGTTATTTTTAATTAGCCTTTCAAAATCTGATTGCACATTGCTTCACTATTTTTGTCCTTTTTTATTTTTATAAAATCAACTATAAATCATAAAATTCTCAAAAAATTACCAAGAACAATTAAAATTAAAAAAAAACAAAAATAATTTTATTTGATTTTTTTGGATTTATTTGTTATGTTTTATAAATAGTTGTTTGTGAACTTTTCCCCTTATTTTTATATTTCCTTTATTATTAAAAATACAAAAAATTAAAAAGAGTTAAAAATGCACCAAAAATATTTCTTTTATTTTATTTCCATTTTCGACTACTTCGTAGGCCGTCTCGGCCAATTCATGCTCCTTGTGTCCGACCCTGCTCGCTATACCAGGTTAAAAAAATAGCGAGGACCGATGTTGCTTTCATCGATTTATTTTCTGATTTGGTGGTCTCTGGTAATTTTCTTGTTGAGTTGAGCACCGAGATCTAGGTCGCAACGACCCTTGATTGATTTCATACCATCACTCAGGTCTTGGTCATTTTCAGCCCATCAGAATGGCGTCGTTGCCAGGGAGTACGACTTAGTAGTCATTTTGTTTTCATTTTTGTTCGGTTTTGTTTTTCACGGCTTTTCCCGCGACATTTCTTTCGTACGTGGCTTTTCGCAGCTTTTTGTTTTTCTTTTCTTTTCCTTTATTTTTCTTTTATTTTATTTTTATTTGTTTTATTTTATGTGTGTTTATTTCCATTTTTGCACATAGTTTATTTCATTTTATTTTGATTATTTCTATAATAACTATTCTGATACTCCTGTTTGATTTTTGCGAGGGCTCAGGACCGAGGCGGCTTTCTTCATAAAACCGAAGCAACTAGGGAAGCCGGAGGCAACTCCCTTCTATACAGAGCCGTAGGAGAGAGCGAGAGGTTGAGCAGGAGAGGAGAGGAGTAGTTTAGTTTTTATTTTACTTGATAATTGTAATAAAATAAGGATAGCCATACACTTGGACTTGATCGTTGACTACCGAGGTCTGTTTCGTCGAGCACCAGTGTGCTTGGGGGACCTCACCGCATTTTTTGTCAGTTTTTAGTTTTCTCGATTTTATTTTATTTTTAACTGCTTGTTTGATTTACGCGGTTTTGGCCTTAGGTTAGGATTTTCTACTGATTGCGTCGTAATTGATTAGGATCCGAACACCTAATTATCTGCCTGTGCCTAGTAGATCGTAATTAGACCTAATTAAAATTAATAAAGAAAAGGCTAACCTGGTCACCTGAGGGGTCACGCGCCACTAGAGGTCGTATACAACGCTAGCAGGACCCATTGTGGCGGGCACCGATCGGCATCCGAGACCGGACATCGACCACTCCTATTAACCCGTTAGTCTTTGGTTCTCTCCGTGTAGAAATTGCTTCATTAAGGCTGATTTCCTCGTACATCATATAGGTAGTTTACTTTCCGTCTTTATTTTATGCGTGGATCACCCTGCATGTAGAGTGCTGGAGTCAGGTATGCCTTTCTTACTCGGCATGCATCATTGATTTTATCGTGCACCGGCTTTTTCGTCTTCTCCTTCGTTTTCTGGACTTAAAATAATCAGGAGAACCCGAAAAATTCGTTAGGCGTTTGTTTGCTTGAAAATATCTAAAAAGGAAAAACCATAAAATTTAAGACTGCTAAAGCAAATTGGACTTAAAGACACTTCACAAAAAAAATCTATATTGGGACTACAACCCCCTCCTTGCATGGTTTGATTGGGCGAGAGAGTGACACGCACACTAGGTAGAGCCATATCCGACCCCTTTTCAGACTACTGCTTCTGGGCTAGTCGTTCTCCAGTGAGGATCGCTCCGGTCTCTGGTAAAGCGGGCCGTGATATCCTTAACAGAGCGAGCTGATCGGGTAGCCAGTAAATGGTCCGCGGCTTGTACTGGCTAAAAAGATCTAGTTTGGGATCGGGACAGTCTCCTAGGGGCGTTGGATTCCCAACAGCTCGCTTAATCGCTCTTTTAGACTGTATTATCACCAAAATAAAAAAGACAAGATAAAAGACCGAACTCTTACCGTCATCAGCTCGCGTCGCGTTGGTGAACTTGGGCTTTATTTTCGTGATCATGTTTGCTTTCCAGATCCAATCCGCCCGACTCGCCAGATCACGATGATGGGTCGGAGGACCCTTAGGGAGCCTCTGGATGCACCGCTTACGAGCACTCCGGCCCGTTCATCTAGGTCGGTTCGTGAGAGAGGAGACCCGCTCTCCGAACCCGAGTTTGCTTCCATCCTGTTCCCCCCGATCACCTTTCTTCTGACAGTCTAGAGGTGCCAGATCAGATAGAGCAGCAGAGAGATTATATTTCGACACCTGAGCGTGGGTCTTTTGCCTTTGCAGAGACCATGGTCGGCAGCAGTGATGACCATACGAGAGGCCCACAAGCAGAGCAGACATATGTCCTAGACCAGGGTGCGATCAACAACACCTTGATAGCCTCCCTCGAGATGATGCAACAGTAGATTAGGGATCAGGGGGCTTTCTTGGTTGAGATGAGGAGAGAGATGGAGCAGATGAGAGCCGACCGTGAGCAGCGCAGGCCCGCAGGAGACGGGCCAGAGATAACCGATTAGCCCGATGAGCCAGCCCAGCCGGTAGCTGCAACAGCAGGAGCTAGACCAATGCAGGAGTTGCATAACCCCGGATCGATGCTTACTCACTAGTGCATAGTTCCTCCGGTGATTGTGGGGGACTTCAAGTTCCACCCGCAGACCATTCAGCTTCTACCCCGTTTCCATGGGATCGCGACTAAGGAGCCCCATCTCCATCTCCAGGAATTCGAGATGATCTGCAGCACCGTCCACGATCGGCAAGTGGACGAGGAGACCATTAGGATGATTTCCTTCCCCTTCTCACTGGTTGATAGAGCAACCAACTGACCGAAGCACTTGGGGAGGTTCGTCCATACCTGGGAGCAGCTCCGCACAGAGAACTTGAATAAGTACTATCCACTCAGGTGGACCAAGGCATGGGAGAGGTTTAGAGAGCTCACCGACAGATGCCTGCACCACGACATCTCGAAGCCGAACTTAGTTCAGAGCTTCTTCTGCGTGTTGACACTAGAGCTGCAGGGCCTGGTGAACGCTTCTTGTGGTGGTTCCTACTTCTCCTAGGATGAGGATCAGGTCTGGGCCATCTTTGAGGAGATGGTCGAGAACTATACAGTGATGTCCCAGACCTGACTCTGCACTCAAGGACGTCCCCAGCCACAGACCGTGCAGTTTCAAAGGATTGCACGGGTCGATGATAGTCCTTCCACTTCGTTCGCGGCAGCCGCACAGGCTGAGTCCACAACTGCAGACATGGGCATCATCAGCGAGAAGCTGGACCGGATCGAGCTGATCGAGAAGAAGTAGTGCTAGGGCATGACGTAGATTGACCAGATGGAACAAACTCTGAGTGACCTGAAGACACAATTCATGTGTCTCCAGGAGGCACAGACGGCTTCTCAACCCCATCTCAGATCACGAGGAGATCCGAGCAGCAGTGGTAGCTCATCCCAGCACTCCAGCTAGCCTAGACAGGTTCACCATGTCCAGGTGGAGTCGTACCAGCAGGCGCCGCAGTCTTACCAGCCACCACCATCCCAGGACACTCAGATGGTGGTTTACTAGTCGGATCAGCCTCTTGCTGTACTTCCCCCGCCCTCGTACGAGCAAGAGCCGTTGATGGATGTCAACGGGTTTTGGTACGATCGACCCCAGCCCGGGATCCGATGAGACCATCCCGGATTCCTCTAGTCGGCCAACAGTTCCGAGCAGCAACCTCCAGCCCAAGGTGGCCAGTACGGCCAGCAGCGTGAGCAGCACCAGCAGCAGCAGCCCCCAATTCAGCAGCAGCAGCAGTCATCCCCATACCAGCAGTATGATCCTCATCCGTATCAGAAGGGACAACCTTGGAGGCGAGAGTAGCCTCATCAGCAACAGTATCATCAGCAGTAGTACCCCTCTCACCATCACCAGCAGCAACAGCAGCCTCACTACCAGCGAGGCTACCCATTAGGTTCTGATGGGCAGACCTATGAGAACTCAGCCTTGGATGATCTAGCCCGCCTCATGACCGAGCAGCAGGCTACTTTTCGACGGGAGATGGACGAGTTCCATCATGAGATGAGGGAGATCGTGAGAGGGATGGCCACCATCCCTACCCAGATTGAGCCAAACCTTAACAGCCTGAAGAGGAAATCTGAGCAGGTAGAGTTCATAGAATCCACCACTCCTAGTTATTCACTTGATGACATTTCTGCATATATGTTTGATGCTGACTTTGTTACACTTAGGAGTGGTAGGATGCCAGCAGGCGATGCCTCGTCTGAGCGATGACTCGATGCCACATCAAGAGCGCCATGCGAGGAGAGGAGTGATGCTGAGGACGCCAGTGATGATGACGGTGGTACTGATGCCACCAGGGACGTTGATCCAGCCGACGGTATTGAGGCCATCATTTCACCTGATGGAGGAGGTGGTACTAATGCCACCAGACGTGATGCCGAGCTAGAGTGCGGTACTGACGCCGCACATCCAGATGTCGAGGGTGGTGCTGAGGCCACCAACACTTCTACTGCTAGTCCTGTTGTTTTTCATTCTGTTCATGTACCTCAGGATGTTTCTGTGAATAAAGGAAAGGGTTTGATTTATTCTTATCCACCTGTGGTGATTGATGATGTATGTGTGGATTCTACCATGCTTGAGCAGCCCAGACCCTCTCCTAGTCATTCATCTGAGAAGGACCCAGCAGTCCCCTTCCCCCAAGAACTTCGCTTGGCTAAGGGGAGTAAAAAAGAAAACCCAAAAAAGTCATACCAGCTAGAGTTCAGCCAGCACATGATGGACCGCTTTCAGATTCAGCTGACTCTACAGGAGGCCTTGGAGCACATCCCTCTCTTCCAGCGATCACTCAGAGACAGGACCATAGTTCGGAGGAAGAGGAGGAACCACCAGTTAGAGATCCATGTGCTCACTCGTGCCATATGCTTCGCGATCCAGAACCATCTGCCAACCAAGAGGCCAGATGTAGGAGCCACGTATGTCAGATGCCATATTCAGGAGCAGAGGTTCGATCGTACTCTATTAGACAGTGGATCTTCGATCAACCTACTTCTGGCAGCCCTACTCAACCGCTTCGAGTTGGGCCCTCTACGATAGAGCAGGACGGTCCCTCAGTTTGCTGATCGATCTGTCAAGAGGCCGAAGGGGTTGCTGAAGGATGTTGTTGTCACGATTCAGGGCCTGAAATTCCCCATGGACTTTGTTGTGTTTAACATGGATATCCCTGAGTCCGTGACCGATACCCCCATCATTTTAGGACGTCAGTTCTTGGCCACAGCCAAGGCGATATCCGATCATGATAGCGGGAAGGTATATTTTCGCGTCGAGTGCGAGAGTGTACAAATAGAGATGATTGAGGAGACTAGAGCCTGAGATTCAGCTTGCTCCGAGCAGACTTCAGATTCAGAGCATATGAGAGAGGTAGGGCGAGACATCCACCAGGACTGCGACTTTGTGATCACAGATGACGAGGCAATTTGGGCAGACCCAGCAGCACAGGCCATCCTCTAACATTCCGAGGTTGCTGATGCACAGATGACAGCAGAGGAGAGCTTGGATAGCGCATCCCTGGTCCAGGATACATCTCAGGCAGGAGAGGCGGTCCCCGATCGCGAGGTAGATTTTGTTAGTGAGTCTGATACAGATCCCTTGGACTCAGATTTCGACTGGGCTGAGTTTGATGACTTGATACCGTGTTTGACTTCCACAGAGCCAACAGCTAGGGAGGAGGTTGATTCCACACCGAGCAGAGATATATCAACAGAGCAGCCTTCGCCTGATTCAGATTGCGAGAGAGAGTTTCCATTCTCTCATACAGATTTGGCCGCCTTCACTCAGACCTTTCAGAGGCAAGATCCATCAGCACAGTGTTGTCCAGAGCTGAAGACGCTTCATTCATCGTTGAAGTATAGGTTCCTTGCAGGAGAGCATGAGATGTACCCAGGCATTATCTCAGCAGATTTGACTGGAGAGTAGGAATCCCGTCTAATGGGGGTTCTTGAAAAGAATCGCAAGGCGATAGGATGGAGTGTAGCTGATCTCCAAGGGATAAGTCCGGCTCTGTGCTCCCACCATATCTATCTCGAGGAGGACGCGAAGCCGACGCGTGAGTTCCAGCGACGACTGAACCTGAATTTTCGAGATGTTGTCATGAATGAGATCTCGAAATGGTGGAGCACCGATTTTATCTACCCCATCTCTGACTCCATGTGGGTCATTCTGTTGCATGTGGTGCCCAATAAAACGGGCATCACTATAGTTGTCAACGAGTCTGGAGAGGAGATCGCTACCCGAGTACCCACTTCTTGGAGGGTCTGCGTGGATTACAGACGACTCAACCAGGCCACCAATAAGGATCATTTCCCCATGCCCTTTATTGATCAGATCATTGAGAGACTAGCAGGGAAGAGCCATTACTGTTTCTTGGATGGGTACTCCAAATACAACCAGGTGGCGATTGCGCTAGAGGACTAGGACAAGACTACCTTTATCTGTCCCTTCGGGACATATGCTTTCAGACGGATGCCCTTTGGATTGTGCAACGCTCCGGCAACATGCCAGAGGTGCATGTTGTCCATCTTTTCGGACATGGTAGGGGAGTGCTTGGAGGTCTTCATGGATGATTTTTCAGTCTACGACGACGGATTTGATTCTTGTCTTGACTCCCTAAACCGTATCCTCCAACGATGTGTTGAGGTGCACCTGGTACTTTCTTGGGAGAAGAGTCACTTCCTGGTGACTCAAGCGACGGTGCTTGGCCATATCATCTCCAACAGGGGCATGGAGGTTGATCCGACCAAGGTGGATATCATTAGGAAACTCAGTCCACCATCCAACTTACGACAGTTACGGTCTTTTCTGGGGCACATCGGTTTCTACCGACGATTCATTCATAATTTCAGCCGGATTGCCCGATCGTTGACTGATGTGCTGATGAAAGACTCCGAGTTCATTGTAGATGATAAGTGTCTAGCATCATTTGAGACTCTAAAGAGTCTAGTTGTCGAGGCTCATGTCCTACAGCCGCCTGATTGGTCTCTCCCATTCGAGATCATGATGGATGCCTCCGATTTTGCCATAGAGGCCGTGCTGGGACAGAGGAGGGATGGAGTCCCCTTTTCTATTCACTACTCTAGCCGGACTTTGGATGCAGCTTAGAGGAACTACACAGTCACTGAGAAGGAGATGCTAGCCGTAGTGTTTGCCCTAGATAAGTTTAGATTGTACATCATTGGATCTAGAGTGTCCATCTTCACTTATTATACCGCCATCCAGTACCTTATGGCAAAGAAGGATGCCAAAGCCAGATTGACCAGATGGATCCTTCTACTCCAAGAGTTTGATATAGAGATTAAGGACAAGCCTAGAGTCAAGAATGTGGTGGCGGATCATCTCTCCCGATTGGAGTATCTTGAGGATTCCGAGCAGATCGAGCCAATTTGTGAGACCTTCCCAGATGAGGCGATCCTTGCTATCACCTCTCTCCCGTGGTATGCCGATATTGTGAACTTTCTTGTTGCCAAGAAAGTCCCACAAGATTGGCCCAGGAAGAGACTTGAGACCTTCCTCGCGAAGGCCACGTTCTACCATTGGGAGGATCCCATCCTTTATCATGAAGGAGGGGATAGCGTCTGGCATAGGTGCATTCCTCAGGAGGAGCACCACAGCGTCCTCACATACTGCCACAAGCTTAAGGCAGGAGGACATCACTCTGGGAGGAGAACGGCACAGAAAGTGCTCCAATCCGACCTATGGTGTCCTACCCTCTTCAAGGACTCTGATGAGTTCGTGAAGAAGTATACTTACTGTCAGAGGATGGGCACTTGTGGACAGCGTGATATGATGTCGATGCAGCCCATTCACTTCTGTGAGGTTTTTGACACATGGGGCATCGATTTCATGGGTCCATTCCTTAGGAGTTAGGGACTTGAGTACATTCGGTTGGTTATGGATTATGTTAGTCATTGGGTTGAGGCCAGCCCCGCCCGAATCGCAGATGCTAGGACTGTTTGCCGATTTTTTAGGAAGAATATCATTTCACAGTTCGGGGTACCTCTAGTGTTGATATCTGATGGGGGTCTCATTTCGTCAATGACAAGGTAAAGGCCCTTGCTAGCGAGTTCAGCATAGACCATCGAGTAGCCACACCATACCATCCTCAGACCAATGGTCTTGCTGAAGTGTCGAACAGGGAGATCAAGACTATATTACAGAAGGTCGTCCGCCTTGACCGAAAGGATTGGTCACAGCTTTTGGACTCGGTCTTGTGGGCATATCGGACGTCCTTCAAGACACCATTGGGTACGTCTCCCTTTCGCCTAGTTTATGGAAAGCCCTGCCATTTACCTGTTAACCTTAGACATAGGTCACTCTAGGTAGTTACAGACATCATCATGGATCCAGTGAGTGTAGGAGACCAGAGGAGGGCAGAAGTTAGCAGCCCTGGAGGAGCTTCGTGATGCAGCCTTTTCGAACAGGCTACAGTATAAGGAGAGAGTGAAGGAGTGGCATGATTCTCATATCAGCCACAAGCAGTTTGAGCCAGGACAGCGAGTATGGTTGTTCGATGCCAGGTTGAGATTATTTCCAGGGAAGCTATAGAGCCAATGGAAGGGACCCTACTTGGTTAGAAAGGTACACGACAATGGGAGCATTGATATATCTGAGTTGTCTTCTGAGAGTACCCTTCGTGTTAACGGTCAGCAGCTCAAGCCATATCTAGATCATGAGCCACTGGTCGTTAACGTTGCCCCGATTCACTTTGCGTGAGATGTGGTCTCTTGGCTCACATCTATTGCATCTCACGCTTGATTATCACTGTTCCACCCGACTTGTATAGATCTAGTTGTCCATATCACTCTATTCTTCAGTCCAACACCCCATTTACATCTTCGACGTTGTTATACTTAGGGTGCACTTTACCCTAAGTATAGGGGGTGTGAGACTTTTGAGTTTCTTTTGATTCATTTCTATCTCTGTTTTGCTGCCTATACTTAGGGATATTTTATCCTAAGTATAGGGGAGGTAGACCTTGTACACTCTCACTCGGATTTCCCTTCAAGTACAACTTGCTATACTTAGGATTATTTGATCCTAAGTATAGGGGGGAACCCTGAGATCCTCTTGCATTTCTATTCTTTCATTCGTCTGTGTATATAGCCTTCCTTTTCACCTCCATATACTAAGCACGAGTTATGTCTTCTTCATCGCTCTTGACTCTAAGGACATCGTTCGAGCTAAGTAGAGGGGGGTGCGTATATATTTCATATAAACGTTAGCCATAACTCGTACTTTGTATGAGTATGTTAAGAAATAAAAATGGCTAAAATCCAAATATCCATAAAAATTAAAATTTTTTTGTAAGCAAAATTCTTTTATTGCACATAAATAGCTAGTTGTACAAATTATTTTTGTAAAAATGTTTGTAAAAATCTTTTGTGTAAATAGCTTGTAATTATTTTGATACCAAAATTATGTATATGGTACAAAATTTTTCTAAAATGTTTTGAAAATCAAAAGTTTGCAAAAAACTTGTGTAAGTTTATGTACATATTTTGCAAACTGGCATTCATGCATACATCCATGTTTTCAAAACATTTTTCAAAAATTTTGCATATGTGTAAATATTTTGTAAATTGCATCTTTGTAAATACTTGTATAGTTTTTCCTGAATCATAGTTGACATTTAAACTAGCCTGGAATTAAATTGGAAAATGGAGCTTGGTCAAGATCTTAATCCACCTAATTCTAAGAGGAACCTTATAGGGCTTAGGGTTGAGACTTTTCAGGTCCATGGTGACTTAATTCTTTGAGTCCACTAGGCTATGATCATATGTCATCTCGATGAGCCTAAGTGGAGCACTTAACAACACACACATGACTCATATAGACAATGGCTTTACTTGGACCCGCATTTTACACCGAGCTCTCTACGGATGAGGTGGTGAGGAGGTAGTCTTCCTTGTCTTGGGGTAGCATATGAGGGTAGTACTTCTAGGCGGAACTTCTCTTCTTATTATAGTAAAGGAAGTGTGTCTCAACTTGGTCTAGTTGCCCTAAACCCTACACTGGTTGAGCTCCCAGGGATACATGGCTACACTGGCCATGGTCCATTCTCTTCTTCCCCCTCTTCTTGAGCCAGTTGAACTTGAACTTAGAAGGGAATACCCCGCTCCTCGAGGAAAGAGTGGCCAGACTAGGGTCATAGAGTTACCTTGTTGGGGAGGGTTGTCATTTTGCTACTTCTGAGGTGGAGAGCTATACCTCACTTACACTGTACAAGGAAAGATTCATGGTCTTCAGGGTTTGTGTATGTAGACTTGTTCTGATCTGGATTATTGAGGAGTCATGACTGTAGATTAGTGGATCTTAGAGGCTATTGAGTTTTAAACCTAAATCCGAATAAGGTTCCGACACATTAATAATCCAAAGATCTGACCGAGCTCCATACCTCAATTTAATGAAGGCAAGTATAATAATCAGCATTGATCCATGCATTTTCCCCTCTTTTTATTTTTCCTTTCTTTTTCACTTCTTTTCCAAATAAGTGTTTGCTAAGGGACTAGCAAAGTTAAGTATAGGGGGGTGATGAATCCTCATTCATCACTCTTCATTCTTTTATTTTAGCTAAAAACCTGTGCAAAACACCATGTATATTTGTGTAAATAAAAATAAATAGACAAAGAGCATGCATTGTGTAAATAATAATAATTAGCATGTTTTTATGCAAAAATAAAAGAATAAAGAAATAAAGAAAAAGAGGGAAATATTTATAATAAATATTGAGTGACCTGAACCCAAGGGAGGGCTCCACAAGGGCCTGACCGCAAAACAAAATAAGTAGAGAGAGATAGAGTGACTCAACATGGTGTAAATACCCCTCTTTATGTACATATTTTATTTTCTAAAAATAAAAATATATTTGTAATTCCCATATTTTGTATATATTTGTAAAAATAAAAATAAAATAAAAAAGGGAAAAATAAAAGAAAAATAAGTAAATAAATAAAATTCTCTCTCATCAGTGTACATAGACCATGTATATAAAAAAATACCTATTTATTTCCCCCTTGTTAATAATTAATTAAAATCCAAAAAAAATCTTTCTATATTCCATATTTTATGGTATAAATAAAAAAATATAAAAAGGGAATAAATGTACATAAATAAAAAATTATTAAACGTAAAAATAAAAAATACATAGGTATACAAACCTGTAAATAATAATAATATAATGTAAATACGTATTTTTTTTCCAAAAAAATAAATAAATAAAATTAAAAAATTCTTTAAAAATAAATAAATATTTTTCATTTTGTAAATATTTTGAAATAAAGCCATTTACTATTTTTAATTTAATTTGCAAATAATTATTACGTGGCAGCTCCTGATTGGTCCACGGGGACCGTTGACCCCCGGTCAACTGCCCCCCTGGACCACTTTGCGCGGATCTGTACCAAGGACCCGATTTCTCCCATTTTTCATGATCAGATCCGCCACCCATTTCCCTAAATCCTGGGCTCCGATTAACCTTGATTCATCACTGATCCACGGCTGGGGATCGTCCTAGGGATCTGTGCATTAACATGCCCTGCCCGACTCCATATTTGTCGGATCTCCACCAGTATATAGCATCATCTTCTTCCTCCATTAGCCATACCTTTGGCTCTCGCCTTTGTCTCCCAAGATCTCCACCGTATTCCTTGAGTGACAGCGAGTGAGTGCGAGTGTTTGAGTGAGGTTTTGAGGAGCGTAGCCCAGGTCCGGCAACCATCGTCGTCGTGCTCCGTCGCAGGCGAAGCTCGAGCCTCTAGAGGCGACGCTCCATCGAGGCAAAGATCACTGGAGAACCAGCGTCTCCTCCCCAGTCGACTCTGAACACCAGGTAGATCCTTTAGCTTCATTAGCATAGTCCATTCTTCGATTTCCACTTTCCATCTTCGCCAGCTCTGCCCTAGTGGCCGGAGCTCCGTTAGTCCATCCTAGCCGTACTGATCGACTCTCCCACCCATCGCCACTTTTCCTACATGATCCGATCACCTTGAGGTAGACCATCTGAGCCTAGATCGAGTCGGGTTTCATCTACCACCTTCGTCGGAACCCCCTGTCGACCATCCACGCCGCTTCCCTTTATCTTTTTGCCAAAAACCCTCGCCGGAGCATCCCTCCGAGCAAGAGCTTTATTTTGTAGGTCAATAATTGCAGATACCCCCCTTGGCTGTCATTTCCATCCTTCGTCGGAGCTGCTCCAGGTCGCTCCTACCATTTGGGCCCTCATCGGAGGCCACCACCAGATGCGGACTGCCATCGCGAGGAAGACCCACCTCTCTGGTCTTCCATTGGCTGTCTGGATCGTCTCCGGATCGCCGGAGAAGCTTGCCCAGGAGGAGTTCTTCCTCATCCTCTCGTAGTCGTCGGATCCCCTCTCTGCGCCAGGTCTCATCACAACCACACATAGCCTGCTCCTGTCAGGCTGTTAGATCCACGATCTGACGGCCACGTGCGTCCCACGTTCACCTCTACGCCAGCACCGTTGGATCCTCCAGAGGGCGTCATCAGGGCCGTGCATCCACCGCCAGCCACAACTCGACACCTGGCACTCACGTGCGCCCCTCACACGCCTCGGCTGGGTAATTGCGCCCAAACCCCTACAGTTTTATTTAGTTTTTAGTTAGTCTTTGAAATAAATGTGCACTCTTCGGTTAGTTGCATAGTTGGACCTCTAGTTTAGTTTATTTGCTTTTTAGTCCCTGTTTGTGAGGAACACGTGCTTCAACACGTGCTTTATGGACATTTTGCAGTCTTTATCTTGTAGTTTCGAGGTGTTATGCTTTACATGTTTATTAACTAGAATTACACTTTGGTCCCTGTGAATGTAAACCACGTGCTAGGCACGGGAGATCGTGGAAAAATTGCATGTTTAGGGCTGGGGTTCTGTGATTGTTCTGGATTGTAATTTTTGTTTTAAAAATTGCATTTATATCCATGTGCGTACAGTTTCAGACATGTGCAAATTTGATGTGAATTTTACGCCTATTCCCTTATAGTTTTCACATGCGTTCACTATTCAGCCCTGAAACTTTGTTTTTATTACATATAGGTCCCTGTGTGTTGTAGCCTTTGTAGTTGTTGAATAAAATATAAAATCAAATCCAAATCAAGTTAAATTTGGGCACGTGGCTCATGACATTGTGTAAAAAATTTCACTATTTTTTTGGAATATTTTTTTTGGCTTATTATTATTTTTAAAAAATAAAAAACCTTAACTTTTTGCTACTGTTTGATTTAGAAAATCAATTAAAAATATTAAAAATTATCTAAAAAATCTAAAAAAATTGGTGTTTGTTTTTGTTGTTTTCTAGCTTCAGTTCGATTTTTGGCTTATTTGGACTCATAAAACCCATAAAAATTAGAAAACCCCAAAAACCCTACAAAAATCATTAAAAATTCTATAAAAACCAAAAAATTGCAATTTCAGTTTTTATAGTTAGGATTATATTTTTACTTTTCATAAAAATTGCCCTCAGATTTTTATAGGCTAACTAGTTATTTTTAATTAGCCTTTCAAAACCTGATTGCACATTGCTTCGCTATTTTTGTCCTTTTAAATTTTTATAAAATCAACTAAAAATCATAAAATTCTCAAAAATTACCAAGAACACTTAAAAATATAAAAAACACAAAAATAATTTTACCTGATTTTTTTGGCTTTATTGTTGTGTTTTATAAATAGTTGTTTGTGAGCTTTTCCCCATGTTTTTATATTTCATTATTATTAAAAATACAAAAAAAAATTAAAAAGATTTAAAATCCACCAAAAATATAATCCGCCTCGTTTGTGGCAAGCCCTGCCCTCCGCTTCGGCCCCACCCACGCGAAGTCCTCCGCGCCTCAGTAGCCTCCACCACCGCGTGGTGCTCTCGTCCACGCCGCACTCCTCCGAACTTCTATGGACGATCCTCCCACGTCCGCGCCCTCCTCCATCCAGACCCGCAGTCCGCACACTGCTGGCGTGGCGCTCCCCGCTCCAGGTGGCCCACCTCGACATTGCCGTCCACCGACCTCCATCATTTCTTGCGCCCCTCCTGCTCTGCACTCCTCTGACCTCAATGGCTCCGTAGCAGACGCCCAGCGCCGAGCAGCCGCGCTGCCCTCGGCCTCCTCAGCGGTGGCGACAGTACCCCCTAGCCCCCTCCTCTCATCTTGTTGAAGAAGAAACGTGAACGACAAGTAACCCTAGGGGGAGGGTGAATTAATAAAAAAAGAAAAAATTGCGAACATCTCCCTGGGAGTTTTCGAAATTTGTATAACAGCCTCTATTTCAGGAACGGCACGTGCGTAGCACGTGATTTTAGGGTAAACTTCAATTTTCACCCTGCAACATATTTATTGTTGTAGTTTCATGCAAGAACCTTAAATAATTGCATTTTAGTCCCTGCTTTCAGAACAATAACTTTACATGCTCTCTCTGATGAAATAAATATTTTTATTATTGGAAAATTTTTGAAAAAAATGGTGCATGCTCCTGCTGTAGTTTTTATCATTGTATAAAATATTCATAGCTTTTTGATTTCAATTGATATTTTTTAAAAATAAAAAAATATCTTTTTGCATGCCTACAATTCGAAAATTTATAAAAATTCAAAAACTTGCCAAAAATTTCCAAAAAAATATTGTAGGTGTGTTTTGTTGCCTTTTAATTTTTGTCCAATTTGTGTGCATTAACTCTTTATGAAAACCAAAAAAAATTGCGAAAATGAAAAATCTTTAAAAAAATTGTAGAAAAATCTAGAAAAATAAAAAAATTCTGATCTCAGTCTCCGATTGTAGTATTACTTTATAGTTTATAATAAAAATAATTTTCAGGATTATTGGGCAAATTAAATATTTTTAAGTTTCAAATTACTCATGCGTGTGCATTGTTTCCCTTGTTTTACACCGTTTGATTTCTATAAAATCACAAAAACATCAGAAAATTTTGAAAAAATTACCAAAAATATTTTATAACTATAAAAGACAAAAAAAGTCTTTTTAATTTTCTGACTATTTTTGTCCTTTCTAAAAAATACAAAAACAATGTGGTGTTGTGTGTTTTATCCTTTGTGCCTTATTTGAAAAATAAAAAAATAAAAATTCAAAAAAAACCACTAAAAATTCTTTCCAAAAATTGACTACTTAGTTTTTAAATCGTGCTCCTTGTGTTCGACCCTGGTCGTTGTACAATGTAAAAAGAATAGCGAAAGCCGCTGACATTTGTTGTGATTGATTTGTCTCTTTTCTTAAGTGGTTAAAATAAAAAAATCTGTTAACCGTTTCGAGTGGTTGAGAACAATGACATTTGTAATTATTATTTACATCTTAACTGCATCGATTTTCGTGTCATCATCCATTGGGTCTTAATTCTTTGAATCTACTAGCTATGACTGTATGTCATCTTGATGAGCCTAAGTAGAACACTTAACAACGCACACATGACTCTCACAGATAATGGCTTTACTTGCACCAACACCGTGAACATAGCTCTCTACGGATGAGGTGGTGAGGAGGCAGTATTCTTTGGCTTGGGGTAGCATTCGAGGGTAGTACTTCTAGGCGGAACCTCTCGTCTTCTTTTAGTGAAGGAATTGCGTCTCAACTTGGTCTGGCAGCATTGAGGTCTAAAGACAGGAATTGTGGGTTGTAATAATGCTTCAAAAGAGGGATAGTCTACTGACTCAAGAGGAAAAACTCCTTATGTATATATGTTGCACCATGTAGATATGTTGTACATATGCACATCAAAAAAATGTGAAAAAGAAAGAAAAACTCCAAAAAAGTGGTGGGTCTGGTAGAAAATAAAATACCCACCGGAGTGTATATAGCCAAATAAAGCAAAGCTTATGTTACCCATTCCCATCTGATGAAGCTTGCAGCAGGGAGACTTAGCTACACTAGTTGGGGTCCCTAGGATACATGGCTACACTGGCCATAGTCCATTCTCTTCTTCCTCCTCTTCTTGAGCCGGTTGTACTTGAACTTAGAAGGGAATACCCCGCTCCTCGAGGAAAGAGCTTTCATATTAGGGCATTAGAGTTACCTATTTGGGGGGGGGGGGCTTGTCACTTTGCCAGTTCTGAGGCGGGGAGCTACAGATCACTTACATAGTACAAGGAAAGATTCATGGTCATTAGAGTTTGTGTATGTAGACTTGTTCTGATCTAGATTATTGAGGAGTCTTGACCATAGATATGTGGAACTTAGAGGCTGTTGAGTTTTAAACCTAAGTCCAAATAAGGTTCCGACAAACTAATAATCCAATGGTCTCACTGAGCTCCATACTTCAATTTAATGAAGACAAGTTTAATAATCAACCATGATTCTCCTTTTTCTTTTCCTTTCTCTTTTCACTTCTTTTTCAAATAAGTGTTTGCTAAGGGAATAGCAAAAGTAAAGTATAGTGGGGGTGATGAAGCCTCATTCATCACTCTTTATTCTTTTATTTTAGCTAATTTTCTTGGCAAAGCATCATGTAAATAGTTGTAAATATAATAATTTAGTAATAAGCGTGCATGTGTTAATATTCCATAATTAGCATCTATTTGTGCAAAATAAAGAATAAAAGAAAACGAACGAAATATTTAGAATAAATATTGATTGACCAAAACCCAAGAGAGGGCCAAGCATTGACCTGATCGCCAAATAAAATAAGTATAGAGAGATAGGGCCACTCTACCTTGTACATATATTCCCTCTATGTATATATTTTATTTCATTTTTACAAAAATCAAATTAAAAAGGTATTTTGATCTTCTTGTATATATTTCTCAAAATAAAACAAAACTTAGAAAAATAAAATAAAAATAAAACTAGAATAAAGCTATCTCTCACTTGTATATAATACATGTATATATGTATATTTCCCTGTTTAATTTATACTTGTAAATAAATAATAAAAATAAAATAAAAATAATTTTATATTCCAAAAATTATGTTGTAAATAAATAAAATATAAAATTGAGATATTTATGTAAAAATAACAAACTAAAAATAATTGTACAGAATACATAGGTATTTTATACCTGTATATAATACAATATATTGTATATAGAATAATTTATTTTTCATTAAAATAAATAAAAATCATAGAAAAATAGTTTAAAAAATAACAAACATTTTTTATTTTATGTACTTGTTAGTTTAAAATCATTTTCTATTTTTTATTGAATTTGTAAAGTAATTTGTAAATAGTATTTTCTGATTGGTCGGCTGAAATGTTGACCGAGGGTCAACGATGCCTCCTACCCAGGTCCAACCCGGATCCTTGTCACCAGTCTGATCTCCTCTCGCCACGGGATTCGGACCCGAGAATCCTCATACTTTCATCATCCTCACGGGTCCTTCACCTGATCCAATTCCTTCTCGGGTCTCGTGCTTATCTCTGATCTTTCCAGACCCCCGTCAACTCTATAAACTCTTCTCTCTGCCTCCACAGTGCCCTAGCTCGTGCTACCCCCTTTTTGATACCCTAGACACCTTCGCCATAGTGACATAAGCCGGAGGCCACTCTTGGTGCTCGGAGAGGTGCTGTGTAGCCGACACTCACCTGTCGTGGTCGGAGAACGTCGTGAGGAGCCTCCTTCGCCAGCCGCAGAGTGGTCGAGGCCACAACCCCACCGTCCAACTCCCCTGGAGCTCAGGATCATCTTAGGACCTTCAAGTATCCTTCATTTCATTCCTTGCTCCTTTATTTGCCCAATCTTTCATTTGCCCACCGTCGTCAATCCGCCATCTCCGACCAGCCGGTCGGAGCCCCGTTACCATCACCTATCCGTTCAGATCGATGCACCCGCTCACTCTCCATTTCCTCCCGCATATTGATCACCCTAACCATCGATCCTTGCGTTGAGATTAGGAGATAGGTCTCCCCTATCATCCTCGCCAGAGACCGACCCCCCATCTACCATCGATTCTTAGTTTTTCAAGCCCATAACCCCGACCGGAGTATAGCTCCAAGTAAGAGATGTCTTGTGCAAGCCTTCATGTGCGTAGAGACTATCCAGATCATCCTCCACCACATTCGTCGGAGTGCCCCCAGGTCCCAGTCGTTGCCACGTTCATCCGACCGTCTGGTACTCCATCAAAGCCGGCCATTCGACGCGGAAGGACCCTACTATCCTTTTGGTGCCATCTGATCCTTCGTCAGAGATATGAATCACCTCCTCTGCTCTGGCGAAGCTCGCCCTGACGCTGTTCTTCCATAGACCCTCTCCGCCGTTGGATCGTGTTCATATCCCAGACGTCATCACAACCATCCATTACCTGGAGGTGTCAGACCGTTAGATGTCAAATCTAATAGTCCCGTACCAGCCACGTCGCTGACCATCTAACAACCATCAGATCTGACAACTAACGCGTCCAGAGCCGCCCGTTCACGTCCAATCAGCGGACGACACCTGTCACCCCAGGCATCGCTCACATGCCTCCGTCTGTATATTGCTCATTCAATCCTACGTTTATTTTAGTTTTTATTTTAGTCTGTAAAATAAAATATACAGTTGGACCATTTTGCACTTCAGTACCTGTAGCTTTTCATATTTGCACTTTAGTCCTGCCTGTATGGACCCATGTGCATCGTCATGTGTCCTTTTGTGTTATTTGCACTATGTACCCAGAACTTCTTTTTAGTTATTGATTGTATATTCACTTTTCATATTTGCAAATATGCCCCTGTGAATGTTGTTTTACGACATGTGAGGATTTTGATGGAAAAATTGCAGACTTGACCCTAGGTTTTTCTCTGGTCTTATTGTTTTGTCCCAGGACATATTTTATTTGCATTTTGGTCCATGTGAGCTGTGAGTTTTGTTTTTAATTAAATAAATAACATTTTACTCCAAAATTTTGACACGTAGCCCCTGCTATTGTGTAAGAATTTTGGTGATTTTTGGGTTGTGTTTTGATTTCGTTTATTTTTAAAAAAATTCAAAAACCTTAAAAAGAGTTCCTGTCTATTTGAGAAAATCAACTAAAAATATTAAAATCCCATGAAAAATTCTAAAAAAAATCCTGATTGCTTCTTTTGTGTTGTTTTACTTGTTGTGCAATTTTTATTTCATTCCCATTTATAAAACCTATAGAAATTTAAAAAGAGTAAAAATTTTATGAAAATCATTAAAAATTCATAAAAAATAAAAAAATGTGTTTTCGTCTTTTGTAGGTAGATTTTAGTTTGTAGTTTCACATAAAATTATTGCTAGGATTTTATAGGCATTTTAAGTAATTTTAATCTCCCTTTAGATCCCAGATGTACATTGTTTTCTGTTTTTTACTCTCTTTTATTTTTAGAAAATTAATTAAAAATTAGATAAACCACATAAAATTCACAAAAACACTTGAATATTTTTAAAACACAAAAACATTTTTGTTTCGAATTTTTGAGTATTTTTAGTCCTCTAAATAATTGTTTTAGTTTCGCTTTTTGGTTTTCCTTTATTCTTTTTCTTATTAATAATCACAAAAAACTTTGAAGAATTAAAAACCACCAATTTTCTTTCTTTTCTTGGTTTCCCGGCTACTTTGTAGACTTGTCATCCCGTGCTCATTGTGATCGACCCTGGTAGCAATACTAGGTAAAACAAAGTAGCAAGACTGCTTGCATGGTGGTATACTTTTCTTGTTTAGCCTAGTCTGAGTGGTTGAGGTCGCAACGACCTTCGATAATACTTAACCTTAGTCGCTCGGCTCGCTCATCAAGGGGCATGGATGTCTATGAAGCTCGAGCACCTAGTAATGAATGTTATGGGCATGATTCTTCGTAATTGAGGCACATAGCTCCTGGATCTTGCATAGTTAGCTCGAGAACAAAAAGGTGAAAGTTCCATGAGCTTTATTTGGTGGAGTTGGCTTGAAATGGGGCGGGGTGGAGGGTCTCAACCGACATGGTGGAGGTAGGGACCCAATCACATGATCTGGGCTAGATCTGGGTGCATGGACATGGGCTGAGATAGAGAAGCGAATGGGGAAGAAAATGGGGGTGTAAATGAGACAAAACAGGTCGAGATACTACAAGAAAATGGTCAGATCTTAGTGCTCCAACGAACTCTAACCAGTTGGAAATCTAAACTAAGAACGTTGAAAATGCATTAAATAAAAGTGAAAATAAAATTTCATGAACGTAATCTTAACTAAAAAGTGATTAAAATCATCTCAATCGAGCCCGGATGGTCAGGTGTAGAAGAACCATTGGATCAACTCCTATGATGCTTGTATCACTCCTCTACGCCTTATCGATGCCTCAAAAAATAAAGGTTTTCTTCCTATCATGAAGGTGACCGCAAACCTCATTGTTTCTTAGGATTACAATGCTAGAAGAGGATCAAAATTCAAAAATAATATGGGGGGCTTATTTATAGACATGATGATCTAGAGTTTAGGATAAAGGTTTTATGAAGATGAGTGGTGGTTAGTGAGAGCTATGGAGGTAGAGAGAGAGAGGGATGAGGGAGGATCAGAAGGGTTGTGGTATCGAGGGAGATGGAGTTCAGGGAGAGTCATGAGAAAATGGAGAAAAGGCTCCCTCGTGACTGTGACAAAGTGATGAAGAGGATTTCTCGAGGGTCGCATGATCTCGCAAGGCGAGACTATAGTCGATGCAGTAACTGCTTACGAGACCCAATTCAATCAACAATTAACCCACAATATTAATTAATCAATGAATAGCAAAAACGTGGATTTAAAATTTATTATTCTCTACAAAACAAAATGTATAACATGTAAGCTTGTAGAGGTCAGACCACAAAGAGCAAGTCAGGTAGCCTATGATTATTTCTAATCAATGTATATTATGTACATGTGTATCTTTATTCATTATGTGGGTTTTCTTATGAATAATTTTTTTTTAAATTAATAATGAATGTCTAGGTATATTTAATAATAATAAAATCTATATATTAGACTAATATATATATACATATATATAATAGTAATATGTTTTTATATTTTCTGAGATAATTTTTTTCTTTTTAAATAAGTATATAATATAAAAATATATATGGTTACACATAAGGATAAAGTCATTATAGATAATAATAGAAGTGAACAAAATACTTGAAATGAAATGTTTTTGGATATCATATAATTTTATATTGTTTTTGTGATTTTTCTGGATTTTTAGGTTATTTTTATCTATTTTTAAAATAAAAGTACCCCAAATAAGGGATTAATTAAATAAGTCGAATCGAATTGATGATTAAAAATAGAACCTAAAGTCCAAAATTCTTCAAATCAATTTCAGTACATAGATAACACTATAAAGAAAATTATAAAATAGAAAATGATATTTTTGGAGATTTTTAGTTTTTTTAGATTTTTCTAAAGGATTTTGAAGCTTTTTAATTTTTTATGTTTTATTTTTCTATTTTAGGGGTTTTTGTTCTGGAATGAAAACAAATCAAAATAGATAACATATATTTTTTGGGGATTTTTTCAATACCTTTTTCTTTTTTTGTATTTTCTAAATTAAATATGGGAAAAATGTGCTCATTTGAATTTTAATAAATAGTTAAAATGTCAAAAATGACAAAATAAAAATTGAGCATGAAAATAAATGCTAGTAGGCATTTAACCCTATTTTTGCATAATTTTTGGAGCATGGATTCTATTGTAATAAATGAAATTCACCAAAAATACATGAAGTGACGAAGGCATATTTGTAATTAAAATAAATATCAGGAGTTCATATGCAAATGTGCCAAAAATATATAACGAATATTCACAGTAAATGGATTAAATTTAAATACAAAAACTGCTAGGGTTATATATGCAAGTTTTCCAGCTCACATGGGGATTACACGTGAGCTGAGCTGGACTGGACCTATGTGTAATATCCATAAACATCAAGGGCCTCTATGCAAAATGTCCAAATTTTTTTATCCTATATATTTTATTTACAGAATAAATAAATAAATATAAAAAGTATGGCAGTGAGATTTGCAAATTACCCCTTAAGGTGCACCATCGTACGATTGATATCCACCACTTATCTACGTGTCGCACGTTGGACGACTGATGATGGTTGGATCGTTCATGCTTGAGATTATATCCAAGGAGAAGATCTGACGGTCGTGCGCATGTTGATCCAAAAGGTGATGGTGAATCTAGGGTGCCTCCCCAGATCATATGGTAGTTGATGTTCGCGAAGAACAGGTAAGAAGAATTCCTCCCTCGACCATTGATCAGTGATTCCTCCTTCATCTGGCAGTCCTCTTCGATGTTCTCTGACTCTAAACCTATGGGGAGGTCTTCCACAACGAATGGTGCTCACAAAATAGTCTGAGACTCAGTGTGGTGGTCCTGGAGCTCGATCGAAGTCGGAGCACCTGGGGATCCTTGTCAAAGTGCGATTGAGTCCCAAGAGGAGTCCTTTGGCCTTGGCACCTGCACGAAAGATCCATTGGCATGAGGCGAGTGTGCTCGACCCAAAATGAAGCTGCAATGCTCAATGGGTGAGGTGGATAGTGAAGCTCTAATTTAAAGAAGACGGCGAGCTTCGGTTCACTAATCAGAGCACGATCAGAGTGGTCTAGATGATGGAACAGATGAAGAACGCGATGGGAAAGAGGATGGGATGAACATAGTTGTCGAAAAAGTGGTCACAAGTGATGAAATAGTGGTCGGAGATCTAAAGCTCTAACGAGGCAATTAAGCTAACTAATCATAATCGTCTACTAAAACTTGAAAGAAATTGTCGAAAATGTAAGAGATGAATTAAATCTACCTAATGGAATTAAAAACACGCAACTTTTTTACATGCAATGAAGCAGGGAGCAGCGTGGCTAGAGGGCTACCATGGATCGCCGCCTTGTCCTCTCTTTATCGCCTCAAAGCACAGGGAAGCTCTTAGTTGTCACCTGGACTTCAACACACATGCAAGAACACGAAGCAAAGCTCGAACGGGAATCAAAAATTAAATGGAGGAGGAAGAGGTTTATTTTATAGGCAGAGCTGAAGATCCTTATTATCCGGCGATCCAGAAAGAATGGGGTCTATGTACACGAGTTTAGAGTGCATGGCATGGATTAGGGATAATCAAAGAGATGTTTGGTGAAAGATCCCTTCGGAACTGAGTGATGAGAAGCTCAAGAAAAAGGGCGCAAAATCAGGGGAAATGATATTCGTATCAAGTCAGACGCCAAAGGAGCCAGCTGACCGGAGGTCAATGAACGACGTGACGTGATTGGGCCACAGCAGACCAAGTCACGATAAAGCTTATTTTTTATTCAAAAAATAAAAGTTTAAAAATAGTAGATTAATTTATTAATTTTTGGGTATAAAATAAAAGAATGTTTAATATATTATTTAGTACTTTAATATGATTTTTATTTATTTTTGTTGAGTTTATTTATTACAAGTTAATTTTTAAGTGTATATTTTTAGGTTTATTCATCTATGTTTTGGGTATTTTTATTTCTGATTTTATTATTTTATTCTCATATTTTATATTTTTGTAACTTATTTTTCTATACACAAAAATTTTCTTTTTTGTATTTTTTCTAATGTTAATTGTATCCTTAAATAAATAAAGTTATTTATTATATAGGTATAAGTATAGGTGTTTAGCTATATTATTTGTTTAGAGTATTTTCCTTTATTTTATTTTATCTTTATATTTTTAATAGAAGAGAAATATTATTTACAATAGTATAAAAATATAAGGGAACAAAAGAATAAAAAAATGAATTTCATTTTTATTTATATACAGGTGAAAGAATAGGTAATTCATCTATATATTTATTATAATTATCTTATTTTATTATTTCCTTTATGGTTTTAATATATTCTAAATATGCACATATATTATAAATAATATTTACAAAATTATGAAAATATAAGTTTTTAAAAATAATTAAGAAGAAGTAAAATGAATATTTTATTCTTGTATACTATAGAATATGGGTCCAAAACCTAACTTTTACAAATTAACTCCAAAAAATATGAAACTACCTTCATTAAATAGATTACTAAAATTTATATACAGTTAAAGGTTATTTTCATGCATTTTGAGTTTTTATTTAGGAGATATGGGTCTGGAAATTTGAGATTTTGGATTCTTATTTTGAGTATAACTTGTACATTGTATATAATTTTTGTATGAAGTCAAATTTATATTTTTTATGTATTATTTTCTACAATATTCATTTACAAATTTTATTGATTTGATGAACACAAAATAAAGAATAAAAATATGTCTAAAAAATACGTTATTGATGAATAAAAGAATGGGATTTTAATGTGTATTTGGCCCTTATCTCACCCTACTTTAATCTTTGTCTACCAAACTAATTCTTGACTTGGTCTTGGGGTTTAGGATCATAAAATAACCTGGGGAATTTTATCTTGTTCTTTTCTTTCCTTTATTATATAATTTTGTCATTAAAAAATGTTTTACATACAATAAATAGAATAAATAATGAATGTTAATTTGTATAAAATAATGATATTTACATGCATTTGCTAGGGTTTTAAGGCCAAAATGATAGAATTAAGGTGATGAAATGGAGATTCGTCACAGAGTATGAGGAGGAAGACATAACAATTGATAGGTAAGTGAATAAAATTTAACTCATGATTGGTCGATGTGGACCAAGTTAGAACAAAATAGGGATAAAATCCCTTATTAATAAAAATAAAAATAAAAAATGATTTAATTAATTAAAGTTTAAAAAATGAAAATTGTTTCTTATATTTCTAACCATTTTATGGATATTTTATTTATTTTTACAATCTTATTTCTTAGGTGCAAATTTTTACAAGTATTTTCATAGGTATATTAACCTATATTTTAGGTATTTTGTTTTTTATTTTGTACTTTTGATTTTTACTATGTTATATACATATTTTATATATCTATATTTTATATATCTATAATATAAATAAATACATATTTACATATTTTATTTTATTTTATTGATTTATTTTGTATACAAATATAAATATATGTATATACATTGCAGGTATAGTATATCTATATATTTTAATATATAATTTATTTGAATGTATTTTCAATGTTTTTTTTCTATATTACATATATTTTATGTAATATTTACAATTATTTAAAAATATAAAAATAGTAAAAATATAAAGAATACATTATATGAATAAAATATACATGTTCATAGTACAATGAGACCCAAGAAAGTTGGCTTGTGTAGCTTAACTCCATTTTTACTGAATTCACCTTCATTAAATAGATACTTCAATTTTCAATACAATGGAGGTAAGTTGGTGAATTTTGAGTTCATGCAAGGAAGATATTGGTTTGTAAAGTTCGATTTGCGATTTTTCATCCATGTGTCACTTGCACTGTGTGTTATTTTTATGTCTAATTATTTATATAATTTTGTATGTATTTTATGTACAAGTTTCATGTAGATCATTATGTTATTTGAGGTATAATAAATAATGCGAGAATGGCTATTTACAGTGTACAGAATTAGGGTTTAAGTATAGTATTTTTGCCTTATGTCCCCTACTTTATTCCTTGTCGACCAAGTCAATTTTGACTTGGTCTTGGGGTTTTGGGTCATTCAGTATCTTTGATACTTCATTTATTTTATTTTTCTTTTTTTTGGATATAAATACATATAACTATCCACTAATTACATACTAATTATGGATGAATAATGAATGCTAATTTGTACATATTATTGTTATTTACATGTGTTTTTTTAAGGATTTAAATACAAATGGAAGAATTAAGGTAGATGACTTGTTATTGATCATTATAATATGAAGTAATGGGGGTTCATACAACAGTTCCTCCATCGGTTCAACATAACAGATGGTTGGGATTCAAGACGTCAACAGCTATTTATTCTATTTCTTTAGTCAATCTCTACTTATCGTCTTCCTTATTCCTTTTCATTTTGGGTTTTTCTTTTCATATTTTTATATATTTTTAAGTGTTAATAAGGGGTTCTTAATCCTTGGAGTGATTTTACAATAATGTGATATTATTATGTCGTTAAATGTGTTTTTGTCAAGGTTTTTAAATTAGCATGTAAGAATAAAGTGCACAAAATCTAGGTTCATCACCCCCATATGCTTAACGTTTTCTAGTCCATTAGCAAACACTTAATTAAATAATAAATGAAGAAGAAAATAAAACACAAGTTTGGGTATCAAACGAATTCATGTTAGGGGAACTAAGAATGAAGTTTCATCAGAGCTTTATATTAATTAATTGCCACAAATTCCTTAGAATTAATATTTAAAACTCAATAGACTTTAAATTCCACAAATCTCGATTCAGATCAGATTGTCACTTGGAACAGCTAGCACATTATGCTTTCTCAAGACGGGTTAAGTCTAATGTATTGTGTTTGTAATGTGTTAGCTCTTCCTATCTAATGAAGTGAAATAATGGACCAGACCAACTTGACACACTTAAATTCCCTTATCTAGCAACACTTTCCTCAGTGCGACATTTGAGTTTAAGTCTGCTAGTAGAAAAATGGGATCTTTTGGGGCTTGATCTAGGTTGTTAGGTCTCCTCTTTGGAGCGTTTATCAGTGTATCCAAGTTCCCTCTTACATATATTGGACCATTGTGGCTAGAAAATTATTCTTTGTAGGGTACTTGCATTTCCCCTCTTTATGAGTCTAAACACTTTTTCCTACACTTTTTGACATTTCTGGCCTAGTTGAGTGTTCTCACTATATTTGGTAGGAGTGGAAAAAAGTTTGCAGTCTATGATTAGAACATCTTTTCATTCCATCATAATTTTATGGCTTAATGTTAATTGAGTATTCCTTATCTGAAGCATTGTTTCAATTCACTACTCCGATCTCAGGCATTTATACTACTTGAGAAGATCGGGGATGTACTAGTATGTGAATTATACAACTCCTAGTCATCTACCTACGTGACGGAGCAAGAGTATACATAAGAGGCTTAGTTTGAGACGAGCTTCCACACAACTTATTTAGGTTGATCAAATTGTTAAGTGATGTAGCTTAGAGTAGTTGATTATTTTAAGAGTCATGCCAACGATGTGAGGCAATTTTCATTGACACTAAAAGTTTAAGTCTGAAAAATGTCTCGTTGAGCTCAAAGAATTAAGTTAGGTGACCTAAAGAGTCTAATGTCCATTTTCTAGTCTAGTTCTTATGAATTCAAGTGTGTTTAAGTCATAAACAAACTCATCCTCTGAATATGTGGCAAGTTTAATTCAGAACCCATTTTATTTCAAAAGATGCACATAAAAAGGAAAGTGTTTTTGTCAGGTAGATTTTCTAAGTTTAATCTTTTTGTTTCAACTTTTAAAGAAATTCGATAGTTTTTATGTTTTTAGTGGTTTTTTTGTATATACCATTTTTATAGGTTATCTTAACGGATTAATGGGGTTGCGCCAACGGGCTGCCCCTACCCCACATTTCGTTGATTTTTTTGTTTTTTTGGATAACACCGCCATAGATATTCATAACTATATCTCTCTAATATTCCATTCCAATTTCGTTAGAAATAGAGACTCATGTGCCCTCCATTAAGAACGAGTTGGGACTTACACCATCTTTAATCGACATGTTATGAATAGACATTCATCTACCTTTATACTTCCATTTTGCATTTAAATCCATATTGGAATCCTACATATAAATTATACAAATTATTATTCATTATTCATCTCTACACTATACATAAATACTTGTATTTAAATCTAAAATAAAAGAATAAAGAAATGAAAAGAAAAATAAATGAAGTTTCAAAGATATTGAATGACCTTAAACCATGAGATCAAGTAAATATTAACCTGGCTGATAGTGAATAAAGTAGGGAGAGATAAGGGTCTACTTGTATATTAAAAACACTAATTTTAACTTTTCAAATAAGCCATTATTGCTGGACTTTATTTTACATTTTATACACCTTAAATAATAAAATTATCCACATGAAACTTTTACAAAACAATACATAGAAAATTATAAAAATTATTGTACAAAAAAATAATGCATTATGCAACTGGGACACATAGATGAAAAAGGTGCAAATCGAACTTCGATGATAGATATCTTCTCCATATGAAAATAAAATTCATCAAACTCACCTCCATTGTGTTCTAAATTATATTATATATATAATGAAGGTAGATTCATTTAAAATGGAGTGAAGATACAAAAGTCAACTATTTGGGTCCCATTGCACTATATATATGCATATTTTATTCATATCATTTATTCTTTAATTTATTACTCTTTTTTAAATTTTTAATACTTGTAAATATTATTTAAAACATATTAAATATATAAATTCAAAATAAACCCTCATATATGTACTAAAATAAATAATGCATTGATGTGTGTGTGTTATACATATAATGTGCATGCCTAAACTTATTTAAATATTTATAACAAATAAAAATAAAATGAAAAAATTGAAAATATGTTTTTAATTATATTATAAATATATAAAATACGTAAATATGATAATAAGTCTTAAAAATACAAAATAAAAAAAATATCTAAAATAAAGGTGAATAAACCAATAAATATGTACCTGCAAATAAATACCTAACAAAAAAATTGTAAAAAATAAATAAAAATACCCATAAATAGTACATAAAATTAGAAACATTTTTCATGTTTTGAATTTTTATTAGTAAAATCTGTAGCTATTTTATTTTTATGTATTTTCATTTTTATTTTCTATTTTGTCATGTATAACCAAATGGATGTCGAGTAAACGTTGACCTAAGAATCAATTGTACCTGTTGAGGGCCTCCCTCTTGTCAGACACATGCACTTCACCTACCCCCTCTTCTTCGTTTTTCTACGCCACTTCGACGCCTCCTCAGCCCTCAAGCCCTTCACCAAACCTCTTCCTTATTTAACCCCCCATCTGACTAGGACTATATATCTCACCTACCACCATTGAGTTACATGCAATTTCACCTCGAATTCATCAAAACCCATTGTCTATAAATAAATCCTTACCACCATTTTTTGAGCATGATCCCTCTCTTGCTACAATAACCCCAACATGAGCCACTGGATTGAATTCCATGGTGACAAAAGGTGTTTCCCCAGCCTTGTCAGTGTGGAGAAGGTGGAGGAGAGGCGGTCCAAGCCTTGTTGGAGTCTCTCTGTTGGACCTTCTTCTACTTCTTAGTCTTCCATGTTTGAGATAAGTTTCCTTGAATTTTTATAGTGATTTCTTTCCACTATTCTCGTTGTGGTTTCCTTTGATGCATTTACTTCGCAGTTTAGCCTACATTCCAAATCTCTCGTACGTTGGAGCTTCTTCTCCACCCATTGGATCACTCTAAAGCGACAGTGATTTGACCCACTATCACATCCATTTCCTTTCCCATCGTGTATTTTATCATCCCACACCACTATCCACCTTTGATCTTGCTCAGATTAGAGTCACATAGCTTTCTCCCCGCCATCCGTTGAAGATGAATTCCCTTTCATCCCCCTTGTGAAATCAGATCCAAATTGGGTCGAGGAGTCCTCCTCTTGCCCCTTATCATTTTTGCTACATGTGAGAGACTCAGGCGAGCCACCTAGTGTGAACTTGAAGCTTGGTCACCAGTGCAAGGTGGTTGGTCATTAGAGAGAGCTTTAGGTCACCATCAATGGGATCTGGAAGCCACTAAAGCCCACTGGTACCTAAAGCATGGCCGCAGGAAGGTGTTGGACTCATCAGAGAAGAAAGAAACGGTTGGAGCTCAAAGAAATCAAAGATCAAAGGGATGTACAATCTTTGTTCCTACTTGTTCATCTATATCACCTCAAGGTCTTTCGATTAAGACACATCGCTAGGTTCTATCTGAACTGTTGAATAAGAATGAATCGCTATGCTTCCTCCCTTGCCCGATCCCCTAAAGTAGAACCACGTGGATGATTCAGCACCGTCGGATCTCACGCCTTAAGGGATAAATTGCAGAACCCCTCCTGCATTTTGTACTTATAAAATAGTCTTGTAACTATAAGTTTCAATGTAAATGTTTTGTATAAATTGCATCAAAGGACAAAAAAATTTGGGATATTGCATATAAGTCATTCAGCAACATGTGTGGGCGAATTTGTTGCACCGTAATATTCGTGTGAATGCCCCTAGACTTTTAGGACCGGTTATTAAATGATCTTAATGTTCTTATAAGTTATAAATGGGTCCTTGTAAATAATAGTTTTTATTTTTATGTATTTCTTTCATTAATATTTTCATTGGTCCAAAAATTGTAGGAAACTTTTATAAGGATCTGACATATTACTCGACCCCATATATTTTTCGCATGGCATTTTATTGAATTTTCCTATTTATAAAAAAACCTCAATATGTATTTTTCTTTTATCTACTTATTAAATACCAAAAAAATATCAAAAGATTTCTAAAAATTCCAAAAATAAATAAAATGGGTTTATTATTATATATTCTACCATATATCCAAAAATTACTAAAAAATACAAAATAGAAAAACTTAAAAATCACAAAACATTATAAATATTATAAAATTAGCAAAAACTACAAAAAATAAAAACATATATTTCTATTTCTAAATTTTCTATATACTATATACTTTATAATAGAAATAGTTTTAGATATTTTTGGACTTATGTATATTTATTAAACCTAAAAATAATTCAAATATTTAAATTGTTCACTCTTTTATATATTTTAATAATTTAAAATACATAAATATTAACAAAAAAATCACTAAAAATGATCAAAAACAGATAAAAATATTAAAAACACAAAAATATTTTTTTTCTGTATTTTTACTATATATAAATATAAAACACTACATGCTCTATATAATATGTATATATTATTTATATTAGCTATAATATCATTATAATTATTGATATATATACATATATATTCTATTTGGAAAATAAAAAATAAACAAAAATTTTTCAAAAAAAATAAGAAATTAAATATAAAAAATATAAAACACTTATAATCGACAAAAATTCACATGTAATTAAAAACCAGCATAAAAATTAGAAAAAAAAATAAAAATTATAAAAATAAATAAATTATTCTTAATTATTAATAATTATAACTATCCTCTGTTATTCTTAGTGGTTCGATAATCCACCTTACTTTCCCTATACAATTTTATTGTTGAGTTATAATACATTTTTACTCACTTTTATTTTCATTTGCATATTATATATATATATATATATATTGTTGTGGGTTAATTGTTGATTGATTCACATTGATCGGGTACGAAGTGCTGTGAGAGATTGAATCTGACTTTTTAGACATTGTAGGTTGTCTAAGACCGAATGTTAGGTACCTCAGTCAATCCCATCACATCAAATGGCATCGTTGCTAGGGAACAACATGTATGACAGTTGTGCATATTAGATGCATTATTTTCTATCTATATTTCTCTTTATTTCATAAATGTTTATCTATTCTAAACACTTCTTCTATTGAATTTGTTCTGATGGTCCGCTCTGCGAGGACATTCATTTAGGAGAAGGACGCAGCCAAGTAGAGTGAAGACTAACCATCACAGTTGAACCAATAGGAGAGGGCAACAAATCTGACTAGGGAACAAAGTAGAGCACACTAGCATTAGCATAAATTTAATTTTTGTTTGTGCGTAAGAGAGATATATATTATTGTTGTAATAATACAGGGACATGCTTAAGACATTTGGACACTTTGTGGGTCTATTTCACAAAGTGTTTGTTCATTTGGGGGCCCGCTCGATTTTCTCACATTTTATTCACATTCTCTATTTTATTCCCCTTATTTTTTTACATGTTTTTATTTATTTCTCACGATGTTTTCTTACTTTTTTCTATTTATGTCATGTGTGAATGAGACCATAAATTTAGGGATTGCTTTATTTGGTAACTAGGACAGAAGCCTTATTTATATAAATGCTCATATAGCCTGATGCATTTGGAAATTATTAAACATAGTAGGGTTCTTAACGTTAATAGCAATTCCTTCTTAGGGCAATTTCATCAAATTGCACATCTCATGTAGGGTGATTTAAATTCTTGCCTTACTTCCCGCATGGAGAGAGCTAGGAAGCACTGCAAGTATTCTTTCTGAGTGGTCATCTTTTTAACACAATGGTGAGATGTCCACCATTGTATTGACTTGCATTACCTTTCTGCCTTCTCCCTCTATTTTTACAAAAATAGGTTTTAAAGAAAATCCAAAAGAAATATTTAGGTGATGATTTCTGAAAAAATACTCGAAAAATTGAAAACCTAAAAAGTTAAAATAAGGGGACTACTTAATAAACTTTGACCACATTTAAAAGCTTAATGGACTTCATTGTATTGGATTAATAATTCCCATATTGTTTTCAGGTAAATTCAAGATAGAGTTAGGCACAACCCTAGGAAATAGAGTCAAAATCTCAGCAAGGGTACTACTTTGTTGTTGGCAAGATTAACTAAGTAATGGTGCTTCTATCAGTGTGTTTGCGAGTAGGGTTGAGTCTGCTTGCTGTACTCAATCTAATGTACTGAGCATAGGAGAACTACGATGGTGGGTCCATGTCTCATCGTACCACGTCTGAGTACCCCACAAGGGGGAAGTAACTGTTTTTTCTACCAGCTTACTCTTATATTCTTTGTTTGAATAGTAGATCCAGACCTAATAGCAAGGATTATCTTAAAAAGTAAATGCAACATGCTATAAAGGAAATGGGAAGTACATGATACTTTTATTGCAATACTCACTCTCCTATAGCCTCTAAGAACAAGCTACAAGATTGACAAAATAACAATAAAATTGAAAAGATAAAAATAACTGAATTCTTAGAGCTTCACTGGTGTTGAGTTGGTGAATCCCTTACTTTGCGTTTGTTTGGATCTATTTTATGTAAAATATCAGTCCTGCACACCTTCTCCTTTTCTCTTTACTTCTATTTACATTTCTTTCCACTCTGGTAATTTTGAGCCTTGTTTCATTTTTTCTTCATTTTACCTTCATTTTCTTCCTTCTTCAACTTTGTGCTCATTATTCTTCGTCTATATTTCTCTTGTACCTCAAGATGGTATATCATAGATGGCTCGGTCTGAACTTCGCAAACAACTACATTGAATCTACGATATTCAAATCTCCAATAATTCGGGGTGATTTCTGAGAGACCAGTTCAGTTCTTGCAACCCACTCTCCATATTCCCCATCTTATACATCTCAAATAAATTGAGATCGCTCTTGTCCCAACATGCCCCCTCTCTGGATGGATATCAATTTCTCCTTATATCTATTACTCCATTCACCCATGTTTAGAATTCAACCTATTCCAGACATATCTCTACATGTAGTGCTCAATATCAATCTGATGGGGATGTTTTTCATTGTGCAGACCAAGAACCAAATCTGAACCTTGATCTAGACTTCATTTCCTCTAATTTTGATTCAGAGATGGCTCCACACAAATAAGTGAAGGGACCACGGAAACCTAGTACAAATCCAAGCGCAAATTAGAATGAAGTGACAGTTAGTTGTATGCATCAATTCAAACCATCCAAAAATAGCTTACTTACCAAGAACTTTCCCATGCCACTTTCTAAAAAATGCCCAATGATATGAGAAGAGGAAGAGAAAACCAAGGATGAGGAGGGTTTGAATGAAGAGAGGATGATGAATAGTCTGTTGGAGGACCTTGTGGACAGGGAGATGAGGCAAGAAGAGAGGATCCAAAGCCTACACTAAAGGAAACATATTAGCATGGCACTGGTCAAATGACAGAGTGGATCCAAATACTTCTGGTTCATGCACATTTTGAGCTCAAGCCACAAATCTTAGCTCTTATTCCCACTTTCCATTGGAACACAAATGAGGATCCCAACATCCATGTACAACAGTTCGCTTGTATCTATTGTACCACTTACTACCCAAACTTCTCATTAGGGCATAGTCAAGATGACTCCCTCCCCTTAACGCCATCAAGACAAGGCATTATAATGGATTAATCAATTGGGGAAGTTAGTGACAACCTGGGAGGAACTCAAGTATGCATTACTCCATAAATTCTATCTGCTTGGTCGTCTGAATTAGACACGAGAATGAATTTCCAACTTCTCCCAATGACCGCACGAGTCCTTCCATGAAGCTTGAGAGAGATTTAAAGATCTACAAGAGAAGTGCACCATCATGACATTCCTCGGACCAACTTGGTCAAACACTTCTCAGGGGATTGCTTCAAGAGTGTCAGAGGTTGATCGTTATCGCATGTGGAGTATCTCCTTTCAATAAGGATGAATATGTCGTATGGTAGAGTTTTGAAGAAACAACGAAAGGAGAGGTTGCACTGTCTTCATCTCATGCCTAGTGGACACAATGGTAGATCCACCACAAGCCATCAAGATGTCGACATCACGTGAAGAGGACAGATAAGAGGGCTCCAATTTGAGTATATTGGGAGTCACATGTCCAAAGTGGACATAATTGAAAAGTGATCATAGGACTTGGAGAATGTTGTTGTGATCGAACAGAGAACAAAAATCCTGGATAAACTACACTAGATTACCAAGTAGCTGGAGCTACTGGTTAGTACGATCATCTCCTGTCACTCTGCTAGACCATCAGTGGTGACTCCCACTGATCTGAAGGAGCCGTCATGGCCACATCCACCTCATCTGAGTCTAGTGTAGCCTCAACCAATCTAGTACATATACTATGCCCAGGCTCCTGATCATACACCATCATAGTAGTTGCAACAGCAGATGGTTGTCTATCAACATGAGCCCCAGCCATCGATTACAGAACCAGTATTCCTTCCTCCTCCCCAAATTCAAGAGGTGAACACCATCTGGAATAATGACGCACAACTGGCATGTCCAAGAAGACAAAAGCGGGGTTATTCTAGTGCCATTCGATTGTACCGCTAATCACATGGTGGGAAATTTGTCCTGAGTTAGACTTAACAACACCAATCCCCACCTCAAGCAAGCACATGGAAACAATCTTATCAACAGCCGGCACACTATCATCAGTGGCCATATCACCATTATTGGGATGCTTAGTATTAGAACTAGTGTCCTCCCCCTCCTCGATATTATCAACATCAACATCCTCCACAATAACACTTTAGAACTATTAGTCGTAACCTTCACAACACCACTACCAGTCTCAATGTGGACATCACGTTGAATCATCTGAGGCTATGCTTGTCAATCCCACTCTCGACTATCTGGCTGAGATAGTGAAGAGTCTATCTGAGATGAGTTAGAAATAAGATGGCCTCACTGCCACCAAAACGTTTATTCTTGTGAAGGTTGAGGCCAACCCCAACAATTTCAAATGCAAGGAGCAGGTAGTTCGTGATGTGTTCTCCTATCCAACAGAGTCAAATAATCATGATTTTATGTTATTTAGTGTTGTGACATTCAGGAGCGGTAGGACCTTGTAACCATCTGTCGTAGATAAGGGGAAGAGTAAAGTACCATCTGACGAATTATCATCTTCTGCATTTAGCCGATCAAGTAGCAAAGTCAGGTGAGGAAGAAGAAGGAGGAGGAGTCACACCAGATAATCAAAAAATCAAAAAAATAAAGAAACAAAAAACACCCAAAATAAAACAAGATCCCAAGTATAGCTTATTCAACTAAGGAGAAAGCTACAATAGTAGCTTATCCCAAGCTGACCGACGAAGCCAAAGCTCATGTGAATACTTTTTTGCCTCTTTTGAATGATGGCATGCCTTTTTTCCAGTCATCTATAAATAATGATGACAATAAGAATGCTACATTTTAGTTTGTGAATATTCCTTTTCCATATGCATTGAAAAACACCAAAAATATTACAAAATAAAAAATTCCATTGTTTAATCCTGGTATTATTGAGATTCTTTAAAATATTTTTCTTGAAATGGCATTGTTAAAATCCATGAAATGCATGAATTCTATGAAGAAAGTATTGAAAGAGGCATGCACGTTAAAGCGTCAGACCCATAAGAACAGACGCAACGGAGCAAAGAAGCATATTCTGACCATGGTCACAGTGAATGCGATTAGTGATCTCCCACCAAAGAAGAACGACAAGGAAGCACCTCTAATAAGATGTTATATTTTTATCATATTTTCAGTGAACTTTACTTGATAGCAATTCTTCCATAAACCTCATGCCCTCCTCATTACATCAAAAACTCTGACAGGGTTCATTTAAACCCATATACATGATCCTTTAGTTTACTAATCAATCTATTAAGTGGCCCAAAGGTTTATTGGAGGACATTGATGCAATTGTGCAGGATATGCACTTCCCAATGGAATTTATTATCTTAAACATGGATTCGCCAAAACCGTTACGATATACGGATTATTCTTGGTTGGTCATTCCTTCGAACCATCATAGCGGTAGTTAAGTATGTGTCTCGAGTGATCACGTTCTACTCCTGCAGTGAAAGATTCACTATGGACTTAATTAATGAGATAAAAGCCACAAAGAGCACATCTGATAAAAGCAAGCTAGAACCATCAGCAGAAGACTATGAATTTACTGTAGATATCATTGATCAACAAATGTCATTGAATGACATTTTGACACAGTAAATCCTCTCCCAAATGGAGGACCTGGAAAGCACAATCTAATCCTGATCTTTTGCTAATAGGGAGACCAATTCCAAAGAATTGATCAGCTTATTCGAAGAATATTCAAGCCAAACTTAATAAGATGAAGTCATTACAGACATGTTCGGTACATTTTTATTTAAGCCACGAGCAAAAAAGGTGGATGACACCTCTTTATTATCATCATATCATGCACCAACTAGTGTCGATTCAGAAATGTCTGCGAAGCTGACTTAGCAGTTACCTGAATTAAGGCATCTTCCAACAAGTCTTAAGTATGCTTTCATTGTGGGTGAGCCAAATATGTATATGGTCATCATCAGTTGTAGACTGAACATGAATCTGGAATCTCTCTTACTCTGGGTTATCATGAAAAACCTTAAGGCTCTTGGTTGGAAATTTTCACATCTCCGAAGGATAAATCATGCTTTGGCTCACTCAATATCTATTTAGAAGATGAGTGCAAACCACCACGTAAATTTCAGTGAAGGCTGAACCATAATCTTTAAGAGGTTGTCAAAAAGAGATCACAAAGCGGTGTGAAACTGGCTTCATTTACCCCATCTTCGACTCCAAATGGTTGAGCCCATTGAACATAGTTTCGAAGAAATCCAGGATTACCATGGTTCAAATGACCAAAGCCAGGAGATTTCTACTCAAGTAATGACGTCATGGTGTGTATATGTTTGTTATTGATGCCTTAAATCAATGACCAAGAAGGATCACTTCCCTCCATTTTTTTTATCAAGTTCTTGAAAGGTTGGCATGAAAAGAGTTCTTTTGCTTTATAGATCGGTAGTTTCGGTACAACCAAGTGGTGATCACCTTAAAGATCAATAGAAGGCTGCATTCACATGTTCGTTCGACACCTATACCTTCAGTAGAATGCCCTTTGGATAGTGCAATGCACCAGCTACATTCCAAAGGTCTATATTAGCTCTTCTTCTCGATATGGTCGGTAGCTTTATTGAAGTGTTCATGCACGATTTCTCAATCTACAGTGATTTTTTTGATGCATGGTTTGCGCATCTAGATCAGTACTTCAGAAATGTTGCCAAGTCAATCTTGTGTTATCATGGGAAAATAGTCACTTCATGATCATTGAAGGAATTTTGCTGGGCAACATCATTTCTAAGCATGGCATTGAAGTCAACCTGGTGAAGGTGGATGTTATTGCTAAACTTGAGCCACCTCGAATAGTAAAGAATGTAAGGTCATTCCTTGGGCATGTCGGTTTCTATGGAAGATTCATCAAGGACTTCAATAAGATTGCCCGACTGATAATGCGTCCCACTACCCTTGTTAATTCGAGAAAAATAATGTTCAAATTAATTGATATCGTTCTTTGCAGTCGGATAATGAGAGCAGATCAAAAACCACTTTCATTATAATCAAATTAATTCCACGCAGCATTTTTTTTACTTGGTTGGAAGTCCAAGGTCGAACTCAGGGAGGCAGATGTCTCCTTAGGTTGATTCGAAGCAAATTCCAAGGTTTTATTTTCATAGGAGATATTTTTGGTCTTTTTCGTATCTTTTATGCAAGACACATGCAAAATCAGGCAAGTTTACATGTTAATTCAGAAAGATAGTCTAATTAATTCAAAAATTATGAAACTTGGCCAGATGATGAGAAATTAGATAACCCTAAATTTTTTGGAATTTTTAGATGGACGGATAATAAAAAATGCAGAGTTTAGTGAAAATGACTAAACCAATTTTAATAATTAACAAACGATGATATTTTTCAGAAACAAAATTAATCCAAATTTCGTAAAACACTTCACGGTTGATTAATTAAAAATTGATTAAGGTTTTCACTAAATGATTTTTCTAAGACGAACTAAACGTGAAAATGGTGTGATTTTCTGATATGTTGTAGCATAAACTTATATCTACCAATGATGATTTTTCAGAGATTTTTCGATAAGCAGATAATACACAATCAATTAATCAATAAAAATGGGCAAAATATTGCACTTTTTTACCAAATTAAATTCCATAAAGATTCTGCAAATCATAAAAATACAAATAAATGCTAAAATGGTAGAACAAGAGTTATACTACACAATGCAATTTTCAGAATTAAAAATGGATGACAGAATGATGACAAAATAAACGTACAAATGCAGGGGTATGAATGCAATACAGAAAAAGAAATATGAGCTCAAATGAAGAATAGGGACTTACATGCAATTACGGGAAACATGATTTTTTTTTAAAAACTTGCAAAGGGGTGCAAGTGTCCCCTTTGCAAATACCCAATTCTTTATTCTCCGCTAAAACTCCTCTGTTTCTTGGCTTGAAACAGGGACTTCTCCCCAAGAGGCTACCAGCGTCGATGAGCTTCGGCTACGGGGTTTGGAGGGCGACAGCAGCCACGGTGTTGGAGCAGGTGGATGGGGCGGCGCGACGGAGGCACATGGGCGGGCAGCCACGCGCGCGGGGAAGGAGGCCAGTGGAGCAGGGCTGATGTGCGATGGGCAGCACGCGCCTAAGTGGAGGTCACGAGCGGCTGCCCGCTGCTGGAACGACGAGTCGCGCAGAGAGGTGGCTGGCTGCAGGGTGGGGGCAGAACGGCTGAAGGCATGCAGGGCACCGCGAGCTTGAGGAGGGGCGCTAGGCTAGCGCGGAGGCCTGCGGCGGCTGGAGGTCGCGATCGAGGCGGGTAGCACGTCGGTGATGGCGGCGCCGCTGCAGATCGCAGCTGAAAGGTGCGGCGCAGACGCGACTGGTGCGTCGTATGGTGCCTCACGCTCACGGCAGTGGTGGAGGGTGAAGAAGAAGAAGAGAGAAGAAGGAGAGAGAGAGATAGCGAACCAGGCAAAAACATGGGGATTTCACAACTTCCCTTGTTTGCCATGCATTTGTTTAGTTGCCTTGAATATTCGATTAATCTGTTGATGAAATTGCATCAAAAAAATCAATAAAAATCACCGTTGCGTTCGCAACATGTGATTTATCCGTAGAAGTGCAATTGGTTTTGCGAATCGATGAATGGAACAATGATGGATTCATGAGAGAGAGTGTGGGTGTAGAAGAAAGAAGAAGAAAAATAGAGCAAGAAGAAGGAATATTACCCGTAGCAGATGAACGGGATCCTGGGAAGGAGAAGATGAGGCTTCTCCTATCGTCGCTTAAGAGTAGGCAAAGCTCGAGCTCAGCAGCTGCGGTTTGCGGCTGCGGCGGTGGACGGAGGGCCACCGGATCTCGCCTAGAGGAGAAGGGTCATGGCTCACTGTTGGCACTCTCTTTGTTGCTGTCACCAAAGAAGGAATGGAGCTCTCCTCTCCTTCACTGTGAAAATGGCGGATGTGGGTGAATGGAGGAGGAGAGGAGAATATAAAGAGGAGGAGGGAGTTAGAGAAGAGATGGAGAGAGTGGAGAGAATGGTGGAGGAAGTGGGGAAGATGGTGGCTTGGAGTAGAAGGCAAGTAGAGGAGAAGAGGTAAAAGGAAAAAATAAAATAGATACAATAATATAATATAAGTAGGCTACTTAAAATAATTAAAATAGTAATAATAAAATAATTGGGTGACATGTGGCGGCTCTAGGAGCTGCCACATGTCGCTCCTAGAAAATTCAAAAATTAAATGTAAAGAAAAAAAAAGAAATAACAAAAGAAATTAAATCAAAAAGTAGTGAACATGAAAGTTGCTCGTCTCGATGAGATCTACAACTTTTGTGAAGGGTCAAAAATGAAAAGGAGTTATCTGTAAAAATGTATTTTTTTTGTTGGCAACTTATATGTATAAAATACTGCATTTTATCTTTTGTAATTTTTTATCATTTTTTAATAAGAGGAAAAATCAAAATAAAGTTAAGAAAAAATATGAAAAGAATATTTACAAATTAATCCATTTTTTTTGAATTTTTTATAATGAAGAAAATAAAAGGATAAAAAATAAGGATAAAACGGTCAATATGTACAATAATTCAAAAGGGACCCAAAACACAAGTTTTGCATACGAGCTCCGATTTTAATGAAATTGGTCTTGTTTCGAAGGTCTTTGAATGTATATTACTTTAAAAGTGATAGACTTAATTCAGAGGTTGTGTGAGAGAGATATGTGCATTTTAAGGTCTAAGGTCTTCAACTGGGTTTGGGGTTTTATTGGGTAATTTTACAAGTTAGTAATTTTTTGATATTTTTCTTTGATTAGTGTTAGTAATATGTACACTATAGAGTTAGTTTTATTAGATTCGGACTTAGTATAAAATATATACAAATAGGTGAAATATGGTGAATATTTACAAGTGAATTTGGCTTCTTATTTAATGCAAATATGAATGCTAAAATGCGGATATTATCAATGCATGCATGAATGCTAATTATGCAATATAAGGGGAAATATACTGCTATTTACTCGAGAACAATACTCTATTTTCAACTTTTAGAGTGATGAATCACAGATTCATCACCGACCTCTTACTGAATTGTTATGCAAGGAGACTGACTTTAATGTTGATTAGAAGGTTCCCCAATGATTTTATCAGTTGAAAGAACTTGTCACACGTGCTCTTATCAAACAACCACCCGATTGGTCTCTCCAATTCAAGATCATGATAGATGCATAAGATTTTGTAGTTAGCGTTGTGTTAGGACAAAGAACGGACAAACTATTTGATGCCATTCACTATGCTATCAAAACATTATATAATGCCTAGAACAATTATACAGTCACAAAGAAAGAGTTTCTACCACTCGTTTTTGCCTTGGGGAAGTTCAAATCCTATTTGCTTTGATCTAAATTGATTGTTTATATTAACTACTCTGTTATCCGATACATATAGCAGAAGAAGGATACCAAGTCATGCTTACTTATAAGGATTATTCTCCTCTAGGAATTTAATTTGGATATTAGATACAAGCATGGATTTCAAAATTTGGTAGTAGACCATTTATCCAGAATAGAATGCACAAAAACTCAGCAAAGAAGTATACTAATCGTAGAGATCTTTCTAGGTAAAGAAATTCTCAATATTGCATATCTCCGCTGGTATGTTCATATTGTGAAATACCTCGTACTGGGGTAAATCTTGCTCGTCCCTGAGAAACTAAAATGAAATGCAAGAGTGAAATGATTTTGTATTCCATACCAAGGTCATGAACAAAAGTTGAAAATGGAACTTGACTCGACCTTTGGATTAATTGTGTGGCGGAACCTTACTGGGATCTGAATTTAAGACCTAACAGACTTCAAGTTCCACAAGTCTTCTATTCAAGACGCCTCAACCGTCAGGTCACAACAAATCTTCAAACGCAAATTTCTGATGACTATGATTCTTACTTGTACTGTGTAAGTGAGATATAGCTCTCCACATCAGAAATGGCTCAGAACCATCCTCCTCTAACAAGGTAACTCAAATAACCCGGTCCAGTAACTCTTTCCTCGAGGAGTGGGGTATTCCCTTCTAAGTTCAAGTGCGACCAGCTCAAGAGGAGGGGGTAGAGAAAAGAATGTACGGTAGCCAGTGTAGCTACCTATCCCGGGATGCCTGATCAGTGTAGCCAAGTCATCCAGCTGCATTTTCTTTGCTAATAAACATACTCCGACAGGTTTTTTTCACTTGGACCTGTCTGATTTTTTTGGAGTTCTTGTTTTTTTTTTTGAACTATATACAAGGTGCAGCATGTACATCAGGAGTTTTTCCTCTTGAGCCAGTAGACTATCCCTCTTTTGATGCATTATTCCAACCTGCAGCATCCCGTCCTTAGATGTCAACACCACCATACTAGTTTGAGATGCACTACCCTCCCTAGAGGTGGACGGATGTTTCCACCCGTGTGCTACTCCAGGCTAAAGGATTCTACCTCCTTACTACCTCATCAATGAAGGGCTACGTGCATTGTGCTTGTCCAAGTTAGGTCACTGACTAAAAGAACTATGCGTGTGCACGAGATATTCTACTTAGACTAATCAAGATGACATGTGAACATAGACTTGCGGACTCAAATAATTAAGTCACTTGACCTGAGAAATCTTAACTCCAGTTCCTATAAGGTTCCTCTGAAATTAGGTGGATTAATGTTAAATCAAGTCCATCCTCAATATCTACTCACAACTTGGTTCATAACCCACTAGCTTTTCACCTTGCATATGCAAGATATGCACATGAGATGTAGATGACATGCTATGAAGATTAAATGCAAGACTTTTTTTTTGAATGCAAGAATGATATGCAAGAGTAAATAAGAAGCCTCTCTTTTTTTGTTTTTTTTTTGTTTTTTTAACTTAGGTATACCTCCTATGTTACAACCATTTACAAGAGTTTATAAGTATTGTACAAATTATACAAGTGTTATGCAATATACAAGTATACAAATTTTATTTTAATTTTTACCCACACGTAATTATTGCAAAATATATACAAAAATACGCGAAAATACGCGAAAGTACGAGCTATGGGTAAAGTATATATGTAATATATACACACCCCCCTATACTTAGCGTGTGCTATGTCCTTAGAGCACGAAAAGCGAGGAAAAAGACATAGCTCGTGCTAAGCGTAGGAAAGCTACAATAACAAAAATGTATAGAAGACGCTCTGCCCCCCTATACTTAGGCTCTGGCAGGCTAAGTGTAGAAGAAGATCAAAAATGGGGCAAGCGGGGTTAAGAGGAAAAATGGAGGAGTATATACACGGCGGGCATCGGTCCCCCCCTATACTTAGGCTCTGGTCAGCCTAAGTATAGGACAAGAGTGAGTATGAGGACCAATGTGATCTGAAGAATGTACAGTGAATAGACTCATGTGGCTCATCCCCCCTATACTTAGGATCTGGTCATCCTAAGTATAGTCCAAGATAGTGATCAATGAGGCGGGGATGGGTTACTAGAATCGCGGGGGAAAAAGGACAGAATGTACAAGAATGATGATATATACAAGTGAGTCGGTCTGAATCTTTCAAGATGCTGGTGATGGCTAGAGCTCACTGCTGCAAGGTCTCATACGCAGCTCGAGGTGTATCTGTTGAATCCGTCTCGTGCATGAATACAATCTCCTCAACATGGACTAACTGCTCATTGGATTCGACGAAGTGCTTCAACAGTTGTCCATTCACTAGGAATGTTGGTGCGTCATCTGCGAGATCTAAGATCTCGACACATCCACTATCATGCACTGTACGAACGACAAATGGGCATGTCCACTTGGACTTCAACTTGCCTTGGAAGATCTTCAGCCTAGCATTAAACAACCATACCTTTTGTCCAGGAACAAAGGTCTTTCGTCTGATATATCTATCATGCCAACGCTTCACTTTGTCCTTGTACACCAAACTGTTGTCATATGTGTGGTTTCTGACTTCCACAAGCTCATTCAGATCCATTTCTCTCTGCTTCTGCCCAAGGTGTGTCTTCCAGTTGACCTTCTTGATTGCCCATTCTGATTTATGCACTAGTTCTACGGGCAAATGGCACGGCTTTCCGAATACCATTCGGAATGGGGAGGTTCCTAACGGTGTCTTGTAAGCTGTCCTATACGCCCATAGGACATGATCCAATATCTGAGACCAGTCCTTCCTGTCTGGGCGGACAAGCTTTTGCAATATAATTTTCACCTCCCTATTCGATACCTCAGCCATACCATTGGTCTGCGGGTGGTAAGGACTAGCGACACGGTGTTCGATGTCGTAGTCCTTCAGGAGTTTCTTCACCACCCGATTTACAAAGTGGCTACCCCCATCTGATATCATCATTTTGGGGATCCCAAACCTAGAGATGATGTGTTCTCTGATGAATTTACAGACAGTCCTGCTGTCTGCAGCTCGGGTCGGGATAGCCTCCACCCACCTGGATAGATAATCTACCGCAAGAAGGATATACTCGAATCTGTGGCTAACAGGGAATGGGCCCATGAAATCGATGCCCCAGGCGTCAAAGACATCACAAATGATGACAGGCTGCATAGGCATCTCATCCTTAGAACCAACGGTTCCTCCCATTCTCTGACATACTAGGCACGACTTCGCAAAGGTGATGGCATCGCGAAACAGAGTCGGCCAGTAAAAGCCACACTGAAGTACCTTCCATGCGGTCCTCTTCCCGAAGTGGTGTCCTCCTGCCTCCAAGCTGTGGCATAAAGAAAGGACACTTTGGTATTCCTCCTGAGGAATACATCATCTCCAGACACGATCCAATCCTTCGAAGAAAAGGATCGGATCCTCCCAATGGTAGTGTCTAGCATCCAACTTCATTCGGTCAATGTGGCTTTTCGTCCAATCATCGGGAACTTTCTTGGAGACAAGATAGTTTACGATATTGGCATAACATGGGAGTGAGTCGATAACAAAAATCGACTCGTCAGGGAAGGAGTCTCGAATAGGTGAATCCTCGGAAGTATTAAGATGTTCGAGACGAGAGAGATGATCGGCTACTACGTTCTTCTTTCCAGGTTTATCATGGATGTCCAAATCAATTTCCTGGATAAGCAAAATCCATCGAAGAAGACGCGCCTTCACGTCCTTCTTCTCCATCAGGTATCGTAGCGCCGTGTGGTCAGTGAACACGATTACCTTGGATCCAATTAGATGAGATCTGAACTTGTCTAAGGCAAACACCATTGTAAGCATCTCCTTTTCCGTAATTGTATAGTTACGGTATCAAGCACTTTGCTTGTGTAGTGAATTGCAAACGGGATGCCATCCCTTCTCTGTCCTAACACAGCCCCAACAACAAAGTCTGAGGCATCCGTCATGATCTCAAAATGTAGAGACCAATCTGGGGCTTGTAGGATAGGTGAGTCCATGATCATTCATTGTAATAGCTTAAAGGTCTTGAGACATTTGTGATCAACCGCATACTCCATGTCTTTGCCTAAAAGCTCAGTTAGCGGTCGGGCAATCTTAGAAAAATCTTTGATGAATCTCCGATAAAATCTGGCATGCCCGAGGAACGACCGCAACTGCTTTATGTTGGTTGGTGGCTGGAGTCGTCTGATCACATTCACCTTGGCAGGGTCAACCTCCATTCCTTTCTTGGAGATGACATGCCCCAACACAATGCCCTCCGTCACCATGAAGTGACTTTTCTCCCAGGAGAGCACCAAATTAACCTCACAACAACGTCTGAGGACTCGGTACAGATTCCTAAGGCAGGAATCGAAGGAATCACCGTGGACCGAGAACTCGTCCATGAAGACTTCCAGGAATTCGTCGACCATTTCGGCGAATACAGCAATCATACACCTTTGGAAAGTACCTAGAGCATTGCATAACCCAAAGGGTATGCGCCTGAAAGCATAGGTACCAAAGGGGCATGTGAATGTGGTCTTTAGTGGTCCTCCGGAGCTATGGCTACTTGATTGTAGCCCGAGAACCCATCTAAGAAACAGAAGAATTCTTTCCCCGCTAGTCTCTCTAGGATCTGATCAATGAATGGTAGGGGGAAATGATCCTTCTTCGTCACGGCATTCAGGCGTCTGTAATCCACACAGATACGCCACGACATGGGCACTCGCGTCACGGTCTCCTCTCCATCCCCGTTGGAGGTCGTTTGAATTCACGACTTTTTTGGGACCACATGGATCGGAGCCACCCATTTAGAGTCGGAGATGGGATAAATAATACCCGCGTTGCACCATTTCTCTATCTCCTATTTCACTACCTCTCGTAATTTTTGATTCAAACGACGTTGGAATTCACGAGAGGGTTTGGCTTCATTCTCCAAGTAGATATGGTGCGAACACAGAGCGGGATTTATCCCGTGGAGATCGGAAATGCTCCAGCATATCTGATGATTACAATATATATGGGTATAATAAGATAAAATTATGCAAAGAATGAGCTCAGTTTTTGACACATAATCTGCAATCTTGCATAACTCATATGATTATTTATTCTATTATTCTAGAGGAGAAAAATTGTGATATCCAAATAAAATCATTTATTGATTATATATTGTGATAATGTATTCTCATGAATAAATCATCTACAATTAAAAGAGAAAATGAATGTAATAATATAGCATTCAACATGTTGAATTCTATTGACAATTTTTTGGAAAGAAAATGGGAGGGTCAAGAGTGAAAAAATCCCTACTCTTTAATGTCATACATGCATGTGTGTCCCCTTTATTCTCTCTCTCTCTCCCCCATAAAAAGTAGTCGAATGCATCCCCTCTTGCCATGCATCTTACCCATGCATCAATTAAATCCCATGCAAAAGACAAAAGCCACCATCCATATACGTGGGTGGCTCTTCAAAAAAAGACAATAACTCTCATTCATTGCAAGTACAGCCATGCCATCTATAAATAGGACTCCCTCCCCATTTTGTTGGGATCTCTCGACCTCTCTCTCTCCCTCCCTTCCTTTCCATTTTCATGCACTCACGCACAAGGCCCCCCATCCATTTTCATTCACGCACAGCATACCCTCTCTCTCGCACTCTATTTTCATGTCTCTCTCTCCCCTTTCCCTCTCTCTCGTTCTCTATCTCCCTATCTATCTCTCTTTTTCTCATGCAGATGGAAGTCTAACATGCAACATGCACTCGTGAAGACGTAGACACCAGCGGCCGTCCATCTCCAGCTTGTTGCGGGTACTGCAGCCACTGCCCTTCTCCTCCTTGTGCGCGTCTTCGGATACAGCCGTCCATCTCCAGCTTGCTGCGGGTACCGCAGCCACTGCCCAGCACACTCTCCTCCGTGCGTGCATCCTCGGGGAAGCCTGTGGACTTCCAGCTACTGCCCAGCGTGCTCCCTCCCTTCTCACGCCACCAGCAACTGCCCAAGAACGCCCAGCTACAGCAGCTAGCAACCATCCTTGTTGCACGCGCAAGTGCACGTCTCGCACGTCCCGCTGTGTGCCCCCTGTGTGCTTAAGAGCACGTCCAGTACGCCCCCTGTGCGTCCAGCATTGTTCTCCAGCGCACCCTCTTCCTTGAGCGTCTAGCCATCGTCCCTTCCAGTTCGCATACCGTCGTGCGCGGTATTCCTTCTCCATCCCTCTCTGTTGCAGCGAGCACGACAAAAGGCAACGACCTTCACGCGAGTTTCAGCCATCTTCATTCCAGTGGACAACCAGGCATTCTCACACTCGTGGATGAAGATAATTGTTCCATCCCTTTCTCTTTCTCTATTTACTCTTCTTTATTTATATGTCAATTGCAATCAAACTCTTGAATTCTCTTTTATTTCAAACATCTCAAGCATAACATTCAGTTTCTCTTTTTAGTTAGATCACATTTATTTGAAGTATTCCATTTCCAAGTTGCACTATATTACTTATCATTTTAAATGTTAAATGTTGAGTTAAAATCACAAATTTGTTTAGTCCTCGTGGTTCGATCCTCTACTTGCCGTATACTTATTGCATTTTGTATGTCTCCATTGTGCACGTAGTTGTATTTTATTTGTTTGATCTGGATTCTTCGTGGAACAACAACGACATTATAACATCATCACTTTAAACCGCGAAAAATCTTGTCAACATTTTGGCGCCGTTGCCGGGGACTAGGCAACATTTGCAATTTTTTCCTTCTTCTTTCTAACTTAATTTCAAGTTTCTAATCCGTGCATTTTTTTTTGCAGGTACTTAGGCTTCAAAAAGAAAAAAAAATTCTTTTCATGCATTTTGTTTTAGCGAACTTGTAATTTGTTTTAAAAAAAATTTGTAATCATAATTTCCCCCTCCCTTCTCGGAAAAGCTCGCCATCAGTAGGACAAAAAATTACGGATTAGCGCCAGAAGTGCAGGCACTGTGAGTCCCTCTTTCTTAGGCATCTTAGGCTTTTAAAAAATTCCTGCATTTGATTGCGCTCCGAACATAAACCGAAAAAATTAAAAAACACTTCTTCTTTGCATCATCTCTGTGGTCTTCTCCCTCTGATAATATAACTCAAAGACCACCAAATCGTGTACTGATCATTTAAAAAGATAAGCTTGAAAGGCCACCGCAGTGGCCCGAGCAGAAAGCGGGAAAATTGTGATTGCTTGATTTGATGCACGTGTATGACACAAAAATCACGAGCACATAGAACCCTAGGATAGAAACAAAAATCCCTGGTGCTACGTGGGATTGCAGAGAGAAATCGTAATTCCTCGACGCGTTGGGCACAGGTTCTCGCGGGAAGAAGCAGATCCTCGATCTGAGTACCGCACCCTGGATCCCCCAGCCGGATTAGGACATCGATTTCTCACAATCTTCCACACCCACCTCATCCTTTAAGGACTCTAATTTCTCTGAAAACTTTTGTTGAATCACTAAATTAAAATCGAAAAGATAACCGCTTCCGCGGCAATTTTTGTGTGAGTTGGTGAAACAACAAATTGCTTGGTGTTTGTGCTGTGTATGCTAGGTCGTAGGTCTCTGAAAAATCCAGTGCAACAACCATTAGAGTACGACCCGATTTATAGAAAAAAAATCCAACCCATCTCCTTCAACTGATCTTGGAAACATGGGAGAAGAAAGACCAAACCCTATGGATCTCATCCTGCATCAATTGCAACTACTGAGAGAAGAAAATGCAACAATTCGCCATACCATAGCACCTCTCATCCGACCGCCACCCATTAGTACACATTACAACCCGGCTGCAGAAGACTTAGTTCATTGGGTCCAAATCCCGCCTGAGGTAGGAGACTTTGAGATAAAGCCCGCATCACTCTCCTTGATCCCAAAATACTATGGAAATGACTCTGAAGATCCCTTCCTCCACATCCAAGACTTCCGATCTGCTTGTGACACCATGAGTATCCCTGGGGTAGAAAAAGAATACATCTACATGAAAGCCTTCACTCACTCACTCAAGGACAAAGCACTCCAATGGCTTAGAAATTATGGAACTCCACTCACATCCTGGGATGTCTTAAGGGAAGCTTTTATCAAGAAATACTTTCCCATAGGAAAAACCAACACTCTGAGACAAGCTATTTCATCTTTCACCCAGAAAAACAGAGAACCCATCCACGAAGCCTGGGAGCGTTTTAAGGAATTACAAAGGAAATGCCCTCATCATGCAATCCCCAAATGGAAATTGGTTCAGATATTTTATGAGGGCATAGATACATCATTTAAGAGAGTGATTGATGGCTCATGTGATGGAAACTACATCATCCGTGACGAACATTTCGTTTGGAATTTATTTGAAAATATGGCTGACAATTCGGTGAACAGTTCCTCAATAGAACAATACGGTGGAAATACGAGGACAGTCAATATCATTGATCATGAGAGATCTAGCAATGACAATCCTGATAGATGGGAAACCCTCTCAAAACAAATGAACCTTATGACTCAAGCCTTAGAAAAATTGGCCTTGAATAAACCCACCAGTCATGAAGTCGACCACACCACATTCACCGATAATCAAGACATGAATCCTGAGACTGTGAACTGGGTGCAAAGAAATCAAGGAGGATATTCAAATAACCACAACACATGGAGAGAGTAACCAAATTCCGGGTGGAATGGATAGAACAATTATCATTTTCAAAATCACACCCAACCCAGACAACCGATAGCACCGCCCGTGACTCAACCCTCCACCACTGCGGTAAATTTCGACGCCTTGGCTCAGGCAATACAACAACTAGCTATAGCTCAACAACAGGCCACTGAAGCCCAACAAAAAGCCAACTCTGAGAATGCTCGTCAATTCGCCAAGATCAGATCGTACATCCCAGCCTTATCACCTCAACCGCTGCCCAATCCAAATACCAATAAAGCCAGCTCATCTGGAGTACTTCAAACTCCTCCACCTGTCGGATCCTTCACCTCACCACCTGGTTTCCAAAACCCGAATCAAGGATTTATTACACCTTCTAGGACAAACCAAGGGAACCCACAACAAGCGTCTAGAAATCAAGTCAATTTCAAAACCCCACCCCATCCAAACCAATCTGCTAATGCTGTCACTTTGAGAAATGGGAAAACCACTTCTGCCTACACAAGACCACTAGCTTCTGAGGATCAAATTGAAATTGAGGAAGAGTTTGATGATGGAGAGAAATCAGCTGAAACAACCATGCTCCCTCCTTCCTCTCCAACCATAACCATCCCCTTTCCCGGAGCTCTTCATCGAAGAAAACCGCGATCATCCACCATCGATCCGGAGTTAGAAAAACTATTCTCGGACATCGTCATTGAAATCCCGCTCTTGAAAGCCCTCGAACAAGTTCCAGCCTTCTCCCGATTTTTAAAGGACAAATGCACACCAAAACGAACATCCAAAGGAAAAAGTAAAAAGGACAATGAACATATTGAGAGACATGTGCTCCCTCAAGCAACAACCAATGCCATCTCCCAATTCTTACCCACCAAAAAGAAAGACCCAGGAGCTCCTCTAGTTAAATGCACAATTGGCAAATTGACCTTTGATCACACACTGCTGGATAATGGCGCTTCTATCAATCTTCTTCCGTCTGCTTTTCTGGAGCAATTTGACCTAGGAAAACTGAAACCCGTCTCAATGACTTTGCAAATGGCTGATCGATCTGTGAAAAGACCAAAAGGACTTCTTGAGGATGTGATAGTTGATGTTCAAGGTCATAAATTCCCGGTTGATTTTGTTGTGATGGATATGGATCAAGCAAATATATTGAGTGAGACACCAATCATACTAGGACGACCATTTTTGGCCACTGCTAAATCTCATTTTGATTATGAGGTTGGAAGAGTTGAATTTAAAATCAATGGCCAAGTCATTCCTGTTGATCTTGTCACCCCTACTTTCACTGAATCTGAGACCGAAGAATGTGGTTGGATAGAAAGATGTGTTGTTCTCAACATTCAAAAAGACTTTGCCCCCATCCATCTCACCAAGGATCCTTTAGAGGTTAGTCTGAACACCTCTAGATCCACTTACAAAAACACTTTCCATGAAATTGCCACCTACAATCTGAATCTTGCACTAGAAGCTCCACCAAGCCCTCTCACCGGACAAGAAATTGAGGAGCTTGATAATGCCTGGGACACATTAGACTCTGAACTCTCATTGACCTCAACCATGATCATGCCCATGATGGAACCACCATTTGAGACTATTTCCGTAATAGACTCAGGAAACATTACAACTCTGAATCCATCGACAACCACTGTTGAATTAAAACCACTACCCAAAGATCTGAAGTATGCTTTCTTGGATGATGCCCACACTCTACCAGTCATTATCAATGCCAACCTAAATCATATGCAAGAGAGCCAACTAATGGAGGTGTTGAAAAAGAATTCTCAGGCTATTGGTTGGAAAATAACTGATTTGAAAGGTATAAGCCCGACATTCTGTACACACCACATATATTTAGAGAATGACAGTAAACCCTCTCGAGAAATGCAAAGGCGGTTGAATCCTAATATACGAGAGGTTGTGAAGAATGAAATATACAAGTGGTCGAGTGCCGGCATCATTTATCCGATAGCCGATAGTCCGTGGATTAGTCCCCTCCAGGTTGTCCCCAAGAAAGCTGGATTAACAATTGTGAAAAATAAGAAAGGCGAGGACATACCTACCAGAGTAGCCACATCTTGGAGAGTTTGTGTAGATTATAGGAAACTCAATAAGGCTACTCGAAAAGATCATTTCCCATTACCATTCATTGACCAAATCATTGAGAAGCTAGCCGGAAAAGAATTTTTCTGCTTTTTAGATGGATATTCCGGCTACAACCAAGTTGCCATAGCACCAGAAGATCAAGACAAAATCACATTCACTTGTCCTTTTGGGACTTATGCATTCCGACGAATGCCTTTTGGATTATGCAATGCCCCTGCCACTTTTCAAAGATGTATGATGGGTATCTTTGCTGACATGGTTGGTGATTTTATGGAGATATTTATGGACGATTTTTCAATTTTTGGAGACTCTTTTGAGGAGACACTCGGATTTTTGGACAAAGTCTTACAAAAATGTATTGAGGTAAACCTGATCTTATCTTGGGAGAAATCACATTTCATGGTGAAACAAGGAATAGTGTTGGGACATATCATATCGAAGAAAGGGATAGAAGTGGATCCATCGAAAATTGAGACTATCACTCACTTAGGTCCACCTGTGAATATAAAGGGTGTTCGATCCTTCCTAGGTCACGTCGGTTTTTACCGACGATTTATCAAGGATTTCTCAAAAATCTCCCGCCCTCTCACCAAACTACTGGAAAAAGATCAAGACTTCACGTTTACCGAGGATGCTTTTGAATCTTTCAAAACCCTGAAGAAAATCATCACTGAAGCACCCATCCTACAACCCCCAGATTGGAACTATGAATTTGAGATCATGTGCGATGCATCTGATTATGCTGTGGGGGCAGTATTGGGTCAAAGGAAAGATGGGAAACCTTATGCCATTCACTATGCCAGTAAAACTCTGGATGATGCTCAGAAGAACTACACTGTGACTGAGAAAGAACTTTTATCTGTGGTGTTTTCCTTAGAGAAATTTCGATCTTATATCCTAGGATCCCACATCATCATCTACACAGACCACTCGGCTTTGAAATATCTCTTCACAAAAACCGATGCTAAGCCTAGACTCATTAGGTGGGTATTATTGCTCCAAGAATTTGATTTGGAGATTAGAGATAAAGCAGGAGAAAAGAATGTCGTGGCGGATCATCTTTCAAGACTCCTTTCCTCAAACACAGACACAATCCCAATTTCTGATAATTTTCCAGACGAAAGTATCATGTCTGTTTCTCAACTCCCTTGGTATGCCGACATCGTCAATTACATCGTCACTTCCACATTTCCTGATGATTGGCCAAAACATAAGAAAGACAAAACCAAAGCCCAAGCTCGATACTATCACTGGGAAGATCCTTTGCTCTTCAAAGAGGGTACTGATTTAATATGGAGACGATGTATCCCCGAATCTGAAGTCAACGATGTCCTAACTCACTGCCACACTTCTGGGTGTGGAGGACACCACTCAGGGAAGCGCACAGCCGCTAAAGTCTTACAATGCGGTTTTTATTGGCCCGCACTCTTTAAAGATGCCCATCATTTTGCTCAATCTTGTCCTACCTGTCAGACTAATGGAACAATGACCCGTCGTAACATGATGCCCCTCCAACCCGTGCATATAGTCGAGATCTTTGATACTTGGGGAATAGACTTCATGGGACCTTTCACCACATCACATGGCTACCAACACATTCTTCTCGCTGTTGATTACGTCTCTCGTTGGGTAGAAGCCATTCCCACTCATGCTGCCGATAGCACAACCGTTGTCAAGTTCTTGAACGACCTGTTCTCTCGATTTGGATTGCCAAAGGTGGTCATTAGTGATGGAGGCACCCACTTTCTGAATGCTTCAGTCAAGAATTTATTTAAGAAAAATGGAGTCGAACACCGTGTCTCAACTGCGTATCACCCACAGACTAATGGAATGGCCGAGCTGTCAAACCGAGAAATCAAGACCATCCTCCAGAAAATTGTTCGCTCTGATCGTAAAGACTGGTCCCAACACTTACCCGCTGCTCTCTGGGCCTACCGCACCGCTTTCCGCACACCCTTAGGTATGAGCCCATTTCGGTTAGTCTATGGAAAGCCGTGTCACCTACCTGTAGAGGTCCACCACAAATCACTCTGGGCAATCAAGAAATGTCATCTGGATTATGATGAGGCTGGGAAGAAACGACTGTTGGACTTATCTGAACTTGAAGAATTGAGATCACAAGCCTATGATAACAACCTGCTATACAAAGAGAAAATCAAGTTGTGGCACGATGCCAACATTTCGAGGAAAACATTCAAGGAAAATCAAAAAGTATGGCTATTTGATGCAAAACTGAAGTTATTTCCAAGAAAACTGAGATCAAAATGGACAGGACCATACATTGTAACTCAAGTATTTGATAATGGCTCGGTAGAAATTTCTGACCCAAACACTAAAGCCACATTCAGAGTAAATGGTCAAAGACTAAAACCCGTTGTTGAACCATCTGGTCCTATGCCTGTCTGCACAACATACGTTCTGCAGGAAAAATGAACCATCACATCGCCAAGCTGAGGCGTTAAATCATGCACTCTCGTGAGCCTCTCCTCACAGGTATCTTTTTACCGCTCGCATGTTTATTTTCACTGCATTGCATTAGATAAGTATGGGGGTACTCCTCTGCATTACATTCCAAAAAAAAAACACAAAAACAAAAATACATTTCACATCCCTTTTGATCCTCCTATTGCACATTATCTTCACCATGAGGACATGGTTTCTGTTAAGTGTGGGGGGTGTCTGCATAGTTTTTCAAATTTGCATACTCTTTCAAAAAAAATCTCTTTTGCAAAAAAAAAATCCCCTAAAAATATTTTCAAAAACAAGAAAACCACCAAAAATACATCCTTCCTAGTTTTATCCTATTTTGAGAAATCAGATCTTCATTGCATAAATTATAGACTGAGGTTGAGTTGACCCTAATCCACTTAACTTCATCAGAATTTCACTAGGCATGAGTTTTTAAAATTTCTTCAGGTCCATTTGGACTTTATTCTCTCAGTTCCACTAACTCTACTGGTGAATGAACTTCTGTATCTAACTAGATCACCTGAGCAACTAGTAGCACTCTTAACAACTGCACATTGCACTTAGCTTGAGTGAGTTGAATTTACGAGATACAATTACAATCTAGTTGAGGTGAGGAGTTGTCCTCTTGGTTGTGCCAATGCCTGAACCTTATCTATAGTCAGTGAAGGAACCTGACTCAGGAGCAACATGATCTCTCTAGTCCAAGTGTGTCAGCAATTAAGCCAGTATCGTGCCTCCAAAGTCAATATTTAGCCGATACTACCTTTTTGATGCCAAAACCAAAACAAAAACACCACAAAAGGCATATCTCAATACAAAATGCCAAAAACCACCAATCATGCAAAGATGTGCGGAGCAAAAGCAAGGAAAGAAGACCACCAAATAACCCTCCTCCACTAAAAAGCCGTGGTAGCAGCCCAATGATGCTACCTAAATTTTTAAAAGAGGCCCAAAGAGGCCGAGGGTTATGCTCTGCAAAAGGAAAAGAATGAGAGCAACGGACCAAAGCGGTCTACGGAAAACCCCGAAATTAAGTCCCATTCTCCAATAAACTATGACCTATTTTTTTTCTATGCTGACATACTTGGGTGAAAAGAGATTATGCCTGAATCTAGGTGAGGACTGAGGCTATTTGTATAGGGAATCATTCGGTACCTTGATAGATTGTGTTGTTAGCTCGTTCTCTTGACTCACGAAAGCTAAAACTATCACTAACACTGTTTATATCCACTCAAGGTCAAAGAGAATACATGTTTCTTAGGGATGAGCTGACCTGATCGACCTTTTGAAATCATGTTTGATTTTGTTGGAACTGAGAGACTGTTGAAACTACAAAACTCGAGTCAAGTTGACTATTCGAATAAATCATTAATCCATGGGTCAACTCTACTTAAGTTTGTGTATTTGTGTGGTTAGGAACTGAAAACTCAAAAGACTTTGTTGGAGTGTCTGCTGCAAACCCTCACCAAATCCATCTTGGCTATTCACCTTGTCCGTCATTATTACTTATCTTATTTTTGCTCGGGACTAGCAAAACCTAAGTATGGGGGTATGATGATTACAATATATATGGGTATAATAAGATAAAATTATGCAAAGAATGAGCTCAGTTTTTGACACATAATCTGCAATCTTGCATAACTCATATGATTATTTATTCTATTATTCTAGAGGAGAAAAATTGTGATATCCAAATAAAATCATTTATTGATTATATATTGTGATAATGTATTCTCATGAATAAATCATCTACAATTAAAAGAGAAAATGAATGTAATAATATAGCATTCAACATGTTGAATTCTATTGACAATTTTTTGGAAAGAAAATGGGAGGGTCAAGAGTGAAAAAATCCCTACTCTTTAATGTCATACATGCATGTGTGTCCCCTTTATTCTCTCTCTCTCCCCCATAAAAAGTAGTCGAATGCATCCCCTCTTGCCATGCATCTTCCCCATGCATCAATTAAATCCCATGCAAAAGACAAAAGCCACCATCCATATACGTGGGTGGCTCTTCAAAAAAAGACAATAACTCTCATTCATTGCAAGTACAGCCATGCCATCTATAAATAGAACTCCCTCCCCATTTTGTTGGGATCTCTCGACCTCTCTCTCTCCCTCCCTTCCTTTCCATTTTCATGCACTCACGCACAAGGCCCCCCATCCATTTTCATTCACGCACAGCATACCCTCTCTCTCGCACTCTATTTTCATGTCTCTCTCTCCCCTTTCCCTCTCTCTCGTTCTCTATCTCCCTATCTATATCTCTTTTTCTCATGCAGATGGAAGTCTAACATGCAACATGCACTCGTGAAGACGTAGACACCAGCGGCCGTCCATCTCCAGCTTGTTGCGGGTACTGCAGCCACTGCCCTTCTCCTCCTTGTGCGCGTCTTCGGATACAACCGTCCATCTCCAGCTTGCTGCGGGTACCGCAGCCACTGCCCAGCACACTCTCCTCCGTGCGTGCATCCTCGGGGAAGCCCGTGGACTTCCAGCTACTGCCCAGCGTGCTCCCTCCCTTCTCACGCCACCAGCAACTGCCCAAGAACGCCCAGCTACAGCAGCTAGCAACCATCCTTGCTGCACGCGCAAGTGCACGTCTCGCACGTCCCGCTGTGTGCCCAGACCTGTTCACCAACCCGCAGCAGTAGTGGTGTGTGTCTCCCAGCCTGCACAGCTGTTGCGGGCATCACAGCCATCACCCTCCTCCTCCATGCGTGCTTAAGAGCACGTCCAGTACGCCCCCTGTGCGTCCAGCATTGTTCTCCAGCGCACCCTCTTCCTTGAGCGTCTAGCCATCGTCCCTTCCAGTTCGCATACCGCCGTGCGCGGTATTCCTTCTCCATCCCTCTCTGTTGCAGCGAGCACGACAAAAGGCAACGACCTTCACGCGAGTTTCAGCCATCTTCATTCCAGTGGACAACCAGGCATTCTCACACTCGTGGATGAAGATAATTGTTCCATCTCTTTCTCTTTCTCTATTTACTCTTCTTTATTTATATGTCAATTGCAATCAAACTCTTGAATTCTCTTTTATTTCAAACATCTCAAGCATAACATTCAGTTTCTCTTTTTAGTTAGATCGCATTTATTTGAAGTATTCCATTTCCAAGTTGCACTATATTACTTATCATTTTAAATGTTAAATGTTGAGTTAAAATCGCAAATTTGTTTAGTCCTCGTGGTTCGATCCTCTACTTGCCGTATACTTATTGCATTTTGTATGTCTCCATTGTGCACGTAGTTGTATTTTATTTGTTTGATCTGGATTCTTCGTGGAACAAAAACGACATTATAACATCATCACTTTAAACCGCGAAAAATCTTGTCAACAATATCGCCTTGCGGTTTTTCTCCAGGATCTCTAGCAAGCGAGATTCCTGCTCCTTGGTCAATCGCGAACTGATGATGATCGGAAATTTCTTGTCCTGACCTACAAGGAAGGCGTATTTCAGTGTTGTGGGTAAAGGCTTGAGCTCAGGTATAGTGTGATCATCTAAGAAATCTGGCTCAATCGAATCTGGTTCGGTGTTAGAAGTGGCTGGATCTTTATCTGTAATTGCTGCCACCAAGTTATTCGGCTCTGGAGTCGGATCATCAAAGGTCTCCATGCAATCGGCAAAAGCCACGTCCGAATCGTCATCCTCATCTTCCGATTGTCCTAAATAGGGAAGGACTGACAGGCCCAGCTGGGCCTCTAAGTCATCGAAGATGTAGGGCGATGCAAGTTCTGAGTTGTACTCGTCTCTTAGGACCTTGCAAACTGACTCATGCACGGGATCATCTCCGAAGGGGAGGGACTCATTGGTGATGGCTGGGTTCTGTCTCCATGGCCCAACTGTGTCTACATGATCGCAGTCTGCTTCGGTTGAAGAGTACTCGGTGCTGGATTCGGAATCCGGTCTTTGCCATCTGGTCTGCTTCATCTCCAGTTCCTCATCTCCACTTGGAGTTTGGAACCGGATTTTCCCAATCTTATAATCAAACAAGGCCCATGTTGTCCTGAGGAAGGGCCTGCCTAAGATGATCTGGGAGTCTCTCCAATTACGAGGGGTTTCCATATCTAGGACAGTGAAGTCCACCATGTATTCCTACCCCTCGACTTTGATCACAACATTCCTCAATTCTTCTTGGGACCTCTTGGTTGATTTATCAGCAAATTGGAGGAGTGCTCTAGATTTCCTAAGAGGTCCGAGATTAAGCCGCTCATAAAGGGCTGTAGGCATTAGATTAATTGAGGATCCATTATCTAAGAGAGTGCATGCAAACGAGATGTCATCAACATGACTCACCACATAGTGTGCACCCATGTCTCTTCGTTTCCTTGGAAACGAGTTCTTTATTGCACAAGTCGTGGCTACTGATAGAACATGTTTCTCAACTCGGCTTTTGGTCTTCCTGCTAACCCTATTAGGTGTGCATCTCACCTTAAGGTACTTCTGAAATGCATGAGTCATTTCCACGTACTTGTCAAAGGGGATTGTGACCTTGATGTATTTGTTGCAGAACTCTGCCATCTCCAGGTCATCTTTTTGGATTTTTTTTCATTTTCTTCTTTCTACCCTTGAGGGCTCAGGGGAAAGGGATTATTGACTCTAACTCATGTTTTGAAACTGAAATATTTTCATTGAAAGCTGGAACTGAGTTCTGTACACGACTCGGACTCTTAAACAGACTCGGACTCTGACTCTGACTAAAAGGAAAATGCTGAGGCGAAACCGGTGATGCGTCTTCCGTGACTTCTTGATGGTCCTCCTCAGATGGAGGTGTGAGCTCTTCATCACTTCTGTCGGACTCTCTGCTGGTGCGAGTTTGCTGCTTCAAGGACCTAGAAGTCCTCTTCTTCTGTCGGTGGTGATGGTGGTGCTGCTCCTCTTCTTCTTCCAAGTCCTCCTCAGGTAGAGACTTGGCGGCTCCTTCCTTCGGTGTCTGTGCCCGATCAGGTACAATCACGATCCTTCCTCTCCTGAGGGACATATGATTTACATTATCATACGAAAGGATCTCATGTTCAGATAAAAACTTATCTGAATAGTATACCTGATCACGAGGTCGATTCTGGCCTTGAGTTAAGCTGTTCGGGTTGGCCTAAACCTGGGCGGGAATTGGGGTCTTTGGAGCCATTTATTGATCATGGGTACGAGAAACACGATTCAGATCGGTTCTCATATCCAGGTAGTCATTCTGGATCTGTTGGACCCTATCAGACAGGGTCTGGATCGCCAAGGTGAGGGACTCCAATTCGGTGGGTTGGGCTTGCTGATGCTGACTTGCGGTTGAGGTTCTGTACTGGTCCTGCTGGCCATGCCGATACTGCTGCTGCTGATGGGACTTTAATGGGCCCTGCTGGCCTGAGTGGAATGTACGTTGTTGTTGCTGGTGTTGCTGAGGCTGGTACCCTCGTTCGGGCCTGGACTGAATATAGCGTGGTGCGAGGACAGAGCCGGTTTCCTGGTAAGCTGGGGAAGGTCGGTGAGGCTGACCATTCCCCATCCCCGATTGTCTGCTAACGGGGTCACGGCTGTACCACGGTCCATTGATCTCAAACACCTGCGGAGGCTCCTCGTATCCGGTCTCCTCTTGTGGGGGTGCATGCTGGTCTTGCTGGGTGTAAGTATGATCCTCCACCCAGCCGCTCTGAGGCCCCGGTGCCTGCTCCTGTACAAGATGGACTCTGTGCACAGGTGTGGGTGGTGCAGAAGGGGCAGGTAGCTTCATCTTAGCTACCTTCTCAGTAAGTTCCTCCGCTTGCTTTGGCAGACGTGAGAGAGACTCAAGGTAAGTGGCCCTCTTGTGGATCTGCTCGACCATAGTTAACTTGTCAGCTATGATCCCCATGTTGGGGATGAGGTCCTCTGTCAGATCCGTTACAGACCTCTGGGATGTCTCGTTGGATAAGATTGAGGGAGACAAATGATGGGCCCTTGTGAGCTGCGACCTGCCTATTTCCGCCATCTGCTCTAGTATCTTCCATACAGCATTCTCGTTCTTATTCGGATAGCTTCCTCCACATGAAGCACTGACTAACCCCTGCATCTCCGTGGTTAAACCACAGAACAAGGTCTGACTAAGATTGCCTTAGAAATGTTGTGGCAGGGACATTTCTGAATTAGGTCATTGAACCTATCCCAGACATCATGGAATGGTTCACTGAGTCCCTGGGAGAAACTGGCGATTTTTGTTCTCATTAGGTTAGTCCTACTGAGAGGGTAGAACTTCTTTAGAAATAAGTCCTTGAACTGCATCCAGGTTGTACAAATCACCCCTAGGGTTTTCAGCCAATGTGCTGCCTTATTCCTAAGGCGAAAGGGGTGGCCTTTAGTCGAATGTAATCCTGCCCAACCCTAGGATGACTAAGGTTGTCGCAGACCAACTAGAAGTCTCGGAGGAAGGCATATGGTTCTTCATGGGCATTTCCGTTGAACTTCGGTAACAGGCTAAGGAAGTGGGGCTTGAGTTCGAATGCTTTTGGGGGAACCGCTGGTGCCAATGAACTGTGCATCTCGTTCTCCGCTGGGTTGTAGGCATCAACCATTGGTCGGTCGATTCCTCCTGCTGCAACAATCTGTCCCATTCTAGCTGTGAGATCTGCATTTTGTTGTTCGGCTGTGGCGAGGCGGTTAAGAATTTGTCGCAATGGGTCCAAATCCGGTGGCTGCTTAGGTGGCATCTTGTCCTCTAGTCCTGTATATGAAATAAGGTCGGTGTCAGAGGACAAATCGAGGAAGGGATTCTTACCGAGGCGATGGTCTTCCTCGGTAAGCTCAGAGGAGAGGAAAGGGTTGGTTTGAGAGTAACCACCTGGGTGTGAGGGAACAAGAACTCAAGAGAGTCATGAGTCCTGGGTGGTCCAAGGTGCACTTGGGCCGATGAAAATGATTTTTGTGGAGGACTCAAAGAAAGATTGGCGAATAATGTGTCGATATTCCCCCAGTCGGTCATCTTGAGTTTCACAACGTGGGGGGACTCAAAGAAGAAGAGAGAAGAAGAAGGAGAGAGAGATAGTGAACGAGGCAAAAACAGGGGGATTTCACAACTTCCCATGTTTGCCATGCATTTGTTTAGTTGCCTTGAATATTCGATTAATCTGTTGATGAAATTGCATCAAAAAATTCAATAAAAATCACCGTTGCATTCGCAACGTGTGATTTATCCGTAGAAGTGCAATTGGTTTTGTGAATCGATGAATGGAACAATGATGGATTGATCAGAGAGAGTGTGGGTGTAGAAGAATGAAGAAGAAAAATAGAGCAAGAAGAAGGAATATTACATGTAGCAGATGAACGGGAGCCTGGGAAGGAGAAGATGAGGCTTCTCCTGTCCTCGCTCTAGAGTCGGCAAAGCTTGAGCTCAGCAGTTGCGGTTTGCGGTTGCGGCAGTGGACGGAGGGCCACCGGATCTCTCCTAGAGGAGAAGGGTCGTGGCTCACTGTTGGCACTCTCTCCCTTGCTGTCACCAAAGAAGGAATGGAGCTCTCCTCTCCCTCACTGTGAAAATGGCGGATGCGAGTGAATGAAGGAGGAGAGGAGAATATAAAGAGGAGGAGGGAGTTAGAGAAGAGATGGAGAGAGTGGAGAGAATGGTGGAGGAAGTGGGGAAGATGATGGCTTGGAGTAGAAGGCAAGTAGAGGAGAAGAGGTAAAAGGAAAATATAAAATAGATAAAATAATATAATATAAGTAGGCTACTTAAAATAATTAAAATAGTAATAATAAAATAATAATAAAAATAAATCCGAAAATAATAAACTAAACCTGAAAAAATAAAATAATGGGGTGACATGTGGCGGCTCTAGGAGCTGCCACATGTCGCTCCTAGAAAATTCAAAAATTAAATGTAAAGAAAATAAAAAAGAAATAACAAAAGGGATTAAATCAAAAAGTAGTCAACACGAAAGTTGCTCGTCTCAATGAGATCTACAACTTTCGTGAAGGGTCGAAAATCAAAAGAAGTTATCTTAAAAAATGTATTTTTTTTGTAGGCACCTTATATGTATAAAATACTACATTTTATCTTTTGTATTTTTTGTCATTTTTTAATAAAAGGAAAATTCAAAATAAAGTTAAGAAAAAATATGAAAAGAATATTTACAACTTAATCTAATTTTTTCGAATTTTTAATAATGAAGAAAATAAAAGGATAAAATACAGGGATAAAACGGTCAATATGTACAATATACAAAAGGGGCCCAAAACTTAAGTTTTGCATACGAGCTTCGATTTTAATGAAATTGGTCCTGTTTCGAAGGTCTTTGAATGTATATTACTTTAAAAGTGAGTAGACCTAATTCGAAGGTTGTATGAGAGAGATATGTGCATTTTAAGGTCTAAGGTCTTCAATTGGGTTTGGGGTTTTATTGGGTAATTTTACAAGTTAGTAATTTTTTGATATTTTTTTTGATTAGTGTTAGTAATATATACACTATAGAGTTGGTTTTATTGGATTCGGAGTTAGTATAAAATATATACAAATAGGTGAAATATGGTGAATATTTACAAGTGAATTTGGCTTCTTATTTAATGCAAATATGAATGCTAAAATGCAGATATTATCAATGCATGCATGAATGCTAATTATGCAATATAAGGGGAAATATGCTGCTATTTACTCAGGAACAAGACTCTATTTTCAACTTTTAGAGTGATGAATCACTGATTCATCACCGACCTCTTACGGAATTGTTATGCAAGGAGACTGATTTCAATGTTGATTAGAAGGTTCTCCAATGATTTTATCAGTTGAAAGAACTTGTCACACAAGCTCTTATCAAACAACCACCCGATTGGTCTCTCCAGTTCGAGATCATGACAGATGCATCAGATTTTGTAGTTAGCGTTGTGTTAGGACAAAGAACGGACAAACTATTTGATGCCATTCACTATGCTATCAAAACATTAAATGATGTCTAGAACAATTATACAATCACAAAGAAAGAGTTTCTAGCACTCGTTTTTGCCTTGGAGAAGTTCAAATCCTATTTGCTTTGATCTAAAGTGATTGTTTATATTGACTACTCTGTTATCCGATACATATAGCAGAAGAAGGATACCAAATCATGCTTACTTATATGGATTATTCTCCTCTAGGAATTTAATTTGGAAATTAGATACAAGCATGGAGTTCAAAATTTGGTAGTAGACCATTTATCCAGAATAGAATGCACAAATACTCAGCAAAGAAGTACATTAATCGTAGAGATCTTTCTAGGTGAAGCAATTCTCAATATTGCATATGTCCGCTGGTATGTTGATATTGTGAAATACCTCGTATCTGGGGTGGTCCCACTATATTGGACCACGGTCAAGAAGGATGAATTCATGTACTATATTTATTTTTATTTGTGGGAAGATCCATACTTTTTCGGGGAAGGAGCAGATTTCATATGGCATCGGTGTATCCATCTAGAGGAGTCACTAGTGTCCTCGAGCACTATTATGAGATCGAATCTGGAGGATGCCATTCTGGAAGTATAATGACATCAGAAGTATTGCAGTGTAGCCTATGGTGGCCCACTCTATTCAAGGATGTCGCAACATATGTTAAAGGTTGCATAGATTATCAGAAAATGGGAGGAACCCTCAATTTGAAAGATTCCATGCCCCTTAAATTTATTCATATTTTTAATGTTTTCAATGCTTAGGGCATTGATTTTAAGGGCCCATTTCATAACGGTCAAGGGTATGAATACGTCCTTCTTGTCGTTCATTATGTGAATCGTTAGGTAGAAGATATTCCCGCTCCATCTACTGATAGCCGCACAGACTATCGGTTGTAAAGGACAACATCATTATGCAGTTCAAAAGTCCAAAGATCCTCATTTTAGATGGGGATATCCATTTCATTAATAAAGAGGTAAAGAAACTTGTGAAGGAGTACGACATCGATCATCGTATTGTATCTCCTTATCATCCTCAATCTAACGGTTTGGTCAAGTTATCCAAGAGAGAGATCAATATGATTGTGGAGAAACTGGTTAGGATGATAGGAAGTACTAGTCACAATTTCTTGATTCAGTTCTTAGGGTTTATCAAACTGCCATCACATTTGGAATGTGTCCCTATTGTCTTGTCTCTGGTAAGCAATGCTATCTACCACTGGAATTGATTCATAAATCTCAATGGGCAGTGAATATTTCCAATTTGGACTCACAAAAAGGTGGTCAGAATAGAAAGATTGATTTGAATAAGCTCCCGGAATTCTGAGACTACTCATACAATAATAGATTGATGCACAAGGACAAGGTCAAATTTTGGCGTGATGGGCACATCATATCGGAAGACTTTCGAGCCTAGACATAAAGTGTGGTTATTTGATACAAAGTTAAAGATATTCCTAGGAAAATTAAATGAGTAGATGGACATGGACATTCTTAGTCAGAATTGTGTGTGACAATGGAAGCATTTTAATATATGAGTTGTCATCTGATAGGCAACCATATGTGATCAACGGATAGTTGCTGAAGTCGTATTCAGAGAATGATACATTCTTGTTTATTGTTGATTCAATAAATGTGATTTTTGATGAAGATCTCATAGTTGCAACATCATAAGATTTAGATGATGCATCCAAAAATATTTTTGATTAATTTTATTCTTTTATTCTTTTCTTTTTTTCATTTCTTTCATTTCTTTTTTTCTTTATTTCATTCATTTGTTTCATCTATGTTATATTTAGGATACACTTTATCCTAAGAATAGGATGGATGAGTGTAATCGGGTTATTCTTTATTTATTCTCTCGCTTGTCTCTCAATGTCTATACTTAGGGATATTTTACCCTATGTATAGGAGGGACATACTAAGTAAATCTGTGAATTTTGATCCACGGTCATCCCTACCTTATGTACAATATACCATAATTAGGAACAATTGATCCTATGTATTGGGGGGACGATCGACTTCTTATTCTTTTATTCAATTGTTGTAGTATAAACTTTTTATACTTAGCTTGAGTAATGTCTTCCTTTATTGCTCTTTGATCACTATGAGGACATAGTTCAAGCTAAGTATAGGAGGTCATAAATATGTATATATATGTTAGCCATAACTCATACTTTTGTGTTTTCAATAATATGTCTAAAATACTACACTGGGTAATGGTATACAATAAATCAAATGTAAAGAATACACTCTTATAAATATGTATAATTTAAAAAAAATACTCCTTGAAAATTAGTTTTAAATTATTTTGCAGAATGATTTGGAAAATTTTTGTGAAAATGTTTTCAAAAAGCTTTTGAAAACTTTTAAAAAATTGTTATATAATATTTCAAACCATTTGGAAAATTAATTCTTTGTAAATATCTGTAAAAATCTATAAAAATGTTTTTTAAAAATTTCTATGTAAAACAGTTTGCAAAATAAATTTTCAAAAGGTTTGAAAATTTTTTGCTAAAATGTTTTTAATTTTTTCTTGAAAACCCTGCAAATAATACTCTTATAAAGATTTTTCAAATAAAACATGTGTACATATGTTTAAAATTATATATAAAATATTGTATAAAACATGCATATTCCTTGTATACAATTCCTTATGAATATGCTAACTCCTTTATTTTTCAAAACAATCCTATAAATTTTGTAAAATTTCTAGAAATTTAAAAAATGTTTTCAAAGTTTCTTAAAAAGTTGTAAAACCTTTTGAAAACCCCCAAAAAATTAAAAATCAGAAAATAATTTAACAAAAATATTTTCTACATTGCATATGCATTTTTCTAAATGATGTTAACAATTGAATGAGTCTAAATAAAATCTTAAGATTGGAGGTTGTGCTAGACCTTATTCCCCTTAATTTCTAAGGAACCTGTCAAGGACTGGAATTGGAATGCTTCAGATAACTTTGACTTAAATCTTTTGGTTCTACGAGGATGTGTTCATGAGTCGATTCAATGTGTTCAACTAGAAACTTCATGTCATCTGTACGACTCTTGAGACAATGGATGGACTTGAGACCTCTCACTCAGCATTTAGCTCAACTAAGATGGGTTGTTGAAAGATCTTGGAGTCTAAGTTGGGATGGTACAAGGCTATTTAGTCGATTGTGGCATAGGAACCATTCTCGGGTATACCGAAACCGATACGTCAACCAAATTGTTTCTATGGTAGCATGGAAATCTAACAACTGGAGAATGGATTGAAATATAGCTTCGTATGAGGAATAGTATGCTAGCACAATTTTTTCTAAGACCCCACAACATGGGCAGAACAAAAGATTCTGTATCCATCAGGGAAAAACAAGAATGCAGAGTAATGCTAAATAAAGAAATGCCAAAAATAAGCTTATACCAAAACCTCTAATTGAGCTTCTAGAAAAGGTTGCTTCATAGTGGAGACTTGGTCACACTGATCGAGGTTGATAAGAAAATGCGACTACACTGGTATGTTTCCACTTCTTTTCTCTTTTTTCTTGTTTCACTGTTATTCATTGTGCACTAGCACATACCTGAACTCAGAAGGAAATATTCATCTCCCTGAGGACAAGTTACTAGAAGAGGAGAGCACTTGATAGTTCAGTTACTTATCTGGGAAGAGCTAACACAATTCACACACATGGTACCTATCATTCAAGGTTACAAGAGTAGACGTTGGAAGGGACGGTTCTGACCGGGTTATCGGGTTAAGGTTACAAGAGTAACACAGAACCTAAGGGATGTTGACTAAGTATTCCTAACCTGAATGTGGTTCGAAACACATTAACAATCCAAAGGCCTTAATTGAGTTCCAAGCTTTGATTTTGTAAAGACAAGTTTAAATGTCATAATCATTCTATCTTTCTTTATTTTCCTTTTGCTTATTTTTTTCTTCTCTCTTTTGCATCACTTATTCTTCTAATAAGTGTTTACAAGGGAATAACATTGACAAGTATAGGGGGTGATGAGTGTCCATTCATCTCCTTTTATTCTTCCATTTTGCATTCAAATCATTATCAGAACACGTGCAAATACATATAAATTGAAAAAATTAACATTCTTTATTCATATGTACATACTATGTAAATACTTGTATTTAAATCGAAATAATATAACAATGAAAAGAAGAGAAAAGAAAAAATGAAATATCAAATATTCTAAATGACCCTAAACCACATGATCAAGTCAATATTGACTTGGTTAAGAAGTAACAAAGTAGGGGGAGATAAGGGTCAACACTGTATAATAAAAATGCTAATTTTCGCTTATAAAATAAGACATTTTTACTTGGCATTTATTTTGCATTAAAAAATTATACACCATATTAATAACATAAACTACATGAAACTTGTACATTAAATGCGTGGATAAATATAAAATTACTTGCACATAAAAATAATGCATTGGACTACTAGGATACTGATGAATCTCCATTTCATACCTTTATTCTTTCATTTTGAACTCTACACCCTAGCTGGGTACATAAATATAACATCAATTTATCAAAATAAACATTCATTGATTCATACTAAATAATGTATAAAATACTGTATTTTTATGGTATTTATTGTCAAAAAAAGAATAAAGGAAAGAAAAGAAAAGAAAAAGAGTTAAGTTTCAAGGACACTGAAGTGACCCTAGCCCACTAGATTCAGTCATCATGATGACTTAGTCGACAAGGAAAAAAGTAGGGGGAGATAGGGAGGTTAATTGCACAGAAAACACATACGAATCACTCTAGAAAATAGGCCAACAATTACTTTTTGAGACCTATTCCATTTTTTATTATTTAAACCTTAAATAGTGAAACTTTGTACACGAAAATTCTAGCTAAAAATGTATATAAAAATATGAAATTTATTTCACACAAAAATAACATACAGTGCACATTTCATACACATAATAAAATCCTTAAACCCAAACATCACAGACCAAAATCTCCCAAATAAAAACTCAAAATGTATTAAAATTACCTTAATTTTATATAACATTTAATAAACTATTTAATGAGGGTGGTTTCATATTTTTTGGAGTCAATGTTGAAAGTTAGGTTTTGGACCCCTATTGTACAATATACCCGAATAAAATATTTATAATTTTATATTTTTTAAATTTGTAAATATTATTTATATCATATGTACACATTTAAACTAAAATAAAACCATAAATAAAATAATAAAATAAGCTAAACTAAAAAACACATAGATGAATATACAATGCATATATCTATAAAATATACACCTACATTTATGTAAATGTATATATTATACCATAAAATTTTAATAAAAATTTATTTAAGTATATAAAAATAAGTTGTAAATATATAAAATTACAAAATGAAATAACAAAATCCAAATTACAAAATAAAAATAAAATAATAAAAATATAGGTAAATATACCTATAAATAAAACTTTAAAAATAAACTAGTAATTAATTACTCCTAAAAGAAATAAAAATATGTATAAAATACTATAGAAAATTAGAAAAATTTCTTATTTTATAACCTAAAATAATAAAATCGTTTAGTATTTATTATCCATCTTCTAAGGCATTTTTGCCTTGGAATTTCCTGGTTGGTCTAAGTGGACCAACCAAACGCGTCCATTTGTGGATCGCGATCAACTGTCCGACCTCCCCTCTGACTTCTGTTAGACTGTCATGAGGGCACGACTTCGCCATTTTCTCCACACCTGCATCTTCCCCCATTTCCCTCGAAACCACCGCCTCCCTATAGCCTTTTCGTTCTGGATCCATGCCCATCATCGAATCCACACCAACCACTGATCGATTGCACGCAATCGATCCTCGAAACTCCCTCAACACTCGCCTATAAATATACCCCTTCACCCTGTTTTGATTTTCGATCACACTTAACCAAACTTCAACCCCTCAAATCACTCCTAGGAGCTTCACCATAGTGACAGCAAGGCAGAGCTTGTGATTTGCAGCGAGGAAAGGTAAGGTGGAGGTGTATCCACCACATTGCTTGAGCTCCTCCGGCCAGTTCTACTCCCAGCTTCTAGGCTTGTTGAGCCTCTCTTCTCTGCATTGCTAGGTTATCTTCTAGTGTATCTTTTATCCTGCATCATTAATTTGAGGCTTAATCAAGCGAGTAGCGCTCAATTAAAAAATCCCCAATTCTAGCTCCGGGTCAAAATTACAATAATCTGACCGTTGATCCATCCTAACTTCCACACCATCTCGCTCCCCCTTGCCTTTTCCACAGAATCCCTACTCCATCCAACCTAGATCCATAGTGGATATGGGACTCGGAGCTCTGTCCGCCATCATCACCGGAGCTCCCCCCCCCCTCCATTCCATTTTCCCTGTCATTTCGATCAATCCCTTTGTCAAGGAGATTTTCCTCACACCTAGGAGTGTTTTGGTGAGGACGCATCTGGAACCTCAACGTCCACCTTGAGCAGCTCTAGGTGGTTCAACCTTGCCATAGCATCTAGGGTCATTCGCCTTACCCAGACCTTATTGTCGCACGCAGAGGAAGCCCTATTACCTGCTGGGGCGTGTCGAAGGAGTGAATGACTGTCGGATCACCACGAAATGACGGATCAATGTTCGTCGGAGCCACGTTCTTGCAAAGCCCCTCACTGTCGTTCGATCAATAACTGTCCACATCTAATCTAGACCACTGAAAATCCGTGATGGGGTACGTAAGAGAGACCCCATGATCATACATGTGGAACACCATGGACGGCTTGATTCTCAACGTTAAGGGGTAATTTTCACATACCCCCTGTGCCTCTTTTAAAATTGTAAATAGTCTTGTAAATATTTTATGTCGTTTAAAATGTAATGGACAAATTGCATGTATCCCCCTAAACTTTTTGGATATTGCAATTTATTCCCTGCTAAAGACGTGTGCATGCGGACGTTTTGTCTTGTGAAAATTGCATGTAAGGCCTCGTGCGTTATTTGAATGATCGTTTAATATATAAAGTCTGAATAGTAGTGTTAAAGTTTGGGTGAAATTGCACTGTGACCCCATCTTTTAATTATATTTGCAATTATAACCCTACTAGGCCAACGAATTTTTTACGAGTTATTTTTATTTAATTGAAATAGCTACCATGCTCCTTAATTCACACAAAAATAAGGTTTAGCTCCTGAAGTTATGTAGAATTTTAGGGTGTTTCCCTAATTTATAAAAATCAAAAATTCGCTTTTGAGCTTATAAAATACCAAAAAATATAAAATCATCATGAAACATTCCCAAAAAAAATTATTTGATTTCTTTATGTATTTTTAACGTTAAGACCAAAACTCACTAAAAATGAAAAAAGAAAACCCTAAAAAACATAAAACCCCAAAAACCTTTATAAAAAACTAAAAAATTCTCATAAAACTTAAAAATAGCTTTTTCCATTTTATAATTTCCTCTATATTATTATATTTATTTTAAAATTTATTTTAAAAATTTTTGACTTGAGTTTCTATTTTTAATGTCATTTTCAATTTCGATCTATTATTTTATCCTCATTTTAAGCTATTTTCAACTTTACAAAATTTTAAAAATCATCAGAATTCACTAAAAAACAATAAAAATTTATTTAAAACCCAAAAATATTTAATTATGCGATTTTTTGTTATTTTTAGTTATATTTATATATCTCTTATCCATTATTGTATATATACTCATATATATATCTCATATTATTGTATATCTTTTAAAAAGGAAAGAAAATTATAAAAATCGGATATATAAAATGAAAATATAAAAATATAAAATTAAAAACAAAATATAAAAATATAAAACAAAAAAATAAAATAAAATATTATAATATAATATAAGTTAAAAAACCCACATTATTTGGCTAATATTGTGATAACTATATATATACAAATACCTATATTATTTATTTACTAATAATATTGAGTGCTACATCGTGTCTTCCCTATCTTCCACATCGTACTCTACTTGTTGTTATACACATTTTATTATAGGGTTTATAATAAATTTTGATCCACACTTTATTTTCATTGCTTGATCTTTAAATGTGGGTCGATTGTTGAAATCAAAGGTTTTCTTGAGCAGTCAATACATCGATTGTGGTTTCACCTTGTGAAACTGTACGACCTCGAAATTCTCAAGCTTTCAAATGGCGTCGTTGCCGGGGATCAATGGATTGTAGCGTATTTTTGTATATATATTTGTTCATTATTTATTTACATTTTTTCTGTTATTTATTCCCTGATAACGATTTGATTGTTCTAATCCCATTTTTCTTGTTAGACTTTCTTACAAGGGATCGCTTGGCGAGGGCTATCTCTTAGGAGGTGTGTGTACCCTAGACGAGCAAAGGTCGACATTCTCTTTTTGAGCTGATCATGAGGGAGCAGGAGAGGGGAACAAGGAAGAAGGAAAAGAGAAGACTTAGGATAACATTTTCTATTTCTTTTCGTGAGAGAGAGAAATTCAATTTTTGCAAAATAATTGTATTTATATAGGACAATACTCTCTCCACGACATGAGGTCCAGTGCCTAGGTGTCTGTTCGCCATGGGGCCTTGTACTGGATTTTTGTGTTTTATCGCTTTTATGTTATTTGTTTCCCATGATTCAAGCTTTCCACCTTTGTTTTTATATGTTTTCTGTGAGTGAGCCCTTAGAGAGTAGGTTGCTTGACTTGGTAGCTAGGTCCAAAGCCCTGATAACATTGCATGCACCTATAGTGATATACGCTTGGACAAAATTAATTATTGGTTATTTTGACTTGAGATCCAGCACCGATAGAAGTGCTATACAATGCTTGTAGGATCCGTTGTAACGGACACTGATGCACTATAGAGGCTAAACTTTTGGATTTCATTTCTGGATAATCAGCATATAGTTCTTCCCAATAATAACAGCTATTGTTTAAGATGCTTTCTCGCTTTTTGCATATTGATTAATCACTAAATGCATGTACTAATTTCGATCTGTTGTAGCACGAGCACTTAGCTTCTCATACACAACCCAGAGCAATCTCATTGATGTGGTTATCAACTTTAATTTATAACTTGGGTAGTCCAGGGATGCACATTAGGATGTGAGCAATTTAAAGTGTAAATTAGGAGACCGTATATCTTAGATAGCAATCTTCAGATTAATTGTATCAAGCAGATGCACAAATCACAGTAATACAGATATATATATTTTCTAACACATTTGTATTCAACTAAATTAAATGCAAACAAGGATGCATAAATAATATGAATAGACCAACCATATTTAACAACACATGACAAATAACTTGGATCAATTACGACAATACCCTGGATTAATTAGTTTAGATATTGATAAAGCGATATGTGAAATCAGTCTAAAAAACCCATCTAATGTTAATCAAAACTTCACTCTAATGAGTTAATAGTTTCAATCAGCAATGATTTATAATCAATTATTAGTAGATCACTAAAAATACAAAAAAATTTGTGAGTTCAAATGTTCTCTAAAGTACTTTTCAATAAAAATTCATGAATGAATCAAGCACTTTAAAGAAAAATCAATTAATGCATGTATTTTAATCCAAAGTTATCTACAGAACTTGACATAAGATAGAGTATCAAGCAAAATTTAAAACAAGACCAAAATCACCTTATATGGAGCTCAGGATAGAAAGATATTCAATAATGAATCCATGGGTAAAAATGTAATAAAAGCTTCCAAGTTTTATTGAAAACAATGCAGATAGGGATTAAATTGTAAATAAAATAAACTGAAAGGGCTAATATACAAAGTACATGCAACGAAAGGACTTATATGCAAATTTAGAAAATCCGAGGGTAGGCATTGATATTTCATCACTCCTCGTATGCCAAACACATGACTTAGTGAGGCTCGAGCTGGAAGGCTCGGGCTAGCTGTCAGCTTCTAGTGTTGTGCACGAGGTTCTGATATAGGCTCGTCACACAAGCGTGAGGGTCGAAGCGTTGCTTTGGGTTGACGATGTGGACCAAATTGGACCACTAGATCCCGCCCAATTTAGCAAGATCTAATTATTTCTGGTCCTCGTATGTTCTTATGCATCCTTTGTGCTTGGTGGTGATGTGGTTGGGCTCCGGCGAAGGATCAAAATCTATATTGTGCTCCTTATGAGATCCTGGAGATCGTATAACCTTCATGATCAACAAAGATTGTCGATTGCTAAGGAATAGAAGAGGCACTGTGGTTATCTCTATTGATGTAGCATCGTTGTAGAATAAGAGGAAGATCAAAGCTCAGTTTCGATCTCTGACTATTGAAGCCAATTAGAGACCTAGAAAGTTAGCAGATACAGAACAAGTGTATGTGAGTATTTGCATGTTAATGCGAGCAGAATGTAGGGCTAGTCATAGGTGGAGGATTAATCCCTAATAGATGTCTCCTTCATGCAGAAACAAACACTTGTAGGGAGTGATCTCAGAGATGAAGCATTGATGAGATAAAATGGAGAATTACGTGTGAATCATGGTTTAAAGGGTGACTTGGTGGTGCATTCTGTCAGTGGTTTAAAGAAATGAAATAGATGAAATAAATAGGCAATTCATAGTAAAACTCATGATCGGAAATATTACCTTAATTCATAGGTTGAAGATAAAGTGATTCGGGTTGAATCTTGAGCCAAATGATAAAGCTAAGAGCTTTGAGGTCTTCGCTTTAAGTTCCTAGCTATGAAAGCAAGCTCAAACAACCATGGATCTGGGTTGTAACTTGGTTGAAAAAGCAAGGTTCTCACTGGAGCTTCATTCATGTCTTTGCTTGATCTCAGTCACTTTCTCTATCATAGGAGAGACAGGAAAGCTAGGGACGAACTCTCTCGACGATGGACAAACTGGAAAAATGGTGGCGAATGGTTTTTTAAAGATGGTACGATGGAGGTTGCAAGGAGGTCTGAGATAGTTTAAACCATCACGCCAGTGCTCCATGGTAGTTCTTGGCAATTCTGGAGGTTGCCACGAAGGAGAGAGTAGTTGGTGGAAGAGCCTACCAATGGAGGTTGGTCGGATGATAACTTGTGGTGGTTGGTGAAATTGGCAGAAGTTGCCATGAAATGAAGGGTTACGTCGTTTGGAAAAAGAGGCTGGAGATTGAAGACACTCAGGGACCGTGGGATCTTAAGATCTGACGGTCGAGAATGATGTGGGGAAGGATGGCCTAGATTGAATCTGATCAAAGAGATCATACGGTCTAGAATTAGGCACTAAGGAACGGTTATGATGCTCAGTTGGAATGATCATACGGTTAGTAGAATACATAGGTGGAAAGCCAGGAGTGGGACACGTGGTGCGCTCTGGAAGCTCCATGTGGCCCAATAAAAATTGAAGAAATTCAATAAATCAAAGATAATTAGGAAAGAATTGTTTAGAAACTGAATTAGAAATGATAGACATGAAAGTTGTAGATCTGCAACTTTCATGAAGAAGTCAAAGAGATTAGAGGTCATCTATACATCGATAAGAAATTCTTATTTTTTTCTTATTTTTTTGGATTTTGGTTTTGTTTTGTATTATTTTATTTATACCCAATTTTACTTTAATATTAAATAAGAAATAAATACATAAAATATTACACCATAATAGAGTTATATTAATATATTGTAAACATTGTTAATTATATACAACACAGTAGTTAGCAATTTGGGTTAATTGGCTAATGAATCTTGTTATTTTACTTTTGCAAGAGAGATAGTAATGAAGATTAATGATGATAAATTTGAGATTTATCACCTTGCTATACTTAAGCTAAGCTCATCATCGAGATAATAAATAAATAATTGGTTAGGTTAATTAGTGAATTCCCTGACTTGTGCTTGTGAGATTACAAGGCTTGATTAGACCTAGAACACAAGGTTTTAGGAATCCTAATACTCGAAGTTCATCCAAGTATTAATAAAAAGTAACTCAACTCCTCTAATTGTCAGACTCTCAATGTGTACTTAGATATACAGAATATGACATAGTGTAGAGTGCATCAAGAGAGTAGTTACAAAATATAACCAAAAATTCCCATCTTGGGATCTCTCCTAGGGACCCAACCCTCAACTCTAGGGAATACATCTAGTATTGCTTCATTCCACCATCTCTTTAGTTTGTCAGACTTTAAAAGGATAGACGAAAGGCTACATAATGGAGGTTGTAGGATTTTGTATTTTATTTTCTCTTCTTCTCATTTGAACAGGGTTCTCTCAAATGCCAATACTGAACACATTTTATTTTGATTTTGTCTAATCAATGTGTCCATCAAGAGAAGTTGGAGTCCTTTGCACTTGTTTTCTTAGGAATACATCGGGTTGTGCCTTTTTTGAGTATCTAATATACCTTCTACACCCAGACTTGTAGCATTTACGATGTAGAGTCCTTTTTGGGTGTTATCCTGGATCCTTGTCCTAATAGTGGTTGTCCAAATGTACACTTTAAAATGGTTGGGAGCGCTTGTCTATGGTGTTAGCTCTTTGATATTTGTCTTTGTATGGTTAGAGCATTTCTTTCATCATTTCTTTCTTCTTTTTCTTGGTTTTTGGCTAGCTCCATTGCTTTTACCAAACGATTGGCACATACTGATCAACTTATATAATTAATGTCATCACACCCTGGCACTTTAGGTAAAATTCAAAAGATAACATGAGAACAAGTCCCATAATGGCTAAGTTGCTGACACTCAGGTTTCATGAAGCCATCATTAATCTTATCCCATCTTAGAGCATCATAGAAATCAAGTCCAAACTCAAACTTCCAATCTCAATCTCCTCAGTGATATCTTGACTCATCTCAATCATGAATGCAGTCGTGCAAGTGAGTGATTGTCAAATTCTTTTAAGGGAGATTAAGCATAGGATATAGCATGTATATCTTTGAACAAGGAGAGTATGAATTTTTAAGTCTAAGACCCTAGTGATTATTACATGATAACTCTATGTCTAGGGACTCCTTAACTGTAACGCCCCGCCCCTCCGGCTACCGAAACCGACGAGACGGGAGCGTCGGACCTACGGTCCATATACGCCCATGATCTACGATACTCAGCAAACCATCTTATGCATATTAGATTAATATTTGAAACATAAATAACAACATGAGAATAATATGAAATGGAAAGAAAAATGCAACATCTATTCTCATCAATACTCATCAAGTCCATGTCCGTGATATGAGGTACATCAGAAAATCTCAAACTTTGTCAAAAACTCCCCACATATCTCACTACAATGTCTCTCACTAATAACATAGAATAAAGCGGAAGTAAATAAATTATTCTAAATAGGACGCACCCTGACTGATGCAAATATGCGAAGAAAAGTCTGATCTCCTCAAAGCCGCTACTGTTGCGGCTGCTGCTCAGCTACACCTGTTGGGTTCACACAAGGGTAACGTTATGAGCAATTGCCTAGTAACGAGACAACTACTACAATATCTCAGGCAGGAGGAAGTAAAGGATGCATGCTCAACTCTATCTAAAAACGTACGCATATATGGTAGAAAACGAGAAAGTCACCCAGTTATTCTGATTCACCTTGGATCATACAACAACTAACTCTCTTTTTTTTATTTAATAATCATTAAGCACTACTCCAATGGTCTTGATATTTCTAATAGTTGGTTATGATCCATAATGGTTTTGCAATTACAAATTCCAACATTCGATCATTAATCATTACACGTATTATTTTAGCACACGCGAGTACGCGACTCGCAGGCCTCCGCTAAGCGGGAACTTGGTATCTATCTTGAGTAAACCCTCAAGATCCTCTTTTCAATCATAAAAGAAATAGTTCAAAACCTCATTCTCCAACTTCAACCATATCTCGGGACATCTCTCACAATAAAAATACTCGAAATAGAACTTAATGTGGCCACACCTAATTCTACTTCGAGTTTTAATATTGTGTATAAGTGTGAAACCAAGAGTGCCAACCACGCCACATGCCTACTCCGTCGAGCAACTCCGGATACTACCGGGCTGCTAGGTGCAACGTGTCATCCAACTCGTCCGTTGGGGTCACGACTTTCAAGGCATCTACCTGAAGCTCAAGGGTGCATGTCCAATCCCTTGAGGCATCCAACTCCATAACCCAATTAATGTGTATATCATTTATGTGGCGACAGTTTTCATAATCATCATATGTGATCTCAAGGAGACTACTAGATTCTCGTTAACACCGCATGCTTACTTTATATCACCGATTACTAGTAAATATGAACCCTCAATATTATTCCTTTAGGCTAAGGCAAAGGAAAAGGTATCTCTACTTTCTTGACATTTGATAACTTGTTTATAATGGATTTGTACCTATAAATTTTTGTGACACTAAAAACATATCAAATTCTAAACTTGACTACGGTTTGCTTCCTCAAGGGAACTCTACTTTCCCTTCCATTAGCAATAAAATCGCATTCATGTAGTTAATAGGAATGTATGTTGGCGATATAATAAAACGTAATACCCTCTGTCAATTACATTTTACACGTATAGCATTCAATGGTGTTCCAACGATCTATAAACAAAATTGGGAGCAGTTAGATCCCAATTAGTCAATATTTATGTGGTAATTAATAGGTTCTCATTTATTATATAGCTCATAATGCAAACAACAATTAATTTGAAGTAATTTAGAATGTAGAAAAAGAAAATCAATTTTACAAATTCTATGTAACCTGTAGCCTTTTAAAAAAAAAGCTATTGGCGCCAGATCAAGATGGGTCACTCCAATTTCCTTTGCTATTTGCCTAACGATCTACGTATATTGTATTATTGAGAGAAAAAAAACTAAGTATCCATAATCTAATTGCATTAAATACGGAGAGGCATCGATCATGGAAATGGTATGCATATGTATTAAATTACTAATTACTCGTTTCAAATTAGTGTAATGTTTGCCATTTCCATGCCATTACTTGTACTAATACTAGTAATTTAATACATATACATACCATTTCCATGATCGATGCCTCTCCGTATTTAATGCAATTATATTATGGATACTTAGTTTTTTTTCTCTCAATAATACAATATACGTAGATCGTTAAGCAAATAGCAAAGGAAATTGGAGTGACCCATCTTGATCTGGCGCCAATAGCTTTTTTTTTATAAGGCTACAGGTTACATAGAATTTGTAAAATTGATTTTCTTTATCTACATTCTAAATTACTTCAAATTATTTGTTGTTTGCATTATGAGCTATATGATAAATGAGAACCTATTAACTACCACATAAATATTGACTAATTGGGATCTAACTGCTCCCAATTTTGTTTATAGATCGTTGGAACACCATTGAATGCTATACATGTAAAATGTAGTTGACAGAGGGTATTACGTTTTATTATATTGCCAACATACATTCCTATTAACTACATGAATGCAATTTTATTGCTAATGGAAGGGAAAGTAGAGTTCCCTTGAGGAAGCAAACCGTAGTCAAGTTTAGAATTTGATATGTTTTTAGTGTCACAAAAATTTATAGGTACAGATCCATTACAAACAAGTTATCAAATGTCAAGAAAGTAGAGATACCTTTTCCTTTGCCTTAGCCTAAAAGAATAATATTGAGGGTTCATATTTACTAGTAATCGGTGATATAAAGTAAGCATGTGGTGTTAACGAGAATCTAGTAGTCTCCTTGAGATCACATATGATGATTTTGAAAACTGTCGCCACATAAATGATATACATATTAATTGGGTTATGGAGTTGGATGCCTCAAGGGATTGGACATGCACCCTTGAGCTTCGGGTAGATGCCTTGAAAGTCGCGACCCCAACGGACGAGTTGGATGACACGTTGCACCTAGCAGCCCGGTAGTATCCGGAGTCGCTCGACGGAGTAGGCAGGTGGTGTGGTTGTCATTCTTGGTTTCACATTTATACACAATATTAAGACTCTAAGTAGAATTAGGTGTGGCCACATTAAGTTCTATTTCGAGTATTTTTATTGTGAGAGGTGTCCCGGGATATGGTTGAAGTTGGAGAATGAGGTTTTGAACTATTTCTTTTATGGTTGAAATGAGGATTTTGAGGGTTTACTCAAGATAGATACCAAGTTCCCGCTTAGCGGAGGCCTGCGAGTCGCGTACTCGCATGTGCTAAAATAATATGTGTAATGATTAATGATTGAATGCTGGAATTTGTAATTGCAAAACCATTATGGATCATAACCAACTATTAGAAATATCAAGACCATTGGAGTAGTGCTTAATGATTATTAAATAAGAAAAAGAGTTAGTTGTTGTATGATCCAAGATGAATCAGAATAACTGGGTGACTTTCTCGTTTTCTACCATATATGCGTACGTTTTTAGATAGAGTTGAGCATGCATCCTTTACTTCCTCCTGCCTGAGATATTGTAGTATTTGTCTCGTTACTGGGCAATTGCTCATAACGTTACCCTTGTGTGAACCCAACAGGTGTAGCTGAGCAGTAGCCGCAACAGTAGCGGCTTTGAGGAGATCAGACTTTTCTTCGTCATATTTGCATCAGACAGGGTGCGTCCTGTTTAGAATAATTTATTTACTTCCGCTTTATTCTATGTTATTACTGAAGACATTGTAGTGAGATATGTGGGGAGTTTTTCGACAAAGTTTGAGATTTTCTGATGTACTTCATATCATGGACATGGACTTGATGAGTATTGATGAGAATAGATGTTGCATTTTTCTTTCCATTTCATATTATTCTCATTTTGTTATTTATGTTTCAAATATTAATCTAATATGCATAAGATGGTTTGCTGAGTATCGTAGATCATGGGCGTATATGGACCGTAGGTCCGACACTCCCGTCTCGTCGGTTCGGTAGCCGGAGGGGCGGGGCGTTACATTAACAGAGTGTTGAAGATCACCTCAAGCCTCGAATGTATAGGGAAAATATGTTTGGGAAAGACACCAATTAATAAATTAGCTAGGTAATTATTTTACAAAAGAATTAAGGAATTCTTAAATTTATTGAGACAAAGATGATGTACTGGTTATCCTTGACATAACATCATAGAGGAATAACACGAAGATCAATCCTAAGATACCCAACACAACATTACAAACATCAGCTCATTAGAAATCAAGATTGGATCTTCAAGGTTTAAAATCACAGGTTGCCTTATGTTTCAACTACTTCATCCTAATGGAAAACATTTCGTCATCTAAGATCTTCCTCATCTTGAAAATTCATTCTTCGAGAATGATGCCATTATTCCTCAAAAGTGATATTCATATTCACATGGGAAGCTTTAAAACTCTCCATAATTATGGGAAGAAGAATCAAACCACGAAATCCTTCAATAGATTTTTGGGTTTTCCTTAAAAGAGAGAAACTAGACATAGAGGGATGACCCAGCTTACAAGAAAGATAAGGATTCAATAAATGAATAGCCTCAAGAAAAGGTAAGGGAACCTCCATATCTAATTAATCCATCAATAGATCTTCATCCTCAATTGGCATCACTCTTTTTAGAGAACTCTTTATCAACTTGCTCTTCCAAAATATTAAATTGAAATCAAAACTCTCCTCCATGTTGAACTCAAAAAGTTTTTAAGGCAAAACAACCTTAAAGAGAAAGATGAAACAATTCAATGAATCGTCACGACCTCTGAGGACTTTATAACCAAGAAAATGAAGAGAAACAACCAGACTGTTTTAAAGCTTTTATTGAATTTTACTCAGTCTCAATTTCACCCTTAGCTTAGAAAATAATTTTTGAAAACCTTTTTCTAAATAATGTCACATGGACTTTAAAAATATTTTACAAAATATTTTCCAAACATGTCAAGTTGTATTTTCGCAAACCACGTAAAACATTTTTGAAAACCATGTCAAATACGTATATTATTTTCAAAAATTATTTTCAAAATATTTATACAATACTCAGTTCAAAAATTGTAATACAATACCCATAACCCCAAGAGTTTTGAAAAGTTTTAAAATTATGATCTATGGATAAAGTATATATGCAATATTTATAGTAGACCCCCCTATACTTAGCTTTCGCTATGACCTCATAGCACAAAGTGATATGAAGCCATAGCTCAACCAAGCATAAAAGAATGTACAAGAATTAAGGTTGAGAATAAACAAGTGTAAGATTGAGAAAGAATGAGTTAGAAGACGATTTACAAGGATGTGTGCCCCCCTATACTTAAGTTTTGGAGAACCTAAGTAAAGAGATAGAAATGACTGCAAAGGAGGGATCCACGAAGAAGAAAAGGTATGAATATGGGTAAATCCCCCCTATACTTAGGTTGTACATAGCCTAAGTTTAGGGGGAAAAGAATAAGGTCGGAAAGAATATGAATGTGCTGATGTTGAATCTTGTAATATGAATTTGTCCTGATGCTCATGCCTTTTCTGAGAGACCGAAAATTGCATCAATGGGCATGAAGTCGATCATCACTACGGGATTTAAACTTTCTTTGAATTCCACAAAATGCTTAATTGCATGTTAACCAAAAAGGAAGGTGCATTCTCTGAAAGCTCTGAGATCTCTATAATACCATTCCCATGCACTTCCTTAACAATGAAAGGACCCCTCCACTTTGATTTATGTTTCCCATTGAAAATGTTTAATTTTGCATTAAACAAACATACCTTATGTCTAGAAACAAAGTTTTTGCATCTAATATGCGAGTCATGCCACTTCTAAACTTTGTCCTTATAGATCATGCTATTATCATATGTTTGGTTGTGAATTTCCACTAGTTCATTTAGGTCAAGATCTCTACACAATTTCCCTAAGAGACATCTCCAATTAATCTTCTTTATTGCCCATTCAGATTTGTGCACTAACTCAGCAGGCAAATGGTATGGCTTGCCATAAATCATCTTAAAAGGTGAAATGCCAAGTTGTGTCTTGTCGGTTGTTCTGCATGCCCACAAAACTTGGTCCAACAACTAAGACCAGTTCTTCCTATCTGGATAGACTAGCTTCTGAAGAATGCTCATCACCTCCTTATTTGAAACCTCTGCCATGCCGTTTGATTGAGGGTGGTAAGGACTAGTTACTATGTGCTCAAATTTATAGTCCTTAGCTAGTGATTTTATCAATCCATTCACAAAGTGGCTATCCCCATCAAATATCAACACTTTAGGTACCCCGAACCTTGAAATAATATGGTCCTTGATAAATTTGCATATAGTTTTTCCATCTGTGACTCGGGTTTGGATAGCCTCCACCCATCTTGACAAGTAAACCACAACTAACAAGATATACTAAAAACCTTGGCTATTAGGAAAAGGACCCATGAAATCTATGCCCCAAGCATAAAAAATATCACAAAAATCACAGGCTGCATGGGCATCTCATCTCTAGAACCAACAATCCATGCCATTCTCTGACAAACACGGCACAACCGTACAAAATCAGCTGCATCTCTAAACAAGGTTGGCAAAAAGAAACCACATTGTAATACCTTGTGAGCGGCTATCTTTCAGCTTCAAGTAAATGACAATATGTGAGGACACTTAGGTATTCCTCATGAGGAATACACCTTCTCTAGACACATTCTGACCCTTCAAAGAAAAGGAACGGATCCTCCCAATGGTATTTCTTCGAATCAGACATAAGTTGGTCTATACTGCTCCTAGTGCAACCATGGGGAACTTGCTTGGAGACAAGGAAGTTAAACAAGTTGGCATACCATAGAAGTGAATCTACAACATAAATAGACTCATCTGGAAAGGTCTCTTCAATAGGCTCATAATAAGGGGAATCCTTTAGTTCAATCCTTGAAAGATGATCAGCCACTACGTTCTTGACACCAGGTTTATCCTTAATTTCCAAATCAATTCTTGGAGTAACAATATCCACCTAAGAAGACACGCTTTCGCATCTAACTTTTCCATGAGATACCTAATGGCTGAATGATCTGTACAAATTGTCACTTTGGAGCCTCAAATCACAGACCTAAACTTCTCTAAGGCCTAAACTACTGCAAGCATTTCTTTTTCGATCATTGTGTAATTTCATTGTGCTGGATCCAAAACTTTGCTTGCGTAGTGAATATCAAACAGAATCCTATCTCGTTGCTGCCCCAATACGGATCTTGTAGCAAAATATGAAGCATGAGTAATGATCTCAAAGGGAAGAGATCAATTAGGAGCCTACAGAATTGGTAAGTCACAGATCTTCTTTTTAAGAAGCTCAAAGGCATCAATAGACTTGTGATCGACAAAGAACTCGATTTCTTTTCTTAAGAGCTCAGTCAGTGGTCGGGAAATTTTAGAAATAAATCGTCTGTAAAATTCAAAATGCCACAGAAATGATCTCACTGACTTGATGTTGGTTGGTGGATCAAGTTTCTTGATCACATCCACCTTAGCAGGATCGGCCTCCATTCCCTTTTTGGAGATGACATGCCTCAATACGATACTCTTTTCCCAAGAGACTCAATACGATACTCTTTTCTCAAGAGACTACTAGATTCACCTCTCTACACCTCTGAAGAACTCGGTCCAAGTGTGCTAAACAAGAATCAAATGAATCACTATGGACCGAGAAATCGTCCATGAAAACCTCAAGGAAATCCCCAACCATCTCGGCAAACATAGCCATACTGCACCACTGAAAAGTGCCTGGGGCATTGCATAGACCAAAAGGCATACGCTTGAATGCATATGTGCCGAAAGGAGATGTGAAGGTGGCATTTTCCTTGTCTTCAGAGGTGATTGCTACTTGATTGTATCCTGAGTACCTGTCAAGAAAATAGAAGAACTCTTTCCCAGTTAATCTCTCTATAATTTGATCAATAAAAAGCAAAGGAAAGTGATATTTATTGGTCGCATCATTCGGACACCTGTAATCGACAAAAACACGCCATGACGTGTGTGCTCATGTTGTAATCTCAACTCCTTCTTCATTGGTCACTATCTGAATTCCCGAATTCTTCCAGACAACATGTAAAGGTGCCACCCAATTAGAGTCAGAGATAGGGTAAATAAAGCCCACGCTACACCATTTATCTATTTTTTTTGTAACTACTTCCCGTAAATTTGGATTAAGCCTCGTTTGAAACTCATGGGAAGGTCTAGCATTTTCCTCAACAAAAGTACGGTGTGAACAAAGTGCAGGGTTTATAACCGCGAGATCTGACACAGTCCAACCTATAGCCTTACGGTTCTTCTCAAGCACTTATAACAACTTAGCTTCATGCTCTACAATCAACCTAGAACTAATGATGACATGAAACTTATTCTTTGATCCCATAAGGAAAGTGTACTTGAGTGTAGGAGGTAATGGTTTCAACTATGGCAAGGATGAATCATCAGGTATATCAGGTTGTACCACCATTGAATCTGGATATGTGTTGCATAGTGGAGATGACTCAATTGTAGTGTTGTCCACCAACTGGAGTTAACAATAGGGAGTCAGATTGCCAAAAATACACGGTACTTTGGCCAAATCTACATCTGACTCAATATCTAATCCCCTCGATCATTTCAAAGGAAGGGGAACTGACAAGTCCAAAGGGACTTCTATGTCATCAAGGGAATAGGGAGATGCATACTTCATGAACTCTGGTAATGTATCGCTAGCTGCTATGTGTACACTATCCTCTCCATATGAGAGTATCTCATTCTGTATTGTTGGGTTTTGTGCCCAAATCCCAACTGTGTAACTACATCGCAGTCTACCTCGGAGAAGAGAAATCTATGCTTGACTAAGAATCTGGTCCCAGCCATTTTGTCTGCTTCATCTGTAGTTCCACTTCTCTGTCTGGAGAACGGGACTTCATTATCCCTGTCTGATATCAAATGATGCTCCAGCAGTCCTAAGGAAAGGCCGCCCAAGGATAATATGTGAATCTCTTCAATAATGAGTAATATCCATTCAAGGATCGTGATGTCCACCTTATAATTTTGTCCCTCAATAGAGATATGATGTTCTTGATCTCACCCTTAGCCTTTTTCACTGATTAATCTACAAACTAAAGTATTTCTTTAGATTTGTGTAAAGGACCCAAATTTAGTTTCTTATATAAGGAAAAGGTAATAAATTGATCAAAAAGCCATTATCTAGGAGAGTGTGTGCAAACGCTATGTCATCGATATGACTTATCACATAATATGCACCTTAGTCTCTCTACTTATGTGGCAATTTTTGGTTCTTGAGGAAAAAGTATTGGCAACCGAAAGAATATGTGTCTTGATGTAACTATTAGGTTTTTTCCTGCTAACTCTACTTGGTGTGCATCTTACCTTCAAATATTTCTGAAATGCAGGGTGACTTGCCACATACTCATCAAATGACACATCTACCATGATATTATCTCTACAATATCATGGCGTATCTGGATCGTCTTTCTGAATATTATTAATGATGTGCGTTCCTGGCGTAAGAGCATAAGGGAAAGGGATAGGCAAAGAATGTAGCGAAGAATCAGATTCATAAACAGAAACATGCTCTTGATTATCATTAGAAATTGAGTTTTTCAAACATGAATCTTTTTACAATTGGAATAACAATTGGCTTTCCTACTTTAGGATAGGGAATGCTTACTGAACGTGTATTGTCCTTGTTAGAAGGCACAAGGTCCTTCGTAGACTCTGAATCTGACGCGTTCTACTTCGCTCTTTTACTTCTCCTCAATCTTCTTCTGGAAATACTTTCTCTCTGATGAAGATGTCTGGCATCATCATCCTCTGAAGTCTCCTCGAGCTGAGCTTGATAGTCGGTCCTATCCATGTCCTTAGCCCGATCAGGTACGACTATGGTCCATCCGCTCCTGAGAGACATATGATGAACATAATCAAATGGAGAGATCTCATGTTTGTATTTGTGAAAATATGAATAGTATACCTAATCCATAGAAGGATGTTGATGTGTCTTGTTCAGGCTATTGGGATTAGCCTGAACCTAGGCTGGAATGGATGTCAAGGGGATATTACACTCATCATGCAGACGGGAAAGACTATTGAGATCAACCCTCAAATCCTGTATTTCGTTTCTGTAGGAACACAACTCATCAAAAAGTTATCGTTGAAACTTTATTGAACCTGATGATGAATGTTGTTGTTGGGAAGAAGAAGGATATGAAGAATGTGAAGACTGACCTTGATGGCCATAAGAAAGTTGTTGTTGGTTATGATTCTGAAAATGTGGACCCTGTTGGCCTGCTTGGTAAGTCTGCTAATGCCCAAATTATTGTTGTTGCTGCCTTGATGCCTAATAAGAAACAACTCCTGAGCTTTGTGGTGCTGGAAGAGGTGTACGAGTAAATGATGTGTTGTAAAATGTCTAGGGACGTTGATGGGAGAATTTATCCCCAAAACCTCCCTACCTAGCAGGGACATTGGTGTACCATACACCATTTACCTCCCCCACCTGGGAAGGCTCCTCGATAACTGTCTCTATAGACAGTGGATGTTGCTGACAAGGATGGGCTAAAGGTTGCTCCTCATCCCATGGTTGTAATGGCCCTATCACCTGCTGCACCTGAATGTGATGAACACGGTATACAGGAGCAACAGATGTAGTTACACCATATACCATCATCTTGGATACCTTCTCAGAAAGCTCCGCCATCTTCTTAGGCAGTTTGGACAAGTTACTATCCAACTCATTCATCCGCTTATCTACCCTTTCGACTACTGTAAGTTTATTTGATATTAATACCATATCAAAAGGATCTATTGTAGCCTTCACTCCCCCATTGGATAGAAGTGGATTAGGGGTCTCTAGCTAAGCTCTACTAGCGGTCTGTGCTCTACTTGTTTCATCCATTCGCTCGAACACCTTCCAAACAGTATCTGCTCCTCGTGATGTGTAGCTGCCTTCACAAGTAGCTCTCACCAAACCCTAAACCTCAGGGTGTAGACCGCTATACAAGGATTGAACCGAGACAGTTATCTCTAAATCATGGCAAGGACATTTTTGTAAGAGGTCCTTGAATATCTCCCATGAGTCCCAGAAAGCTTCATTAGGTAATTTGGAGAAACTCGTGAGGCATGAATGTATCAAGTTAGTTCTACTTAAAGGATATAACTTCTTTAGGAAGAGGTCCTTGAACTGTACAAAGGTAGTAATAACTAACCCTGGGTTCTTGATCCAGTAATTTGTCTTATCGTTGAAGGCAAAAGGAAGGTCTTTGAGCTTGATGTAGTCTTTACTAACCCTAGGATGTCTAAGATTATAACTGACTAGCTCAAAGTCCCTAAAGAATGCATATGGCTATTCGTGTGGATTCCCATTGAAATGCGGTAGCAAGCTTAAGAATTGTAGCTCTAATTCATATTCAACTTCTGGTTCGACTGGGCCTAACCAATTAGTCATTTGAAATCGCCAAGGATTATATGCCACTTCCGTCGGTGCATCTCTACCCAACTGTAACTGGCCTAATCGAACTCTCATTAATGCTTGATTCTTCTCTGACTCTACCAATCTGGACAATATAGCATGCATTGGATCTTCTAACTCTTCCTCTTCTCCATTTCTATTTTGTTACTTAGGAGGCATCTTTAATATATTTTCGTCACCTTCATCAAACCAAAGGTTGGACTAAGATGTAGAAGAAGAAAATGAAATTATGTCAAACTCATTAAGACAATGGTCCTCCTCAGTGAGTAAAATGGATATATAGAATTTGTTGTGATATAACCAACTCCAAGGAGAGAATCATGATATATCAGTTCGAAAAGATGATTATTTTCAAATCAGGATAGTCCAACTAAGGAAGGAGCAGGAAGATGCTGGACCGATGATATTTGGGTGGTTCAGTGAAAGGCTCGCAAAGTCCGAGCAGATATCCGACCAATTATCTATCTTCGATTTCAAGAGGTAAGAATTTTGAGCACATTGGATTTGAAAATAACATAATTCTGCTGGGCATGTAAATGTGCAAAGTGACTCTCACAAACAATAAATGCAAATCCTGGTAAATTCACCAACTAAACACTAATGGCCAAGATGATGGCCTTATTATCTTGTCAAATTTTAATTGGTGATCAAATACAAATCTTGTCAGAGTTATGAGCTGTTAGGAACCTAATTTTCCTTACAATTTGTTCCGATTCCTATGACTAGTTGCATTCACTCTCAGCCAGTATAGAGGTAAGTCGGACCGTACAAATAGGACTACCTGTTTACTTGAGGAACAGGCCTTGTGCGGTGTCCTCTAAACCATCCACTCTGCTAAGGAAATCCGAACCTTTTACCGGCTACCCGTAGATCCTCACTAAGAAGCGGCTAATCATTATTATGGAACCAGTAGTTTATACGAAAATTCGTGGCATGGTTCTATCCTAAGGTCTTCCCTCTCTCACTTGAAATGTACCTACAATCAATGAGGGTTTTACTTCCCAGAAAACATGATTGATTTTATTCCAATTTTTAGTTCAACTTGCATAAATTTAGTTCAGATTTTAAGAGATTTGGTTATTGCTTGAATTTAAGTGACCACAATCATCGCCTAACGTACAGTCCCTTTTCCCTTATTCCTCATGTTGGTAAAAAGTGAGGGAGAAATCGGAAAACGGAACGCAATAGGAAATTAATGATGCATGCAGTCGTTAAAGATACTTACAGCGCTTCCCAGCACTCTCGATGTGGATGCAGAACAAAATTTATAAATCTAGCTATATGAAGGAAGTCAAGAAACCACACCTAAGCAACAGTTTTATTAACGATGAAGAATTCAGTTTATTTGACTAAGTAGAACGTATGTTATGTGCGTTTATGAATCTCCTAAGAACTTTGCCATTGTGAATCTTACGACATTTGTGAAGTGTATCCTAAATTACGATATAGATCAAGCAATGAAATGACCTAAGTTCTTTCTATTTTGGCAAAATGCTTGAATCTAAAGCGTCACTTAAGTCGAGAACTACTCTCGACACAACCACACACAAGAATAAATAAAGTTGTAAAGCCCTTTGTTTTCATGTATGAGATCTCAATCAAGAACTGTTGTAAAAGGGCAATGGAATAATTCTGCAGAGCTAATATTCTCTAAACTAATTATTTGTCTCATGGCTCTCCAGCAAGTCGCTCCACGCTTCTTGCCTTCGCGATCCTTCGAAAATAGTCAGCTCCACTGGCCTACCACAAGATAATGAAATTTATAAGGAAATTTTGAGAGAGATAATTAAAATAAAAAAGAAATCACAAGAAAAAGTTAACAAAGAAACAAGCTCAATAAGAATTAAGCTCAAAAATTACTAAGAAAATATTTTCTCCTAAAATAATCATAAAATGTGTCGCGTCCCGGGTAACAGTGCCATCTGATGAAACGCTAAATGCATGTATTAATTTCGATCCGTTGTAGCACGGGCACTGAGCTTCTCATACATAACCGAGAGGAATCTCAGTGACGAGGTTAGGGTGGAGTTGATCGCACCCTGGTCCATGATGAAGGTCTGCTGGGGCTGGGGACCTCAACTACTGCTGAACTATCTCGAGGGAGGCGATCAGGGTGGAGTTGATCGCACCCTGGTCCATGATGAAGGTCTGCTAGGGCTGGGGACCTCTGGTGTGATCGTCACTGCTGCCGGCCATGGTCTCTGCAAAGGCAAAAGACACAAACTCAGGTGCCAATAAATCATCTGACTAAGGTCCCTCATCTGGTACGGGTATCTCTGGACTGATAGAATGGTGGTCGAGGGGGAACAGGGTGGAGTCGAACTCGGGTTCGGAGAGCGGGTCTCGGCTCTCGCGAACCAACCTAGATGAACGGGCAAAAGTGCTGGGAAGCGGTGCAGCCAGAGGCTGCCTAAGGGACCTTCTGCCCATCATCTTGATCTAGCGAGTCAGGCGGGTGGTATCTGGAAACAAATATGATCAGCAAGCAAAACCCTGATTCACCTACTCAATGCGAGCTGAAGACCGTAAGAGTTCGGTCAATTATCTTGTCAGTTTTTATTAGGTGATCAAGTTAAGATAGCAGAGCGATTACGTGACCTGTTGGGAATCCGGTTCCCCTAGGGCCCGATCCCGAACTAGATCTTTCCCAGCCAGTACAAGTCGCGGACCGTTTACTGGCTACCCGATCGGCTTGCTCTGTTAAGGATATCGTGGCCCGCATTACCAGAGACCGGAGTGATCCTCACTGGAGAACGACTAGCTCAGAAGCAGTAGTCTGAAGGAGGTCCAGATGTGGCTCTATCCTAGGTGTGGGTCACTCTCTTGCACATGCAAACCAGACAAGGAGGGGGTTGCTCTCCCCAAGATAATTTTTTTCGGGTGAATGTCTTTTAGGGTCAAATAGAGTTAACAGTCCCAATTTTATGGTTTGAATTTTTAGGTATTTTTCAAATTAAAACAAATGCCTAACGAATTTTTCGGTTCTCCTAGTTATTAAAGTCCAAAAACGGGGGGAGAAGTCGGAAAAAACCGATGCGGGAGAAATCAATGATGCATGTAGAGTAAGAAATGCGTACCTGACTCTAGCAGTCTACATGCAAAATGATCCGCACAGAATTGAAAGACAGAAATAAAACTACCTAAATGATGCAAGCGGAAATCCGAGCCCTAAGAAAGCAGTTCTACTCGAAAGAACTGTGGCTAAGTGGTCAATCAAGAGGGGTCGGTGTCCGGTCTCGGATGACGATCATTGCCCACCATAATGGGTCCTGCCAGCGCTATATACGACCTCTAGCGGCGCGTGACCCCTCAGGTGACCAAATAGTCTTTTTTATTAATCTTTTTTTTGGTGCAATTAATCGATCTATAGGTACAGACAAGGTTATTAAGGTGTTTGGATCCTATTTATATTATGTCACAATCAAGCAAAAATCCTAAGGCTAGGGGCTGAAATCTCTGAGAAACAGTAAGGCAGTAAATAAACGACAAAGCCGCGAAAAAACCGTGAAAAATCGAGGGGTCCCCCTAGCACACCGGTGCTCGGCGAAACAGACCCCGAGAGTCTCAGAAGTCCAAGTCTTGTCCCCGGTCCCTGTATTATTACAATAATTCAAATATTGCTGGAAATAAAAACCAATCTAAGTCTATCTACTTCTTCCGCACTCCGATGCCTCCTCGCGCTCTCCTGCGGCTTCGTAGAGAAGGAAGCTGTCTCCGACTCCCGCAGTTGCCTTGGCTTCCGAAGAGGCTGCCTCGGTCCTCGGGCCCTCGCAAGCAAACAACAAAGTGTCACAGATCAAGTAAATAAATCAAATAATCAAAACAGGGTATATCTGCAAAAATGAAAATAAAAAATAACCAAGCAAAACAACCAAAAACAAAAGAAAATAAAATAAAAGAAAAAAAAATGAAAGAAAAACAAAAAGCCACGAAAAGCCGCGGATGAAGAAAAAGCCACGAAAATCAAAAGAAAATAAAATGAAAACAGAAATGACTACTAAGCCGTGCTCCCCAGCAACGTCGCCATTCTGATGTGCCGAGAAATCGATCAATCCGGATCAGATGAAAATAATCACTCTCGGGTCGTTGCGACCCGGATCGATAGAGATCTCAGCTCAATAAAGAAAAATAAGGAACAGACCACCAATCAAATAGATAAAACAAGAAAATCAAAAATAGTGGCCCTGGCTATGAGATTAGCCTGGTGTAGCACCCAAGGTCGGACTCAGGGAGCACGAGTTGGCCTTGCGGCCTATGAAGTAGTCTCAAAACAGAATAAAAGCAAAACAATGAATTTTGGTGGTTTTTAAATTCTTTTTATATATTTTTTTTGGATTTTTAATAATAAGGAAAATAATAAAAAGGCAAAAACAATCATTTCAACCAATTATTTAAACACTCAAAAATGGTCCGAAAATTCAAACAAAAATATTTTTAGTTTTATATGTTTATTATAATTTTTGGTGAATTTTTGAGATTTTTATAATTTTTATAGAATTTTCTAAAAATCAAAAAGGGTGAAAACAGAGAACTGCTGTCCAGCCAAGCTAAAAAGGGCCAAGAAAAATATCAAATGGTCCTGAAAAGGCTTGGAGGTAATTTTTATGAAAAACAGAAACAATAAAGAAAATTCAGAAGAAGAGTTTATGACTTTTTGGATTTTCTATAATTTTCTAGAATTTTTATGAGTTTTTAAGGGTTTTTTAGTTTTTATAGTTTTTATAAATCCAAAAATAGCCAAATTCACATAGAAATTCAAACACCCAAAAATGAACAAAACTTAATTTTTTTGGAATTTTTAAAAGGGTATTTATATTTTTTATGATTTTATAAACTGGACAAGAGGAAAAACAAAGGTTTTGAATTTTTAAAAATAATAAAAAGCCTAAAAAATGTACCAAATTTTTAGTAAAAATTGTACACAGTAGTAGGAGCCACGTATCCAATTTTCACGAAATTTGGACTTGATTTGATATTTTATTTAAATCATAAATAGACTCATAGAGCACAGGGACCTATTTGCAATAAAAAGTATCTCTAAGGGCTGAAAAATAACAAAACTAGGAAGCTGGGGGTCCCTCGTGCAAAAATTCCAAGTCCCCACGCGCGCTGCACGTGGTATGGGCACATAGGGACCTAAATGTAATAAACTTACTTCCAGGGGTTTATTAACAACACGTGCTAAAAGCCCAGGGAAGAAGTTGCAAAATACCCAAAGAATTCAATACATGTCGAATAAAATTGTTCACAGGGGTATGGTTGCAAATATCAGAAAGTATATTTTATTCAATAACACATCAAAACATCAGCCCATACAATGCAATTTCACCACAAATCACGTGACGAAGCATGTGTCTCACATACACAGGGATGAAAATGCAAATACAAGAAAGGTTCAGGTCCTAAGTGCATTTTTTACAAAATAAAAACAACTACCTCTAATATTCACAGGACTAAAAAGTAAATGTAAAACAAGAGGGACCTAAGTATAAATTACCCCTTATTATCCGAAGGTTGGAGGCTCACCACGTGTGACATCGGACGGCTGAGGGGCACTGCGCCTCTGCGAAGGGCATTGGCTCGGAACTGACAAACGAAGGTGCACCACGTGTATGATCAAACGGCTCTGGTGAGTGCACGCCTCTCCTCTACGATGGACGGCGATGAGGAGGCCACGTGTCGATTGGAAGGTGGTAAATATAGGCCTCCTCTTCGTCGGATCGTGCGGTCCTGATCAAAACTGGGGCTCCGGGGACGAACGAACGGCTGGGGAAGATCCGGGAAGAACATGTCGTCGGCGAGCTTCGCCGGAGCACCACGGGTGCGCTGGACCTCTGCTGCTGCTGCTGGAATATGAAAAAGCTCTGCCTCGATGCTCCGCAGCTGGTGGGCTCCTCCGATGGCGTCGGGAAGCTCCGAGGAGCTCTGGCAATGCAGGAGGAGCTGGAGCTCTGTGCCTATATGTCTAGACCCTCAGATGGGTCCCTTTAGCCCTGCAAAGTAGCACGAGAAGACTCATGGGTCGTGGGCAAACTGCCTCGACCCGGTGAGAGGTGAACGGGTGGTTGTGTGCGTCGGGGCGGCACCCTCCGGCGATGCGATGGCGGAGGAGGGTTGACTCCCATTTTCGGGGCAAACCGGGTTGGATGGATAGGCGTAGAACGTGGATAGGACTATGACGAAGATGACGGTCGGGTCGGACGAATGAAACGATGATCGGAGCGGGAGTAATCGATGAACGATGGCGGCGGAGCGATTTGGGGGTAATCGAAAATTCAAGAAAGATAGGAAGAGTTAGGTTTACCTGATGACTGTGGTCGACTAGGGATGAGCTCGCGGAGCTCTGGTCTTCCCCTCGATGGTCGTCGGAGGCCCGAGGCTCGGGCGCTGCTCACGGCGGCGCACGACGACAAGGAGGTCGCCGGATCAGTGGCGGAGGGGTCCTCCTCCTCTCTACAACACACCAATCGCTAGCTATCACTTTAGGGAATCCAGTGGAGGTCCTGGGTGAAAGAAGCAACGCCAAAGATGGCATGAATTGCGGCCAGAGCTTCAGCTATATAGTGTGAGGGGTCCGACAAGAAGGGAGTCGGGAACGCACGCCGATGCGGACCCATAAAATCCACCCCAGGCGAAGGTCTCGGATCTACAGGGAATACATGGAGCCCGGGGTTTGTGGAAATGGTGATCGGATCGAGCGGGGGAAAAGAGGAGAAGTCGGGTCGGTTGCTCGGATCCACAAAGAGGGGGTCTGCGGGGGAGAGTTGACCGGGGGTCAACAATCCCCTGTGGACCAATGGGAATTCAGAATTTATTAAATATTTGATAATTCAATAAAAAATAATAAATGAATTAATTTCCAAAAGCTTAAAACAAGAAAATTGTTTCTTTATTTTAAACTATTTTTTTTGTGATTTTTATTTATATTGTTGAAATAAAAATATTATATGTACAATATAGTATTAATATATATAGGTATATACAATATGCATTTTGATTTTTTTATTTTTTAGTTATTTATTTTTATAAAATTTATTCCAATATTATATTTTAGTTATTTATAGAATAAAATTTGGAATAATATGGTATTTTTATTTTATTTTTATTAATTATTTACATAGGGTAAATAAATAGATATATACAAATATGTACATGGTAGATATACAAGGTAGATTTTGATTTTTATTTTATTTCTTTTTATTTTGTTTTTATTTTTGTGATTTTTATTTTATTTATCTACATTATGGAATATAGAATATGTACATATTTTTATGGGATTTTATATATCTATTTATAAGGGGAAATAAATAGATATGGGGCTCTATGTACAAGGTAGGTATCTACAATGAGGAATGAATTTTATTTCTTTTTATTTTTCTCATTTTTATTCTAATTTTATATTTACAAATATATACAAATAAATATACATCCAATTTTATTTTGAATAAGAGGAAAATATTTTTTTATTTATTTATAGGTATATGTACAACACATGAGCTTCCCTATCTCTCTCTAGTTGGGTTCTTTTTGCGGTCAGGCCCATGCTGAGCCCTCCCTTGGGATTAGATCGCTCAATATTTATTCTAAATATCTCCCTCTTTTTCTTTTATTTCTTTATTCTTTTATTTATGCACAAAATTATGCTAATTATTGTATTTTACACAGAATAAAATCACGGAATCCCAAATTCCCAGACCTGTATCTCTCTAATAAAGACTCCAAATGCATCAAACTCACCTTTAATTGTATATAATTCAAAATAACCTATTTAATGGCGGTGGTTTCGCATTTGGCGGAGGTACGGTTTGAAAGTTGAGTTTTGGATCCATATTGTATACTTGTACATATTAAAATATCCATTTTATTTACTATTCTTTATTTTCATAATTTCTTATTTTTACAATTTTGTAAATATTATTTATAACATATATATACATTAAAATCAGAATAAAAACTCAAAGAAAACATAGAATAAAATACTTGTGTAAAAAGCATACATAGGTATAATACCTGTATACATACCTATATAATTCATTATATTTAATTAAGTGTACAAAATACCTCAGGAATATAAAAAATAAAAATATATTTAGGTGTATAAAAATATTTTATAAATATATAAAATAATAAACAAAAATAAATAAATTAATTACACAAAATAAAAATAAAATATTAAAAGACATAGACATGTACACCTATATAGGCCTAAAATGGTAATTTGTAATTTTATACCTCATAAAAATAATTAAAAATCAAAATAAAATACTTCATAAAATAGTAAACATTTTTTATTTAATAATAAAAAATTAATTAATTCATTTTCTATTTTTAATTGAATTTACAAATCTTTTTTTGGGATTTTTCCTGGTTGGTCCATGTGGACCAACCAGGAGGCAGTCCAAGTTGACCTTGGTCAACTGGCTGTCCTCCCCATGTGCGTCTGTCAGAGCCTCGTTTGACCTCGATTTCAAAGATTTTTCGAGGCTTTCCCTTTCATCATTTCATGAAACTTCCTTCTGCATTGTTTCGCCCCATGCATATGTGATTCACGCCCTAGGCTTTCCTAGGACCGAGGAGCGGCGATTCGTGCCATCTCTCTCGATCTTTGGAGCATCAGAGCCAAAACGTCAACCCTTCATAATCGACCCTCTGACTTTCGAGCCCAGTTTGAACCCCTCTTCCACACGCTCTGCTCCCCTCTTCGTGCCCAATCGACAGAGGAAGGTGACAGCTTCCTTTGGAGACCTTCAGGCAGGTCGAGCGAGCACCGAGGCGGCTCCACCACCTCTGCCTTTCGCCGACGTCGAGGTATACTTCCACCTTAGGTTCATCCCTTCGAGTTCCTTGTTTTACATTTATTTTCCTTGCATTTTATTCGTCGTAGCATTAGGAGTAAAACCCCCCATGAAATTCTGAGTTCCATCCATTGAATCCCTCTCACATGACCCTTGCCGGAGTGCACCTCCAGCCACCCACCATGCGTCGTCTCCCCTCGCCTCGTTTCCACCTTCGTTGGGTCCAGGCATTTTGCCCTGGACCCTCTCATATCTTTTTGCAGGTCCACGTGCTTGGAAGAACATCTAGAGCTAATTTTGAGCCTCGCTAGAGACAAGAGGAGCCACCCAGCTCCGCCTTGACCCCCTACGAGCTCCAGCCTACTCCGGAGACTTTTGGAGCTACCAGAAGCTAGAGGAGGACCCCTGGAGCGTCGCCGGCCACTTTTGAAGACCAAAGGACGTCGGAGCGCTGAGATCTGGAGCGGGGAAGCTCGCCTCACCGGCGTTGCTTCCCTGTTCTTAATCCCCGCCTCTCCATCATCGGATCTTGGCCGCTCTCCAGATCGTACAGGAGCTATTGGATCTTCCTCTACAGCCATCGTTCGATCAGCTAAGGAGGTCTAATCCAGAGCGTTGGATCACGAACTGTCATCGTCACGCGCGGGCGTGACGCGTGGCACGTGGAGCGCCCCCATCCGTTTGATCCTCGTCTGATCTGGGTATTTTGCATCGCCACAAAGACGCTTTTTGTATTTAACGTTTAGTTTATCTAATTTTATGTGTAGTTTAAATATTTTAGAATATTTGCAATCCATACCCTAGAGCTTTCCTTATTTGCTATTAGGTCCTATCCACGTCACCTCACGTGCCTGTGCGCGTGAGGGGTCTAGGTATTTTGCAAGGACCCCCTCGCGGGTTTAGTTATTTCATTTTAATCTAGGAATTGGTCTGTAATGTGTAATATTTTTGGGTTATTTGCATGTAAGCCCTTGGGAGTTTTTGATATCGCATTTCAGTCCTTCCCAGGCGCGTGCCAGTCACGCGCGCGGTTGGTTATTTTACAGGCGTGCCCTGGCAGGTTGTGTTATTTGTATTTGGTCCTGGAAATATATTTATTAGTTGTAATATTTGTGAAAAAATTGCAATTGGCCCTCGGATGTTTGCTTATTTACAAATATGCCCCTGCCAGCTATGTTGTTTTTATTTGTTGTTTGTATTTATTCCATGCATCTATAAATTGCTAAAAATCACCAAAAAAATTAGGTTAATCTCATGTTTGCTTGCTCTTTCTCGCCTAATTTTTGTTTTGCATTTTTCTTGCATTTTCATGTTTATTAGAAATCAAAAACATGCATTTTCAACGTTATTTGCATTAGAAAATACTAAAAATTATAAAAACTTATTTAAAAATTCCAAAAAAAATCACTTTGTGTGTATTTTAGTGTGTTTTAACTTCTATCCAAAAATCATTAAAATATTCAGAACAAAAACCCTAAAAATTAGAAAACCCCAAAAATCTTCCTAAAAATCTTAAAAATTCTAAAAAATCCTAAAAAATCTAATTTTTGTCTCTGAATTTTCTTTGTTGAACTATCTTTAGTTTAATATTAGTTTGGAAAATTTTCGTCACTGTTTGTTATTTTATTTCTCCATTTTTGTCCCAGTCTTTTACTTTCTACACTGTTTTCAGTATTTTGACTTTTAAAAATACCAAAAAAATCAGAAAAATCTCTAAAAATCACAAAAAACATCATAAAATTATAAAAAGACCAAATACACTTTATTTTCTGATCTTTGAGTACTTCTCCTAATTTTTATAAATCCCTATCTTTCCCTTTTTTTATATTGTGTATACACTCTATTTATAGAAAAAGAAAAAAATATAAAATATAGAAAGATAATATAAAATCAGTAAAATTAAAATCAAAATATAAAAATATTAAATTAAAAAAATAATAAAAAATTGTTTGTAGGCACTTGATCACACATCACATTTTGTGCATTTTTGCCAGATCTATCTTGCTTGCTCCCTGTGTTCGACCTCTACAAACTTGCACACTATACACATTTTTGTACAGTTATAATAAATTTTAACTCCACCTCTATTTTCATTGCTTGATTTGATTGTCGTGGGTTAATTATTTATTGATACGGGTTTAGTGAGTGGTGGCTCATGACACTGTGGTCCCGCCTTATGTGGACTATTTTGACCCTCGCCGAATCCATTTCATCACAAGCTGACGGTACTGAAGCCGTCACTTCACCAGATGCAAAAGGTGGTACTGATGCCACTAGAGTTGTTGAGCCAGAGTGCGGTGCTAATGTTGTTATTCTAGATGCCAAGGGTGGTACTGAGGCCACCATTTCCATTCCTGTTGCATTTCCTTCAGTTCATGTATCTCAGGACTTTTCTGTGAATAAAGGAAAGGGTTCTTCATTTGCGAGTCCATCTGTGATTATTGGAGATATTTGTATGGATTCTACTTTGCCACATCAGCATGGACCTGATCCTAGCCCACCATCTGAGGAGGGCCCAGCCATCCCCTTTCCCCAAGCACTCCGCTTGGCTAAGGGGACTAAAAAAGAAAATCCGAAAAAATCTCATCACCTGGAGTTCAGCCAGCAGATGATGGACAGATTTCACATACAACTGACTCTACAGGAGGACTTGGAGCACATCCCCCTCTTCCAGAGGAACCTTAGAGAGAGGACCGCCATTCACAAGAAGAGGAGGAACCACTAGTCAGAGATCCATGTGCTCACTCGCGCCACCTGCTTCGCTATCCAGAACCGTCTGCCAGCCAAGAGGCCAGATGCAGGAGCTCCTTATGTCAGATGCCATATTCATGAGCAGAGGTTAGATCGGACTCTATTAGACATCGGTTCTTCTATCAACCTACTTCCGACAGCCTTACTCGACCAATTCGAGTTTGTCCCTCTCCGACAGAGCAGGACGGTCCTTCAGTTTGTTGATTGATCTATCAAGAGGCCGAAGGGGTTGCTGAAGGACATTGTCGTCATAATTCAGGGCATGAAATTCCCCGTGGACTTAGTTGTGTTGGACATGGAGATCCTTGAGTCTGTGACCGATACCCCCATCATTTTAGGACGCCCATTCTTGGCCACAACTAAGGCAGTGTCCGATCATGACAGCGGGAAGGTGTACTTTTGCATCGAGGGCGAGAGTATACAAATAGAGACGATCGATGAGACTAGAGCCAGAGATTTAGCTTGCTCAGATCCGCTCATCGATCCATAGTAGATGACAGAGGCTGAGAGAGATATCCATCAGGACGGTGACTTTGTGATTACAGATGATGAGACAGTTTGGTCCGACCCAGTTTCACGAGCCATCCTCTCTCCTTCAGAGTCCGCTGATGCATAGATGCCAGTAGAGGAGAGCTTGGAGAGCACATTCTTGGTATAGGATACAGTTCAGGCCGCAGATAGCATTCAGGAGGGCGAGGCAGTAGATTTTTCTCTTGATACAGATTCAGATCCCTCGAAGTTTGATATTGATTGGGCAGAGTTTGATGATATGATTCCATGTCTGACATCCACAGAGTCAGCAGCTAGGGTGGAGACTGATCCCATTCAGAGTACAGACCCTCCAGCAGAGCAGTCTTCACCAGATTCTGATTTTCAGCGAGAGTTCTCATTCTCCCATGCAGATTTAGTCGCATTCACTCAGACATTTTAGAGGCCAGATCCACCAGCACCCAGTTGTCCAGAGCTGAAGCCCTTGCCATCATCGCTGAAGTATAGGTTCCTTGCGAGCGAGCATGAGATGCACCCAGTCATCATCTCAGTGGATTTGACTGGAGAGCATGAATCTTGTTTGATGGAGGTTCTTGAAAAGAACCGCATGGCGCTAGGATGGAGTGTAGTCGATCTCCAGGGGATAAGTTTGTCCATGTGCTCCCACCATATCTATCTCGAGGAGTACGCCAATCCATCGCGTGAGTTGCAGTGGTGGCTGAACCCGAATCTTCGAGAGCTTGTCATGAAGGAGATCTTGAAATGGTGGAGCGCTGATTTTATCTACCCCATCTCCTACTCCAAGTGGGTTAGTCTGTTATATGTGGTGCCCAAGAAGACGGGCATCACTACAGTTGTGAGTGAGTCTGGAGAGGAGATCGCTACCCGGGTACCCACTTCTTGGAGGGTCTGTGTGGACTATAGACGATTGAATCATGCCACAAAGAAGGATCGTTTCCCGCTGCCTTTTATTGATCAGATTATAGAGAGGCTAGCTGGGAAGAGTCATTACTGCTTTATGGACGGGTACTCCGGATACAATCAGGTGGCCATTGCACCCGAAGACCAGGACAAGACCACATTCAACTTTTCCATTGGGACATATGTTTTCAGACGAATGCCCTTTGGTCTATGTAACACCCCGGCAACATTCCAGAGGTGCATGTTGTCCATCTTTTCGGACATGGTGGGTGAGTGCTTGGAGGCCTTCATGGATGATTTTTCGATCTATGGTGATGGGTTTGATGCTTGTCTTGACTGCTTAGACCGCATCCTTCAGCGATGCATTGAGGTCCATCTTGTGCTTTCTTGGTAGAAGAGTCACTTCATGGTGACTCAGGGAATGATACTTGGCCATATCATCTCAAATAGGGGCATGGAGGTTGATCCGGCCAAGGTGGATATCATCAAGAAACTCAGTCCACCGTCCAACTTGCGAAAGTTACGGTCTTTTCTGGGGCATGTCGGTTTCTACCGGCACTTCACTCATGATTTCAGTAGGATTGCCCGGCCGTTGACTGATTTGCTGATGAAATACACCGATTTCATTGTGGATGATAAGTGTCTAGTGTCATTTGAGACTCTTAAGAGTCTAATTGTTAAGGCTCCTGTCCTGCAGCCGCCTGATTGGTCTCTCCCATTTGAGATCATGACGGATGCCTCCGATTTTGCGTAGGGGCCGTGCTGGGACAGAGAAGGGATGGAGAATCATTTGCCATTCACTACGTTAGCCGTACTTTGGATGCCGCTCAGCGGAACTACACCATTATTGAGAAGGAGATACTAGTCGTAGTCTTTGCCCTAGATAAGTTCAGATCATACATCATTGGATCTAAGGTGACCATATTTACTGATAATACCACCATCAGGTACCTCATGGCCAAGAAGGATCCCAAAGAGAGATTGACTAGATGGATCCTTATACTCCAGGAGTTTGATATTGAGATTAAGGATAAGCTTGGAGTCAAGAATGTGGTGGCGGATCATCTCTCTCGATTACAGTATCTTGAGGATTCTGAGCAGATTGACCCTATCTCTGAGACCTTCCCAGATGAGGCGATCCTTGTTATCGCCTTTCTCCCATGGTACGTCGACATTGTGAACTATCTTGCTGCCAAGAAAGTTTCATAAGGTTGGCCCAGGCAGCGACTTGAGACCTTTCTCACGAAGGCCAAGTTCTACCATTGGGAGGATCCCGTCCTTTATCATGAAGGAGGGGACAGCATCTGGCCTCAGTGCATTCCTCAAGAGGAGCACCATAGCATCCTCACTTACTGCCACAAGCTTGAGGCAGGAGGACATCAATCTGGGAGGAGAACGACATAGAAAGTGCTCCAATCCAGATATAGTGGCCTACCCTCTTCAAGGATTCTGACGAATTCGTGAAGAGGTGTACTGACTGTCAGAGGATGGGCACTTGTGGACAGCGTGATATGACGCCGATGCAGCCCATTCACTTCTGTGAGGTTACATCTCCCTTTCACCTCGTTTATGGCAAGCCCTGCCATTTACCTTTTGAGCTGAGACATAGGTCACTTTGGGTAGTCACAGATATACTTTTGGATCCAGTGAGTGTAGGAGACCAGAGGAGGGCAAAGTTAGCAGCCCTGGAGGAGCTTAGAGATGCAGCCTTTTCGAGCAGTCGACAGTGCAAAGAGAGAGTGAAGGAGTGGCATTATTCTCATATCAGCCACAAGAAGTTTGAGCCAGGACAAAGAGTATGGTTGTTCGATGCTAGGTTGAGATTATTTCCAGGGAAGTTGCAGAACAAGTGGAAGGGACCATACCTGGTCCGAAAGGTACATGACAATGAAAGAATTGACAAATCTGAGATGTCATCTGAGTCTACCTTTTGTGTTAACGGGCAGCGGCTCAAACCATATCTAGATCATGAGCCGCTAGTCGTTGATGTCGCCCCTATTCATTTTGCGTGAGATGTGATCTCTTGACTGACATCTATTACATCTCACGCCTGATTATCACTGTCTTCCGCCTTGTATAGATCCAGATGTCCATATCACACCATTCTTCAGTCCAACATCCCATTTGCATCTTTGATTATGCTATATTTAGGGTGCACTTTACCCTAAGTATAGGGGGGTGTGAGACTTTTGAGTTCCTTTTGATTATTTTCTATCTCTGTTATGCTTCCTATACGTAGGGATATTTGACTCTAAGTAAAGGGAGGTAGACCCTGTACATTCTTCCACTCGGATTTCCCTTTGTTTACAGTCTGCTATACTTAGGATTACTTGATCCTAAGTATAGGTGGAAACACTGAGAGTTCTTTTCCATTCTATTCTTTCATTTGTCTTTGTAGTATAGTTTTCCTTTTCACTTCCCTATACTAAGCACGAGTTATGTCTTCTTCATCGCTCTTAATTCACTCTGAGGACATCGTTCGAGCTAAGTATAGGAAGGTGTCGTATATATTTCATATATACTTTAGCCATAACTAGTACTTTGTGTGAATGTGTTCATAAATAAATGGCTAAAATTCTTAAAAACCCATAAAAATTAAAAAAAAATTCTCGTACATAAAATTCTTTATTGCACATACATAGCTACTTACAAAATTATTTTTGTAAAAATGTTTGTAAAAATGTTTTGTATAAATAAATTGTAATTATTTTGATATCAAAATTATGTATATAGTACAAAATTTTTGTAAAATGATTGAAAAACAAAAAAGTTTGCAAAACCCCTTTTGTAAATATTTGTAAATATTTTGCAAAACTTTTGCATTCATGCATACATCCATGTCTTCAAACATTTTCAAAAATTTTGCATATTTTCAAAAATTTTGCAAAAATTGCATTTTTGTAAATATATTTATAGTTTTTCTGAATCATAGTTGACATTTAAACTAGCTTGGAATTAAATTGAAAAATGGAGCTTGGTTAAGATCTTAATCCACCCAATTTCTAAGAGGAACCTTATAGGGCTTAGGGTTGAGACTTTTTAGGTCCATGGTGACTTAATTCTTTCAGTCCAATAGGCTATGATCATATGTCTTCTTGATGAGCCTAAGTAGAACACTTAACAACACACGCACGACTCTCACAGACAATGGCTTTACTTGCACCAGCACTTTATCTCTACGGATGAGGAGGTGAGGAGGCAGTCTTCTTTGACTTGGGGTAACATATGAGGGTAGTACTTCTAGGCGGAACCTCTCTTATTCTTTTAGTGAAGGAAGTGTGTCTCAACTTGGTCTGGTCGCAGTGAGGTCTAAAGACAGGAATTGTGGGTTGTGATAAAGCTTCAAAAGAGGGATAGTCTACTGGCTCAAGAGGAAAAACTCCTTATGTATATATGTTGCACCATGTAGATATGTTGTACATATGTACATCAAAAAAATGTGCAAAAAGAAAAACTCCAAAAAAGTGGTGGGTCTGATAGAAAATGAAATACCCACTGGATTGTATATAGTCAAATAAAGCAAAGCTTATGTTACCCATGCCCATCTCATGAAGCTTGCAGCAGGGATACTTAGCTACACTGGTTAGGCTCCCTAGGATACATGGCTACACTGTCCATGGTCCACTCTCTTCTTCATCCTCTTCTTGAGCCAGTTGAACTTGAACTTAGAAGGGAATACCCCACTCCTCGAGGAAAGAGTTTCCAGACTAGGGTATTAGAGTTACCTTGATGGGGAGGGTTGTCACTTTGCCACTTCTGAGGGAGGGAGCTACATATCACTTACACAGTACAAGAAAAGATTCATAGTCATTAGAGTTTGTTTATGTTGACTTATTCTGATATGGATTGTTGTGGAGTCTTGACCATAGATTGGTGGAACTTAGAGGCTGTTGAGTTTTAAACTTAAGTCCAAATAAGGTTCCGACAAACTAATAATCCAAAGATCTGACTGGGCTCCATACTTCAATTTAATGAAGAAAAGGATTATAATCAGCATTGATTCACCTTCTTTTTCTTTTCCTTTCTCTTTTTCACTTCTTTTTCAAATAAGTGTTTGCTAAGGGACTAGCAAAAGTAAAGTATAGGAGGTGATGAATACTCATTCATCACTCTTTATTTTATTTTAGCTATATATCTTGGCAAAATACCATGTAGATAGCTATAAATACAAAAAGTTACCACAATGCATGCATTTGTTAAATATTAATAATTAGCATGTATTTGTGCAAAAATAAAAGAATAAAGAATAAAAGAAAAAGAAGGAAATATTTAGAATAAATATTGAGTGACCTAAACCCAAGAGAGGGCCCAATATGGGCCTGATCGCCAAATAAAAAAAGTAGAGAGAGATAGGGCCACTCAACCTTGTGAATATTCCTTCTTATATGTATATATTTTATTTTCACAAAAATAAAAATAAAAATATGTTTCTAATCTCTTGTATATATTCCTAAAAATAAAACAAAAAATAGAAAAATAAAATAAAAATATAAATAATTTCTCTCTCTACAACCTTGTACATATTACATGTATATATGTATCATACTTCTATTTATTTTACACTTGTAAATAACCAATAAAAATAAAATAAAAATTATTTCATACTCCAAAAATTATGTTGTAAAAAAATATAATATAAAATTGGGGTATTTGTACAAAAATAAGAAAATAAAAATAATAATCTAAAATACATAGGTATTTTATACATGTATATAATATAATATATTGTATAAACCATAATTTATTTTTCATAAAAATCAATGAAAATAGTTTGAAAATTAATAAACATTTTTCATTTTGAACATATTTTAAAATAAAATCATTTTCGATTTTTAAATGATTTTTCAAATAATTTTGACCAATCTTTTTTCTGATTAGTCCAGGAGGATTGTTGACCCCGGTCAACTCCCCCTCCCGGACCAGTCTTCGCCCAGATCCGATTTGTGCCCCATCTTCTCGTAATTTTCCCAATCAGATCTTGGCCTCCCTTTCCCCGATTTCTTTGCCTGCTCCATCCCCTTGGATCCACGACCCTCGCAGATCCCTAGGGAAGGACGGTTCTCCCTCGGTTCGTGCGCAGGCTCTGATTCTTCTTCGCCACCTAGGTTTTGTTATAAAACCTTCATTCCTTTCCCCAGAGCCGTATTTCACGCCGCACACTCTCCTTCTACCCTAGACTTCTTCCCCTTGGTGACAGTATTAGGCCGGAGCCTTTGGTGGTCGGAGTAGGCAGCTGCAGCGGACGCCCAAGCTACGTGGCCGGACCACCGCCGCGTTGAGCCTCCCCTGCCTTCCGCAGCAAGGTCGAGGCAAAGACCCAGTCCGAATTCACCACCTGGAGCTAAGGATTCAACTTGAACCTTCAGGTAGACTCTATCTCGATCCTAGTTCCTTTTATTTCGATTCTCCCATCCATCGCTCCGCCAAGTCTGACCCGGCGGTCAGAGCTTCATCAGCCATCTTCACCTACCGTCACCCTTCCTCCGCAACCTGATCATCCAAATCTTGGCTGTACGAGCCAAGATTAGGCTTAGGTTCCCTCCGCCGCTTTGCCGGAACCTCCCTTCGCCATCCCCCGACGCTTCCTTCTATTTTCAGTCAAATAACATTGAACGGGGTACTCCTACGAGTCGGAGCTTTGCCCTGCAGGTCTTCGCGCACGTGGTTACGTCCTGGTTCACCTTCATCCAGCCTCACCGGAGCTCGTTCAGGTCCTGGCACCCTTCCAGAAGATCTGATCGTTAACGACTTCATCCGACCCCACCACCCGACGTGGAGGAGACACACGATCCTGCTGCTGTCGTATGATCGTTCATCGGAGTCGCCGATCTCCCTCGGTGCTCCGGTGAACTTCGTCCAGGCGGAGTTCTTCTAGTACCCTCCTCAGCCGTTGGATCTCACCTCTCCGCTAGTTCATATCAGAACTGTCCATCGCATGTGCCTGCCAGGCCGTTAGATCTGGCATCTAACGGCCCCCGTACGCCCCACATTCGCTTCTTCGTCAGGCCTTTGGATTCGCCAGCTGTCAGCGCCAGAGCCACACATTACCAGCCAGTCAGAGCGTGCAACTTGTCACCCCACATGACCCGTACGAGCTTCCTGGGTAATTTTCTCCCTTACCCTTGCATTTATTTCTTTTTATAGTTTAATCTGTAGAATAAAAGTTACAATGTGGACTATTTGCATCTATGCCCTTGTATTTTTTCATATTTACAGTTTAGTCCTTCCTGTAGGGTTGCACGTGCATCGTCGCGTGTATTGATGGGTTATTTCCATGCATGGACCTGGATTTAGTGGATGTTATGCTTTGATGATATAGTTTCTTTATTTACATTCATACCCCTGTGCATGCAGATATTGGACATGTGTTAGAATTCGTGGAAAACTTGCAGACAGGACCCTATACTTTTCATGCTTGTTACTATTTAGTCCCTGGAAGATATTTTCATTGCATCTAGGTCCGTGTGTGTTGTGCCTCTTTGATTTGTTTAAATAAATAGCAATCTTCGTCCAAAATTTTTGAAATTTCGACACATGGCTCCTGCCATGGTGTAGGAATTTCATTAAATTTTTGGGTTTAATTTATTTCCATTTAGTATTTTAATAATTCAAAAACCATAAAAATTACTTCTGTCCAGTTTTAAAAATCAAATAAAAATATTAAAAATCCTCTAAAAAATCCAAAAAACTTAGTAATTGTTTTTTGTTGTATTATCACTTTTTCTAATTTTAATTACATTTGGATTTATAAAAAACTCTAAAAATTGAAAAAATTAAAAAACATAGAAAAATAATTAAAAATTCTTAAAATTTCAAAAAAATGCATTTTCAGTTTCTGTAGTTAGATTTTTATTTTTAGTTTATAATAAAATTATTGCTTGAATTTTTTAAACATTTTAATATTTTTAAAGTGCCTTTAGATTCTGGTTGCACATTGTTTTGTATTTTTGATCTTGTTTTATTTTTATAAAATTAATGAAAAATCAGAAAAATCCAAGAATATATCAAAAACACTTGAATATTTATAAAAATAAAAAAATTATTTTAATTTTATGAGTATTTTTGCTCTCTTAAATAATTCTTTGTTTGTCCCTTTTTCCTTTCTTTTACACCTTTTATTAATTTTAAAAATTAAAAAAATTGAAAAACCAAAAAACCAACTTTTTATTTTATTTTATTTAGATTTCTGAATACTTCATAGCCTAGGCATACTGTGCTCCTTGTGTTCGACCCGGGTAGCTATACCAGATAAAATAAAATGGCGAGACCGCTATTTCTTTTCTCTATTGATTTATTTTTCTATTGGTGGTCTTACTTCTTCTTGATTGAGTCAGATCCGAGAGGTTGAGGTCACAACGACCATTCATACCTTCTTACCTTAGTCGCTCGGGTCGCTCATCACCGCCTGAGTCACAGATGTTAAAACCTTATGCAGGTTTTTGAGGAAAAATATCATTTCATCGTTTGGGGTTCCTAGAGTTTTGATATCTGACGGGGGGACTCACTTTATCAACGACAAGGTAAGTGCTCTTGCTAACGAGTTCAGCATTGACCATCGTGTTGCCACTCCATATCACCCTCAGACCAATGGTCTTGCTGAAGTTTCAAACAGGGAGATCAAGACTATATTGCATAAGGTTTCCGCCCGGACCAAAAGGATTGGTCACAGCTTTTGGACTCGATCTTGTGGGCCTATAAGACTTCCTTCAAGATACCTTTGGGTACATCTCCCTTTTGTCTCATTTATTGCAAGACATGCCATTTACCTGTGGAGATCAAGCACAAGTCACTATTGGCAATCATTGAGTTATTATTAGATTCTAAGAGTATAGGAGATCAAAGAAAAGCAGAGTTGGCAGCCCTAGAGGAGTTGAGAGATACGTTCTTTTTGAGTAGCCTACAGTATAAGGAGAGAGTGAAGATATGGCATGATTCTCATATCAGCCATAAACAATTTGAGATGAACCAGCGAGTATGGCTATTTGATGCTAGGTTGAGATTGTTTCCTGGGAAACTACAAAGCAAATGGAAGGGACCTTACTTGGTCCGAAAGGTGCATGATAATGGAAGCATTGATATATCCGAGTTGTCATTTGAATCCACCTTTCGAGTTAATGGTCAGCGCATGAAGCCATATCTTGATCATGATACATTGATCGTTGATGTTGCCCCTATTCATTTTACATGAGATGTGGCCTTTGACTCACATCATTTGCATCTTATGTCTGATTATCACTTCTCTTCCACTGCTGTATAGATCCAATTGTCTATATCATACATTCTCTTTGTCTAATACCCCATATTCATCTTATGATTATGCTATACTTAGGTTGTGCTTTGCCCTAAGTATAGGGGGTTAACAGACTAGTTAGTATTCATTTGATTCTTTTTACCTATGTTTTGCCGCCAATACTTGGGGACATTTTGCCCTAAGTATAGGGGAGGTAGACCTTGTACATCCTAACACTTGGTTCTCCCCTTGTGTACAAATTGCTATACTTAGGATTACTTGATCGTAAGTATAGGTGGATCACTGACCTCTATTTATCACATTCTTTCATTCGTCGTTGCAGTATAGCCTTCTTTTCACTTCCTAATACTCATCACGAGTTATGTCTTCTTTTCATCGCTCTTTGATCACTCTAAGGACATCGTTGGAGCTAAAGTATAGGGGTGTGTCGTATATATTGAATATATACATTAGCCATAGCTCGTACTTTGTGTGAGTTTGTTAATTAAATAATATGTCTAAAAATCACAAAATTAAAAATCACAAAAAAGATTAAATTTTTTTCCTGTACATAATAGATTGTAAATAGCTTTTGTAAAAACTATTTTTGTATAAATGTTTATAAAAATCTTTTGATTGTAAAGTCCTTGTAAATATTTTGTATCAAAATTTTTTATACGGTACAAATTTTTTAAAAATTGTTTGGAAAATAAAAGCTTGCAAAATTTTGTTTGTAAATATTTTGCAAAACTTTCACCCCTTCCTTGCATTCAAAAAATTTCAAAAAAATTTGGATATTTTGAAAAATTACACAAAAAGAGTTTTTATACATATTTTCTTGTATATTTTTTTGAATCATAGTTGACATTTAAATAGCCTTGAATTAAATTGAAAAATGGAGCTTGGTTAAGACCTTAATCCACCTAAATTAATAGGAACCTTAAGGGATTTGGGGTTAAGACTTTTCAGATACATTAGTGACTTAATTCTTTGAGTCCACTAGGCTATATTCACATGTCATCTTGATGAGCCTAAGTAGAAGACTTAACAACGCACGCATGACTCTCAGAGACAATGGCTTGACTGGGACATGCACCTTACACGTAGCTCAACACTGATGAGGTGGTAAGGAGGTAGAATTCTTTGGCTTGGGGTAGCATACGAGGGTAGTACTTCTAGGAGGAACCACTCATCTTCCTCTAGGGAAGGATGTTCATCTCAACCTGGTCTAGGGGCATTGAGGCCTAAAAACAGGAGTCTATGGGTTGCAATGATGCTTAAAAGAGGGATAGTCTATTGGCTCAAGAGGAAAACTCCTTATGTACATGCTGCACCATGTAAATATGTTCTATACATGCACATTAAAAAAATGCAAAAATATGAAAAACTCCAAAAAAAGGGGGGTACAAGCCTGATTGAAAATAAAATGCTTGCCGGAGTGTATACAGTGAATAAGCAAAGCTTATGTATTCCACCTTCTCATCTCATGGAAGCTTGCAGCTAGAGACTTAGCTACACTAGATTTGCTCCAAGGGATGTGTGGATACACTGGTCACGGTCCATTCTTTTCTTTCTCCTCTTCTTTAGATGGTTGAACTTGAACTTAGAAGGGAATACCCCGCTTCTTGGTTACCTTGTTGAGGGAGGTTGTTTCTTTATAATTTCTGAGGTGGAGAGCTACATATCACTTACACAGTACAAGGAAAGATGCATAGTCATTTGGGTTTGCGTATGTAGACTAGTTAGAACCTGGTTTATTAAGGAATCTTGACCATAGAATTGTGGAACTTAGAGGCTATTGAGTCTTAAACCTATTTCCCAATAAGGTTCTGACAAACTAATAATCCAAAGGTCTAACTAAGCTCCATACTCCAATTTAATGAATATAAGTTTAGTAATCAGCCTTGATTCTTTTTCTTTTCTTTTGATTTTCACTTCTTTTTTTTCAAATAAGTGTTTGTTAAGGGACTAGCAAAGGTAAAGTCTAGGGGGATGATGAATACATGATTCTCACTTTTTATTCTTTTTTTTCTTTTTCGAAATACCTCTTGTAAATGCATGTAAATTCAATAACTTAGCATTTTGCATGGCATTGTTAATATTGAATATTTAGCATCTATTTTGCAAAAATAAAAGAATAAAGGAGAAAAAAAAAGAATGATTTATTAGAATAAATGCAGAGTGACCTAAGCTCCAAGAGAAGGTCAAGACTTGACCTGATCGCAAAAGAAAATAAGTAGAGAGAGATAGGGTCTACTATGTAATGTATATATCACCTATACTTGTACATATTATTTATTTTTGATAAAACCTCTTTGAGTCCACTAGGCTATATTCACATGTCAACTTGATGAGCCTAAGTAGAAGACTTAACAACGTATGCATGACTCTCAGAGACAATGGCTTGACTTAGACACGCACCTTACACGTATGTCAACACGGATGAGGTGCTAAGGAGGTAGAATTCTTTGGCTTGGGGTAGCATACGAGGGTAGTACTTCTCGGAGGAACCTCTCATCTTCCTCTAGGGAAGGATGTGCATCTCAGCCTGGTCTAGTGGCATTGAGGTCTAAAAATAGGAGTTTATGGGTTGCATAATGCTTAAAAGAGGGATAGTCTATTGGCTCAAGAGGAAAACTCCTTATGTACATGATGCACCATGTAAATATGTTGTATACATGCACATTAAAAAAATGCAAAAATATGAAAAACTCCAAAAAAGGGGATAAGACTGATTGAAAATAAAATGCCTGCCGAAGTGTATATAGTGAATAAGCAAAGCTTATGTATTCCACCTTCTCATCTCATGGAAGCTTGTAGCTAGAGACTTAGCTACACTAACTTTGCTTCAAGGGATACGTCGCTACACTGGCCACGGTCCATTCTTTTCTTTCTCCTCTTCTTGAGCTAGTTGAACTTGAACTTAGAAGGGAATACCCCGCTCCCCGAGGAAAGAGTTGCTTGACTGGGGAATTAGAGTTACCTTGTTGAGGGAGGTTGTTTCTTTGTAATTTCTAAGGTAGAGAGCTACATATCACTTACACAGTACAAGGAAAGATGCATAGTCATTTGGGTTTGCGTAAGTAGACTAGTTAGAACCTGGTTTATTAAGGAGTCTTGACCATAGAATTGTGGAACTTAGAGGTTGTTGAGTCTTAAACCTATTTCCCAATAAGGTTCTGACAAACTAATAATCCCAAGGTCTAACTAAGCTCCATACTCCAATTTAATGAATATAAGTTTAGTAATCAGCCTTGATTCCTTTTCTTTTCTTTTGATTTTCACTTCATTTTCAAATAAGTGTTTGCTAAGGGACTAGCAAAGGTAAAGTATAGGGGGTGATGAATACATGATTCTCACTTTTTATTCTTTTTTTCTTTTTGGCAAAAGCTCTTGTAAATACATGTACTTAGCATTTGGTATTGTTAATATTGCATATTTAGCATCTATTTTGCAAAAATAAAAGAATAAAGGAGAAAGAAAAATAAAGAATGATGTATTAGAATAAATGCAAAGTGATCTAAGCTCCAAGAGAAGGTCAAGACTTGACCTTATCGCAAAAGAAAATAAGTAGAGAGAGATAGGGTCTACTATGTAATGTATATATCACCTATACTTGTACATATTATTTATTTTTGATAAAACCAAATAATTTTATTCTTTTACACCCTTGTATATAGCTCCATTAATATTATAAAAATAAAAGAAAAAAATTTGTATAAAAACACATATACATATCACATCCAATATTTATTTTCTACCCTTAAATAATATATAAAAATAAAATAAAAATTATTTTATACTCCTAAAATTATGTTGTAAATAAATAAAAGATAAAATAAGGGTATTTTGTAAAAATAATAAATTAAAAATACATGTACATATTACTTAGGTATCATGTACATGTATATAATACTATATACTGTATATATATGTTAATTTATTTTTTTATAAAAATAATTGAAAATAGCAGAAAAATAGTTTGTAAAATAATAAACATTTTTTATTTTATACACTTTTAAATTTAAATTCATTTACTAATTGTATCTTATTTTATTTGTTTTTTGTAAATCCTTCATTCTGATTGGTCTAACTGGGACTGTTGACCCCGGTCAACGTGCCCTTCCCAGCAGGGTCAGGTCGCACGTGCTTCGTCGGAGTGTTTTCTCTTCTTTTTGGCGCCTTACTCCATGCCCCATCTGATCCCATTCATATGCCCGATTGAAGCCCGAACCTCCATGATCCTCGTGGATCCCTAAGTGCAGCCGGATCTGCCTAGGGTTTCAAGCTCGTCGTCTATCTTTCCAGACCCTTGGCCATGCCTATAAAATGCCTCTTCCTCCTCCTCCTGTGTGTTGCAGCTCATCCCTCATGCCATCATAGACTCCTAGACACCTTCTTCGTAGTGACAGCCATAGGAGGAGTGCATTAGGATCATCAGTAGGTGCTCGGAGGCTCGTAGCTCCCTTCATGGTCAGAGAACCACCGCAAATAGCCTCCCAGCAAGTCGCAGCTCGGTTGAGGCCAGGACCCCGACTTCACCTTCGCCTGGAGCTCAGGAACCCATTTGGACCTCCAGGTCTTTATCTTCCTCTATGTAGTTCCTTGTTCGTTCAATCTTTTCCATTTAGTGTCGTTGTAGTCACCTCTGCTCCGACCAGTTGGTCGGAGCCTCGCCAACCACTCCTACCCGTTTTGATCAGACCCTCGACTCACCCCGCACCTTCCCGCGCAATCTAATCCTCCTAAAGTGCTTCCACCTGGTCGAGATTAAGCCCATATCTCCCTCTCCGCCTACATAGGAGATTGAACTCGCGTACCACCTCTATTCCCTTGTTCTTTTGCTTAAATAACCCATGTCGGAGCTCTGTCTTCGAGCATAGGACCCTTTGCAGGTACTTGCGTGCACTTGGAGCCATTCTGGACTCTCGGCTGCTCAGGAAGAGTAGCTCCAGGCAAGCAGCCACCGCCATGCTCATACAACCGTCATCGCCTCTATCGGAGCCCTCATTCCACGTGGACTACTTCCATGTTCCTGTCGGAGCCCTCAGATCTTTCATCAGAGCATCAGATCCCCTTTGATGCTCGATTGAAAGTTGCTGGAGGTGAGTTCTTGCAGTCCATCTCTCGCCTGTCGGATGAGACTCGCCTCTGCCAGATAGCATCTCAGCTGCCCGACCGTGTAGCTTTTTGGCCGTTGGATCAGAGCATCTAATGCATCTACCCCTCACTTTGCAGACATTCCCTACATCGTCAGATCCGGTAGTTGTGTTTGATCAGAGCCATACGCCATCGTCAGCTCTACGTGCGCCACGTGCCCCAGTCTGGTATAATTCCTTTTTACCCCTGCATGTCTATGTTTTCATGTTTAGTCCATTAAATCAAAGTTGTAGTTGAGTACTTCTACAGTTTGGACCTCACAGTTTATGTTATTTGCATTTTATTCCTCTGAATCTGTAGCGTATGTAGGCTCACGTGAGTTTTGGGTTATTTGTGTGTTCTATCATGAACTCTATTGCTTTTAGTTAATGAATGTTAAGTATTGGGAAACTGCATATATAACCATATGCATTATGTATTGAGCATGTGCGTGAATTGATTGGGATTTTTGTAGTATTGACCTTGAGCATTTCCTGAGTGTTGCCTTATTGGTCCAGAAACTTAAATTAATCACGAATAGGTCCCTATAAAGTGTGCTAAATTACATGCTTTGTTTTGGACTTAATAAATACTAAATTAATTCGAATAATTACACAAAAATTACCCTTGGCTCCTGTTAGTGTGTGCTTTTTTACTGTGATTTTGTTGGATTAATTTATTTGCATTTTCTATTTTTCAAAATTCAAAAACCCTTAAAAATTATTTTACTTATAAAAATTATAAAAAATCGAAAAATGCTTTAAAAATCTAATAAAAAGTATTATGTGTGCCTTTTATTGTGTTTTTTCTATATTATTTTTGTTTAGAAATTCATTATAAAAACCCTAAAAATTATGAGACATTCACAATATTATAAAAATCATATAAAATCAAAGAAAATTCCAAAAGTTTTATTTCCAGTTCCTATTTGTAGCTTTTTATCTCTATTTTATTATAAAATTGCTAATCAGGATCTTAAGGCAATATAAATATTTTTAATTTGCAATTTGGTCATGATTGTGCATTGTTTTGAGTTTTGAGCCATATTTGATTTTTATAAAATCACAAAAACATTTGAAAAATCTAGAAAAATTACAAAAACACTTAAAAACCCAAAAAAAATTATCTTAATTTTCTGACTATTTTTTGTTGCTCATAAAAATCTAAAAAGATTGTTGTGTGGCTCTTTTTTAGTTTTGTTGTTTTGTTTTTCTTATTAAAAAAATAAAAATTTGCAAAATTAAAAACCACAAAAAATATTATATTTTTATTTGGAAATTTACTACTTCATTTTTTGTGCTCCTTATGTTCAACCCTGTTAGCTATACCAGGTAAATAAAAATAGCGAACTGTTTACATTTCTTGATTGCTTGATTTTTCGTTGAGTGGTTTTATTTTTCTCGATTGAGTCAACCGATTGATTGGGGTCGCAACGACCTCTGTTTTACTCTAATACTTAACCCTAGTCGGTAGGCACGCCATCGATTCCCTTAGCCTTTTTCATTGATTTATCCGTAAATTGAAATAATGCTATAGATTTATGTAAAGGACCCAACTTCAGTTTCTGATATAAGCCCAAGGGTATTAAATTTATCAAAGAACCATTATCCATGAGAGTGCGTGCAAACATTATGTCATCAATGTGACTCACAACATAATGAGCACCCATATCTCTCTTCTTTTGTGGCAATTTTTGGTTCTTGAGACAAAATATTATGGCAACTGATAAAACATGGGTCTTGATGTAGCTGTTTGGTTTCTTCCTGCTAACTCTATTAGGAGTGCATCTCACCATCAAATATTTTTGAAATGTGGGATGACTAGCCACATATTCATCAAATGTCACTTTGACCATGATATTATCTCTACAAAATCGTGCCATTTCAGGATCATCTTTCTGAATCTTATTGATGTGCTTTCTTGTCGTAAGAGCCCAAGGGAAAGGGATTGGAAAAGAATTATGTGATGACTCAGAATCATAAACGGAAACATGCTTTTTATTAAGAGAAATTGAGTTTTTTCACACTTGAATCTTTTATAATTGGAATAACACTTGGATTATTTACCAAAGGATGGGGAATGCTTGCTGAATGTACATTCTCCTCATCTAAATGTGGAAGGTCCTCCGTAGACTCTAAATCTGATGTGTGTTGCTTTATTCTCGAAGTCCCCTTTTATCTAACATTTTCTCCTTTCTGAAAATGCCTAGTGTCATCATCCTCTGAAGTCTCCTCTGGTTGGTCTTCAAAGTTGGTCCTATCCATGTCCTTGGCCAGATCAGGTACGACCATTGTCTGTCCGCTCCTGAGAGACATATTATTAACACAATAAATCGGAGAGATCTCATGATCAGGCTGTTTAAAATCTGAGAAATATACCTGATCTATTAAATATTGCTGATGAGGTATGTTCAAGCTATTGGGATTAGCCTGAACCTAGGAAGGAATGGATGTAATAGGAGCAATAAGCTCATCGTGTAGACGAAATAAACGGTTGAGGTCAACCCTCAAATCCTGCACTTCATTCTAATAGGAATGCAACTCCTCTAGAATCTAACGCTGAAAATCCATGGGACTGGAAGATGATTGATGTTGTGGTTGTAAAGAAAGGGAAGGACAAGAAGACTAGCCTTGATAGCCATAAGACTGTTGCTGTGACTGGTATGATGCTGATTATTCGGGCCCTGTTGACCTGACTGGTATGTCTGTTGATGCTCATAATGTTGATGTTGTTGCCTTGGTGCCTGATAAGGAATGGCTCCAAATCTGTGGTGCTAGAAGAGGTGTATGAGTAAATGATGTGTTATAGAAATTTTGAGGTCGTTAATATGAGAAGCGATCCCCATAACCCCCTGTCTAGAGGGGTCATGTTTGTACCATACACCATTTACTTCCCACAGTTGTGACGGATCCTCAACGATTGTTTCGACAGATGGTGCTGCTGCTGACGAGGATTTGCTAAAGGCTGGTCCTCTACCCATGGTTGTGGTGGCCCTGACATATGGTGTTCCTGAATATGATGAACATGGTAAACTGGAGCAGCAGATGCAGTCACGGCAGGTACCCTCATCTTGGATACCCTCTCAGAAAGCACTGCCATCTGTTTAGGCAATTTGAATAAGTTGGTGTCCAACTCATTCATACGCCTATCAATCCTTTCAACTATTGTTTAGTTTGTCTGCTATGAGGCCCATGTCAAAAGGATCTATGGTAGCCTTATTTCCCCCATTAGTTTGGTTTGTATTGAGGGTTTCTAACTGTGATCTACTAGAGGTTTGTGCTCTACTTGTATCGGCTATTCTTTCAAACACTTTCCAGACAGTGTTCGCTCCTATTGATGTATAGCTACCTCCACAAGCAGCACTAACCAAACCATGCACCTCAGGGTGTAAACCTCTATACAAGGATTGAACCAAGATGGTAGGCTCTAAATCATGGCAAGGACATTTCTGAAAGAGGTCTTGAATCTCTCCCATGAGTCACAAAAAACTTCAATTAGGCAATTGGGAGAAACTCGTGATGTGTAAACGTATCAAGATAGTTCTACTTAAAGGGTAGAACTTCTTCAAGAAGAGTTCCTTGAACTGTACAAAGGTAGTAACAACTACCCCTGGATTTTTCATCCAGCAATCAGCCTTATCCTTTAAAGCAACGGGAAGGGCTTTGAGCCTGATTTCGTCTTAACTAACCCTAGGATGTCTAAGATTAGAGCAGACTTCAAAGTCCTTAAGGAATGTAGATGGCTCTTCATGTGCATTCCCATGAAAATGCGGCAGCAAGCTTAGGAACTATGGCTTTAGTTCATATTCAACTTCTGATTCAACTGGGCTTAACCAATTAGTCATCTGAAATCACCCAGGATTATATGCCACATCCATCGGTGCATCTCTACCCAACTATAATTGGCCTAATTGAGCTCTCATTATTTCTTGATTCTGTTCTGACCCTGCTAATCTGGCCAATACAACATGCATTGGATTTTCTTCCACCTCTCCATTTCAATTATGTTTCTTAGGAAGCATCTTTAATGTATTTTCATCACCTTCATCAAACAAAGGATTGGAGTGAGATGTAGAAGAAGAAAATAAAATTAAGTCGAACTCTCCAAGGCGATAATCTTCCTCAGTGTGTAAAGAGGGTATATAGGAATTGGTTTGGATATAACCAACCCTAAGGAGAGAATCATGATATTCCGGTTCGAAAAGAGGATTATTTTCAAACCATGATTGTCCTGCTAAGGAAGGGGACGGAAGGAGGTTGATCGGTGAAGATATGATATTTGGGTGGCTCAATGACAAGCTCGCAAAATCCAAGAAAATATATGACGAAGTATACATCTTCAAAATTCAAAAGAAGGGAATTTTTTAGGATGCTCGAGACACAAAAGGATCTAGTTCAACTGGGCACTTAAATGTGCCACTCACACAAAATCAATATAAACCCTTATGAATTCACCAACACAACACTGAAGGCCGAGATGATGGCCTAATTATCTGGTCAAGTTATAATTGATGATTAAATACAAATCTTGTCAAAGTTACGAACTGTTAGGAACCTAAATTTCCTTGAAAATTTTCCTTATTCCTATGACTAGTGTCATCCACTTTTAGACAGTATGGAAGTAAGTTGGACGTATAAATACTGCTACCCGTTTACATGAGGATCGGGCCTTGCATGGTGTCTGATGACCATGAAAACCGAGCGAGCGAGGTAAATCAGGTGTATCTCAAGCGGTTGTTGCGACCTCAATCACTCGGGTGGTTCGATCGAGAAAAAGAGACCACCAAATAAGATAAAATCAACTCAAAATCAAATAGCGGTCTTGCTATTATTTTAACCTGGTATAGCGACCAGGGTCGAACACAAGGAGCACGTGATGGCCTTGCGGCCTACGAAGTAGTCAAAAATAAACTAAAATAAAATAAAAGGTTTTTTTGGTGGATTTTTAGTCTTTTTATATTTTTTTGGATTTTTGGTTAATTAAGGAAATAAAGAAAACAAGAAAACAAGCCAACACAATAATTTATTTAATGCCTCAAAAATCAACCAAAAATTCAAATAAAAATGTTTTTATGTATTTTATGTTTTTTACTGTTTTTAGTTAATTTTTTGTATTTTTCTGATTTTTATTAAATTTTCTAAAAATCAAACAAGGTAAGAAACTGAAGGTATTGTCCAGTCAGGAGTAAAATGCCAATTTAAAATGCAAAAGGGCCTATTTAGCTCCTGGAGGTAATTTTCCTATAAACTAGAAAGATTAAGGAAAATTTGGGTACTGGATTTATGATTTTTGGATTTTTAAATTATTTACTAGAATTTTTATAAGTTTTTAGGTGTTTTGTAATTTTTATGAGTTTTATATAATGAAAAATGGCCAAAATTGGCCAGAAAATCAAACGCAACAAAAGAAACAATAGCTAATTTTTTTGTAATTTTTAGATAAGCTTTATTATTTTTTTGTGAATTTTTAAATTAGACAGTAAAGAAAATGGTTGTTTTTTATTTTTTTAAAATATCAAATAGAAACAAAAATGTCTCCAAAAATTCTAGAAAATTTACACCATGGCAAGAGCCATGTGTCCAATTTTCATGGAATTTGGAATAAGTTTGATATTTTATTCAAAAATAAAACCTAGGTACAGTGCATAGGGACCTGTACGTAAGTACCAAAAGATCTAGGGGGTCCGGTGCAAAATTCCCAAGAAATCACGCGCGCGGCACGTGTCTGGGGCACTCAGGGACTTAATTGCAAATAAAATAAGGTCCTGGGACTATTTAATAACAGGTATTAAAAGTCCAAGGGTCTTAGTGTAATTTACCCACTAATATCACGCACATGCGCATAAAAATTACTCACAGGGGCATGAATGCAATTTTCTAAAAAGATTCATTCATTTCATAACAATCCAGAACTACAGGGATAAATGTGCAAGTAGCCCAAAAGACCACGTGTCGAAGCACGTGACACACCACACACAGGGGCTTATATGCAAATAAAATAAAGCTCAGGTCCAAATTGCATATAAACCAAAAAGAAAACAACTGAACTCTATATTTACAAGACTAAATACGAAATAAAGGAAACAGAGGGGCCTAAGAACAATTACCCCTTATTAAATCTCGATGGTCGGATGCGTGCCACGTAGCTGATCGAACGGTCCTAGCGCGCTGTAGCTAAACCCTCGAGTGATCGTCGAAGGAGAGGGCGATACGTGGAGATCTGACGGCCCTGGATCGTTGGCGTCTCTTCCTTCGATCGTGCAGTCTAGATCGATCCTCCTGAAGATCGTGCGGTAGCTGCTACTCCTAGAATAGAAGGCTCAGATCGAAACTGGAGCTGGAGGAGATCCGACGGTAGCTGGAGATCCTCGAAGAACAAGTGGCCGGCGAACTTCGCCGGCCCAGTACGCGCGCTCCGAGCCTCCGCGGGGGCTTCTGATGATCGGAGAAGCTTCAGCTCGACTCCCTACGTCTGTGGCACACCTCCGATGAACCGACGGAGCTTCGGAGAGCTCTGTCAACTCAGGCGGAGGAGAAGCTCCGGTGCAAAAGTTGAGAGGCTTCAGACAGCCCTCGATTAACCTGCAAAGCGTAACCAAAGAGCTTCTGGGTCGAGGGAAAACTGCCTCGACCCCGTTAGCGGTGGTGAAGGTGAACGGTGAGGCGGTGCGGGCAAACCCCGGCGAAGCGACGGCGAAGGGGATCGAACCCCAGCTCCTGTGCGAGCTGGGTTGAACAGAGGGGCGGAGAAGATGCGCGAGGGAAGGGCGAACGTGATGGGAGATTCCGATGATCGAGCGGAAGGGTGAGATGGTCGGAATCAGCAGAGGTCGGCGACGGTGCGATTTGGGGGAAAATCAAAATCGAAGAAAATGGGAAAGAGTCTAAGCTACCTGGGTGTAGGGAACGACTGGGGTTGAGCAGCTGGTGCTCTGGGTCCTTGCCTCGAGGACCGTCGTCGTCCGAGGCTCTGGCGCTGCCTTCCGGCGGCGCACGGCGGAGCAAACTCGCCGGATCAGTGGTTCCTTGCTCCCTCCTCGCTGCGACACCTTCTGGAGCAAGGTGTCACTCTCGCCAAGACGGTGGAGGTCACTAGGTGGTGAACAAATGAGCCAAAGATGCGGAATGAAGTGGCGGAGCTCAGCTTATGTATGGTGGAAGGTCCGGGAAAGATGGCTCGGTTTCGGCTCTATGGAGCACGGATCCCTAGGATCAATGTCGGGCGAGATTCCCGGATACTTGGGGAGTGATTAGGACACTGGGTTAGGCTAAATGGTCATCGGGTCTAACGGGAATAAATGGGGGAAGTCGGGTCCGCGAACCAGATCCGTGGGAGGTGGTCCACAGGGGGGAGTTGACCGGGCGGTCAACAACCCCTATGGACAAATGAGAGACAGCCATGTGTAAAATATTTGTAAAATCAATTAAAAATAGTAAATGGCTGAATTATTAAAAACTTAAAACATGAAATATTTTTATTTTAATTTTTTCTATTTTTTGGTGATTTTTAATAAATTTTTCGAAGTAAAAATAGGGTATTTACATAGTAGGGCTATATATAGGTATATATACAATATAGGATTTTTAATTTTGATTTTTATTTAGTTATTTATATACATTTTTATCCCCATTTTATATTTTATTTATTTATATCATAAAATTAGGAATAAAAAGATATTTTTATTTTATTTTTATTATTTATATACATAGGTGAAATAAATAGATATATATATCTATGTACATGGTATATTTACAATGTATTTTTTTTGGATTTTAAATTTTGTTATTTTTATTTTGTTTTTGTTTTAATGATTTTTATTTTATTTATTCACACCATATAATATTTACAAATTTTATGGAAATTAATTTTATTTATTTATAAGGTGAAATAAATATAGGAGTGGCTATGTACATGATGAATATGCACAAGGTGAAGGTTTTTTTGTTTTCTTTTTATTTTTCCATTTTTATTTTGATTTTTATATTTATAAATATAAACAAGTATTTACAAGCCCATTTTAGTCTCTTTTTGGAGGAAAATATTTTTATTATATTTACAAATATATTTACACACATGAGCCCATATCTCCCTCTACTTTGGCTTTTATGCGGTCAGGCCCATGCTGAGCCCTCCCATGGGTTAGGTTGCTCAATAATTATTCTTAATATTTCCCTCTTTTTCTTTTTGATCTTTATTCTTTTATTTTTGCACAAAAACATGCTAATTATTACTTTTTACACCATGCATGCTTTTGGTAATTATTTGTATTTACAAATATATACATGCATTTGCAATGGTTTTTGTAGCTAAAATATAAGAATAAAGAGTGATGAATGAGTATTCATCACCCCCCTATACTTAACTTTGCTAGTCCCTTAGCAAACACTTATTTGAAAAAGAAGTGAAAAAGAAGAAGGAAAAAGAAAAAGAGAAGAATGTACATGGATCAAGGTTGATTATTAGACTTGCTTTCATTAAATTGAGGTATGGAGCTCGATCAGATCTTTGGATTATTGATGTGTCGGAACCTTATTTGGACTTAAGCCTAAAACTCAACAGCCTCTAAGTTCCACTAATCTCTAATCAAGACTCCTCAATGCTCCAGATTAGAACATGTCATCAATCACAAACCCTGAAGACCATGAATCTTTCCTTGTCCTGTGAATGTGAGGTATAAGCTCTCCACCTCAGAAATGGAAACTTGACAACCCTCCCCAACAAGGTAACTCTATGACCTCAATCTGGCCACTCTTTCCTCGAGGAGCGGGGTATTTCCTTCTAAGTTCAAGTTCAACCGGCTCAAGAAGAGGAGGAAGAAGAGAATGGACCATGGCCAGTGTAGCCATGTATCCTTGGGAGCTTGACCAGTGTAGCCAAGTCTCCTTGCTGCAAGCTACATAAGGTAGGGCATGAAACACAAGCTTTCCTTATTACACTCTATATACATACTCCGGTGAGATTATCATTTTCTCTCAGACCCACCACTTTTTTGGAGTTATTATCATTCTTTTTTTTTCAAGTGCATCTATACAATATGTACATGTGCAGCATATATACAAGGAGTTTTTCCTCTTGAGCCAGTAGACTGTCCCTCTTTTGAAGCTTAATTGCAACCCACAACTCCTGTCGTTAGACCTCATGGCAACCAGACCAAGTTGAGACGCACTTCCTTCACTAAAAGAAGAAGAGAGGTTCTGCCTAGAAGTACTACCCTCATATGCTACCCCAAGTCAAGGAAGACTGCCTCCTCACCACATCATCCGTAGAGAGCTCGGTGCAAAGTGCTGGTGTCCAAGTAAAGACATTGTCTATATGAGTCATGTGTTGTTGTTAAGTGCTCTACTTAGGCTCATTGAGATGACATGTGATCATAGCCTAGTGGACTCAAAGAATTAAGTCACCATGGACCTGAAAAGCCTTAAACCTAAGCCCTATAAGGTTCCTCTTATAAATTAGGTGGATTAAGATCTTAATCAAGCTCCATTTCTCAATTTGATTCCAGGCTAGTTTAAATGCCAACTATCATCCAGAAAAACTATATACATATGTACAAAAGATGCTATTTACACAAATTTTTACAAACATGCAAAATTTTTGAAAAATGTTTTGAAATCATGAATGGATGATGCATGAAGTGCAAGTTTTGCAAAAGGTATTTACACGCATTTACACAAGATTTTTGCAAACTTTTGATTTTCAAAACATTTTGGAAAAATTTTGTACTATATACATAATTTTGATATAAAAGAATTTACACAAGCTTTACACAAAAGTTTTTTGAAATCATTTTTACAAAAAATAATTTGTACACTAGCTATTTATGTGCAAATAAAAGAATGTTTATGTACATGAAAAAAATTTAATTTTTGTGATTTTTAGGGGTTTTTTTAGTTATTTTTATTTATTAACTCACTCACACAAAGTACGAGTTATGGCTAAAGTATATATGAAATATATACACACACCCCTATACTTAGCTCGAACGATGTCCTCAGAGTCAAGAGCGATGAAGAAGACATAACTCGTTCTAGGTATAAGGAAGTGAAAAGGAAGTCTATATACAAAGATGAATGAATGAATAGAAAGTAAAAAGGAACTCGGGTCTTCCCCCTATACTTAGGATCAAGTAATCCTAAGTATAGCAGGCTGTACACAAAGGGGAAACCGAGTGGAGAATGTACAGGGTCTACCCCCCCTATACTTAGGGTAAAATTTTCATAAGTATAGGCAGCAAAACAGGGGTAGAAAGAAACAAAAGGAAACTCAAAGGTCCTACATCCCCCTTATACTTAGGGTAAAGCACACCCTAAGTATAGCATAATCAAACGATGAATAAAGGGATGTGGGACTAAAGAATGTGATGATATGGACATCTGGATCTATACAAGTCGGAAGATCAGTGAGAATCTGGCGTGAGATGCAATAGATGTGAGTCAAAAGACCACATCTCACGCAAAATGAATCGGGGCAACATCAACGACCCACGGCTCATGATCTAGAAATGGCTTAAGCCGCTGGCCGTTCACTCAAAAGGTACTCTCAGAAGACAACTCGGATATATCAATGCTACCGTTGTCGCGTACCTTTCTCACCAGATAAGGTCCCTTCCACTTGCTCTGTAGCTTCCCTGGAAATAAACGAAGCCTCGCATCAAACAGCCATACTCTCTGTCCAGGCTCAAAATGCTTGTGGCTGATGAGAGAATCATGCCACTCTTTCACTCTCTCCTTATAATGTAGGCTGTTTGAGAAGGCGGTATCTCTCAACTCCTCCAGGGCTGCTAACTCTACCCTCCTCTGGTCTCCTATACCATCTGGATCCATAAGTATCTTAGTGACTGCCCAAAGTGACATGTGCCTAAGCTCAACAGGTAAATGGCACGGCTTGCCATATACGAGGCGAAAGGGAGATGTGCCCAATGGTGTCTTGAAAGATGTCCTATATGCCCACAAGACCGAGTCCAAAAGCTGTGACCAATCCTTTCGTAGATAGATTAGTCAATGAATTGTGTGACCAAACATAGTAGTTAGTAATTAGTTTTAATTAGTCAATGAATTTTGTGATTAACTTAAGTAAAGGAGATCAATATAATCAATTAAGCTGATAAATCTGGGATTTATCAGTCGCCATTGTCGCAGCATCATCGTTATGTTGCTGGACTGTTTGCTCATGGATCTCTGTCTCCTTCGATGTGCCTCACTCGTGAAGAAGATGACGGATCTTTTTTAAGATGAGATCAGGAGATTCACCGCTTGGATTATCAACACGGATTTCGAGGAGCACGCGTCTCATCACCTCTCTCGCAAGTATCTCCTCCGTCAGATCGGACTTGAGACATGAGGTCTCTTCGTTTAGAGACTTGATCGCAACCACGCTTCAAGAGGTAAATCTAATACTTGTTGGTGGTTTAGATGAAATGATACGAGAAGTGTTCTTGGATCTTGTGGTTTCATCATTGAAAATTTTTTAAATTCTGCTGCCCCAAGCAACTAGTACGACCAGTCGCTCCCAACTGCATATGATGTGATCCTCATGCTATCGTGATGCGCTTAAGGATCTCCCCAAATGCTTCAGAAGAACTCAAACTCCAGGTGGTCGAACGAAGAAGCCCTTCCAAGCCTCCTCGGTGCGGCTTGGACCATCTGGCACCCACCTGCAGGCATGGGAGCTTCCTAAGAAGCTGAAGAGACCGTCACGTTGGTCGAAGACTATCGAAGAAGGAAGTAATCGACAAATGAGGGCTGAGGAAGAACGACTTCTTCCCCATTAATCCAGGCACCCTTGAGACCATCAGATCGAGAGGGAGGCCCAGATCTAATCTCGGCTCACCATTTACACCGAAGCGGTATCTGATACATGCTGTTCATCATAAGTGACGTCTTTGTGATACATTGAGGACTGCACATCCAAGCTGCATGCGCTAGGCACAGGCTCCCCTAAGTATGTTTACCAATACCCCCTTGCATTTTTATTTTATTATTCCATTCTGTAAATATTTAATAAGTATAATATATTCAGTGAAAATTGCATGCTGGACCCTGAACATAGCCATTATTACAAGTAGGTCTTTATGCCTCATGTGTTATAAAACATACAAATCTTAAAAATAAAATACTTATAAAAATTAGCAAAAAATAAAGAAAAAACTAAAAATGTAGCCTTTTGTTTCTGATTTTTTATATTTTTATATTATCTATGAAAAATAGTTTTGAATGATTTTTAAACTTGTATATATTTATTAAACTCAAAACAATTCTCCAAAATAACCAAAAATAGTGAAAAATACAAAAAACCATAAAAATATTTTATTTTATGAAATTTGAATATAATTTAACTTATTTATAAATATAGATATCTATATTATATATTATATTCATATTACTTATATGATATCTATATTGTCTATATTATTATATATAATTTATATCTTATATTTAAAAATAAAAAAGGAATTAAAATTTTAAAAATTTAAAAACAATTCAATATTAAAAATTTAAAAATAAAAAGCAATTTAAAAATCATAAAAATAAATATAATTAAAACCCCAAATCAAAAAAGAAAAAAGTAACAAAATACAAACATAATTATTATTAAGTGGGAATAATTATTAATAATTAATTGTCCTACCATTTTACTCTATGAGGTTCGACACTCTATCTACTTGCACTATATACAACTTTTGTAGAGTTAAATATACTAAATTTCCACTCACATCATTTTTATTGATTTATCATATATTGTGGGTTATTTGTTGATTAATTACATCTTTGAAGTGGTCAACACAATGACTACTGATCTAGCCTTGTTCAAATTATTATGACCCCTTGATTTTTTGATTGTCACATGCCTGGTAGAATTTACATTTTTTGTTGATATTTTGCGATCATCTTACAAAAAACTCGATATAATTTACGAAGAGAACTCATAAATTACGAGCTACCTTTCTATTTTTACACTTTTCTTCTTAGCAAAATCAATTGATAAATTACTAATTGTCTTTCTCTTTTTGTAGGTAAACATACAAAATTTACAAATAGGGAATGAATTTACAAATATAATGTGAATACTGCATTTATGACATGTTACACATAAATACTTACAAAAATGAGCATGGTTTTACAAAGATTGAAGTAAGCTTTACAAAAGAATAAACCCATTTGACTAAAAACCATTAATTGAGAATGTAAAATTGTTATTATTGAAATCTACAAAGATGAAAATTATTTTTTACAAAAACTCATTGAGTTTACAAATATATTGTTAAACCCAATCCATTGACAATGAAATTGAAAATTAATTAATAAATGTATTAAAGAAAAATACCAAATCTAGAAAAGCCTAAAACGGTTATTTGAAGTTGTTAAACGAAATTCAGATTTAATAATCTGAGATGGTAGGAATACCCTTTTGGAAGCACTCGTTGGATCGAGATCCTGTGGATCTCATTGATGATCACCATGGTTATGGTGAGCCCTAATCTCATTTGAAAGGGTACTATATATATGGGTAAAATAGGGTTGCCCCATGGAGGGATCTAACTTGGCTCCCCCATCATTTTTTATATTTTGTGAAATTTTTCAAAAATACATGGGGTTTTTTACCACTAAATGATAATATTTTATCATTCAAATTTAAACTCAATTGGAGATTCATATCCCCTCTACCAAGGCCATCAAATTTGAACTGTCTCAAAAATGCTGAAATCGACCCCATCCAGATGGACTGCTTAACAGTGTATGCTTTACATGTAATTTAAATGACAAAATATTATCATTAAATTATCAAAATACCCCCATGTATTTTTTTAAAAATCTACAAAAAAATCATGAAAAATGTGTGAGGGAATCCAAGTTATCTCCCCCTAGGGGGCTTACACAATTTACCATGTGTGTGTGCATGTATGTGTCTTCCTTCTTCCTTTTTTTCTAGTTTTTTCTTTGGATATTTTATGTGTTTTTTAAATTTCCACTAATCATCCATGTGAGACAAAACAACTCCAACACATAGATACCCAATTACACAAATAACTCAACAGTATAATTAAGGGCTTACATGGATTAGATTGGATCGAATTTTACTTTAACCCATGTTCAATCCAACATTAACAGATTATAACTTTTCTCGATCCAGTACAATCCATTAAATATTCAAATCAAACCAATCCAAACCACCGGATTACAAATCGGATCGGATTTTTGATAGTTATATATTCTCTCCCTCATGGTCTATCCTTGTGTTAGTAGCACTTAATATTTAAAAAAGATTGTTTCCTATAATAGATTTAGCCTAATTAATAGTTCAAATACAATATTTATAAATATTTTATAAAAGAAAATATAGAAATGTATATATTATTGATTTTTTATCGATATATGTAACCAAAAGGTAGCACACAATCGGGAAGAACTTGATCTAGAAGGCAATTATGAATCTCCATTTCATCACCTTTATTATATCAATTTGACCTTAAAAATCCTAGCTAATGCATGTAAATAGCAGCAATTTGTACAAAATAGCATTCATCATTTGTTGCATTTCTTATGTAAATAATATTGTTTTTAATGCCAAAATTATATAATAAAGAGAAGAAAAGAAAAAGAATACATTATCAAAGATATTTTATGACCCTAATAATCGAGACCAAGTCAAGAATTGAGTTGATCGACAAGCAATAATGTAGGGGGAGATAAGGGCCAAAAATACAATAAAACCCCATTTATTTATTCATTCAACAATTCATGTTTGACCTCCATTTTATTCTTTATTAAATGAAGAAACTTTGTACATTAAAGTTGTAGATAATAATGTAAATAAAAATACAAAAATGAGTTTGTACAACAATAATATACAGTGTACTTTTATATACAGAACAAAAAGCCAAAATCCCAACTTCATAGACCCATATCTCCCTAATAAAAACTCAAAATGTATTAGAAACACATCTAATTGTATATAACTTTTCATAAGCTAATTAATGGAGGTGGTTTCATTATTTTTGGAGTTAAGATGTGAATGTTAGGTTTTGGACCTTCATTGTACATGATACCCGAATAAAATATTCATTATATTCATTCTGCATTATCTTTACAAATTCATATTTTTATAATTTTGTAAATATTATTTATGACTTATGTGCATATTAAAAGCAAAATAAAACCAAAGAGAAAACACAAAATGAAATAAGTCTATATTAATATATAGGCAAAATACCTATGTTAATACCTAAAAATAAATAAAAGGGGATTTTATTCTTTATGTTCTTTTATTTTTATACTATTGTAAATATCATTTATATTTTACTTAAAATATAAAGAGAAATCAAAACCTAATAAATTACATTAAAATAAAATACTGTATATAAATCATAGATAAAATACATACAAGTATACTTATATAATATATAAACCTATTTATTTAAATGTACAAATAATATCATAAAAATATCATAAAATATATTTTTTACATAAAAATAAGTTATAAATATATAAAATAAAAGAAAAAAGAATAAAATAAAATATACAACATAAAAATAAAATAGCCATAATATAGATAAATATACCTATAAGTATACACTTAAAAATTAACTCCTAATAAATAACATCAAAAAAATAAATAAAAATCATAATAAATACTACATTAAATAATAAACATCTTTTAATTTCTTACACAAAAATTTAAAAAATTCATTTACTAATTTTAATTAATTATTTACGCATAAGCATGCTATTTTGTCCTGTAGCGACCTGATGTGGACCAATCATGTCAGGTCGCATGTTGACCTGCGGTCAACTGCCTCCCCCAACTCATGACTTGACGCATATGTCGAATCTCGTGATTTCATTCCTTTTTCCCGTTTAATCCATCGATCAATCGACCACGCTTCCTTCAGATGAAATGATCACTTATCATCTATAATCCACGCCCATGCCTTGTATCTCTTGAACATGCGCCCGATTCTTTCCATTTCGTCAGTCAATAAGGGTGCCCCGTTATGTTGATAAATAAAACCTCTGACTTCCATTGATTCTTTGGTCACTATTTCAAGTCTAGGAACCCTCGTCATTGTTCTAGAAGGTCTTCTCATGACAGGGGAAGTCCCCTCGAGGCCGAGCAGAGCTCTAGTAGGACAGAGGTGCACCCATGACCACCTCACCAGCAGCCCTGCTTCCTGACCTACCCCCAGGTATAAGAGATGTGTTCTTACATTTATTTAGCTTAGAAGTAGGCATAGGCTTCATTACGAGCATTTTATTTCATGATTTCCTTAGTCAATTACGTAGGATTGATTCAGTAATCTTGTTGGAGCTCCGGCCATGTGTTTGTCATGACCTATACGTACCTCCGACCTCCATCAGACCGCCCCCCTCCCCTGCATCTTCACCTTCGCTTCTCGATCATCCCCCGCATCTCTCTCTCCTAGATCAACTGTTGATTTGTCCTATCGGCCTCCATCTCCTCCACTACATTGGAGAGGTGACCGTCCCACTCCTTTCACCTATGTTCCCCCAATTTACCATCCAAGGCATTTTCCCTTGGCCATGTTTGCTGTCTGTGCAGGTCGTGCGCTCAACGGGGCCCTCCTGTGCTCAAATCTACTCCGGGTTTGACTCCCAGGTGCCTGGAACTCCATTGATGAACTAGGGCTTTTCGTTGACTCTTGGACACCATGTGAGGCACCATCAGACATTGATCGCCATCAGGAATCTAGAGAGCATCTCAGCATCGCCGGAGAAGCCTTGGAGCTCGAAGAATCGAGTAAACAATTCTTTTCTATTCTTGGAGAAACGCTATGCACCATCTGATGAGGAGGTGGTCCTAGTTTTGATCTCGGTCGTTCGATCATGCATCACCTCAACCGTTGATGATGACCCCAGATCTGATCCAGAGTGCTCATTGTCGAAGGGGTATCTGTCGTCCAGCGCGCACCATGCATTATGTGACGCTCATCCAACCGAACATCCATGTACCGTATATGGGGTAATTTATACATCTAGCCCCCGCTTTTTGTATCTTTAATATTAGGTGATGTAAATAAAATATGAGTGTTAAATAAATTGGGTAATTTGCATCTGAGCCCTTGTATTTATTGCTAATTACATTTAGGTACTTCCTAGTCCAGTAACGTGCAGTCCCCACGTGATGGGACAAATTGCAATGTCACCCTGGCATTTTGTAATTATGAAAAGTTCAACAAATATTTAAATATGTTGTATATTTTTCGGGAAATTTGCATATGAGCCACGTATGTTTATTTCTTTTACAAATATGCCCCTGCTAGGACGTTTAATTTTGTGTATTCTATCTATTTATTAAAAATAGCTAATGTGCTCCTAAAAATCCACTAAAATAGGCACAAATGCCATATGCCATATATTTACATGCTTCATATTTATTTTGCATTTTTCACTATTTATAAAAAATCAAGAGGAGCCGATTTTTTGTATTGTTTAGCTTAGAAAATACCAAAAAATATTAGAATGTGTCTACAAATTCCAAAAATTATCAATATAGAATATTTTATCATATTTTAATTACATATCAAAAATCACTAAAAAGGAAAAAGAAAAAACTTAAAAATTGAAAAAACCAAAAAACTTTTATAAAAATAAAAATTCATTAGAAAATCAAAAATTTTAGATTTCTGTTTTATAATTTTCTTTATACAAATATTTGCATATTAAATTTGATTTGGGTAATTTTGGGATCTTATTTATTATTTTTAAAATTCAAATCAATTTTAGGTATCTATTAAATCCCTTATTTTAGATATTTTTTATTTTAAAAATCCATAAAAATTAGCAAAAATTTTAGAAAAATTATAAAAATATCAGAAAAATATATAAAACATGAAAAAAAAATTTTTTGTATTTTATTTATATTTATTAGTATGTATAAACATATTACCTTATATGTATATATAGCCTTATATCTCCTATATATATTTAAAAGAAAAAGAAATATAAAAATATGAAAATATAAAAAAAGGAGAAAATATAAAATGATAAAATTAAAAATAGAATACAAAATTATAAAAAAAACAAAAATATATACAATATATAAAATCAAAAACCGACAAAAAGATATTTGTATATACATGATAAATGACACGGTTGTAAATAAATAACCATAGGCTATCGATTTTGCTCTCTGTAGATCGACCTCTACTTGCTTAATCACTATGCATCTTATGGTAGAGATAATAGATTTTAACCTCACTTGTGCTCTTCATTGCCTTTAGTTATATTATGAGTTAATTGTTGATCAACAGGAGACCTTAGAGTGGTCAACACACATGATCGTTGTTTCGCCTTGGGAAACCGTGCGACCCTTTGATTTTCCCATGTTTATCAGATGGCGTCGTTGCCGAGGAGCAATGGGCGCAACCTACTTTTTTCATTCATATTTTTGTATAGCCATTTATTCTAATTTATTGATTTGTTGTTGTAAATATTTATTGATTTATTTTCATTCATTAAATCTTTGTCTATAGGTCAAGTTGATTTAATTTGATTATTTGTGCTAATGCCATCTTTTTGTAACTTTGTTGGAGGGCCTGTCACGCGAGGACGGCTTTCTAGGAGGCCGATGCAGTCAAGCTTTGAGGAGGCTGATCTTCTCTTGGTGACTGGTTGGAGAGGCTACAAAGGAAACACGGAGAAGGATTTAGCCTAGAATTAGATTAGGTTTCATTCATGTATTTATTGGTGAGAGAGAGATCATTTTGGTATGTAATAATTAACTTGGACTCTACTCTCCATGGTGAGGTCTAGTGCCCGGGTGTCTATTCACAAGGGGCCTCGTCGCAGTTTTCCGAGTTTTTCTCACCTTCTTTTATTTTGTTTTCTATTGTTTTGAGTTTTCCGCCTTATTTTATTTTGTTTCATGTGCTTAAAGCTCCTAGACATAGGTTGCTTGACTCGGTAACTAGGTCCAAACCCTAATAATAATGCATGTTCCTATAGTCCTTTATGATTGGATCTAGTCATATTAATAATGTTAGTAACTTAGACTTGAGACCGCATGTCGAGAGAGGTCATATACAACGCTTGCAGGACCCATTGTGGGGGGCACCGATCGGCATCGAAGATCGGACCTTAGTCTCATTTCTGAATAACTAACAATCGGTTATTCACGATTAATAGCAGCTACTGTTTAGGACGATTTTGTCGATTGCACACCACCATGTAGAATAGGTTTAATAATTATGTTTTGCATAGCGCGTGGAGAGAACTGGGAAGCACTTAAGTCATATAACTCAACATGCATCATTAGGTTCAATGGTGAGATTTCCATCATTGAATTGACTTGCATGACTTTTTCGCTATCTCCCTCTTATTTTGAGCGCTTAGGAGTTAAATGGAAATCTACAAAAATGTTTATGAAAACAGATCCAAAAAAAAGTGAAAACCCAGAAAATCAAAACAAGGGGACTGCTAAATAATCTTTGACCTTAATTAAAATCCATAATGGACTTTCGTTGTATTGGGTTCATAAAGCCCTCATTGTTTTCAGATACCTTGGGAGGGGACCAAAACCCCTCCCATGAACGAGGCATGACCCGCTGAGAGACCCAGTCTGTAACTGCCTTGTGTATTGCCTGGATTGAGTAATGGTGTTTCTATCATACGTGACCAAGTAGGGCCTTGTCAACGATGGTGTTCCTACCTTGTGTGGGACATCAACATGGTCTGACGTACTCAGCATAGGCCATGCCTTCACGGGTGTGCATGTCTCATCAGTTTTCGTCCGAGTAGGTTCTTGCACGCTCACGGGTGATTCTGTTGTGAGCGAGGACCGAAGTAGCGGTTTTGCCTATCGGCTTCCTCTCTCTATTTCTTTTGCTAAGTAGGGATCCAGGAAGGGTTACAAGGACCTCAAAAAGTTTAGACTACAGGTTACAAAGGAGAGGACAAATATGAGATTATTTTCTGACAGTACTCTCTCTCCTATAGGGTCAGCATCCTAAGGACTTGTTACAAGATATGCCTGAAATAACAACTCTAAAACTGAAAAGATAATAAATAGCCGAACCTTCACGGCTTCACATGGCGTGAGCTGGTGAACCCAATTTTGCATTGTGTTTGTATGGATCTAGATTAAGATTCAAAAATAAAGTCCTGTGCATTTGCACAAAATTTTGTCACTTGTGTCTTCCCTTCGACCCCCGCTCAGTTCGACCCTTTCTACTTTTTTGCACTCCATTTTATTCCTCGTTGACCACCATATCTTTCATCTGGCATCAATCTCCCTCTTACTTAATGATATCGATCATGGATCATTCATTCAAGACCCTCGAAACCTACATCGAATCCATTGACTCGACTTCATCAAAAATTTGAGGCGATTCCTGAGAACCTGATCCGGACCTTACGGGTCGATCTATAGACTGCTCGTCTTATATACATCCTTCTCGACCACCCAATAAATGGGATTACCTTTGTACTACATTCACCATTGTGAATGAGAGTCGATTACAGTCCACATCTTTTTCATTCACAACACTCTGGAATCGACCATAATTCCATATCCATCTTGCAACTGAAGATTCAATTACAAGTTGTCGGATTGGGGATTTTTCAAATTGCAGATAGAAGAAAATCCTAGTCCTGGATCTGAACACAGAATTTATCTCTTCAGACTTAAACCCCAAAATGGCTCCTCAAGGAAAGGGCAAGGGTCAGCAGCCACCTCCTTAGCCAGAGCAAGGACAGATTCCTGATCAGAATCAGGTGAACGCTCAGTTGTTGACATCTACCCAGGCCATTCAGCAGCAGCTGACAGGGAAGCCCTAGCATAGACAGTGTTTAAGGATATGTTGAATGACGTCATGAATAGATGAGCAAGAGGAGGAGGACGTGGACCTTGTGAAGATCCCGATGAGGAAGAGCCTGAACAAGGGAGGCCAAACACTACACTAAAAGAGACATAATCCTATAGACAACTAGATGACCGAGTGGATCCTCATACCACAGGTGCATGCTCACTTTTTGAGTTGAAGTCTCAATTCTTTGCTCTTCTCCCTTCTTTTTACAGAACACCAGTGAAGAGCCCTACATTCACCTGTAGCAATTTTCACGCATCTGATGTACTACCAACTACCCCAATGTTCTGTTGGATGTAGTGAAGAAGATGGTGTTCCCCATCAGTCTACAGGACAAGGCCCTATATTGGGTCAATCATCTGGTAAAGGTCGTGACGACATGGGAGGATCTGAAGTCCGCCTTCCTACACAAATGTTATCCTCTCAATCGGCTAAACCAGATGCGAGTCAGAATCAACAACTTCTCTCAGGGAGCCAACGAGACCATCCATGAGGCCTAGGAGAGTTTCACAGATCTGTAGGAGAAGTGCCCCCATCACAAAATCCCAAGGACCAGGTTGGTCCAACATTTCTTCAGGGGGCTGAACATAGAAAGCCAACAGCTCGTTGACGCAGCCTGTGGGGGAATCGCATTTCAATAAGGATGAATATGTAGTGTGGTAGATTTTTGAGGAAATGGCTGAAGGAGAGGTTGCCCGCTCTTCATCCAAGGCATATATGAAGCAACCCCGGATCCTCTAGAAGCAAGTCCATATGGCAGCATCTTGTGAGACGGAGAGAGATGAGAGCTCCAACCTCAGCATCGTTGGGGGCCATCTCTCAAATGTTGATATTATTGAGAAGCGATCACAGGACCTCGAAAAACTTGTTGTGATCAAAAAGAGGACATAGAAGCTTGACAAGCTGGACCAGATCACCAAGCAGTTGGAGCTGTTAGTGGGAACCATCAGCTCAGTCCAGTCGGTGACACCATCCATAGAATCTCCAGCTGAGAAGAAAGATGAGCCATCACAGCCACAACAATCTCAGCGGTGCCAGCAGCCACCGACAGTCCAACATGTGTACTACATGTAGGCGCCCAATCAGGGCCCGTCGCAGCAGCAGATGGTTATCTTCGAGCCAGACTTTCTTCCATCAATTGATCAAGCCTTCCACCACCACCTATGATTCAAGAAGTCAATGGTGTTTGGAACAATGGTGCACAGCTGGCCCGTCCAACTGGACACCCCCAAGGCCAGCAACAAGCCAACAAGCAATATAACCAACAACAGGGTGGTCATTTTGGGCAGTCCTCACAACCCCCGCCTAAATATCACCAGCCTCCTCAGTGTCCCAACCAATGGATGCAGAATCAGCAATACCAGCAGCTGCAATATCGTCAGCCACAGCCATACCACATGTATGCGGTTACCATACCTCTACAGTTCCAGTACTACCCTTCTCCCTCTCACCATCAATATCAGCTACCTCTACCACCTCAGCACCACCAGCAGTCACCACCTCAACCCTAAAACACTCAACAGTAGCGTGGTCTACATGTTGAACCTTCTGAGGCAAATCCTGTGAACCCAACCCTTGATTGCCTGGCCCAGCTCGTCAAAGGCCTAACAGACATAACAAAGAAGTTAGACGACATGACCACCACGAAAACTACCATTCTGGCGCAGGTCGAAGCCAATCCCAATAGCTTCAAGAGAAGAGAGCAGGTAGAATGTGATGGGTCTTTCTATGCATGTAGAGTCAGATGATTGTGCTATTATTTTATCTAATGTTGTCACTCTCAGGAGTGGTAGGGCCTTGTCTCCACCTGCCATAAACCAGGGGAAGAATAAAGCTTCGGGTGAATCGTCATCTCCTGCATCAACCATGCCAGCTACAAGGGTAGGTGAGGAAGAAGAAGGAGGATCCATTCCAGCTGCCATCGACCACCATCTCCATCACCAAAAAGAACAAAAAAATCGGAAAAAAATAAAAAGACAAAAAAGATTATCGTTGCCAAAGAGAAGTTTTGCCAGCCATGGAAGAGACACCAGCTGCAATCGATCCTACGCCAGTCGACAGAGCGGAGGCCCCACCTTCCTCCTGTCCACCAGCACCAGCATCTCAGCCTCCAGATTGTACTCCTTTTTGTGACCCTGATGTACAACATATTGTAGACAAGGATTTTGTTGTAAATAAAAACTCTGTTTCTGATTTCAGTCATGTAAATATTCTTTTTCCTGATGCAATAGAAAAATCCAAAAAATTGCAAAAAGAAAAAGTGTGTTATCCGATCCTGGAGTTGTAGACATTATAAAAAATTTGACTATTGAGATTCCATTGATGAAGTCCATGGAGTATATGCCAGCTGTGAAGAAAGGTTTGAAAGAGGCATGTACAAGCAAGCGTCGACCAGCACAAAACAACAGACATCGACAGGTTGAGAAGCACGTTCTCACCATGGCAACTGTTGCATCCATTAGCAATCTCCCAGAGAAGAAGAAAGACAAAGGAGCGCCTCTAATCAGTTACGATATTTTCAATCAAGTCTTCGAGCGAACCCTGGTTGACAGTGGTTTTTCCATCAACCTCATGCCCTCGTCGTTACTGTAAGAATTTGGGATAGGTCCTCTCAAACAGATACGAATGATCCTTCAGTTCGTTGATTGATCCATTAAGCGATCTCAAGGTATGTTGGAAGAGGTTGTGGTGAAGGTGTGGGAGATGTAGTTCCTAGTTGATTTTGTAGTCCTTGATATGGACTCACTGCACCCTTGATCCAGGCTCCTATCATCCTAGGTCGGCCATTCCTATGCACTTTAGAAGCCATGGTTGACTATGGGTCTGGCAAGATCACCTTCAGCTCGGGCAAAAATAGAATTACCATATACATGATCAGTGAGCCCCAAGTCGTAACTGATAAGGGACATGCAGCGACGTCTAAGTTAGACTGTGACTACAATACTAAAATCAGAGATACACAACTCTCCTTGAATGATCCATGGACATAGGAAATCCTATCTCTTGAGGAGGACCTGTAAAGCACAGTCGACGAAAACTCCGAACATGTTTGGGAGATAGAGTCCAACTTGTTGATGCATCTTTTTGACTCCAATCATTCACTCCACCCTGAACACAATGATCCCATCATAAATCCATTCGGCACATTATCAGTATCTTAACGTAGCACAGAGGCTGGAAACTCTACAAAAGTTCAAGCAGCACATCCTCCCACCAGTATTATCTCAAAAGTGACTGATAAGTTGGCCAAATCAGAACTGGAACTCAAGACACTTCCTGCAGGCCTGAAGTATGCTTTCCTTGCGGGTGCATACAATATGTATTCGGTCATCATCAACAGCAGGCTGACCCTGGAGCATGAATCTTGACTTCTCAAGGTTTTAGAGAAAAACCGCAAGGCACATGGTTGGCATGTCTCTGATCTCCGTGGGATAAATCGTGCGATGTGCTCACATCACATCTACTTGGAAGAAGATTTCAAGCCATCTCGTAAGTTTCAAAGAAGACTAAATCTGAATCTGTGGGACGTTGTCATGAAGGAAATAATGAAATGGGGTGATGCAGGCTTCATTTATCCCATCTCCGACTCAAAATGGGTAAGCCCACTACACGTCATTCTAAAAAAGTCAGAGCTTATTGTTGTTATAAATGACAAAGGGGAAGAGATATCTACTCGGGTACCGATATCCTGGCATGTATGTGTTCACTACCACCGTCTTAATGCAACAACGAAGAAGGACCACTTTTCCTTGCCTTTCATGATCAAGTTTTGGAAAGACTGGCTGGCAAGGAGTTCTTCTGCTTCCTAGATGGGTACTCCGGGTATAACCAAGTGGCAATCGCCCCAGAAGACCAAGAGAAGATGACCTTTACTTGCCCGTTCGACATATATGCTTTCAGAAGAATGTCCTTTGGATTATGTAACGCACCTGCGACATTCTAGAGATGCATGCTTGCAGTTTTCACCGAGATGGTAGGTAGTTTTCTCGAGGTGTTTATGGACGACTTATACGTCTATGGTGACAGCTTTGATTCTTATCTTCAACACCTAGAGAGTACTTCAGAAATGTCATGAAGTCAATCTTGTATTGTCATGGGAAAGTAGCCACTTCATGGTAACAGAAGGGATTGTGCCGGGTCACGTCATTTCCAAACATGGCATGGAAATCGACCCGGCAAAGGTGGATGTGATTGCCAATCTTGAGCCACCTCAGATAGTGAAGAATGTGAGGTCATTCCTGGGACATGTAGGATTCTACAGGAGGTTCATATGTGATTCCAGCCGCATTGCCTGATCTCTCATAGAGTTACTATGCAAGGAGATCGAGTTTAACGTTGATCAGCAGGTTATCCTCCATTCAATTAGCTGAAGGATCTAATCACTCAAGCTCCAATCCTACAGCTGTCGGATTGGTCTCTTCCCTTTGTGATCATGATAGATGCGTCAGACTTTGCAGTTGGGGTTGTGTTAGGACAGAGGAAAGATAAGGCGCCATATGCCATTCATTATGCTAGTAAGAAATTAGATGAAGCGCAAAGAAATTAAACTATAATAGAGAAAGAATTGCTGGTTGTGGTATTTGCCCTTGAGAAGTTCAGATTCTATTTTCTTGGAACACAAGTCACCATCTTCACCGGCCACTTTGCTATCAGATACTTATAGCAGAAAAATGTTGCTAAACCTAGATTGATCAGATGGATCCTTCTCCTCTAGGAGTTTGATTTGGAATTCAAGGATAATCCTGGAGTTCAAAATGTGGTAGCAGATCACCTCTCCAAATTTTAGCAGCATGAGCCTCTGCTAAGCAGTACACCCATCACAGACACCTTTCCTGACGAGTTGATTTTGGTCGTAGATTTGCTCCCTTGGTATGCCGATATTGTGAAATACCTTGTATCTGATGTGGTTCCACAAGATTGGACAAAAATCAAGAAGGACAAGTTTTTGTCAACCATTCATTTCTGCCAATGGGAAGACCCACTCTTATTCATGGAAGGAGTAGATTGCATTTGGCGTAGGTGCATTCCTCAGGAGGAGCATCATAGTGTCTTCAAGCATTGTCACTCGCTCGAATATGGTGGACATCACTCTAGAGACAAAACGGAAGCAAAAGTACTCCAGTGTGGCCTTTGGTGGCCCACACTATTCAAGGATGCATCAGCCTTTCTCAAATGATGCACTGACTCTCAAAAATTGAAAGGCACCCTCACAGCGAAAGATTCAATGCCCCTAAAGATCACTCAAATGGCAGACGTATTAGATGCTTGGGGCATTGATTTCATGGGACCTTTCCCCAACAATCAGGGATATGAGCACATCCTTCTTATCGTTGATTATGTAAGGCACTGGTTTGAAGCTATCCCCACTCAAGCTGCAGACAGTCGAACAATGTGCCATTTTCTAAAAGAAAATATCATATTGCGGTTCGAGATTCCAAAGATACTCATATCAGATGGGGGTAGTCACTTCATTAACAGAGAGGTCAAGAAACTAACGAAGGAGTATGGCATCGAGCACAGTGTTGCATCTCCTTACCATCCTCGGACCAATGGCATGGCAGAGTTATCAAACAGAGAAATCAAGATGATAATCCAGAATCTTGTGAAGTTGTACAGGAAGAACTGGTCCCAACTCTTGGACTCCGTCCTGTGGGCATACAGAACTGCTTACAAGTCTCCTTTGGGCATGTCGCCCTACCTTCTTGTATATGGAAAACCATGTCATCTACCCATGGAATTAATTCAAAAATCTTTATGAGCTATCAACATTTGCACTCACAAAGAAGTGGTCAGAAAAGAAAAGATGATCTGAACAGGCTCATGGAATTTTGAGACTATATATATGATAACACATTGATGTACAAGGAGAAGGTGAAATGCTGGCACAACCGATACATCAAATGAAAGACCTTCGAAGCTGGACGGAAAGTGTGATTATTCGATGCAAAGTTGAAGATCTTTCCAGGTAACCTAAAAATAAAATGGATAGGGTCGTTTCAAGTTCGAGAAGTGTGTGACAATGGCATCATTGCAATATCAGAATTGTCTCCAGACACACAACCATTTTTCGTCAACGGTCAACTCCTGAAGCCTTACCTCGAACATGACACCTTCTTGGTCACTGTTGACTCTATCCAAGTATTGCGCTTTGATGATACATCCACAGCAATAGCTGCATCAAAAGTTTCAGATAATGCAACTCAAACTTTTCCTTTAAGATTTTACCTTTTCTTATTTTCATGTTCATACTTCCATTCTCTGTTAAATAAAAAATTTATTTACTAAAACAAAATACTTATGTGTATCACCCCGTTTTGCCAGTCTGCTACACTTAGGATGTACTTTATCCTAAGTCTAGGGTGGTGTGCACCCCGCTTTGTTTCATTCTTTGATCCTCTCCCCTATCTCCTCTTCCTGTCTATACTCAAGGATATCTTACCCTAAGTATAGTGAGATACAGCCTGAGTACGATCTACTCATTCCCACCCTTTACTCTCCCTGCCTTGTGTACAGTCTGCTATACTTAGGATTATTTGATCCAAAGTATAGCGGGGACGGTCGACTTCTTATTCATTTATTTCTTGATTTGTTATTTTTAGGCTTTTCTATACTCAGTTCGAGTTATGTCTTCTCTTTTTCTCTTCGATCTATGAGGGCATAACTCAAGCTAAGTATAGGGGGGTCGTACATACTGTAGTCATAACTCGTACTTTCGTATTTTTGAAATAATACTTATGGCAAAAAATACTATTAAATTCATTAAAATCTCCTAATAAAACCATGTTTATATCTTCTCAAGCTCTTTTTGTACATACTGATTAATAAATCTGGTGAAAATACTTTGAAAAATGCTTGAAAAATAGTTTGAAAATCTTCTTGAAAAAATCGTTTGAAAATTTTGTTGGAAAATGTTTTGTAAAATGTGTTCAACCTTTGTAAAAAGATTTTGTTTGCAAAATTTTACTTCCTTGGCATAAAATAAAAATGTTTGAAAAAAGATTTGCAAATGGTTTTGAAAAATTATTGCAAAAATATTCGAAAATCTATATATACTATTTGAAAAACCTTTGCAAAATGATTTTCAAATGTGTGTAAATGTTTGTAAAAATTGTTTGTAAAAATTATTGTGGACTATAGTTTCAAAACTACTGTAAAATAATTTTCAAATAAGTTTGAGGAGTATATACGTCATATTAAAATTCTGTATACATATTTCTATAAAAGTGATCACTTACCCCATGTAAATTCTTTAAAACCAAACTCTTGTAAATATAAGATACATCCCCATGTAAATATTTATACCTATTTTCATAGCCAAAATCTTCTGTTTTCAAATATCACAAAAATATTTGCAAAACTAAAAATACCACAAACATTTTTTGAAAAATAAAAGAAAAAATTTGCATATGCATCATGTTTCCAAAGGATGGAGATTATGAAAAAGTGCATCACGAAAATATTTTCTGCATTGTACAAAACATTTGCATAGCATTCACATTCTTTCAGGATTGAGCTTGATGATGGAACTAGTCCAAATAAAATCGATGATTGGAGCTTGGTTGGACCTTACTACATAGGACCCTTTTGGGAACTAGATTTAAGGTACTTCAGGTCTATTCAGACGTAATTCTTTGAGACTCAGGGCTGGGTTCAAGTCAACTCAACTAACTAACTAGAACTTTTCACGACACACGCATGACTCTTGTCAATCATGACCTAACTTGTACACTTGAACCTTTTACTTGGCTCAACTCAGCTGGAGTGGTGAAGGGAATGGATTTTCTGATTTGAGACGCACACGAGTGGAAACATTCATCCTCGTCTAGGTGGGAAGTGCACCCCAACCCGATCTAGTTGCCATGGGGTCTAAAGACATGAGAATATGGGTTGCAATAATGCTTCAAAAAGGGATAGTCTTCTGGCTCAAGAGGAAAAACTCCTTATGAAATGCTACTGTAAATAGTATTAACAAAGCTCCAAAAAAGTGGACAGGTCTGATTGAAAATAAAATGCTTGTCGGAGTATGTATACATGTTGTATAGTCAATAAGCAAGCTTGAGCATCAAAGTTACACCATGTGAGCTTTGCAGCTGGATAGCTTTACTGCATTGGTCATGGATCCCAGGATAGATAGCTACACTGGCTATGGTCCATTCTTTTCTTCACCTCCTCCTCTTGAGTTGGATGCCACTTGAACTTAGAAGGGAATACCCCGCTCCTAGAGGAAAGAGTCGCTGGATTGGGGAATCATTTGGTTGTCATTCTGGAGAAGTCAGTTCCTTTGTCATTTCAGTTAGAGAGAACCACTATCACTTACACTGTACAAGTCAGCTTCATAGTCATAAGGTCTTGCGTATGATGTAGGCTAGTTTTGATCCGGCTATTGAGGTGGTTTGAACCAAGTTCTATGACTCTCGAAGGTTGTTGTCTTTTAAATTTGGTTCCCAACCAGATTCCACACGCATTCTCACATCAAGGTCTAACCTGAGCTCCAAACTTTGATTTTGTAAAGACAAGTTTACTAATTGAAATCAATTCCATTTATCCTTTCTTTTTCCTTTCTTCTTTATTCTTTTTATACTTATTGCATAAGTGTTTGCTAGGGACTAGCAACGGCAAGTATAGGGGGTGATGAATCTCCATTTGATCACCTTTATTCTATCATTTGGGCCTTAAAAATCCTAGCCAATGCATGTAAATAACATCAATTTGTACAAAAATAGCATTCATCATTTATTGCATTTCCTGTGTAAATAATATTGTTTTTAATGCCAAAATTATAGAATAAAAAGAAGAAATGAAAAAGAATAAAAATATCAAAGATATTTTATGACCCTAAACCCTGAGACCATGTCACGAATTGAGCTGGTCAACAAGGAATAAAGTAGGGAGAGATAAGGACCAAAAATACAATAAAACCCATTTATTTATTCATTAAATAATTCATGTTTGACCTCCATTTTATTCTTTATATTTCTTTATCAAATGAAGAAACTTTGTACATGAAATTTGTAGATAATAATGTAAATAAAAATACGAATTTGAGTTTGTACAAAAATAATATAGAGTGTACTTTTTATACACAGAACAACAAGCCAAAATCCAAACTTCACAGACCCATATCTCCCAAATAAAAACTCAAAATGTATTAAAATCACCTCTAATTGTATATAAGTTTTCACAAGCTATTTAATGGATGGTTTCATAATTTTTGGAGTTAAGGTGTGAAAGTTAGGTTCTGGACCCTCATTGTACACGATACCCGAATAAAATATTCATTATATTCATTCTGCATTATCTTTAATCATTCATATTTTTATAATTTTGTAAACATTATTTATGTCTTATGTGAATATTAAAAGCAAAATAGAACCAAAGAGAAAACACAAAATGAAATAAGTCAATATAAATATATATGCAAAATACCTATGTTAATACCTATAAATAAATAAAAGGGGATTTTATTCTTTATGCTCTTATATTTTTATACTATTGTAAATAGCATTTATATTTTACTTAAATTATACAGAGAAATCAAAACCTAATACATTACATTAAAATAAAACACTGTGTCTAAATCATAGATAAAATACATATAAGTATATAATTTTTATACCTATTATTTAAATATACAAATAATATCATAAAAATATAATAAAAATATATTTATGTACATAAAAATAAGTTATAAATATATAAAATAAAGAATAATTAAAATAAATATACAAAATAAAAATAAAATATCTAAAATATAGATAAATATACCTATAATTATGCCCTTAATAATTAACCTAATAAATAACATCAAAAAATAAATAAAAATAATAATAAAATACTTCATTAAATAATAATTTTTTTTTACACAAAAATTAAAAAAATCATTTATTAATTTTAAATAATTATTTACGAATAAACATGATATTTTGTCCTGTAGCGACCTAACGTGGACCAATCACGTCTAGTCGCTTGTCGACCTGCGGTCAACTGCCTCCCCCGACTCCTGACTTGACGCATATGTCGAATCCCACGATTTCATGCCTTTTTCCTAGTTAATCCATCGATCAATCGACCTCACTTCCTTCAGACGAAATGATCACTTAGCATCTATAATCCACGCCCATGCCTTGTATCTTGAACATGCTTCCGATTCCTTCCATTTCGCCGGTCAATAAGTGTGCTCCATTATGTTGATAATAAAACCTCTGACTTCCATTGATTCTTTGGTCACCATTTCGAATTTAGGAACCCTCGTCATTGGTCTAGAAGGTCTTCTCATGACAGGGGAAGTCCCCTAGAGGCCGAGCGGAGCTCCAGGAGGACAGAGGTGCACCCACAACCACCTCACCGGCAGCCCTGCTCCCTGGCCTACCCCCAGGTATAAGAGATGCGTTCCTATGTTTATTTAGCTTAGAAGTAGGCATAGGCATCATTCCGAGCATTTTGTTTCATGATTTCCTTAGTCAGTTAGGTAGGATCGATTAAGTTTCCTCGTTGGAGCTCTAGAGCTCCGGCCATGTGTTCGTCGTGACCTATACGTACCTCCGACCTCCATCATACGATTCTCCCCTGCATCTTACTCGCCCAGATCAGTTGTTGATTCGGCCTATCAACCTCCAACTCCTCCACTACGCTGGAGAGCCGACGGCCCAACTCCTTTCACCTCCATTCCTCTGGTTTATTTGCCAAGCATTTTGCCCTTGGCCTTGTGCAGGTCGCACGCTCAACGGGGCCCTCATGGGCTCAAATCCACTCCAGGTTTGACTCCCTAGGTGCTTGGAAGTCCACCGACGCGCCAGGGCTTTTCGTTGAGTCTTGGACACCTTGTGAGGCACCATCAGACATGGATTGCCATCAGAAATCCAGAGAGAATCTCAGCATCACCGGAGAAGACTTGGAGCTTGAAGAATCAAGTGAACAAAGAAGAACACATTCGTGTGTTCTTCCCTGTAATTGGAGACATGCTATGCACCGCCCGATGAGGAGGCAGCCCCAGTTTTGATCTCGACCGTTCGATCACGCAGCACATCAACCGTTGATGAAGACCCCGGATCTGATCCAGAGCGCTCACCGTCGAAGGGGTATCCGTCCAGCGAGTGCACGTGTTAATTGATGCACATCCAACCATTCATTCGTGCACCATATAAACGTATATGGGGTAATTTACACATCTAGCCCTCTCTTTTGTATCTTTATTATTACGTGCTGTAAATAAAATATGTCGTGTTAAATAAATTTGGGTAATTTATATTTGAGCCCATGTATTTACTTTTAATTACATTTGTGTCCTTCCCAATCCAGTCAAGTGTAGTCCCCACGTGATGGGGCAAATTGCAATGCCACGCCTGATATTTTTGTAATTATGAAATAGTTCAATAAATGTTTAAATACATTGTATATTTTTGGGGAAATTTGCATCTGAGCCCTGCATGTTTATTTCTTCTGCAAATATGCCCCTGCTAGGACATTTAATTTTGTGTATTCTATTTATTTATTAAAAATATCTAATATGCTCCTAAAAATCCACAAAAATAGGGATAAATGCCTTATGACCTGTATTTACATGCTTCATATTTATTTTGCATTTTTTATGCATTTGTCTATTTATAAAAAAATCAAGAAGAGCCTATTTTCGTACTGTTTAGCTTAGAAAATACCCAAAAAAATATAAAATGTGTCTAAAAATTCCAATATATATAGTGTATTTAATCATATTTTAATTACAGACCAAAAATCACTAAAAAGGAAAAAGAAAAGGCTTAAAATTTGAAAAATCCCAAAATCTTTTATAAAAATCTAAAAATTCGTTACAAAATCCAAAATTTTATTTTTCTATTTTATAATTTTTATTTAAATATTTACACATTAAATTGATTTGGGTAATTTTGTGATTTTATTTATTATTTTTAAAATTCAATTCAATTTCATGTATCTATTAAATACCTTATTTTGGATATTTTTGATTTTAAAAATCCATAAAAATTAGCAAAAATTCCAGAAAAATTACAAAAAAACATCAAAATATATATATATATCATGAAAATTGTTTTTATTTGTATTTTATTTATATTTATTAATATGCATAAATATATTACCTTATATGTATATATTGTTGGACATACTAGCCCACGGCGAGCCATTATGCAATAAATGTTATTGCACATATCATTCCCTGATCTGAAATGAAGAATAAATAATTTGCATAATAGGTCCCTTTGTACAATTAGGGTTATGTACCATGGCCATCTTAATAATCATACAGCTGTTGATTCAATAATTAAATCATAGAGGCTGGTGCTTGGATGAATATCCAAAGGGTTAGATTGAGGACTCATCAAGCACCGTCAAATGATTATTAAGAGATGATCTCCAGCCTGAGTAGGAGATGGCAATCCTTTCTCACATAGGCTGATATCTGACCGACCTCTTGATGCAAGTCCTCCGCATGGGAATAGTGATTCGGAGGTGTCAGATTAGTTAGGTCAAAGGGTTGACTTAACGAGATCGAGATAACCTAAGTCCTATGTTGAATGCTGTCACAGCATAGGCACACATCCTCTGACCAGAGACAGATGTGTTACTATATGTCTGAGTGTGTACATTTGGCAGACCAATAGGTTGATGACCTAACCAACGTCTATACACCGGTGAGCTGGTGTGCATAAGGGCATAAGAGTAATACGATCTCTCAAAAGGGATCATACAGGTTCAGTTATGAACCTAAAGACATGAGCTCACTCATGAGGTATTGGGACCGATCAAATTCCATGCATGATCGTCATGCTTTGGAAGCACGACAAGAATTTAAAGGTATGATATATGCTTTGGGAAAGCATATGATCGATATCAAATTACAATGACCAAGATTGAGAAACTTGGTGATCAAACCCTGAAGAAGACAATGTAAAATTGATCTTCATCTTCAGGTTGATCATTGGTCTTCCAGTATGCAGGATGTGCAGGTATTGGGAATACCAGAGGGTGATGTGATCATAAATGATTGTATAACCATGACGCTTCCAGTCCGAGGGAGTGATGAAACAGGTCTGGATTTTAGTGACTCCTCTCAGTAGAGAAGTAACTCGATCTTAGTCCAAGTGTTGGACATTGATCTGAATGTGATTCAAGTGCAATGAGAAGATTAAGTATACGGACTTGATTTAATCAAGCATCTGTGGGAGGTCCGTTAGATCTGGATTCGAGATTAGATCTCAACATCCAAGTCACTATACATGGAACAATACAATCGCCCTATCCTTATCTCCAAGTATCTGCGGAGAAGGCACATTATTCTTGAAGGAGTTCAGGAATAATTCATGTGATGAATTTAGTATCCAAGCAAGAAGGTCTTGATGATTAAATGAGATTTAATTATCAAGTATAATACGAATAAGATTCATATTGTGAGAATGATTGTCTAAGATAATTAAATGAGATTTAATTATCAAGTATAATATGAATAAGATTCATATTATGAGAATGATTGTCTAAGATAATTAAATGAGATTTAATTATCAAGTACAATATGAATGAGATTCATGTTGTGAAAATGATTGCCCAAGATAATTAAATGAGATTTAATTATAAAGGATAAGCAGATCGTGGATAGTGATATCCAGAATATCTGTGTATATTATAAATGGGATTTATAATATATCAGAGAGAGAGAAATATTGTAAATAGCATTTGTTAATTATTAATGAGGATTGGATCCACATTAGTTAATTAATTGGAAATGCAATTTACAAATTAGTTTGGGACATGAATATGATTCACATATTTTTCAATGGCATGATTGAAATATTCACAAATTGATTTGGAATTAATTTAGTGGATTTTATTGCAATAAAAGTTATTGCAATTTATTAAGAAATAATAAGATAAAATAAAAGGAGAAAAAAATACCACCAAATAATAGGTGGCGTCACCTATGACTTAGTCATAGGTGACGCCCCCTAAAATTTAGGGTGGTTTGTTGCCTCTCTTTTTTTGTTATCATATTATCTCATAATAATTAATTTATTTTAATTAAATTGTGTTGATAATGATTCAATATATATTTAATTTTATATAAATTAATGTTGTTGGTTTTTAACCAACAACAATCATGGCCGTTGATTGGCACATGGATTACAATAGCCGTTGGATCCATGTGAGCCATGGATTGAGATCCATTGGATCCCAAACTAATATAAAAGGAGGGAAACTCTAGCCCTTGAAAGTACACCAAGTAGACGCCTACTCTACTTCTCTCTCTCCCTCTCATTCTCGTCCTCTCTCTCTCTCCCTCTACAAGGTGGCCGACCACCTTTGTTGAGAAAGAGAGAAGTTCTCGCCTTCGCCATCGACTACTCAAGGATCTCCTTCTTCTTTGGGGCTGCTTTCTCTATAGAAGGATGACGGATTTCGTTGGACGAAATCAGGAGATTCGAGGCTTGGATCTTCGTCGAGGATTGCGGGAGTCACGCGTCTCATCATCGCGCCTGCAAGTGCTGTCTCCGTGGATCGGACTTGAGACAGGAGGATCTCTTGCTTTATAGATCTCGTGATCGCAATCATGCTTCGAGAGGTATTCCTAATACTTTGTGATTTGATGAAACGATCCAAGAAATGTTCTTGTGATCATGTGGTTTCATCGTTTATAAAATTTTAAATTCCGCTGCATCTCACGACTAGTGCGAGTAGTCGCCCCGATCGTATGAGATACGATCGTCACGCTTCCGTGATGCGCTTGAGGATTCTCAATATCATTCAAGTGGTATCAGAGCCTTAGGTCAAAAAGGGTTTTGGATATGATCCATGAACCAAGGACGACTTGGGTTTGAAAGAATCGTGAAAGTTTTAGCGCATTTGAATTTTTGCACCTCTGTCTAATTCATTTTTTTGTCACTGTTTAAATTGTTTAAACACGAAATATTAAATTGTATTTTGTTCCCCATTAAACATGGAAACCGTAGGATCTGAGTTTACTAAAATTGGATTTAATTTTCTCAAGATATGGCCTTTTGAATAAGCATGTATTCACTGTTGCGGGAACAACAAAACTGAACGTGATTAATTTGTTAATTACAGTTTTGACATACCTCGAAATGTGTGAATTATCACTTGGGTTCTGTTATAAATCGAGTTAGCAATATTAGAAAACTGATTTTGCAAATTTTGGATTTAAATTGATCAAGATAAGTTAATTTTAGTGATTAGGGGTCACTGCTGGAAATTGACAAAACTTGATCTTGAACCTTGTGATAGTCATTCAAACATGTTGATGAAAATTAATTGTTAATTTTCTGAAATTGGTTATTGATAAATATTTGTGAAATGTTTAAAGATGATAATCAATTCCTTGAATGACATCCCACTAAACCATAATGATAAGATAGTTGATCTTGATCATTGGTTAATTTGAAATCATCAACAAACATTGTTTTCATGCAAAACCCTAGGTCATCCTACAATAGTTATAGGACAACTTTAACATGCAAAATCCTCTTGCTTGAATAGGATTGGAGATTTGTTTAGCAAATCTCCTTATAATATAATCAAAATTGTTTTGATGTATATTATATAGTATAATTTCGGTTGAAAGACCGATGAGCATCTCAAAGTACATGATGATCTATCTGGCATTATCCTTTCCTGAGGTGGATATGGTATCTAGACGGAGAGCATTGGGGTAGTGGGTTGCAACGTATGTGGTCCGTCCCACTCTTGCTGGTATTGGCCATGACAGCGGGTAGAGACTCGATAATGCTGGAGAAATCAAAGTGTATTTTTCTAATTACTAAAATTTGAAATAATACGTACTTTGAGAATATACCTACTATTCAAGTAAAATTCAAAGTTTATTGATTGAAAATTGGATTGATAATTAATTTAATGTGATTAAATTAATTATATCCTATTAAAAACACTCTATTATGAATAGATGTGTATTTCCCTTGGAAGAATTAATTATGTGAATACGATTCACGATAATTAATTTCAATTTGAATAAGAGGTGGAGGATCACATAAGTGGCATCCATGGTCTCCCGTTAAGGCAAAGAATTTCGTCGACAAAAGTTGTATATAGGAGACGCCTGTCCGAAGTGATATATCCTATATACAATTATTTGGATCGGGTTCTTTGCTTCTCGAAAGAGTAAGGTCGTATACGTAGTGACCCTGATATCGGGTCCTCATATTATTGGGGCGATATTGGATTGTGTATAGCGAGTATTAAGCCTGTTGACGGTTGGTCAATTAGCAACGGGTCAACATCACCTTAGGGGTGGTGGGCTCGGGTGTTAAAGACCGAATTGAGAAATGCAAGTTGGAGTTACAAGGTGGAATGTGTTCCCGCTTCTTTTTATCGGAGTCGCAGGTTCTCATATTATTGGTATGTGACAAAGATAGGAAAGGAGATCCCAGATCTTGCTAGAGATATAATGGTAAGAATATCTCTTACATTAAAAGTGATTAAGGGAATGAACTTTCATTGTTGACAAGGCATGATAACTTTGATATAAAAATTCCTAAATCAAAGTAAAACGTTTATATATAATATATATACCCTTATGTAAATTCCTTATTTCAGATAATCCTTCATTAAACCCACTCAATGTTATACTCAATAATAACCAGTAAAATATTATGGATTGGACTCATGATCCAGATATTGTACTTGCAATTGGACACATAATGTATGTGGTTGCAATGTGCAAGTTTCCTCAACATAATGAGGAGTGACAATTAAATAAGACAATAAGACATCACCTTAGGGTTCTTATGTCTCTATAGTCTTGATCTTTCATCGAGTGTACTTTGGTAGTGACATGTCGATGATGATCGCAATTGTCAAATAATCCTTATAAAATCTAAGAAGATGTTCTGGCATACATATGTGCTCTATACATTTAATCATGAATGACATGGTTCTCTGCATATGCAGAATGGTGGCTCGAAAAGAGATGATGTATTCAAAATATTTGAATACCTATCTGAACCAATGTTTTAGGAGTCTAGATGGATGTAGACATGATGAGTGTCATCATTCTACTGTCTATACTCTAGTCATTCATGAAGCTTCATAATATTCATATTGTATGAATTTAATGAAGCATGTATAAATGTTGAAATGCTCTTACATTGAATTCTTTTGAATTTAACATAAGAGATCCTTAGTCTTAAGCAATGGTTGTTTATAGATGAAGGGAGCACAGTGGAAGCATGGGTCAGGCCCAAGATGAGAAGGATAGTGAAAGAGTTTATCATACTTCTATGACTTCCATATGACATCCAGTGAGTTGGATGAATGCCTATACTGCAATAAGTTGTGTTGATAGTATGACTATCAAGTCTGTCTAGAATCCTTAGAGAAGGACTCAGATAGTGCATCGTAATAATCTATATCTACATTTGATCATTGAAATTGACTTGCTTATTTGATAAGATAAAGTCTAATAATTGTATCTCAATTTTCTAACAACACTTGCAATGTGTTGCACATGTTTTAGAAGACTGGAAAAATTTGATCTTAAGGTTTATAGTTATCCACAAGGATATTGATGCAATTGTTGCAACAATGTCTGTTGGATTGATAGACTTCTTAATTTTAGTGGGAGAGCTTTAGTCTTAGAGAATGTCTCTATGACCTAGATATTAGAATACACTCATTGTTTGTTTCTAAATATTGGAAATGAACATGAATTCTGGAATAAACCTATCATAAAAAGTTATGATGGATATATTTCATATAGTAATCTAACATCTGGTGGGCTCTACTAAATTAGAAATTTAATGAATGGTTCATTAAGATTTATAATACTGAAAGTTAAACCTTATAAAATCAATAGGAGGATAAAGATCATTTTACAATGATTTAGCATCAAGTTTTGGACATATGCCTGTTGATTTGATCAATAGACAAGTAAGAGATGGAACTTTAGAATGTCTAAAATTTTAAATCTTACATACTTATGAATATTGTATTCAAAGTAAAATGTCCAATACACCCTTATTTTGGGAAAGGTGTAAGAAGTCAAGGTATTCAAGATCTCATACATATTGATGTATGTGGATCATCTATATCATAATAAACATTGTGGATATGTGATATCTATTGATGATTATGTATGATATGAGATTTCTTCTCTTCACCAAAGAAAACTTTGAAATGTTCAAAGATTTTACAATTTTGGTTTAGAACCAAAGTTTGAAGGAAGATTAAATGAATTTGATCTAACCAAGGTAGCAAGTACCTATTAGATGAATTCATGGTATACCTTATAGAGAAAGGAATATCATTCCTATCTCACTCCTTCTAGTAAACCTAAACTCAATAGAGTTATAAGGAGATACAATTGGATCATGTGTGACATGATTTGATCAATGATTAATTTTTGCATAATTACCTATTAGTTTCCAGGTATATATATGTAGTAGAGACTACAATATATATCCTTAATAAGATTCCATGCAAGTAAGTTGGAATTAAGCACTAGAGAGTGCTACTTCATTAGGAAAATAAAGGATGGTATTGGATACCTACTTTATAACCTTGAGATTATTAAAAGATCTCATCTCTGAGAATGTGATTCTTAGGGATTGAGACTCTTGAGAATCAAGACAAAAATGAAGTATAGGAACTCATTTAATCTTGAGAAGATAATGAGGCTCCTGAAATCGGGAACTAAAAGGACAATTAAAAATGAAACACTTACACTTCTTCAAATGAATTTGAAGATGTATTCCATGTGTCAATTAAGTCCGACAATGATCGAACTTCATGTGATGAAGCTCCTGAGGATCATGACATGGAAAGATGGATATTAGCAATAAAGTCTAAAGTAGACTTCATATACAAATATTGTATATGGACCCTCGAGGATCCACCTATAAGGGTAAGACCCGTTAATGTGTAAATGGATCTTCAAGAGAAAGACGGAACCTGATGAGAAGGTAGAGACCTTCAAAGCTCGGTTTGTAGCCATGAGCTACATACTGGAAAAAAAGACATTGCTTGCGATGAGACTTGCTCTTCGGTAACCATGCTTAAACCCATCAGATTATTGCTAACTGTAGCTTCACAACTTGGCTTTGACATTTTCGAGATGAAAGTCAAGATTGCATTCCTCTATGAAAGTCTCTCTGAGGACATTCACATGAAGTAGCCCCAGGGCTTCATGATTGGGGAAGGTAAGGTGTGAAAGCTAAAGAAATCCATCTATGGACTCAAATAAGCTTCTTGTTGTTGGAACATACGATTTGAAGAAATTATAAATGTTATAATTTCAGATATAATCTTGGTGTACCATGTGAAGCTTAGTGGGAGTACCATTGTGTTCATTATGATAAATGTAGATAATATCCTAATCATTTGGAATGATATAAGGATGATAATAAGTGTTTTATAGACTGGCTATTCCATATCTTGAAATCTGATTTCAAGGATACCTCTTGAATCTTAGTTCTGAAATGTTCAGAATAAAAAAAGAGAGGGTATTGGGACTGTCACACTTGTAGTACACCTTGGACATGTTCCATTTTTCTGGAAATTCCAAGGAAGGCTTTCTTACCTTAAGATTTGGTACTGACCTATCTAAAGGGATAACACCTCAAAGAGTTGAGGAAGTGAATGCTAGAACTGCTTGCACTTGTGCATCAGTTATGAGAAGCTGACTGTGTGCTAGATGTGTACAAAAGCCAGATATCTGCCATGCAGTGGGAGTAGTAAATTGTTACTAATCCTACTATGGAGAGAAAACACTTGATTGAAGGAATAACAAAATCTTCAAAGATGACAAGGATTTAGAGATAGTGATCTCTAAGTCTTATCTTCAAGAAATTAGGACTTTTAGATGGAGATCTAGAAGGTGTTAACTGTGAATACCTTAGGAGATAGAGATCTCCAGGGATAAGGGTATTCTGATAACGAGAATAGAAATTACATACTGGTTATAATAATAATTTTTGAGCTGTAGTGTCAAGGACACTATGACTGACAAGATTGAGTATTGGTTGCATTAGATGCAACATCCGCATTGGATGCGAGCACTGTTACTGGGGATATGCAAGTAGCGTAAAAGGACTTGGCGTAGTCTCGCGGGAACAGAGTGACTGATCAGCTTACCTAGCTATTTTCTAAATAACCTATGATTGTCACATAAGTGTGGGTTTAACTGATTAGCCCATTAATGGATCTTTGGGCTAGTGGGAGATTGTTGGACATGCGAGCCCACGACGAGCCATTATGCAATAAATGTTATTGCACATATCATTCCCTGATCTGAAATGAAGAATAAAAAATTTGCATAATAGGTCCCTCTATACAATTAGGGTTATGTACCATGGCCATCTTAATAATCATACAGTTGTTGATTCAATAATTGAATCATAGAGGCTGGTGTTTGTATGAATATCAAAAGGGTTAGATTGAGGACTCATCAAGCACCGTCAAATGATTATTAAGATATGATCTCCAGCCTGAGTAGGAGATGGCAATCCTTTCTCACATAGGCTGATATCTGACCGACCTCTTGATGCAGGTCCTCTGCATGGGAATAGTGATTCGGAGGTGTCAGATTAGTTAGGTCAAAGGGTTGACTTAACGAGATCGAGATAACCTAAGTCCTATGTTGAATGCTGTCACAGCATAGGCACACATCCTCTGACCAGAGACAGATGTGTTACTATATGTCTGAGTGTGTACATTTGGCAGACCAATAGGTTGATGACCTAACCAAGGTCTATACACCGACGAGCTGGTGTGCATGTAAGGGCATATGAGTAATACGATCTCTCAAAATGGATCATATTGGTTCACTTATGAACCAGAAGACATGAGCTCACTCATGAGGTATTGGGACCGATCAAATTCCATCCATGGTCGTCATGCTTTGGAAGCATGACAAGAATTTGAAGGTATGATATATGCTTTGTGAAAGCATATGATCGATACCAAATTAGAATGACCAAGATTGAGAAACTTGGTGATCAAACTATGAAGAAGACAATGTAAAATTGATCTTCATCTTGAGGTTGATCATTGGTCTTCCAGTATGCAGGATGTGCAGGTATTGGGAATACCTGAGGGTGATATAATCATAAACGATTGTATAACCATGATGCTTCCAGTCCGAGGGAGTGATGAAATAGGTCTGGATTTTAGTGACTCCTCTCAGTAGAGAAGTAACTTGATCTTAGTCCAAGTGTTGGACATTGATCTGAATGTGATTCAGAAGCAATGAGAATATTACGTATACGGACTTGATTTAATCAAGCATCTGTGGGAGGTCTGTTAGATCTGGATTTGAGATTAGATCTCAACATCCAAGTCACTATGCATGGAACAATACAATCGTCATGTCCTTATCTCCAAGTATCTGCGGAGAAGGCACATTATTATTGAAGGAGTTCAAGAATAATTCATGTGATGAATTTAGTATCCAAGCAAGAAGGTCTTGATGATTAAATGAGATTTAATTATCAAGTATAATATGAATAAGATTCATATTGTGAGAATGATTGTCTAAGATAATTAAATGAGATTTAATTATCAAGTATAATATGAACAAGATTCATATTGTGAGAATGACTGTCTAGGATAATTAAATGAGATTTAATTATCAAGTACAATATGAATGAGATTCATGTTGTGAAAATGATTGCCCAAGATAATTAAATGAGATTTAATTATCAAGGATAATCAGATCGTGGATAGTGATATCCAGAATATCTGTGTATATAATAAATGGGATTTATAATATATCAGAGAGAGAGAGAGAAATATTGTAAATAGCATTTGTTAATTATTAATGTGGATTGGATCCAAATTAGTTAATTAATTGGAAATGCAATTTACAAATTAGTTTGGGATGTGAGGGTGGTTTGTTGCCTCTCTTTTTTTGTTATCATATTATCTCTTAATAATTAATTTATATTAATTAAATTGTGTTGATAATAATTCAACATATATTTAATTTAATATAAATTAATGTTGTTGGTTTTTAACCAACAACAATCATGGTCGTTGATTGGCACATGGATTACAATAGCCGTTGGATCCATGTGAGCCATGGATTGAGATCCATTGGATCCCAAACTAATATATAAGGAGGGAAACCCTAGCCCTTGAAAGTACACTAAGTAGACGCCCACTCTACTTCTCTCTCTCCCTATCATTCTCGTCCTCTCTCTCTCTCCCTCTCTACAAGGTGGCCGACCACCTTTGTTGAGAAAGAGAGAAGTTCTCGCCTTCGCTATCGACTACTCGAGGATCTCCTTCTTCTTTGGGGCTGCTTGCTCTAGAGGAGGACGACGGATTTCGTTGGACGAAATCAGGAGATTCGAGGCTTGGATCTTCGTCGAGGATTGCGGGAGTCACGCGTCTCATCATCGCGCCTGCAAGTGCTGTCTCTGTGGATCGGACTTGAGACAGGATGATCTCTTGCTTTAGAGATCTTGTGATCGCAATCACGCTTCGAGAGGTATTCCTAATACTTCATGGTTTGATTAAATGATCTAAGAAATGTTCTTGTGATCATGTAGTTTCATCGTTTATAAAATTTTAAATTCCGTTGCATCTCGCGACTAGTGCGACTAGTCGCTCCGATAGTATGAGATACGATCGTCACGCTTCCGTGATGCGCTTGAGGATTCTCAATATCCTTCATATATAGCCTTATATCTCCTATATATATTTAAAAGAAAAAGAAATATAAAAAGGGATTTTATCACTTGTGCCCCTCCAAGATATCACAATATCAGTTATGCCCCTATCTTTTTGGTAATATCAGTTGTGCCCCTCACTTCTTGCTATTTTATCACTTGTACCCCTCGGGTTAGTGATCGTCCATCCACAGTGCAAACGGACGTTAACTTTGAGGACATAAGCAGAATTAATTAAAAAAAGAAGGTTATGTGGTACCCTCTTCCTCATCCTCTTCTTCTTCCTCCTCCTCCAACCTCCTCCTCCTCCTCCAACCTCCTCCTCCCTCTCCGCCCCCGCCCCTGCCCCGTACCGCCCAGCTCCGCCCCGAGCTCCCCTCCCCGCCGCCGCCCCCTGCCACCCTCCGCCCCAGCCTCCAGGCCGCCCCGACCTCCCCCTACCCCCTGCGCCCCCTCCCCGGCGCCGCCCCCTGCCGCCCTCCGCCCCAGCCTCCAGGCCGCCCCGACCTCCCTACGACCCCTCCCCGGCGCCGCCCCCTGGCGCCCCCCGCCCCAGCCTCCAGGCCGCATCTCCTCCCCCATCCCCCCATCCCCCATCCCGTACCTCCCCCTCCCCCCGCGCCCCCGCCCCAACACCTCCCCGCACCTCCCCCTCCCCCCCGTGCGCCTGCACCTGCGTGAGCCCGACGTTCCCAAGCCTTCCCACCATCTCCCTGCCCGAGCACCTCTCCCTCCTCCCCAAGGTCATCCCCCCGCCCGGGCGCCTCCCCCTCCGCCCCGAGGTCTTCCCCTCTGCCCCCGCACGCTTCTCCCCTGCCGCGAGTTCCTCCGCCCCGCCCCTACACCTCCACCCAGCCTTGGCGCCTCCCCCTCCGCCCCGAGGTCTTCCCCTCTGCCCCAGCACGCTTCTCCCCTGCTGTGAGGTCCTCCGCCCGCCCCCAAACCTCCACCCAGCCTGGGCGCCTCCCCCCTCCGCCCCGAGGTCTTCCCCTCTGCCCGTGCACACCTCTCCTGTGCCGCGAGGACCTCTGCCTGCCCCCACACCTCCACCCATCCTGGGCGGTGCCCCTGCACGCCCCGCCCCCCGAGCTTCTCCCCCTCCGCCGACGGTGCCCCTTCGTCGCATCGCCCTCCAAAGCCCGCGGGTTCCAGACTGCAACTGTCGCACCCCCGCGACTCCAGCGGCGCCGCCAACCTCCTCAGATCCTCTGATTTTATTCTGACCATAATACCCTTCTTAACCGTACCATGGTTTGAATAAACCATGGCTATTTTAATTTTTTGACGGTCAATCTGACGGAAGGGCACAAGTGATGACGGAGCAAGAAGTGAGGGGCACAACTGATATTACCAAAAAGATAGGGGCATAACTGATATTGCGATATCTCGGAGGGGCACAAGTGATAAAATCCCATATAAAAAAGGAAAAATATAAAATGATAAAATTTAAAAATAAATCCAAAATTATAAAACAAAACAAAAATAAAAAATATATAAAATCAAAACCCACAAAAAGATATATGTATATACATGATAAATGGCACGTTTGTAAATAAATAAGCATAGGCTATCTGTTTTGCTCTCTTTGGATCGACCTCTACATGCTTAATCACTATGCATCTTATGGTAGAGATCATAAATTCTAACCTCACTTGTGTTATTCATTGCCTTTATTTACATTGTGGGTTAATTGCTGATCAAGAGGGGACCTTAGATTGGTCAACACACACGACCGCGGTTTCACCTTGTGAAACCGCGCGACCCTTTGATTTTCCCCTGTTTATCAGGCAACAATATCAACATATGTTGTATGCTTTGCATTTTATGGCTAGAAAATGTGATGGGAAAGAGAATTGTATCCAGCATCTCCAAAGATCGAATAAAAGCCAATGAAGGTGACTTTAGGAGCATATGTAATTGATCTAAGTTGAAGTAAGCTGTACTCGAGAAGGAGATGCAATGTCCAAATGTCTGCATAGTTAATTTGCCACTTCACTAAGGTGGACGCGGGTGTAATTTATAAAGTAGGATAAGAAAGAAGGTTGTAAATTTTAATAATTATCGTGTATAATATTAACAGATTTGATTGGTTCGGATTTTGATAGCGATCCAATCGATCCATAATTTAACGGATTTTCAAAATCTCAACCCAATCCATTAGAATGACAAAACCAAACCAATCTAATCCAATCCATATAAGATTCGATCAAATTACAGATTTTATCAGACCCAACACACTCCTAAATATGAAATACATTATAAATAATGCATAGATTTTTTTTGATTTTTTTGTCGTATAAATATGGCTTACATTGATCTGCAAAATACTTTTGAAATTCTTCAGAAATTAAATAAATCTCAGTAATACCCAATAAATCAAATGTTGTCTAGGAAAGTTTTCCTTCCCAAGTCCCTCACCTAATGCAAACAACCACTCTATTTTATGTGGACAAAGTTCATATCTAACTAGTTGTAAAATGAAGTTATCGCCAACAAATTTTTTAAGGTAAACATTTTAATTTAAGTAAATTAGAATGTTAAATATCTATATGATAATCCATATCAACTTATGAAAGAACGAATCATTACCCCATTCCCACACCTCCATTCGAGGCTTCCTTCCTCTAAAAAAAACCTACCTGAGAGAATGGGAGCTGCATATCACCATCGCATAATACGCCCTCCAATTGGTTCGTAGTGGATTAGGTGGCATGAACAACTTGCTCACGCCCCCTCACACCCTCGACCGGACAAGAGCAAGCAGTGTGGATGGGGCTCAGGATGCATTAACTCTGCCATTCGGCTACGTGGTTCCCTTTGGTCCTTTCCTTATGGAGAGTGTGGAGCTCACGTGCCTTTGAAGTTTTCCAACAAAGGGTCCGGAGTTTGCAGGGCGCGGTGAAATCGATGGCCTGACGCTGATGCTCAGATGGGTGAGTCAAGTGGAATCTGTAACTGATGAGGCCAAAAAGAACCGTTCTTTCCCCTTTATTTACATCTAGTAGTGTTGAAAATTTTGTGGTCAGTTGTTAGAATTGGAGGGAAAGGCGTTTTCACCTTTTTTTACTTGAAAACTTAAATGGGTAATGGAATTTTTTTGGGTCATCGTTTATATGCATGCATTTACCTTGAATAGTGTTGAAAAATAGTAACATTTGGTGTTTAGCAGTTAGAACTCGATGAATAGTTGAAAAATTTTATGGATTATCTGGATGTTTTTACCTTTGTCTATTGTTGAAGATGGTTGAGCAGTGGAAAACCTAGAATGTTTTTGTGGGCCATCATATTCATGTTGGATTTTACCTTTGTGGAGTTAAAAATGAGTAGCGTTTCGTGTGGAAAGGTTAGAATTTGATGAATAGTTGAAAGGTTTTGATGGGCCATCGAGTATATTGATACTATTATCTTTAAGTTGTGTAAAAGTTTGGTGGGTAGGTGTAATTTTTTTTGTGGGATATCGGATATATGTTCATTTTACCTTCTGTAGTAGAAAATTTATATTATATATAGGTGCCGTGTGTATATAAGTGCATCAATGGGCCAAGCGCAAAAACCATTCACTGCCCCTTCTCCTCAATCAGTCCTTCCCATCTGCACAAGAAATCCGTGGTTCTTGCCTACTTATATTTGTCCAGTGAGTTGCAATCTATGGGTAGATTAGAATTTTTCCAGATTCGGTGCTTTGCTTATGTGTACTTCATCTGTGGATGGATTGTTTCTCCCATGATTGCTGATTCGGTGCTCAGAGTTGGCAGTCATGGTTATGGTGCTTGCAAGAAAATGCAGATTTCGTGTGTACTTGCTGTGTTGGAATGTGTTTGGTTTTGTTGCGCGAGTCTTGAAGTTGCAGATTTTGTGTTGTATGTTTTTCTCCACAAGTTACATTTGGAGAAGGGAATCTTGTCCTATCCTGATAACTTCCTAGTCAATTCATTGTTTACGGACCTTGTGGGTTATGACCAATAATCTTATTAATGGTTGATAGTTGGAGGTGTGGCCATTGTTTAATATTGAATTTATGATGGCGATCTTTGCGAATCTAAATTAATTGCTAACTTGTACTCTTTATTTTCGTTTTTATCTATATGGTTATTAATTAGTTTCTCTCTCAATATCGACAGGTAGGAAGCAAGATATCAGAGGTTCTCCTCTTGGGTTTGAGTTCGCAAAATCTTGATAGGTTGGGAAGAAGCATATAGATTTAAGCCAGCAATGCATGTCCCTCTTGCTCCATATCCAACGCCTTCTATGCCATTTACACCTCCACCACATCCACCTCCTAACAGTAAGATAGCTGATTGCATTCTATAAATCTTACTTCGGATTTTCATTGCCTTCCAAAGCATGGAGTTTCTGTTATGATCTTCATTGTGTTTCATGATTTTCTTCTCTTTTCTTATGCTTATCCATGCCATATCAGTGGATTTCTCCAATCGGTATAATTTCATATGGAGTTCAAGTGATCCTTCATCTTTAACGAGTTCCTGTGAAATGTTTGATTTCGATTGCACTGAACATGGTATACTCTGGAAAAAGAGTACTTTCTTTCTCCGATTATGTGGATTATGAAAGATATAGAAATGTGCTATCTTGGATCTTCTTATTAGATCTAATTTTAAGTTTTTTGTAAGTAATTTATCTATTGCCAAACTTATTCTCTGATGAAGTGTGGATCACAGTGCGAAATTTATATAATGGTATTGGTGTGATGAATATTTCATTAATCAGCAGAAAAATAAATAAAACCTGAATCCAATCGAAATCTTTCTTAATGAAAAGGACCTTTCTGACATTAGAGAACAACTGTTGGCAATAGTTCTTGGAAACTGGAACACGGGAGTAAAGCTATGGTTGCCAACAAGAGCACACGACCACAAAGAGCATGGATAAAGTAGCAATAAATCGTTGAATCTTTAAATCGTGTTTATGGCCCCCTACAATTTTGATGATTTCTTAACAGTAACTTGTTCCCATCAAAATAACATTTGTGAGTCGTTTTCCCATACATGTGGGTAGGCCTATGCGAGAACCACAGCATCATCGTGAATATCATACACGCGTTGTTGCACCTCAAAGTAAGAATGTTGGAAGGTTTTCAACAACTTCTACCTAAAGGCTCACCTTATCACAACAATAATTACTTTGGGAAAGATTTCTATTAAATTTCAGGTCTTAGACTTTTTTAGCATGTGTGTTCTGAAGATGTGTATCCGTGTAACGAGTGCTTGCCTCCATCCATCTCTCATTCGACCTGCCAAGTCAGATAGTGAAAAGGCACATGCCTCTATCTTCTTCAGATTAACATAACTTCCATAGGGATAGTTGCACTTTTGGAAGTCTGAAAATATTAGTCCTTAGAATAATATGAAAAACATTGTTGTTTATTGGTCAGTAATACTCATTTACTATTTGTACTATTTTTTAACAGTTCTTCAACTGCTGGTATTTCAGATGATATGGTGTTTTTCATGTAATGACTCTCTTCCATTCTTGATTTACAGAACAATGTTGACTGAATGATGGCTCTTTCTGCTCAGGTACACAAAGCCAACTAGTCTGTTCTGGATGCAGAAATCTCCTTCTTTACCCACACGGAGCAACATCTGTATGTTGTGCTGTTTGCAATGCAGTCACCACTGTGCCTCCGCCTGGTATGCGAATAGAATGTGACAATGCAAAGATTACATATTCACATAAATAATACTGATTTCTCTTGTTACAATATCTTATGTTCTATACAGGGACGGAAATGGCACAGTTGCTCTGTGGAGGCTGTCACACCCTTTTGATGTACATACGGGGAGCAACAAGTGTACAGTGCTCTTGTTGTCACACTGTTAACCATGCATTAGAAGGTCAGTTATTAAATAATTGAAGGTTTGCATTAACTTCTAGATTTTAATTACTTCGTGAATGATCATGTAGTTGTTGCAAAGGATTTTAGTGTTGATTACATGGTGGCCTTGGATATTGACTGCTGTGGCATCTACTTTACAGATAAATGCATTTGATCCGATAGTTCTGATTATCACCTACTTTGTTCCAAAATTGCCGTACTAACCTTGTGATAGAAGCAAAGATGTTTTTATTGTGCTCAACCCAAGGGAAATCTTCTCTAGTTCAACAGAATGTCACTTTGACAATTTGACGTCATTGGAACTTTCCATTACCTTTCTTCATTGACAATATAATCATGGCATTGAATGCATTATGTGTAACACAAACCCATCTGGACAGCTCTGAATTTCCATACATCACTTCATGGACTTAACAAAGAATAAATTTTTTCTGGGTCAGTTGGCATCTTGATTAGCAGCCATATAGCTATCTTGTATGCATTACTGATTCATGTTTCCAGTAAATACAATAATTTGTATTAAGTACAAGCACCTCCTACAGGCCAGGCCTTCTGGTAGCTCGCCAATTTTCTAAAAAGATCTTATATCCAAATAATTTTCATTATTTGTTGTAAGGGACCTTTGGCCATATTCCTTTTTAGAAATTATTATCTCCAGATATTTGGCATTGTATGATTTTTGGAATTTACATATCTCGGGATTCAGTCCATTTATCTATTCCAACTCCTTTTATTTTTCTGCAGCTAATCAGGTTGCACATGTCAACTGCGAAAATTGCCGTATGTTGCTGATGTATCAATATGGAGCTCGATCTGTGAAATGTGCAGTTTGTAATTTTGTGACCTCTATTGGGGTAAGTGGAGGATTACTTTTCAGGCTAACTTGATTAGTTGAACGCGAATTTCTTGGAATGTGTCGTTTTTTTAACGAAACTATCAAAGTCGTGTCTTAAGCAGTTCTGATAAAAAGAGAAAACTTATAAAACCCAATATAGTTATGCTTAGAATGCTTCTGAAATGGGTAATTCGTGCAAACACCAAAACCAAATGGATGTATAAACTAAGCAGTAGTAATAAACTTTTATTATTTGATAGGTAGTCTCTCTTTTGCTTCATCTATTTTTGATAATGCAATGTGCATCAACTAGCCAAAATAGGCAAGTACCAAGTAGCGACCAGCATGCATGTAAACAGTAAAAGAAAAATGACATGATATCCTTGCCAATTGATAGGCCCAGAAAATAAATAGCTTCCTGCAGCATTTGTAGCATATTCGAGGAGGAATAGAATTGAACTCCAGTGTCGGGTCTTTCACAATTTGACAACACATTTATTTATATGTTTCACCTAATCCATGGGATGTTTTTTCTTCATATATGGCATCCTCGTGCATTAATTGCAAGCATGACATAATGGTCATTGTGCTTTATTTAGAAATTTCAGGAGGTGCTTAGAGTTGTGTCATATACCCCCACACACCCATACCATGCTTGTTCTCTTCTGTTATATAGTTTCTTCGCGTTATTAATCTAAGTGATTGAAGAATCAAAATAACAAAGACCGGCTCTATGCTTACAGATACCAACCCTATATCTTTCGAATATTCACAAATTTCTCGATGTTGAATCTTCATGAATATCTCACCCTTTTGAAGGGGAGTCTAGACCGTAGCCATCAATTTGTTCTATTTTATCGGTGGATCAGGGAAAAACCTGTGTTGGTTACTTAGGAGTTCAATTGTCAACAAGGTATTGAAAATTGACACCTCTACTTGGAAGAAGTGGTCATATTCAACCGCAGAAGACCATCTACTGCTTAGTTTGTGGATTTTCCCAATGCCTTCCATATATTTCATGAAAAGTAGATGTTGCAATTTATCAGCAATGTACTGCCCATTAAATCATTGTCACGGTACTGTACCATACTGGTATATCTTGCAGGATATAGGCAAGACACCATACATGAATGTTGTTGTTGTCTTTGCCTCTGGTAATTTGGTAATTGAGTCCAGGATATCAGCGATACATTCCATATTTACCTATTCCAGACTTATCGTTTCAAGGTTGATCTATGATATGTTTGACTCAAAGAAAACATACACAGTTTCAGAATTTAAAGAAATAAGGACAATTCTATAGCCTAGTTGTGGATAGAAATCTATAGCTAGGGGTGACTGTATGAAGGTCACAGGCACTGAATGGCAGGGTACATCTTGTATATACTTTTTACATAGGTAAATAAGCAATTGTGAATGATTAAGTAAAATGCATCAACCATTAGATGCTAAATGGGTTTAAGTTATCTTACTTGCAGATATTTAAAGCAATGTGCTTTCAACTGCAGATGGGCCCAGGAGTAGAGCATAAGTTCAGTAACTGATGTAAAAAAGTGAAACCGTTGGCGACAACTTGCTGAAGGTCACATCGGTTATTTTTTCCTACCGAACTCGAACAAAATAAGCAGTTTCGGATATGCTATATGCTGCATTTTTCCCTAGTATATATGAGATAATATGTTCTCTCCTTTATGTCCAAGTTAACTGCAGGATGAGGGTCTTTATGCGTGCAGCCTCTGAGAGTGTTTGGACGAGTGATGTGTTGTATTCTCTCAATGGCATTGACCAGTAATGAAAAACAAGAAGTATGTGATGATGTCTTGAAAATTCTTTCCTGTGCATCTTGCTATTCCCAGGGCTCCTCGATTTGCAAATCATTAATCAAGTGTGTTTGTTCGCAGTTAAATTGTATGATATAAATGTCAATTGGATATAAAAAATGATAAAACTTGATATTGGTATCCCATGTTTTAACTTTTCCACCCATATCCCAATGCTGGACCGATAGCCAACCTGGGGAAAGTACAGCAAGGCGGAGTCAAGTTTGTAAAAGAAAAGATTACTGCCAGACTTACAAGGCTGTCTATTTGCTTGAGGGATTTTGACATGTGTCCCTGCAAGACATTGCACTTAAACTTTTATCCCTACATTTTTTTACATTATGATCCCTCTGTCAGAGATAGAATAGGTTTTCTTGTCTTATTCTAGTGGGTCTAGGGGTCCATTTATAGGACAAACCTAAAACCCTAATGAGTACAAAAAAGGAGAGAAGTACAAAAACACCCTCAAGGGTTTTGGAAAGATAAACGGTTACATATTTCTAACACTCCCCCTCAAGTTGGAGCATATTTATCAGTCATGCCCAACTTGGAAATAATCCACAGCAGCCGTTTCTTGGGTAAGGCCTTTGTGAAGATATCTGCTAGTTGAAGATCGGTGCTAATATGTGGAGTAGCAATTCTTCCTGTTTTGACAGCATCACGTACAAAGTGGCAATCTATCTCTATATGCTTGGTTCGTTCATGGAATACTGGATTTGTGGCTATGTAGGTTGCAGATTTATTGTCACAATATAAAGGAATAGGAGTAGTGACATTAAAGCCAAGTTCTTGAATAAAAGCCAATAGCCATATGATTTCACATGTAGCTTGAGCCATTGCCCTATATTCTGCTTCTGCACTGGATCTGGATACAACGGTTTGTTTCTTACTCCTCCATGTAACTGTATTTCCCCCAACCATCATCGCATAGCCTGTAGTAGAGCGTCGATCTTCTGGGGAACCTGCATAGTCAGCGTCCGCATATGCAGTGACCTCCGTGTGCCCATTTGCCCCGTAGAAGAGGCCACGTCCTGGAGATTCCTTCAAGTATCGTAAGATTTGTAGGACATCTTGCCAATGGTTGTAAGTCGGTTGTTCCATGTGCTGACTAGCTCTGCTAACTGCATATGAGATATCTGGTCTAGTGGCAGTAAGGTAGAGGAGTTTACCCACAAGACTTCTATATCTAGTGACATCATCAAAGGTAGAATCAGACAGGCTGGCATGTTTCTTTGGGTCTGCAGGGATACTAGAGGGCTTGCATCCGAGAACCCCTGCTTCAGTAAGAATGTCCAAACAATATTTTCTCTGTGAGAGGTGAAGTCCTTCAGTAGTGCGAAGTACTTCTATGCCCAAGAAGTAGCGTAGATGACCAAGGTCTTTAGTAACGAATACTTTTTGAAGGAAAGCCTTGGTTTCTGATATCCCATTGCAGTCATCACCAGTGAGAACCATATCGTCAACATAAACGGCAAGAATAACAGTACCAGTTGCTCGTTTTCTGACAAATACTGAGTAATCAGATTTTGTTCTCTGGAATCCAATTGTACTAATTTCTGTGGTAAGTCTGTCAAACCACGCCCTTGGGCTTTGCTTGAGACCATATATCGCTTTTCGAAGTCGACATACGTACTCCCCCTCGACTTCATAACCAGGAGGTTGCAGCATGTATACTTCCTCATCCAGGTCGCCATAGAGAAAAGCATTTTTCACATCTAACTGATAAATAGGCCAAGATTTATTTGCTGCTAAAGATATAATAGTCCTGATAGACCCCATACGTGCAACTGGGGAGAATGTCTCAAAATAGTCTACCCCATAGGTTTGTGTAAAACCTTTAGCCACAAGGCGAGCTTTTAGCCTGTCAATTTCGCCATCCGTTGTTTGTTTGATCGTGAAGACCCATTTGCAAGCCACCGGTCGAGTCCCTTTAGGACACTGGACAAGATCCCATGTTTGTCTGGATATAAGTGCATTCATTTCTTCATCCATTGCTTGTCGCCACCCAGAGTCCTGTAAGGCACTGTGATGATCTTGTGGGATGGAAAAGGTCATTAGAGCATCTGTATACCGTTTATCATAGTCAGATAAACTATCAGTAGAGGTGTAGTGAGACATCGGATAGGAAGTACACTGTCTCTTACTCTTCCGTAGAGCTATTGGAAGCTCGAGAGGATCATCCGGGACATCCTTGTGGGAGGTACTTGAAGAGGGCATATCATCCTGGAGGACTGAGACGGGTAACGGGACATTTGGAGTTGTCGAAACGTTTCTCCGTTTGTAGACGATGGGTGGGGGTGGAAGTTCAAGCGGTATATCAGTGATTGTATGAGAGAAGAAGCTTGTTTTCTCAAAGAAGGTAACATCTGCCGAGATGTAATAGCGATGACCATCAGGGTCATAGCACCTATACCCTTTTTGAGTGCGAGAGTACCCCAGAAAAACACATTTGATCGCACGTGGCGAGAGTTTATCTGTATTTTGGAATTTATGAACAAATGATACGCAACCAAAGACCCGTAGAGGAAGAGGAAAAGCAGACTCCGTGGGATAAAGTAGAGAGAATGGAGTAGACCCATTTAGAGAAGGCGAAGGGACTCTGTTGGTAAGATGAACTGCAGTTAATATAGCATCACCCCAGTATATTTTGGGAACATTCATTTGAGAGAGAAGTGAGCGGGCAATGTTTAGGAGGTGTCTTAATTTTCTTTCGGCTATCCCATTTTGTTGGGATGTATAGGGACAGGAGGTTTGATGTATGGTCCCTTGAGAAGCAAAAAATGTGGAAAGGTCATTTTGGGTGAATTCCAACGCATTATCTGAACGGAAAGTTTGTACAGTAGTTGAGAAAATGGTTTTAACATACTGAAAGAAATTTTTGATGATAATATTTATTTCCGAGCGTTCTTTTAGTAAATAAACCCAGGATAGTCTGCTGAAATCATCAATAAAAACGACAAAATACTTATGGCCACTGAGTGTACGAACCGGACAAGGTCCCCAAATATCACAGTGGACAAGAGCGAACGGAGTAGATCGACGAGGCTCAGTTCGAGCAGGAAAGGATGCTCGATGATGTTTCCCAAATTGACACGCCTCACACTCAAAGGGTTTTAGTGACGAAAGTTCCGGAAACATCATGGAGAGGGCTTTGGCAGATGGATGACCAAGACGAAGATGCCATAGTAATGGATCAGTGGAAATGGACGCAGCACCCGCAAACTTGGAATCAGTAGGGATGTCAAGATAATATAGCCCATTCTTCTCATATCCCCCACCAAAGATCTGCTTCGTCCGGATGTCCTGAAAATAACAACAAAATTTATCAAATATCACTTGACAGTTAAGCTCAGTGCATAGTTTATGGACAGATAATAAGCTGAGAGGAAATGCTGGAGCGCAGTGCACGTTCGTCAGTCTGAGTGAGGAAGAAAAATCTACAGTACCCACACTAGTAATGGGCGAGTGTGCTCCATTGGCAACACGTACGGTTTTCACCACTGAGGATGGTTGGGAAGAAGTAAGAATACTACCTTCCCCTGTAAGATGCGTCGAGGCTCCAGAGTCGATGATCCAGGTAGGATTTGATGTAGTAGCTGTGTTGGCGACTGTACTTACAGTTGTGGCAAGACTGGCTGTTGAAGCAGACGTGATTACATTAGTATGAGAGTTCTGTAGTAGTTGTCGAAGACTGGCATATTCAGAGGCAGTAAAAGAATGTTGGCTATCATTCACAGGTACTTCTTGGCTTGGGGTAGCATTCTCATAATCAGTATCATAGGTAGACATCTCATAAGCACTATTGGCATTCGAAGGCATACCAAATTTGGCCCAGCAACGTTCTGATGGGTGGTTCAGGCGACCACAATGAGTACACGGGGGGAAACGAGCAGGAGTGTGATCACGACCTTGGACCCATGAAGATTCGCGGCCTCGTCCATAAGTGAGACCACGTCCTCGTCCATAGTCACGTCCTCGACACCCGTAAGGGACAGATCGTCCCTTGACAAAGTGAGTGGATACTTCAGCAGATGGAGGGGGTTGTGGACACTCTATTTCCTGAAGTCTGCCGAAGATGGTTTCAAGAGTGGGTAATGCCCCGGCAGTAAGAAACTGGTCCTTCGCAGATTTATATCGAGGGTGTAAACCTGATAGGAACCGATATACTTGTCATTCTGCACGTTCCCCAACCTGTTTATCACAACATGCCGGTTGAAAAATGAGGAGTTCTTCGAATAAACCTGTGAGCAGCCTGTAATATTCTATCAAGGATGTATCTCCTTGATTTGTAGACCAGATCCTAGTATATATATCTGAAAGCCGCGATTTGGTAGTTTTCTGTGAGTATGTATTTTCAAGACTCTCCCACATTTCTTTAGCCGTTTCTTTGTATAGGAGATTGGATGCAATAGATGGGTCTACGCTGTTTGTCATCCAGGTGATAACCTGACAGTTATCGACAAACCATGTATCAAAGTCTTTGTCCGTTTCTGCGGGGGGAATTCTAGTAAGGACATAGGCCTTCCGCTGGCCGCCAATAAATATTTTAAAGGACCGTGACCAGAGAACATAATTCTCGGATCCTTTGAGTTTTATAGTAGTGCCCTGAACCATCATAGATTGAGATTGGTACAGGGACTTGGAGTCCACAGATGTGGGAGTAGAAGTCATGGCGGCCACACAAGATAGGTAGCAAAGTACAAGATAATATTGATAATTTCAGAGGACATGAAGCTGTAGTAAAATATCACCGGAAGCTGGAGTCATTGGGCCGCATAATCTTGTTATACTGATGAGTGCATGTTGGATTGTTGCTGTGCACGAGAACCGCTGGAGCCGTTTGTCAGGGTAGAAATGATTTAGACCGGGAAGTTCCGGAGTCGTGGAGTCGTGGAACTCGGTGCTGGAGCCGTTGCTGGAGGTTTTGCCTTGCCGTCGTAGCCTTGGAGTCGCTGTAGCAGGCCTGGAGTCGCTGGAGCAGGCCGTCGGAGGTTATGCTGGGCGATGGGGCTGCTGGAGTAGGGAAGGGGCTGCTGGAGTAGGGAAGGGACTGGGAGGGGCGATTGGGGATTGGGTTGGGAGGGATGGGGCTGGGCGATGGACTGGGAGGGGCGATGGACTGGGAGGGGCGATTGGGGATTGGGGATTGGGCGATGGACTGGGATGGGGCTGGGCGATGGACTGGGAGGGGCGATTGGGGGCTGGGCGATGGACTGGGAAGGTCGATTGGGGATCGGCAGGAAGGGTTGGTCGGCAGGACTTGGAGGGTCGATGGGCGATTGGGGATCGGCAGGACTGGGAGGGGCGATGGGCGATGGATTGGGTGCTGGAAGGGGATAGGGAGGGGCGATGGGCGATTGGGGATCGGCGAGGCTCGTGAGGGGATCGATTGGGGCGATGGGCGATTGGGGATCGGCGAGGCTCGTGAGGGGATCGATTGGGGCGATGGGAGATTGGGGATCGGCGAGGCTCGTGAGGGGATCGGGAGGGGCGATGGGCGACTGGGAGGGGCGATGGGCGATTGGGGATCGGGTGCTGGAAGGGGATCGGGAGGCAAGGCTCGTGAAGGGGATCGATGGAAGGGGAGGTATCGCGTGATGGAGAACGACGGGAAGGAGGCTTTAGGGATCGGGAGGGAGGCGGCGGAAGAGAGGCTCGTGGGACTGCTCTGATACCATGTCAGAGATAGAATAGGTTTTCTTGTCTTATTCCAGTGGGTCTAGGGGTCCATTTATAGGACAAACCTAAAACCCTAATGAGTACAAAAAAGGAGAGAAGTACAAAAATACCCTCAAGGGTTTTGGAAAGATAAACGGTTACATATTTCTAACACCCTCATATTCAGACTGCGATCCTTATAAACTTTTTAATTTACACCCATGTTGGGACTTAGTGTTGAATACTGACGGTTTATATTGACCATAGTGTAAATATGAAAACAAGAAGACAAGGATACAAATGTAATCGTAATATTTTATAGGTATACAACTATAAAGTCCTATTTGATAAACCTCGACATTACTCCTTATGATGCGTGATGCGTATAATATGCAATTTAAGCACATTGTTGATATGCCTTGAATCCTAACCATATGTTGAACTCATTTGAAGAGTCATTTTTTTGCACCCTCCATATGAAGGGAAAGTGGAGCCCTTCGCCGCACCATACTGTCCCATACATGGGTTTATGTGATCCGTTTGTATTGGGAGTATTATATAAACTACCTACGAATAGGATTCTCGGTATCTTCTAAATTTCCATCTCCATTGTGAAATGATCGTTGTCGCCTACATCCAGTTACGATTGAACCTATAATCTATGTGCATGTGGTTTTCCTATTCCGTTTGTTTTTATTTGCTTCCGCTACTTACACAATCTGAAGATCGAAAAATTGACATGAAGGATCATATTCAATTTATGGCAGATTAATATGTGTGCCCTTCTCAAGCAGCCGATCTTTTGGGCATCATTGGATAAGAAATGGTGAAGACACTTGAGCCCTTGAGTAAATGTTGCAAGAAGAGTAGGTGCACTCGACGATCACGCTATGTTTGGCAGGCGAGATTATCACGAAGGTCGTCGATGAGAAGACTTCTACGGGTCTATTTTTGAGGCTAGAAGGTTTGTATATGACGAAGTCTCTAACCGACAAGTTGTTGTTAAAGAAATGTATGCTTTTTTTCCGTATGCAAGAAGATACTTCTCTTAAGTAACATCTAGATTGCTTAAACATACTACTGATGAATTTAAGAAACATAGATATCGAGATAGAAGATGAGGATGCTCCCTTAATTATGTTAATTTCATTTTTACTATCATATGAACATTTTATTAGTGGAAAAGAAGAGATAACCTAGAGGAAGTTCGCACGAGTTTGCATATGCATGAACTTTGGCACATGGCTAGTGGTAAGCATGACTCTTAGGTTGGGGGATTGGTTAAAACTCATGAGAAGAGTCATAATGGTACTGAGAATGTAAAGAAAAGCAAGCAAAAGACAACCCACAATCCTAAACATCAGCAATTACTGTAAGAAGTCAGAACATTGGAAGAAAGAGTGTCCAAAGAAGAAATCGAGGTCACAATTTTTGTAGTGGCTCAAGGATGTGCATATTTTGAAGACAACTTGGTCCTCATCATCATAGATCAAAGATTAACAGATAGCACATGGATAACTGATTCATGTTGTTCTTACCATATGACCCATTATATAGATTGATTCTCCACCTATGAGAAGATAGATGGTGTAAACATCATCATAGGGAATGATGCACTATGCAAAATTGTATGGATTAGCTCTATGAGAATCAAGATGAATGATAGAGCCATGATGAAAGTCATAGAAGTTTATGAATGATAGAGCCATGATGAAAGTGATAGAAGTTTTCATGTTCATGATTTGAGAAAGAACCTAATATCCCTTGGAGTTTTGGACTTTAAAAGATATAAGTGTAGCGCTTAGAGTGGATTTCTGAATGTTGTCAAAGCTAGGGTTATTATCAAGTGTGACAAACAGAAGATCCTATATGCCATGCATGAGTTTGGAGTTACCCATTCAATCGCAGTGGTATCCCAAGTTGTGAAATAAGAAATAAAGTTGTGTCATATGCGGTTGGGCACATGAATCAGATGGGGAATGGATACCTCAATCAGAAAGGTATCATTTGGATCTCAAAGGATCCAAGATGGGATTATGTTATTGTATGTTTGGGAAAAAACACGTGAAGCACTTTAGTAAAGAAATTCACAAGACGAAGTGGTTATATTCATGCTGAATGTTGGAGCCGGAGCCCTTCCTGTGTTCCATCCTTGGAAGGGATAGGTATTTCTTGCCTATAATTGATGATTATGATGTGATTATTTTAATTTTTATGATGAAGCAGGAGAGTGAGGTATTTCATATTTTCAAACCATGGAAAATCTTGGTGGAAAATCAGACTTCTAAAAAGGTCAAGCATATGCATACGGATAATAGATTGGAAATTTGTTTGTCAAAAATAAGTTTTGCAAGGAGGAGGGTGTAGCGATACGCCAACCTGTTAAGAATACGCCACAACAGAATGGAGTTGCAAAGTGAATGAACATGACTCTTCTAGGGAGAGCATGGTGCATTTGCTCAAATGATTATTCTGGTAGAGCACTCTGGGATGAAGATGTGAATACAACTTGTTACTTGTTGAATTAGCATCCTTCATCTACTATCAAATGCAAGATATCCATTAAGGTATGATATGGTAATCATGTTGATCATCTTGCTTTACATATCTGTAATTGTGATGCATATTACCATATTAGTGAAGGAAAGTCAGAACCAAGGGTAAAAAAGGGGGTGTTTACAGGTTGTCACGCATGAGTAAAGGGATATAGAATCTGGTCCTCTTTTGAGTACAGAGTAATTGTAAATAGAAATGTCACCTTATATGAGAATTATATGCTTCAATTAAGTGTTGATTATGTTATTACAAGAATATGTGATAATATCCATGAATAGGTGGAGTTTGAATTGGCACCAAGTAGTTATCAAGCAATTGATGACACCATTTTTTGATTAGGCTGATGTTGAAAACCTGAAGTTGAGCAACCAGAGGAGAGGCAACATGGGTTTTTTATCGATTAATCTTATAAAGAGATACATTCACCTCAAAGATATGTTTTGAAAGATATTGTTGCATTTACAATACAGTTCTTTGAGGAGGTAGAGTATCCAAAGTTTTCCACTTACAAGGAGGTTATAGTAGGCGCAGAATCAAACAATGGATTGCGCTATGTATGAAGAGATGGAGTCTCTTGCCAAGAATCAAATAAAGGAGCTTGTCAAGATGCCAAATCAGACAAAAGTTATTGACTGCAAATTTGTCTTCGAGAAAAAGACATGAACGATAATGAGGCATCGGATGTAAGGCACGTCGAAGGGATACTAGCAAAAGGAAGATGTAGACCAAAAGGAAGGTGTGGACTACAATGAGATATTCTCTCCCATTGTACGACATCCATCCATTAGTGTGCTACTAGATCTTATAGCACATTGAGACTTAGATCTTGAGTAATTGGATGTGACAACACCTTTCTTGTAATGTGAATTCAAAGAGAACATTTTGATGAGTCAACCAGAGTGATTCACATTTCAAGGAAAGGAAAACCATGTGTGCAGATTGAAGTACTCATATGGACTTAAGCGGCCCTTCAAGCAATGGTACAAAAAAATTATAGTTTCATGATTGGTCTTGGGTTCAACAAGAGCCCATGCGATTATTGTGGTTAACACAACAAGATGGAGGATGGGTCGTCAACTATACGTTGCTTTACGCCATCAATGTACTGATTGTTTCCAAGAAGAAAAGTAACATAGGTGATATGAAGAAGTTATTTAGTTCAGAGTTATATACGTAGGACCTCGATGCAAGGAAGAGGATTTCATGGACAAAAATCATCATGGATTGTGTTGAAGTAAAAGCATTTTTATCTCAGAAGAACTATATTCAAAAAGTTTTGACTATTTGGGATGTCTATAGCAAAGTCCTTCAGTACTCCGTCCACTATGAATATTCATATTTTCCTTTCTTTTTCTCCTCAATCATATGAAGAGAAACATGTTTATGGGGAAACATGGGAAAGAGCATTAGTAGATAGTTAATCAAAGTTTAATTGAATTTTTAAGTAACTTATAGGAACATCTAACATTGTCCTCAATTATAAAGTTGATTTAGAATGTTTGGCTACTAGATATACAGATTTGGACTATGCTGGTGATGTTGATAGAAGGAGTGTTGGTTTTCCTGGACAACAATTGATGGACGTTGGTGGATTGGACAATATGAGATGGATCGTTGTAAATAGTAAACTCAAACAACCACAATGGTACATAGCATTTTTAATCATAAGATTTACAATCAACCACAAGTGTACCGGCATTTAATGTGAAAATCCTCCAAGGTAAAAACCATGACCTAAGTCTCCTGACTTGAGCTTTCAACCTGACCCACACGATTCTTGCACGAACTTAAGTTCCTTACATGAACAACCAAACCGTATTACAACATGAATTGATTATACAGTCAACTCAACCGTATATAAGTCATAAACCTACTAATCTTAATATAATAAATAAATATGTAATAAAAAATATGAGGCAAAAACTAAAATGATGTTACAAAGGGAGGCACACACTTGTAAGAATTGATCGCAGAACACCAGAGTTGAAGGTGTGAAGAACAGGGCAGAAAACAACTCTTTGATCTTTCTGTCAAAGTATAGTGGAAAGCAGAAGATAGTTACTTTGCTCTTGTTGTGTGTTGTCGAATGAGGTATGGGTTCCTATTTATAGGTCTTAGGGTTTTATAATCATTGGCTTTGAAAAAGTATATACTGTGAACAAATTGAGAAAGAAATCATTTTAAAAAATCTTCTTGAAATAAAATATGATCGATCATGATAAAAAGAGTGATCAATTATAATCAAATGATCCATCATGATATAAAGTGTGATCGATCAGAATCAAATGATCGATCATGTGTACTTAGATAATCGATTATAATGAAAAAATTACCAATCAAAGATCAAAATAGATCTATCAAAGATATAAAAAGATCAATCAGAATATTGCCATTATAATCCAAATGTTAATCGATCAGGAAACAAGGAGGATCAATTGGGTGTGATCGATCATGTCAGAGTGGTTTTGATCGATCAACTTGACTCTTTGATCTGAATTTCAAAGTCAAAAGGCTAAAATACAAATGTATGATTTGATGTATTTTACATTTGAAGAAAATTATAGGATGCATGACTCAGTAAAAGAAAGTACTTCGTCTTATGATTAAGCTTGAGATCCTTGAGTTGGAGCTAAAGCTCCTTTGCTTTAAACTCCTTTGAGCTTCTTAGCTTCTTTTTTACTTATCTTGAGCTCCTCATGCTTGAGCTTCTTCCCGATGCAGTGGCTTTCCTACTCTTAACCTAGCTACAAGCCTTACACATAGGTTTTGTTATCATCAAAATCTGCATGCACGTGCACTAAAAATCTCTCCATAAACTAACAAGGAGAGCAATAAATAGATTATCTTTACTATGGGGAGCGTGAGAAGGTCACTTTACAACCATCAATAACTTTATCTACCACAAAGACAAAGCATATAACTTTGATAGAAGCTGCAAAGGGAGGCATCCGACTGAAAGGCTAGTTAATGATATTGATCTATAATAGGATTAGTCTATCATAAATTGTTTTCATCCTAGTTGATGATCTCGATCAATAATAGGATTAGTCTATTGTAAATTGTGACAATCTCAATGCAATATACCTATCAAGGAATCAAATGCATCATGAGAAGACCAAGCATATTGATGCCATGTATCATTTTCTTAGTTTGAAAAGAGGATCAAGGTGAAAAAGATTGTCATAGCAGATGATCTAATCGATATGTTCACAACGACAGTCCATGGGAGTAAGTTCAAACATTGTTTGACTTGAGCAACAGTTGGTAACATTGCAAGGAGGGGCTAGTGGCGACATAGCTTCTCAGATGATTCAATTAATGGTGGAGATTGTTGATATACCTTGAGCCCTAACCATATGTTCTATTGAATCAAGTTGAAGAACATTTTCAGCACCCTCCAAAAGAAAGGTATGCGAAGCCTTGCCGTCGTACCATATAATACGAGATGATGGGTTTTCTAATGCATTTGTATTGGAAGTACTATATAAACTCCTTAAGGTTAGGGTGTTAAAAATTCAATGCATTCCCCCTCCTCTACATATAGTGAAAATGATTGCATCTCCCAAGGACGTAGCCTAATTACGATGAACCATGTAAATCAGTGTGTACGTGGTTTGCTCATTTTGTTTGTTTTTGTTTGCTTCTGCTACTCACAACACACACTCTCATTAGGTAATTTCTTTACACCCATCTCCGTCACCATTTAGTTCTCCTATTGTGGACAATACTCTGCGCAATGCCTTATCATACTTCAACATTTATATCTTGCCATCTTTGACTAAGAAAAATACTTTTCCGAATGAAAGCGGTGCTCTTAATCTGTGCTCGATGATCCTTTTCACAAGAAGTAATTGAGAGAAAGCTAATGAAAGATGGTATAGATTGTCAATCATCTAGTAGCAATTCATGTGTATCGTCCTCTCTTCGTTGTTGACCAATGGTGTAGTTTAGTTATTTCTTGCAATAATTAAACTTAAGTTTGTGAACTAAGATCGATATACTACTATCGTGGTATTAAGGTTTAGAAACTCTCTACCATATTACTTTTATCGGAGAGAAAAAATATAGCATACATCTACTAAATAAAATTGGGATCTATGACTAAAAACCAGTGGTTACCCTAATAACTACCAATGCAAAGTTGGGCTCCAATAAGAACATGACACTTGATTTGACCCTATATTATCATATAATCAACTCATTATAGTATCTTACTTGCCCCAATATTCTACTTGTCATCAACAACGTGTGCCAACTCATGTGAAATCCCGAAGAATTCTACTAGTTACATGTTAGACTGATTTTGTATATCTTAAACAGACTACTTTAAGTGGAATGCTTCTCTCCAACTAGTCATCTTTCTCCTTTCATGCCTACTTAGATGCAGATTAGGCAAGATCATCTACAGATAGGAAGTCCTCTTTGTGAAGTGAATATCTCATCCTTTTTGGTATTATTCTTATTAACAAAAAAAACTATAGTGTCAATATCTTCCATAAAGTCAAGAAACAAAGCCTTGATATGTTGGACATGCGAGCCCATGGCAAGCTATTATGCAATAAATGGTATTGCAAATCATTCCCTAATTTGAAACAAGGAATAATCAATTTTCTTAGTAGGTCCCTCTGTACAATTAGGGTTATGTACCATGGCCAACTTAGTAATCATACAGATGTTGATTCAAATATTGAATCATAGATGTTGGTGCTTGGATGACATCTAAAGAGTTAGATTGAGGACTCTTCAATCACCGTAAAATGATTTTTAAGAAAGGATCTCCATGTGAGAAGGAGATGGAAATTCTTCTCTAAAGTCTAATATCTGACCGACCTCTTGATGCAGGACGTCTACATTGGAATAGAAATTCGGAGATGTTAGATAAGTTAAGTTAAAGAGTTGACTTAACAAGATCCCAAGACCTATGTCGTATACTGTCACAATATAAGTACGCATCCTCTGACCAGGGACATGTGTTACTATATATCTGAACATGTACATTTGGCAGACCGATAAGTTGATGACCTAATCAAGGTCTACATACCGATGAATTGGTGTGCATACAAGAGCACATGAGTAATACGATCTCTCAAAGGGATCATACATGTTCATTACCGAACCAGAAAATATGATCTCACTCAAAATATTTAATTCCGTGCATAGTCATCTCTCTTTGGAAGCTCGATAGAATTTATAGGTACGATGTATGCTTTTGGAAAGTATATTATCAACTTCCAATGATCTGATGAGAAACTTAATGATAAAATCTCGAAGAAGATAGTTCAAATATGATCTAATACTTCGGATTTAATCCAGATCTTCCAATATGTAGGATGTATGGGTATAAGAAATACTTGAGGGTAATGTGATGGTAAAGGATTATATAACCGTGATACTTCCATTCCGAGGGAGTAATGAAACAGATTTGGATTTTAGTGACTCCTCTCAGTAGATCGTAAACTAATCTTAGTCCAAATTTTGTACATTGATCTGAATATAGATTAGATGCAATAAGAATATTAGATTTATGTTTTGATTCAATCAAACATATATGAGAGGTTCCTGAGATCTAAATTTGAGATATGATCTCAATCCAAGTTACTATACATGGAATGCACAATGGTCTTGTCTCCAAGTATCCACGGACAAAGCACATTGTTCTTGAAAGAGTTCAAGAATATTTCAATTGTTGATAATATATCTGAGCAATGGGAAATATATAATTAAATATATTTTATTTATGAATAAAATGAATAAAATTCATATTATTTTGGACACATGCGAATTGACATCTAAGATAATTAAACATGATTTAGTTATCAAAGATGCGATTAATATAGATATTACTATCCATAATAATAAAAAATAATATAAATGTAATTTATAATATGTTGTTGAAGAGATTTAATTGTAAATAGAATTTACGAATTAAAAGTTGATGTGAATTGGATTCACATTGGATAATTAATTTTAAATACAATTTACATTTTATATTGGGTGGTTGATATTGATTCATAATTGTCAATGATTTTGTTTGCAATTGCCATAAATAATTTGCAATAATTATTTAGCGATATTTTATTGATAAAAGATTATGTGAACTAAGATTTAATGTAATATGATTACATTAGATGATAACTAGAGAGAGAATTTCTCTCTTTAATTTGGTCTTGGACAACACCTTGATTAAAAGGGGAAGGAGGCTATCTTCTTTCCCCTTTTATGGAAGGAGACTCTCTAGTCCTATTCCATTCATGATAGTTTTGATTTAATTTAAATCAAATATGTTAGGATTATTTACAACATATTTATTTTCTTTTAACCTAAATTAATTGTTGCAACAAAATCTCAACCATTTATTTGAATTAGGAGTGCATCTCCACCATCCAATTTAGTATAAAAGGAAGGGTATCCCTAGAATTTTTCTAATACATCAAGAAGAGCAACAAGACTCTGTCTATTCTCTACATGTCCTCTCTCTCTCAATACTGTGACTGTCCACGTGTTGAATTAGAAATCTCGCAATCGTCGCTACGTCGTTGTGCTATCGGATAGACAGCTCATGGATCTCCACCTTCTTCAGTGCACTTGCTCATGAGGAAGTCTCTCAATTTCGTTCGATGAAATCCGGGGACTTTATGCTCAGGTCATCAACTCTGATTGCGGTAAGCATGCGTCTATCCAAGAGCCCGCAAGTGCATCCTTTGTTGGATCGAACTTGAGATAGGAGAATCTCTTACTTTAGAGATTAGCGATCACAAACACACCCCAGAGGTAATACTAATTACTTGTTTGTGATCTTGATGAAATGATTTGAGAAGTGTTCTCTAATCACGGGGTTTCATCTATTTACAAATTCTAAATTCTGCTGCCCCTCACAACTAGTATGACTAGTTGACGTAGATCGTATTTGATATGATCTTCACGCTTCTGTGATGTGTTAAGGCCTAAATCCTAGCCTTAAATTGGTATCAAAGCCTTGGTTAAAGGTCTTGGATGTGATTCAAAACCTAGGTGAATGAGATTTTGTATATCCATTGCGCGGGGACCCGTTGTTTTGTATTTGATGCATATTTCAGATTGTTTTTCTCTAAATTAAAAGCCCATGTTATGCATTGTTTGGATGAATTTTTTGGATGATAATATATATTTAGAATTACTAAATTTGTCCCCAAAATAGTAGCTAATTATTGGTACCAAAGGTGCATAAATTAAAATTCAAAAAATTCCCGCAGTGACATTGTTTTTGCATGTATTTACGGATCTGTAACAAATTAATTTTTGGTTAATGTTTTCCCATCATAAAACATGAAATAAACACTTTAGTTAAATGGGTAATCGAACCAGCAAAACACACAATTTTACTTCGTGCAATTCCAACTCCATTTTTCCTAGATATTCCATATTTAGTGGAGATGGGTCGTATAATGATTACTTTCTTAATATGTTTATCATTCAATGTAAATCAAGAAAATTATAGATTTTACATGATTGATTGATGCTTAATATTTATTTTGGAAATATTTGATTAAACATCAATCACTATTGAACGAATTTTTCATGACAAAACCCTAGTTTAATATAAAATAGTTGTAGGTCAACTTTTACATGCAAATCATGTTTGCTTGATATGATTTGAAATTTAGGATCTCAAAATTACTTTAAGATGCCTAAGATTTTTTTGGAGATTACCATATAGTATAATGCCTGCCATCAAAGGAATGATCGATAAAAATGCAAGTACATTGATGTAGCAATTATTGTTCTTAAGTCATTATGGGGACGATGTCTAGCCTATGGACATGCTAATGAGTTACTTAATTGGCACACTCCGTAACATTTGAAGAGGAAGCGCTCTCTGTTAGCATTACATGTCCGGCCTGGCTTGATCCATCTCGATGATAGGGTGATATGCGTAAATCAAATTGTAATCTAATTATTAAAACTAAAAAATAATATGTACTTCTATGAGAATAATACTATACGGTAATTAGGGGTGTTAATCAAATCGAATACATTCAAATCCACCAGGATTCTGATTCAATTCATTATAAAAGTTTCGAATCCAAACTCAAATTAAATTATAATCGAATTGCTAACCTAAATTCAAATTCATATCATTTTGAGTTTCAAATATTCAAATTCGATTCATTTTATTTGGAATTTGAAATGTTCATTGATGTTTTAAAGCGTATATAAATAATATTATAAGAAAAGTAATATAATTTTAGATTTTATGGTCTAATTTTAATTTTTAATATATTTTCCTAAGATAAGTTGAAAAAACTATATAATTAAGAAAAATATCAAACCAAAAGTATACAATGGATAAAAGTACCTACTTTTTACAAATACTATGTCTTTTACAATTTAAATACACTTTTTTCTATACAAAAAATAAATATACAAATACAATAAAATTATATGAGCTTATGAAAGCGATAGAATATCATTGATGAAAAGGTTGAACACATTATAATTACCATTGCATGTTAAAGCAAGACAACATCGAGCCTATATAGAAAGTTGATCCAAATTAATATTATTATTTGAAATAGATGAGAATACTAAAAAATAATGTAGCAAGATAAAGCATATCTTTTAAGTGTGAGGATTTTCAATATAGAAAAACTAAAGCAATGAAATGAAATATACTGAATTTTGATGTATAAAGGATCAACTTACATTATGGTGAGAAGAACTTGTATATTACTTATGTGATGATAAATGTTATCTTCACAATGATAATCATCAATTTTGTCTTGCAAGGAAAATCAAAACAATAAATAGGCAGAGGAGATCTATCTAGATAAACTTCAAACTACGACAAATGTTGAGAAGCTCGAAGTAGCATAACCATCATTTTCATATGCCAGGAGAAATACCATTATCCACTCTGAGTTTTTGGGATCTTTGGTAGATAATGAAAAGGGGAATGGTAAAGGTAGCATAAGGAATGTGGGAACATGAAAATAAATATGAAGTAAGGAATTAAAATAACAATCTTAAACATTTGATCTTTCCTAGTAGTTTCTATGACTAATAATTTGTACTATTTTTTCACATTAAATATTTTTCCTTTAATTAATAGGATTTTCTATGCATAATTGGTATGTCATAGAGTGCTTTGCGATCCTGTTGATGACACGCCTGGCCACTCGAGTTAAGTAAGCAAGTAATCAAGGGTCGTTGTGACCTGAATCACCAAGCGTAATCAACGAGAAGAAATAACCACTTGAAAGAAATATCAAACAATCAACACAGGTAAGAGGTTTTCTATTTTATTTACCTGGTATAGCCACCAAGGTCAAACACAAGGAGCACACAAATAATATGAAGTGGTCAAATTTCTCAAAATAAAATAAATTTTAGTGATATCTACTTTTGCAAATTTTTAATTTTTAATAAGGAGACAAAATTAAAAAAAATATGAGAAAACAAGTACAAAGATATTTTTAGATTTTTCTAAATAAAAAATTACTCAGAAAAGTAATGTAAAAATATTTTTGAGTTTTCTTGATTTTAACATATTTTTGTTAATTTTCTAGGGTTTTACAAATGTCTTTTTAACTTTATAAAAATTAAAATGCTAAAAAATGCAAATAGTGCATAGCCAGGATTAAATTGCAAATTTAAAATACTTAAAATATCCTAAAGTCATGGATAGTAATTTTATGATAAAATGTAAATCACAACATGCAAACAGAAACTGAAAATGGAATTTTCGGAGTTTTCTACGATTTTTTATGATTTTTATAATGTTTTAGATGTTTTGTAATTTTTAGGGAGTTTTAAAGGTTTTTCAAGCAAAATTAATAATCGAAATAAAACTTACAAAAAGGCATACACATGAATTTTTATAAAATTTTTAGTGTATTTTTCGAATTTTTATAAATTTTCTAAAGCAAATAGAGATAGTTTTGAAGTTTTTGAATTTTTTAAAATAAGGAATACAAATAAATCAATCCAAGAAAATTACAGAAAATATCATGAGTTATGGTAATTTTTAAGTAATTTTCCGAATTAAATTACTAATTATTATGTCCAAAATACAATGTATAATTAGGCACAGTTCACACGGACATTATTGCAAATGTATTAAGTTTCTAAACCAAATGAATAACACTCTTTAAAAATTAGGGTCTGATCTGCAAAAATCCCACTTAAATCACGCACATGGTCATTACACTAAGCATATGGGTATACATACAATTTCTGAAAATTTAACATCCATTCCATAAAAATAAAGAAATCTAAGATGAAAACTACAAATATCCCAAAATACACGTGCTTCAGATTTGGAGGGACTAAAATGCAATTATCTAAAAACAAGAGGTCCACACAACAAAATGTACTTCTCTACAACTTAATTTATTGGACTAAAATGAAATATCGAAACATGCAAGATAACAAGTGAAATATACCCTGAGGACATGTGGTACTTGCACGAGAGGGCGGAGGTGGACGGCTCTGTAATTCCTTGACAATGGGATCTGATGGCGCAGGAGTGTGGCGCAGGCGTACGGTCAGAATCGGTCGTTTCTGCAAGCATCTAACGGTTCTGACAAAAGGGAACGACACACGGTTCGGATCAAAACTGGCAAGCAACGTCAGATCGGACGACATGGAAAGATGTTGGACGAACTCCTCCCAGACGAACTTCGTCGGAGCGATACCGGAGGTACGACACACCGATGAGGATGCCAAGGGGTCCAGTGCAATCGTGGAAGCATTGCGCGTCGAATGGTCGGGTCCGATGAACTGGATGGCTGGCAGATGAGCGAGACGAAGGTGGGCATCGAGGAACTGCTCCGCCTGAGAGGGGGATGCTCCAAATGGCTGTTGAAGTGCCTCAGACTTGCAGGATATACTCAAGGCTCGATGACCGAGCTTCGGCCGGGGTTATTGTGCAAGGAAGTAAGAGAAGCGATGATGAATGAGGATTTGGGTCTCCAGCGAATGCGAGGGAGGGAGACCCTTACTAATCTCGACCCGATGGTCGAGCCTTAGGGGGGATAGGTTGCGTGAGAAGGTGCGGGCTGCAGTGAGGCGTTAATCGGAGCAGATAGACAAGGGTGATAAGCTCCAAACCTCGTGGTCGGAGCCAGCGAACACCGACGACGATAAAAAAAAAGATGGAATCGAATTTGATAAATGCGGGGGATACAAGCAGTACCTGTAGCTACTAACAAGCTGAGAAACTCCAGGCGAAGGTGGGTAGACTGGTCATGGCCTCAACCATGCTGCGATAGCCTGAGAGGCTACTCGCGGTGGACCTCCGGCTACAAAGCGAGCTACAAGCCTCCAGGCTCCTCCAAACAATCCTAAATGGTTCCTCGAGTGGCTGTTACTCCATTGAAGGTGTCTAGGGAATAAAGGGGGTGTGAGGGACTAGCTGGAGGGCTGGCGGAGCTGAAGAGATGATTTAAAGGTGTGGCCGCGGGTCTGGAAAGATCGAGATGTGGAGCGTAACCCTAGGAGGATCCGGGTGATTTTAGGGATCCGCGAGTATCTCGGGTGTACGGTGAATCTCAAGTTCGAATACCGAGGCAAGAGGCGGTCGGGTTTGGGCAGGAAAAGTCAGAGAAGAAGCTACAACAAGAGGAACGAGACCTGACCCGGTATGGGTGGTGACGTTGACCGGGGTCAACAAGCCCACGTGGACCAATAGAAAATCAGAATTTACAAAATAAAGAAAAATTCAATAAACATTAACAAATGAACTTAAAATAAAAAGTGGAAAAAATAAAAATTGTTTATTGATTTTTGAAGTATTTTTCTATGATTTTTATGAAAATAAATTATTGTATATACAATATATAGTAGTATATATAGGTATATTATACCTATGTATTATGTACAAGTATTTTTATTTTATTATTTTACATAAATACCCTTATTTTATATTTTATTTATTTACAATAAAATTTTATAAGTATAAAATAATTTTTATTTTATTTTTATTAATTACTTAAAGGTATATAATAAATAGTGAGTGTAGTCTATACATGTGTCTTTTCCACAAAGGTTTGATGGTTTTATTTTTGTTTTCTTTTATTTTTCTGATTTTTATTTTATTTTTATAATATTATTAAGAACTATAAACAAGGGTGTAAAAGAATAAAATAATTTGATTTTATCAAAAATAAATAAATAATATGTACAAGTATAGTGGATATATACAATACATAGTAGATCCTATCTCTCTCTACTTATTTTATTTTGCGAGCAGGTCAAGGCTTGACTTTCTCTTGGATTTTGGGTCATACTGTATTTATTCTAAACACATCATTCTTTTTCTTTTCCTTTATTCTTTTATTTTTGTCAAAAAATACATGGTAAATATATAATTTTAATAATGCCATGTAGAAATCTAGGTTATTATATTTACAAGTATTTACAGTGTCTTTTTCGAAGAAGAAGAGCTAAAATAAAAGAATAAAGAGTGAGAATCATAATTTCATCACCCCCTATACTTTATCTTTGCTCGTCCCTTAGCAAACACTTATTTGAAAAAAGAAGTGAAAAATCAAAAAGGATTGCAAAGAAAAAGAATCAAGGTTTATTATTTAAACTTATCTTCATTAAATTGGAGTATGGAGCTCAGTCAGACCTTTAGATTGTTAGTTTGTCGGAACCTTATTGGAAAATAGTTTTAAGACTTAACAACCTCTAAGTTCTACTATTCTATGTTCAAGACTCCTCAATAAACCAGGTCAGAACAAGTCTACATATGCAAACTCTAATGACTATGCTTCTTTCCTTGTACTGTGTAAGTGATATGTTGCTCCCCACCTCAGAAATGGCAAAGAAACAACCTCCCCCTCAACAAGGTAACTCTATTTCCCTAGTCTAGCAGCTCTTTCCTCGAGGGTTCAACCAGCTCAAGAAGAGGGAAAATAATAGAATGGACCGTGACCAGTGTAGCCTTGTATCCCTTGGAGCAAATCCAATGTAGCTAAGTCTCCAGCTGCAAGCTTCCATGAGATGAGAAGGTGGAATACATAAGCTTTGCTTATTCACTATATACACTCCGACAGTTATTTTATTTTCAATCAGGGATGTCCCTTTTTTTGAGCTTTTCATATTTTTGCACATTTTTTTCGATGTGCATCTATACAACATATTTACATGGTGCAACATATACATAAGGAGTTTTTCTTCTTGAGCCAGTAGACTATCCTTCTTTTGAAGCATTATTGCAACCCAGAGACTCTTGTCTTTGGACCTCAATGCTACTAGACCAGGTTGAGATGCACATCCCTCCCTAAAGGAAGACGAGAGGTTCCTCCTAGAAGTACTACCCTCATATGCTACCCCAAGCCAAGGAATTCTGCCTCCTCACCACCTCATCCGTGTTGAGCTACGTGTAAGATGTGCGTTCAAGTCAAGCCATTATCTATGGGAGTCATGCATGCGTTGTTAAGTGTTCTACTTAAGCTCGTCAAGATGACATATGAACATAGCCTAGTGGACTTAAAGAATTAAGTCGTTATGGACCTTAAAAGTCTTAACCCCAAATCCTATAAGATTCCTTTGAAGTTAGGTGGATTAATGTCTTAACCGAGCTCCATTTTTCAATTTAATTTCAGACTAGTTTAAGTGTCAACTATGATTTAGAAGAATAGGCAAATATGTACAAAACTCTTTTTGTGCAATTTTTCAAAATATACAATTTTTTATGAAAACTTTTGAATGCAAGGAAGAAGGGAGACTTTTGCAAAATATTTACAAACATTTATAAATAGATTTTTGCATTTTTTATTTTTTTCAAATATTTTTCAAAAATGTTGTACTATATACATAATTTTGATACAAAAATATTTACAAATATTTTACAATCAAAACATTTTTTCAAACATTTGTACAAAAATAATTTTTACAAAAAGCTACTTACGAACATTTATATAAAAGAAAGATTTTTATATGCAACAAAAATTTTAAAAATTTTGTGATGTTTAGTTTATGATTTTTAGCCATATTATCTATTCACGCACTCACACAATGTACGAGTTATGGCTAAAGTATATATACAATATATACGACACCCCTTATACTTAGCTCGAACGATGCCCTCAGAGTGATCAAAGAGGGATGAAAGGAAGACATAAATCGTGCTGAGTATTGGGAAGTGAATAAAAAGGCTATACTACAACGACGACAAATGAAATAATATAATGAATAGAGGTCAGTGATCTCCCTGTACTTAGGATCAAATAATCCTAAGTATAGAAGTCTGTACACAAGGGGAATACCGAGGGTTGGGATGTACATGGTTTACCTCCCCTATTCTTAGGGTAAAATATCTCTAACTATAGGCAACAAAACAGAGGTAAAGGGAATCAAATGAATAATCACAAGTCTTATACCCCCCTATACTTAGGGTAAATCACACCCCAAGTATAACATAATCATAAGATGAAGATGAGGTATTAGACAAAAAGAATGAATGATATGGACATTTGTATCTATACAGCTGTGGAAGAGAAGTGATAATCAGGCATGAGATGCAAATGATGAGAGTCAAAGACCACATCTCTTGCAAAATGAATAGGGGCAATGTCAAGGATCAACGGATCATGATCAAGATATGGTTTCAGGCGTTGACCGTTAACTCGAAAGGTGGATTCAGATGGCACTTCAGATATATCAATGCTTCCATTGTCGTGCACCTTTCGGACCACATATGTTCCCTTCCATTTGCTTTGCAACTTCCCTGTAAATAAAACCTAGCATCGAATAACCATACTCTCTGGTCCAGCTCAAACTGTTTATGGTTGATATGAGAATCATGCCATATCTTCACTCTCTCCTTATACTATAGGCTACTCGAAAAGGCTGTATCTCTCAACTCCTCAGGGTTTCCAACTCTTCTTTTCTCTAGTCTCCTATACTCTTGGGATCCAATAATAACTCAGTGACTACCCATAGTGACTTGTGCTTGATATCCACAGGTAAATGCCATGGCTTGCCATAAACGAGACGAAAGTGAGATGTACCCAAAGGTGTCTTGAAGGAAGTCCGATAGGCCCACAAGACTAAGTCCAAAAGCTGTGACCAATTCTTTTGGTATGGGCGGACGAACTTCTGCAATATAGTCTTGATCTCCCTGTTCGATACTTCAGCATGACCATTGGTTTGAGGGTGATATGGAGTGGCAACTCGATGGTGAATGCTGAACTGGTTAGCAAGGGCATGTACCTTGTCGTTAATAAAATGAGTCCCCCCATCAGATATCAAAACTCTAGGTACCTGATGAATCTCCATTTCATCACCTTTATTCTATCATTTTGGCCTTAAAAACCCCAGCAAATGCATGAAAATAGCATTAATTTGTCTATAAAAGCATTCATTATTTGTTGCATTCATTGTACATAGAATAAGGTTTTTAATGCCAAAAATATAGAATAAAGAGAAGAAAAGAAAAAGGAATAAAATATTGCAAATATTTTATGACCCAAGCCCTGAGACCAAGGCCAGCATGGAATTGGTCGACAAGGAATAAAGTAGGGGGAGATAAGGGACATCAGTACAATAAATACCTTATTTATTCATTCATTTATTTATGGATTTTTGATACTTATTTTGTATATAATTATTCATTCATCAAATAGATAAACTTTGTACATGAAAGTTGTAGATAATAATGTCAATAAAAATACAAAATTGAGTTTGTACAAAAATGATACACAGTGTACATCTTACACTCAGAATAAAAAGCCAAAATATCAACTTCGCAGACCCATATCTTGCAAATAAAAACTCGAAATTACCCAAAATCACCTTTAATTGTATATAGCTCTTCAAGAAGTATTTAATAAAATTGGTTTCATAATTTTTAGGGTTTATCTGTGAAAGTTTGGTTTTTGGCCTTCATTGTGCAATTTGCTTGAGTAAAATATTCAATTTATTCATTGTTCATTATTTTTACAAAATTATATTTTTAGAATTTAGTAAATAATGAATATAATACATGTACATATTGAAATTAGAATAAAACCAAAAATAATTTGTAAAATAAAATAAGTCTATGCAAGATATAGGCAAAATACCTATGATAAGTATATACATGAATAAAAGGGGAACACATTCTTTTAGTATTTTCTTCTTTCATATTTTTATTAAATTGCAAATATTACATCTAATTTCTTATAAATACAAATCCAAAATAAAAAAAATAAAATACATTAAATAAATAAAGTATATATAATATATAGGTAAAATACCTATAAGTATACATGCATATACATATACCTATTTATTTAAATATGTAAATAAACTCATAAAAATTAAACAAAAATATATCTACACTCACAAAAATAAGTTATAAATGTATAAAATAAGAAAATAAAATAATAAAATAAAATAAACAAAATAAAAATAAAATATACAAAATACATGTAAATACATGCATAAATACATTATTAAAATAAAACCATAATAAAATACATCAAAAAATTAAATAAAAATCATAAATAAATACTACATGAATTAATACACATTTTCATTTTATAAGCAAATTCTAATAAAATTACTTATTATGTTAAATAAATTATTTTCGAATAAGTTTCCCTATTTTGTCCGTTAGCGGCCTATGTGGACCAATGAGGAGCCAGCCGTCATTGACCTCTGGTCAACTGTCCTATCGGGACCTGGCGCCTCTGAACCTTGCTGTTTCCATGACTTGCGCCATTTTTCCCGGGCGTCTCGTCCCTTATTTTCGCTCGCCGCCTTCACGAGATCTGTAGAGGGATCATCCATCTATCATGCATGCTTGTTGGATCGAGAAAATGATCATTGTACTCGCCGGAATATGCGGGCCAAGTAGGGCGCCCAGAATTTGTAAGAGCCCTCGACCTCCTCCACAAAGTTGGCCAATTTACATCCACCCAAAAGCCTCGAATTCATTCCTGGGAGGTTCCTCGTGATAGGGGGAGCATTTCAGCAACGTGAATCGGCCAGAGGAGGGATCAATTTTGTCGCGGCGGGGCTCCGACGTCCGTCCTACTCCCTGGCGGCCCCCAGGTATAAGAGTTGTTCTTTCTTGCTTTTTAGGTAGATTTTAATTCCAGCTTTTCCTTCCCGTGCTTAGTTTAGTCTCTTGATCAGTAGAGTATCGTAAAATAGCGAAATCGAAGTTCGCCGGAGCTCCGCTCCGGCGACTTCTTCACCGCGACATCCACTGTTTCCGACCGCCATCTTCACCTCACTTTGTTCCCCATCGCATGCTCCATCTCCCGATCATTTTTGTTCAACCAAGGACCCCCGGTCCTTGCGAATCGAAGCTCCACCTCCGCCTATCGCCGGAGCTCCTCCACCTCACCTCATTTTGCACCAAAGCTTTAAAAACCAGGGTCGAGGAGAAAGCCCTCGTTCCCCTGGTTCTTCCTATGCAGGTCACACGAAGCAACGAGCCCCTTTGGACTCGATTCGATCCAGGAAGAGGCTCCTGGAGGTCCCGACCTTCATCGACCTCGCCTGACCTCTTTGGACCTCCAGGAGCCATGCTAAGCCCACCAGCAGATGCAGGACACCTCCAGCTACGACCAGAACACCTCAGACGTGAGGGAGAAGCCCGGTGGAGCCCATGCTCCAAGATCGAAGCTCGCCTTGTGCGAGTTCTTCCCCTGCTCTTCTAGACCTCTTCATCGCCGTCCGATCAGGAGGGACGCCCTAGATTCTATCATAGCCGTCAGATGAAGCCTCACCATCACCGCCAGATCAGCTCGGCTGATCTAATCTCAACCCTTCATCGGCGAAGCGGTACCAGCCGTTGGATGCACGACGCGTGTCTAAGTGAGATCATCATCGCCGTCCACCAGCGCGGACTTATGGGTAAATTGTAGATCTTCACCCTGGTGTTTTTGTATTTATTGTTTAGTCATGTAAATAAAAGTCGAAGTTCATTTTATTGTGGACATTTTGCATGGACCCCCATGTACGTTTGTGATATTACTTTTAGGCCCAGTCCACGTCACCTCACGTGCCGTCCCACGTGAGGTGGTTAAATTGCATAAGACCCCCTGTATGTTTGTATATTTATCTTTAGTCCATAAAATAAAATTTCAAGTGTATTATTTTTGTGAAAAATTGCGTTAAGGACCTTGAACTTTCTGATATTGCATTTTGGTCCTTGTGGGTGCGGATCACGTGTAGTCCCACGTGATGGTCAAATTGCAAGGGGGCCCTGGCGGGTTTGCTTATTTGGTTTTAGTCCTTAAAATTGCGGAATATGTTCATATATTTTGGTGTTCTTGCACTGTAGCCCCTGCCTTTGTTTTTATTTGCAAAAATGCCCCTGTCAGGCCATATATTTTTGTGTGCTTGCTCTATTTATGTAATGCATCACATTAACTTGAAAAATTCCACAAAAATCATGCCAAGCTCCTGTTAACTTCCACTTTCACGCCATAATTTTGCATTTTATTTTTTTTGCATTTTAATATTTATTAGAAATCAAAAACATGCATTTTATCTACTATCTAGCTTAGAAAATACCAAAAAAATAGTAAAACACCTAGAAAAATTCCAAAACAATTACCTACTGTCTATTTTATCCTACTTTTGTGTCAGTTCAAAAATCACTAAAAAATTCAAAACAAAAACCTTAAAAATTAGAAAACCCTTAAAAACTACATAAAAATTTAAAAAAATCCTAGAAAAAGCCTAAAAATACAAATTAAGTTCTTGTAGTTTCCTTCTTTTATTATCTATCATTTAAAATTGATTTGAGGATTTTTGGAGATCATTTTCTATTTTTAAACCTCATTTCAATGTTGTCCAGTAGCTTAAGTCCATGTTTCCTATTATTTTATTTTTTAAAAATGTCAAAAACATTCTAAAAAATACCCAAAAATCACAAAAATAGTAAAAATTTATAAAAAAGACTAAAAATATTTTATTTCTGATTTTTTTACTATTTTTGCATATTTTTGTAAATATTTTAGCACCTCTTTTATTATGGAGTGTATATATTCCAATATTGAAAAAAATAATATATATATATATAATTTAAAATATAAAGATCAGAAAATTAAAAAACCAAAATACAAAAATACAAAATTAAATAAAGTATAAAAAAGAAATAAATATCTATCTATATATATGTATTATACTCTCTATACATACTCTTTATGGGTGTATATCTTTATATATCTATCTTATATAAATTATATATATAAAAATATATATAAGTACATATAATAAAAAAAATTATAAAACCCCAAAAAACCCACAAAATAGGATTCATACAAGGATGACTCTGTTGTACATGAACATCATAGGCTACTTAATTTTTGTATTGCTCTCTGTCGTTCAACCTCTACATGCTTATTCACTATACATTTTGTGGTAGAGTTAAATGTTAATTCATAAATTTTGGGACTTAATTGATTTATTCTTTAATGTGGGTTAATTGCTGATCAACCGGTGTTCTGTGAGCGGTCGTCTCAGCGACACTACATTTAGACCCTCGCAGGATGCCGCGTTATCAGATGGCGCCGTTACCAGGGAGCAATGAGCGTAGACTATCATATTTTTGTCATTCTTGTTTTGAAATCTATTTATCATTGATTTTATGAGCAGCTATTTCTTTGCAATTGATTACCATGCTTGATTTATCTATTTGTTGTGATTAATTCTTATTTGCTTTATTTCATTACTTGAGCTTATACTAATTCAATCTCTTTGTGACTTTGTTGCGAGGGCCCGCCACGCGAGGATGGTTTCTTAGGGAGCCAAGGCAGCCGAGCTTGGAGGAGGTTGGTCTTCACTTCATGACCAGCTGGAGAGAGCACCAAGGATACAAGGGGATGGGAGTTAGATAGGTCTAGAGCAATTAGGATTATTTTTGTAATTTATTGTGAGAGAGAGACAATTTTGGCATGTAATAATTAACAGGACTCTACTCTTCACAATGAGGTCCATCGCCCGGGTGATTGTTCACCTGGGGGCCTCATCGCGGTTTTTCGAGTTTTCCATCGCTTTCTTTTCTTTGTTTCCCAAAGTTTTGAGCTTTCCGCCTTTATTTTACTTTGTGCTTGGAGCCCCTAGATATAGGTTGCTTGACTCGGTAGCTAGGTCCAAACATTAATAAGAATGCATGTTCCTATAGTATACTTCGTATGGATCTAGTCAAACTTAAACAAGCCTTTCATTTGTCTCTAGCCCTTGTGCCACAGCAAGCCCCATAAAGCGCTATCTCCTAACTCAAGTGTGTTGAGTAGAGGAGGGGTGAGCCAAGACTGTACTTTTTAGGCTAAAGATGAATGAGCGACTTATGGTTCTTCACGCTAATAGCAGCTAATGTTTAGGGCGATTTTGTGCCTTGCATACCGACATGTAGATAGGTTTAAAAAATCTTCTTTGCATACCACATGGAGAAAGCTGGGATACACTGTAAGTCTTCTAACTCAGCATGCATCATTTGGTTCAATGGTGAGATTTCCATCATGGAACCACTTGCACGGCTTTTCTGCTATCTCCCTCTGATTTTGAGCACCTAGGACTTAAATGAAAATCTATAAAACGTTAGGCGCTGGTATGAAAACAGACTCAAAAAAAGTGAAAATCCAAAAAGCTAAAACAAGGGGACTGCTAAATAAACTTTGACCTTAATTAAAATCTGTAATGGACTATCATTGTACCGGGTTCATAAAGCCCTCATTGTTTTTAGGTACCTTGAAGGGGGACCAAAACCCTACTCCCTTGAGCGAGTGCGACCCCATAAGGATTAGAGCCAAAAACCCAGTCTGCAACTGCCTTGTGTATCGCTTGGATTTCCGAAGTAATGGCGCTTCTATCGTACGTAGGCGAGTAGGACTTGGTCACCAATGACGACTCTCTATTGTGTAGAGCATCGACCCTATCCAAAGTATCGAGCATAGGCCACGCCTTCGCGGGGGTGTCTGTCTCATCGTCCTGCGTCCGAGTAGGTTCTTGTACGATCACGGGTGATTCTGTTGCGAGCAAGGACAGAAGTAGCGGTTTCGCCTATCGGCTTCCTCTCTCTATTTCTTTGGCTGAGTAGGGATCCAGGAAGGGTTACAAGGACCTAAAAAAGTACAGACTACAGGTTACACAGGAGGAGGACAAGTATGGGATACTCTTCTGGCAGTACTCTCTCTCCTATAGGGTAGCGTACTAAGGACTTGTTACAAGATATGCCTGAAATAACAACTCTAAAACTTGACAAGATAATAAATACCGAACCTTTACGGCTTCACATGGCGTGAGTTGGTGAACCTAATTTTGTATTGCGTTTGTATGGATCTAGATTAAGGTTCAAAGATCAAGTCCCGCGCCTTTGCGCAAATTTTGTTGTGTCATTCTCCTTTGACCACCCCGCTCAGCCGAGCCTTTCTATTGTTTTGCACTCCTTTTTATTCCTCGTTGACCATCGTATCCTTCTTCCAACACCCGATCCTCTCTTGTTCTTCGCGAAGTTGATCCATGGATGGTTTCCATCGGGACCTCACCGACACCTACATCAATTACATAGACTCAACTCCGCCAATAAATTTGAGGCGATTCCCGAGAACCCGATCCGGACTTTGCGGGTCGATCTCCAGACTCCTCGTCTTCTACCTTTCTCTTGGCCACCCAATAAACCGGGATCACTTTTGTCCCGCTTTCGTCGTTGTTGATGGAAGTCGATTACAGTCCACATCTTTTTCAATCACAACATGCTGGGGTTGACTTGAATTCCAACTTCATCATGACAGCTGAACACTATTGCAAGTGGTCTGATCTGGACTCTCTCATTCTGCAGATAGAAGACAGAGCAAGCCCTGGAGACTACTCCGGAGTTCATTTCGTCCGACTCAGACCCTGATATGGCTCCCCAAGGAAAGGGCAAGGGTCAGCAGCCACCCCAACCAGAAGGACAGATGCCAGACCAGAATCAAGTCAATGCACAACTGCTGGCGTCTATCCAGGCCATCCAACAGCAGCTGACCGAGCAGGCTCTTGCGCAGACAACATTTCAGGATATGTTGAACGATGTGATGAACCGAGCCGAGGGAGGAGGAGGAGGCAGAGGCAGAGGAGGAGGTGGAGGTGGAGGTGGTGGTCACCCTGATAATGAAGAACCTGAACTACCGCCACCCAAGCCTACATTAAAAGAGACATACAATCCGGGAGATAGCCAGATGATCGAGTGGATCCTCATCCCACCGGTACACGCTCACTTTGAGCTGAAACCCTACTTCCTTGCTCTTCTTCCTGCATTCCATGGAAACACCAGTGAAGAGCCGTACATTCACCTGCAGCAATTCTCACGCATTTGCCGCACTACTCACTATCCCAATGTCCCTTTGGACATTGTCAAGATGATGGCATTCCCCTTCAGCTTACAGGACAAGGCCCTCTATTGGGTCAACCATCTGGGGAAGGTTGTGACGACCTGGGAGGAGATGAAGTCAACTTTCCTGCATAAGTTTTACCCTCTCGGTCGGCTCAACCAAATGCGAGCCCGAATCAGTAATTTCTCCCAAGGAGCCCACGAGTCAGTACACGAAGCATGGGAGAGGTTCACTGATCTGCAGGAGAAATGTCCCCATCATGAGATTCCGAAGACTAGCTTAGTCCAGCACTTCTTTAGGGGACTGAACATCGAGAGCCAAAGGCTCGTTGACGCAGCATGTGGGGGTTCACACTTCAACAAGGATGAAGACGTGGTCTGGCAGATATTCGAAGAAATGGTAGAAGGAGAGGCCGCCCTCTCTTCATCAAAAGTCTACCAGAAGCAGCCCCAGATCCTCCAGAAATAAGTACACATGGCAGCGTCCAGAGAAGTAGAGAGAGATGAGAGCTCCAACCTCAGTATCATCGAGGGCCAACTCTCTAAAGTTGATATCATTGAGAAGTGATCACGGGACCTTGAGAAACTCGCTGTGATCGAGCAGAGGACTCAGAATTTAGACAAGCTTGATCAGATCAACAAACACCTTAAACTATTGGTGGGTACCATCAACTCTGTTCAGTCAGCAGCACCATCAGAAGCTCCAGCTGAGAAGAAGGACGAGCAGCAACCGCAGCATCAGCCTCAGCCGAGCCAGCAGCCCTCGACAGTCCAGCACGTGTACTACGTGCAGGCGCCCGACCAGGGCCAGCCGCAGCAGCAGATGGTTGTGTACCAACCAGAGTTTCGTTCAGGAGTTGATCTAGTCTTCCCACCACCACCCCTGATTCAGGAAGTGAATGGGGTATCGACCAACGAAGCATAACCGACCCGTCCTATGTGACAACCTCAGGGTCAGCCACTTGCCAACCGACAATACCACCAACCTCAGGGTGGTCGTTTTGGACAGTCCTCTCAACCACCTCAGCAGTATCATCAGCCTCCCCAGTATGCAAATCAATGGAGGCAGAATCAGCCATACCAGTAGCCGCAATACCGCCATCCACAACCGTTTCATCAGTATGCGGCTGCTTCACCTTAGCAGTATCAGCAGTATCCTCCTCCCTCTTATCAGCAGCTTCAACTTCCTGCACCACCCTAGCACCACCAGCAACAACCTCCATACCAATCCATGCAACAACAGCGTGGTCAGCACGCTGAACCCACTGAGGTACCCCCTGTGAACCCCACCATGGATTGCCTGGCCCAACTCGTCAAAGGGCTGGCAGAAATGACTAAGAGGCTTGACGACCTGACCGCCACTAGAACCACTATTCCAGCTCAGGTCGAGGCCAACCCCAATAATTTCAAAAAGAAAGAGCAGGTAGAATGTGATGTCATGTCCGTGTCTGAAAATGATATTATTGTTTATTCTAATGCTATTACTCTTAGGAGCGGTAGGGCCTTGCCTCCGCCTGCTACCAAGAATGGGGTGAATAAAGAAATAGGTGGATCGTCATCTTCCACATCAGCCGTGCCAGCTACAGGGGCGGGTGAGGAGGAAGAAGAAGGAGAAGCCATTCCAGCCGTCGTGCAATACCATTAGTCCTAGCCAAAAATACAAAAAAATCAGCAAAATAAAAAACAACAAAAAGAAGCTTGCAACCGAAGCGAAGCCACGCCAGCCTTGGAGGAGCCTCCAACAGCAGCCGATCCCTCGCCAACCGATGGAGCAGGCGCTATACTTTTTGCTCGCCCCTCAGTACCAGCATGTCAGGATTCAGTGTGTACTCCTTTTTGTAATCCGGATGTACAACATTCTATGGGCGATGATTTTGATGTAAATAAGAACTCTGTTTTTCTTGCTAGAGATGTACATATTCCTTTCCCTCATGCAATACAAAAATCCAAAGAAATTGCAAAAAGAAAAAGTGCTTTGTCTGATCCTGGAGTTGTGGAAATACTAGACAATCTAACTGTTGAGATGCCCTTATTGAAGGCCGTGGAGTACATGCCGGCTGTGAAGAAAGGACTAAAAAAGGTATGTACCAACAAGCGTCGCCCAACACAAGAGAACATATGTAGAGATGTAGAAAAGCACGTGCTCTCCATGGCCACTGTTGCGGCTATCAGCAACCTCCCACAAAAGAAATAAGACAAGGGATCACCTCTTATCAGTTGTGAGATTTTTGATCAGGTCTTCGAGCGCACTCTCCTCGACAGTGGGTCTTCCATCAACATTTTGCCATCATCAATAATGCAAGAATTTGGGCTAGGCCCGCTCAAGCAGACACGAATGATCCTTCAGTTCGCTGACCGATCCATCAAGCGGCCCCGGGGTCTTTTGGAAGACGTTGTAGTTAAAGTGCAGTAGATGCAATTCCCATCTGATTTTGTAGTCCTTGATATGGAATCACCAGCATCCCTGCTCCAGACCCCTATCATCCTTGGTCGACCATTCCTACGTACTTCAGGTGCTGTGGTTGATTACGGGTCTAGCAAGATTACTTTTAGCTCGAACACCAAGCAGATCACTATAAACATGAGCAGAGAGCCGAACGCCACAACTAATGAGAGGCATGCAGCATCTGAAGCAGACTGTGACTTTATTTCAGAGGTCAGAGATTCATCTTTGTCATTGAATGATTCATGGACCCAAGAAATCCTCACACTCGAGGAGGACGTGGAAAGCACAGTTACCCTATGCACCGATGATTCTTGGGAGTCAGATTCTCAGATGCAGGCGCATCTCTTTGATCATTCACTCCAGACCGAACACGATCAGCCTAACGCAGAACCGTTCGGCACCTCACTAGGATCTCAACAGAATGATGAGGATGGTAGCCCCCTCAAAGAAGTACATCCCACCACCAGCATAGTATCTGAAGTGACCAACAAGTTGGACAGGTCAAAACCAGAACTCAAGCCACTTCCCGCAGGCCTGAAGTATGCTTTCCTTGCGGGTGGAGAACAAATGTATCCGGTCATCATCAGCAGCAGGCTGAATCTGGATCAGGAATCTCATCTTCTAGAGGTTCTAGAAAAGAACCGCAAGGCACTTGGTTGGTGCGTATCAGATCTCCGAGGGATCAATCCAGCTTTGTGTTCACACCACATCTATCTGGAAGAAGATGCCAAGCCGTCCCGCGAATTCCAAATAAGGTTGAACCCTAACCTCCGGGACGTCGTCATGAAAGAGATAACCAAATGGTGTGATGCATGCTTTATCTATCCCATCTCCGATTCAAAATGGGTAAGCCCACTACATGTTGTTCCAAAGAAATCCGGGCTTACCGTGGTTACTAATGACAAAGGAGAGGAAATATCCACTCGAGTACCAACATCCTGGCGGGTGTGTGTTGACTACCGCTGTCTTAATGCAGCAACTAAGAAGTACCACTTCCCCTTGCCATTCATTGATCAAGTTTTGGAGAGATTAGCAAGCAAGGAGTTCTTCTGCTTTTTGGATGGGTATTCCGGGTACAACCAAGTGGCTATCGCTCCTGAAGATCAAGAGAAGACTACCTTCACTTGCCCGTTTGGCACCTATGCCTTCAAGAGAATGCCCTTTGGATTATGCAATGCACCTGCAACCTTCCAAAGATGCATGCTAGCAGTCTTCGCCGAGATGGTAGGCAGTTTTCTCGAGGTGTTCATGGATGACTTCTCTGTCTATGGTGGTAGTTTTTATTCTTGTCTTGAGCACCTAGACAGAGCGCTTCAGAAGTTTCGTGAAGATAATCTAGTGCTTTCATGGGAAAAGAGCCACTTCATGGTCACCGAAGGCATTGTGCCGGGTCACGTCGTTTCCAAACGTGGCATGGAAGTCGACCCGGTGAAGGTGGATGTTATTACAAATCTAGATCCACCTCAGTCAGTGAAAAATGTAAGGTCATTCCTGGGGCATGTGGGATTTTACAGACGATTCATCAAGGATTTCAGCCGCATTGCCCGACCTTTGACAGAACTTCTGTGCAAGGAAACTGAGTTCAATGTAGATCAGCAGGTTCTCCTTGCTTTCAATCAGTTGAAGGAGCTTATTACTCAGGCTCCAATCCTACTGCCACCTGACTGGTCTCTTCCCTTTGAGATCATGACTGATGCGTCAGACTTTGTAGTCGGGGCTGTTCTCGGACAAAGGAAAGAGAAAGCGCCCTACGCCATTCACTACGTCAGCAGAAAATTAGATGAAGCACAGAGAAATTATACAATGACAGAGAAAGAGTTGCTGGCTGTGGTTTTTGCCCTTGAGAAATTCAGATCCTATTTGCTTGGATCAAAAGTCACCATTTTTATCGACCACTCTGCTATCTGGTACCTCCAGCAGAAGAAGGATGCCAAGCCAAGACTGATTCGATGGATCCTTCTACTCTAGGAATTTGATTTGGAAATCAAGGAAAAGCCTGGAGTTTAGAATGTGGTAGCAGACCATCTCTCCAGAATTGAGCAGCCTGAGCCTCCTCTGAACAGTGCACCCATTACAGAAACCTTTCCTGACGAATCAATCTTAGCAGTGGATTCTCTTCCTTGGTATGCTGATATAGTCAACTACCTCGCCTCTGGGGTAACACCAGCAGATTGGACAAAGAATCAGAAGAACAAATTCATGTCGACCATCCTATTCTATCAATGGGAGGATCCTCTCTTATTCAGGGAAGGAGCGGATTGCATTTGGCGCAGGTGCATTCCTCAGGAGGAGCATTATAGTGTCCTCAAGCACTGTTACTCGCTCGAATCCGATGGACATCACTCTGGAGATCGTACTGCAGCCAAAGTACTTCAATGTGGCTTCTGGTGGCCCACATTATTCAAGGATGCAGCAGAATTTGTCAAACGATGTATTGACTGTCAGAAATTGAAAGGTACACTCACTGCAAAAGATTCGATGCCCCTGAAAATCATTCAGATAGCAGACGTTTTCGATGCATGGGGCATTGACTTCATGGGACCTTTCCCTAACAGTCAAGGTTTTGAGCACATCCTTCTTGCCGTCGATTACGTGAGTCGTTGGGTTGAAGCTATCCCTGCTCGAGCTGCCGACAGCTGAACAGTGTGTCAGTTCCTGAAGAAGAACATCATCTCGCGGTTCGGGATACCGAAATTTCTCATATCAGATGGGGGTAGCCATTTTATTAACAAAGAGGTCAAGAAATTGACGAAGGAGTACGGCATCGATCATCGTGTCGCATCTCCTTACCATCCTCAAACCAATGGCATGGCAGAATTATCAAACAGAGAAATCAAGACTATCCTGCAGAAACTTGTCAGGCCAAACAGGAAAGACTGGTCCCAACTCTTGGACTCGGTCTTATGGGCTTACAGAACCGCCTACAAGTCTCCCTTGGGCATGTCGCCCTATCGTCTTGTATACGTAAAGCCGTGCCATCTGCCTGTTGAATTGATTCACAAGTCTTTATGGGCAATCAACATGTGCAATTTGGACTCACGAAAATGTGGTCAGAAAAGAAAGGGTGATCTGAACAGACTCTTGGAATTCCGAGACTGTGCATACGATAACACATTGATGTACAAGGAGAAGGTGAAACACTGGCATGACCGGCACATCAGACAAAAGACCTTTGATGTTGGACAGAAGGTGTGGTTATTTGATGCAAAGTTGCGGATCTTCCCTGGAAAATTAAAGAGTAAGTGGACAAGGCCATTCAGAGTTTGTGAAGTGCGTGACAATGGAAGTATTGCCATATCAGAATTGTCTCCTGACGCACAGCCATTCATCATCAACGGGCAACTCTTGAAGCCTTACCTCGAACTAGATACATTCTTGGCCGTTGTAGACTCCATTCAGCTCATACACCATGATGACATATCCACAACAGTGGTAGCATCAAAAGATTCAGACGACGCATCCCAAAGACTGTTTATCTGATTTTCTTCTTTTCTTCTTTTCTTCTTTCTCTGCGTTTTTGTATCAAAAAGTGCTGCTCCTTTTTGTTAGTCTTCTATACTTAGGACGTACTTTGTCCTAAGTATAGGGGGGTGTGCACCAAGAGTTCTTTTATTCTTTGATCCTCTCCATTGTCTCCTCTTCTTGTCTATACTTAGGAGTATCTTACCCTAAGTATAGGGGGAGACAATCTGAGTACGATCTGTGTATCCCCATCCTTGACCCAACCTGCTTACTTTACAGCCTGTTATACTTAGGATTACTTGATCCTAAGTATAGGGGGGACGGTCAACTTCTCATTCGTTCATTTCTTATTCATATATTCTTTAGACTTGTCTATACTCAGTACGAGTTATGTTTTCTCTTTTCTCTTCGACCTATGAGGACATAGCTCAAGCTAAGTATAGGGGGGTCGTATATACTATGTATATACTATAAGCCATAACTCATACTGGAAAATAAAACATCACTTCAAGCTAAAAAGTAATGAATAGTTTTATAATAATAAAAGATGATTGTGAGCTCCTCAGACTCTTTGTACTTACACTGATTAATAAGTCAGGAAAAACATTTTGTTCAAAATGTTTTCTTTAGAAAATCTTTTGAAACATTGCTTGAAAAATAGGGTGTAAAAGTATTCAACCTTTGTAAATAAGCTTCGATTGTAAATTTATTTTCTTGGAGTGAAATAAAAATGTGTGAAAATTAGTTTGCAAATGATTGAAAATTTTGGTTGTCAAATTGTTTTAAAAAATCTACCTATTCTATGTAAAAAACCTTTGTAAAAATCATTTCCAAATGAGTGTACATGTTTGTAAAATTATTTTGGACTATAGTTTTCAAAAATCTTTTAAAAAGGATTCTCGAATAAGTCTGAGGAGTCTGCACAAAAATCTCTCATACAAAAAAAAGCAATAATCCCAAATAAAACTTATAAGAGCCTAAACCATGTTGTACATAAAATACAGTTTTTCTTTGTATATACTGATTAATAAATCAGGTTAAATACCTTTATAGTATGATTTGAAAATAGTGTGAACTGTTTGGAAAAATTTGCTGTGAAATGTTTTCAACCTGTGTAAAATTGCTTTGTTTGAAAACCTTTTTCTTTGTGTGAAATAAAGGGTTTGAAAAACTTATGTGCAAATATTGTGAAAAAAAATATTTGTCAAAACTATTGTGGAAAATATATATAGTGTGAAAATTTTTTTGCAAAAAGAGTCTTCAAATGTGTGTAAATGCTTGTAAAAATTATCGTGTACTATAGTTTGCAAAAATTCTTTTCAAAATATATCTGAGAAATAAAAGCATCATTACAAATACATATGAATCGTAAATAAAATACATAAAATTCTTTCTGTATAAAAAGATAACCTGAATAAACTACTTCATTAAAACCTGTAAAGTCTTTAAAATCTATAAATTTTATAAATAAAGCGGCACGCCCGTGTAAATAATTGTATGTACTGTTTGTATGTGTCAAGCTTCTTATTTGCAAAAATGTTTAATTAAAAAAGATTCTTTGATTCTTGTAAATTCTTTGTGAAAAATTGTGTCATTCATTGTGCATAGCATAAGCATACCATTCATATTCTTTTTGAGTGAGCTTGATGATTGAATCAGTCCAATAAAGTCTCAAATTGGAGCTTGGTTGGACCTTACCGCACCTAACTGCACTGGAACCTTATGGGAACTAGGTTTAAGGTACTTCAGGTCTATGTAGACTTAATTCTTTGAGAAATCAGGGCTGGGTTCAAGTCACCTCAACTGACTAACTAGAACTTTTCGAGACACACACATGACTCTTGACGACCGTGACCTAACTTGGACACTTGCACCTTTCACTTGGCTCAACTCAGTTGGAGTGGTGAGGGGGTTGGATTTGCCAGTCTGAGACGCACACGGGTGGAAACACTCGTCCCCGTCTAGGGATGGAATTGCACCCCAACCTGGTCTAGTAGCTATGAGGTCTAACGACAGGAGATTGTGGGTTGCAATAAAGCTTCAAAAGAGGGATAGTCTACTAGCTCAAGAGGAAAAACTCCTTATGTAAATGCTGTTGTGAATAGTTTGCCAGAAAAATGGCCAGGCCTGTACAAAAATAAAATTCCTGCAAAGTATGTACATATGTTGTAAAGCCAATAAGCAAGCTTGAGTTCCAAAAGCAAAAATGTGATCCTGCAGCTGGATGACTTGACTACATTGGTCTTGCATCCTCGGATAGGTAGCTACACTGGCTACCGTCCATTCTTCTTTTCACCCCCTCCTCTTGAGCTGGTTGCCACTTGAACTTAGAAGGGAATACCCCGCTCCTCGAGGAAAGAGCTGTTAGATTGAGGAATCATTGGGTTGTCATTCTGGAGAAGTCAGTTCCTTTGTCATTTCAGTTGGGGAGAGCCACTATCACTTACATTGTACAAGTCAGCTTCATAGTTATAAGGGTTTGCGTATGATGTAGACCAGTTCTGACCAGACTATTGAGGTGGGTTGAACCGAGTTCTATGGCTCTCGAAGGCTGTTGTGTTTTAAAGCTGGTTCCCGACTAGGCTCCACACACCTCTACACCCAAGGTCTGACAGAAGCTCCAAATTCAGATTTTGTAAAGACATACATTGCACTGAAAGCACCCCTATTCACTCTATCCTTCTTCAATTCTCTTTTTCTTTTCTTTATTCTTTTTGTACTTATTGCATAAGTATTTGCTAGGGACTAGCAAAGGCAAGTATAGGGGGGTGATGAATCTCCATTTCATCACCTTTATTCTATCATTTTGGCCTTAAAAACCCCAGCAAATGCATGAAAATAGTATTAATTTGTCTATAAAAGCATTCATTATTTGTTGCATTCATTGTACATAGAATAAGATTTTTAATGCCAAAAATATAGAATAAATAGAAGAAAAGAAAAAAGAATAAAATATTGCAAATATTTTATGATCCGAACCCCGAGACCAAGGCCAGCATGGAATTGGTCGACAAGGAATAAAGTAGGGGGAGATAAGGGCCAATAGTACAATAAATACCTTATTTATTTATTCATTTATATATGCATTTTTGATACTTATTTTGTATATAATTATTCATTCATTAAATAGATAAACTTTGTACATGAAAGTTGTAGATAATAATGTCAATAAAAATACAAAATTGAGTTTGTACAAAAATGATACACAGTGTACATCTTACACTCAGAATAAAAAGCCAAAATATCAACTTCACAGACCCATATCTTGCAAATAAAAACTCAAAATTACCCAAAATCACCTTTAATTGTATATAGCTCTTCAAGAAGTATTTAATAAAATTGGTTTCATAATTTTTAGGGTTTATCTGTGAAAGTTTGGTTTTTGGCCTTCATTGTGCAATTTGCATGAGTAAAATATTCAATTTATTCATTGTTCATTATTTTTACAAAATTATATTTTTAGAATTTAGTAAATAATGTATATAATACATGTACATATTGAAATTAGAATAAAACCAAAAATAATTTGTAAAATAAAATAAGTCTATGCAAGATATAGGCAAAATACCTATGATAAGTATATACATGAATAAAAGGGGAACACATTCTTTTATTATTTTATTCTTTCATATTTTTATTAAATTGCAAATATTACATCTAATTTCTTATAAACAAAAATCCAAAATAAAAAAAATAAAATACATTAAATAAATAAAGTATATATAATATATAGGTAAAATACCTATAAGTATACATACATATACATATACCTATTTATTTAAATATGTAAATAAACTCATAAAAATTAAACAAAAATATATCTACACTCATAAAAATAAGTTATAAATGTATAAAATAAGAAAATAAAATAATAACATAAAATAAACAAAATAAAAATAAAATATACAAAATACATGCAAATACATGCATAAATACATTATTAAAATAAAACCATAATAAAATACATCAAAAAATTAAATAAAAATCATAAATAAATACTACATGAATTAATACACATTTTTCATTTTATAAGCAAATTCTAATAAAATCATTTATTATGTTAAATAAATCATTTTCAAATAAGTTTCCCTATTTTGTCCATTAGCGGCCTATGTGGACCAATGAGGAGCCAGCCCTCGTTGACCTATAGTCAACTGTCCCATCGGGACCTGGCGCCTCTGAACCTTACTGTTTCCATGACTTGTACCATTTTTCCCGGGCGTCTCGTCCCTTATTCTCGGTCGCCGCCTTCACGAGATTTGTAGAGGGATCATCCATCTATCACGCATGCTTGTTGGATCGAGAAAACGATCATTGTACTCGCCGGAATATGCGGGCCAAGTAGGGCACCCATAATGTGTATAAATAAGAGCCCTCGACCTCCTCCACAAAGTTGGCCAATTTACATCCACCCAAAAGCCTCGAATTCGTTCCTGGGAGGTTCCTCGTGACAGGGGGAGCATTTCAGCGACGCGAATCGGACGGAGGAGGGATCAATTTTGTCGCGGCGGAGCTCCGGCGTCCGTCCTGCTCCCTGGCGGCCCCTAGGTATAAGAACGGTTCTTTCTTGCTTTTTTGGTAGATTTTAATTCCATCTTTTCCTTCCCGTGCTTAGTTTAGTCTCTTGATCAGAAGAGTATCGTAAAATAGCGAAATCAAAGTTCGTCGGAGCTTCGCTCCGGCGACATCTTCACCGCAACATCCACTGTTTCCGACCGCCATCTTCACCTCACTTCGTTCCCCATCGCATGTTCCATCTCCCGATCATTTTTGTTCAACCAAGGACTCCCAGTCCTTGCGAATCGGAGCTCCACCTCCGCCTATCGCCGGAGCTCCTCGACCTCACCTCATTTTGCACCAAAGCTTCAAAAACCAGGGTCGAGGAGATAGCCCTCGTTCCCCTGGTTTTTCCTATGCAGGTCACACGAAGCAACGAGCCCCTTTAGACTCGATTCGATCCAGGAAGAGGCTCCTGGAGGTCCCGACCTTCATCGACCTCGCCTGACCTCCTTGGACCTCCAGGAGCCATGCTAAGCCCACCAGTAGATGCGGGACGCCTCCAGCTACGACTTGAACACCTCAGACGTGAGGGAGAAGCCCGGAGGAGCCCATGCTCCAAGATTGAAGCTCGCCTGGCGCGAGTTCTTCCCTTGTTCTTCCAGACCTCTTCATCGTCGTCCGATCAGGAGGGACGCCCCAGATTCCATTAGAGCCGTTAGATGAAGCCTCTCCATCACCGCCAGATCAGCTCGGCTGATCTAATCTCAGCCCTTCATCGGCGAAGCGATACCGGCCGTTGGATGCACGACACGTGTCCAAGTGAGATCATCATCGCCGTCCACCAGCGCGCCCTTATGGGTAAATTGCAGATCTTCACCCCAGTGTTTTTGTATTTATTGTTTAGTCGTGTAAATAAAAGTCGAAGTTCATTTTATTGTGGACATTTTGCATGGATCGCCCTGTACGTTTGTAATATTACTTTTAGGCCCAGTCCATGTCACCTCACGTGTCGTCCCACGTGAGGTGGTTAAATTGCATAAGACCCCCTGTATGTTTGTATATTTATCTTTAGTCCATAAAATAAAATTTCAAGTGTATTATTTTTTGTGAAAATTTGCATTAAGGACCTTGAACTTTCTGATATTGCATTTTGGTCCCTGTGGGTGCGGATCACGTGTAGTCCCACGTAATGGTCAAATTGCAAGGGGGCCCTGGCAGGTTAGCTTATTTGGTTTTAGTCCTCAAAATTGCAAAATACGTTCATATATTTTGGTGTTCTTGCACTGTAGCCCCTGCCTTTGTTTTTATTTGCAAAAATGCCCCTGTTAGGCCATATATTTTTGTGTGCTTGCTCTATTTATATAATGCATCATATTAACTTGAAAAATTCCACAAAAATCATGCCAAGCTCCTGTTAACTTGCACTTTCACGCCATAATTTTGCATTTTATTTTTGTTGCATTTTAATATTTATAAAAATCAAAAACATGCATTTTATCTACTGTCTAGCTTAGAAAATACCAAAAAATAGTAAAACACCTAGAAAAATTCCAAAAAAATTACCTATTGTCGATTTTATCCTACTTTAGTGTCAATCCAAAAATCACTAAAAAATTCAAAACAAAAACCTTAAAAATAAGAAAACCCTTAAAAAGTACCTAAAAATTTAAAAAATCCTAGAAAAAGCCTAAAAATACAAATTAAGTTTCTATAGTTTCCTTCTTTTATTATATATCATTTAAAATTGATTTGAGGATTTTTAGAGATCATTTTCTATTTTTAAACCTCATTTCAATGTTGTCCAGTAGCTTAAGTCCCTGTTTTCTATTATTTTATTTTTTAAAAATGTCAAAAACATTCTGAAAAATACCCAAAAATCACAAAAATAGTAAAAATTTATAAAAAGACTAAAAATATTTTATTTCTGAATTATTGACTATTTTTGCATATTTTTGTAAATATTTTAGCACCTCTTTTATTATGGAGTGTATATATTCCAATATTGAAAAAAATAATATATATATAATTTAAAATATAAAGATCAGAAAATTAAAAAACCAAATACAAAAATACAAAATTTAAAAAAAAGTATTAAAAAAGAAATAAATATCTATATATATATGTATTATACTCTCTATACATACTCTTTATGGGTGTATATCTTTATATATCTATCTTATATAAATTATATATATAAAAATATATATAAGTATATATAATAAAAAAATTATAAAACCCCAAAAAACCCACAAAATCGGATTCATACAAGGATGACTCTGTTGTACATGAACATCATAGGCTACTTAATTTTTGTATTGCTCTCTGTGGTTCAACCTCTACATGCTTATTCACTATACATTTTGTGGTAGAGTTAAATGTTAATTCACAAATTTTGGGACTTGATTGATTTATTCTTTAATGTGGGTTAATTGCTGATCAACCGGTGTTCTGTGAGCGGTCGTCTCAGCGACACTACATTTAGACCCTCGCAGGATGCCGCGTTATCAGTACTCTGAACTGTAAAATGATATTCTTCCTCAAGAATCTGCTGACGGTCTTAGCATCTATGGTTTAGGTAGGGATGACCTCAACCTAACGACTAACATAATCCACAACAAGCAGAATGTACTCAAATCCCTGACTCTTAGGGAGTGGACCCATGAAATCGATGCCCCATGCATAAAAAACCCCACAGAAGTGAATGGGTTGTATCGACATCATATCACGCTGTCCACCGGTACCCATCCTCTGATAGTCAGTACACCTCTTCACAAATTCATCAGAATCCTTGAAGTGGATAGGCCACCATAGGCCGGATTGGAGCACTTTCTGTGCTGTCCTCCTCCCAGAATGATGTCCTCCTACCTCAAGCTTGTAGCAGTATGTGAGGACGTTGTGGTGCTCCTCTTGAGGAATGCATCGACGCCAGATGCTATCCCCTCCTTCATAATAAATGATGGGATCCTCCCAATGGTACGACTTGGACTTCGCAAGGAAAGTCTCAAGTCGCTGTCTGGGCCAACCTTGTGGAAATTCTTGGCAACAAGATAGTTCACAATGTTAGGGTACCATGGGAGCGAGGCGATAGCAAGGATCACCTCATCTGGGAATGTCTTTGTAATAGGTGCAATCCGATCTGATTCCTCAAGGTTCTCTACACGGGAGTGGAGATCCGCCACCACATTATTGACTCCAGGTTTATCCTTAATCTTAATATCAAACTCCTGGAGTAAGGATCCATATGGTCAATATGGATTTGGCATCCTTCTTTGCCATGAGGTATCGGATGGAGGTATGATCTGTAAATATCATCACTCGGGATCCAAGAATATATGATCTGAACTTATCCAAAGTAAAGACTACGACTAGCATCTCCTTATCAGTCACGATATAATTCCCATGAGCAGCATCTAAAGTCTGGCTAGCATAGTTTATGGCATATGGTAATCCATCCCTCCTCTATCCTAGCACAACCCCTACGGTAAAATCGAAAGCATCCATCATGATCTCGAATGAGAGAGACCAATCGGGTGGCTGAAGGACATGAGCCTTAACAACTAATCCCTTGAGAGTCTCAAATGATGCTAGACACTTATCATCTATAATGAACTCGATGTCTTTCATCAGCAAATCAGTAAGCGGTTGGGTAATGCGACTAATATCCTGAATAAATTTGCGGTAAAAATCAGCATACCCTAGAAAAGGCCGTAACTACTGCAAGTTGGACGGTGGATTGAGTTTCTTGATGATATCCACCTTGGTCGGATCGACCTCCATGCCCCTGTTGGAGATGATATGACCAAGCACCGTCCCCTGAGTCACCATGAAGTGACTCTTCTCCCAAGATAATACAAGATGGACCTCTATATAGCGCTGAAGTACGCGGTCTAGGTAGTCAAGACAAGCATCAATCCCATCACCATAGACCAAAAAGTCATCCATGAAGACCTCCTAACAGTCACTCACCATGTCCGAAAAGATGGACAATATGCACCTTTGGAATGTAGCCGGGGCATTACATTAACCAAAGGGCATCCGTCTGAAAGCATATGTCCCAAACGGATAGGTGAATATCAATTTTTCCTGGTCTTCGGGTGCTATGGCCACCTGATTAAATCTGGAGTACCCATCAAGGAAATAATAATGACTCTTCCCAGCTAGCATCTCGATAATCTAATCAATAAATGTCAGTGGGAAAAAATCCTTCTTGGCGACCTGATTCAATTGTCTGTAGTCCACACATACCCTCCAAGAAGTGGGTACCCGAGTAGGTATCTCCTCTCCAGACTCGCTCACAATTGTAGTGATACCCGTCTTCTTGGTTACCACATGTAATGGACTAACCCACTTGAAGTCGGAGACAGGGTAGATAAAATTGGTGCTCCACCATTTTGATATTTCCTTCATGACCACATATCGAAGATTCGGGTTCAACCGTCGCTAGAACTCACGCGATGGCTTGGCGTCCTCTTCAAGATAAATATGATGGGAGCATAGGGTCGGGCTTATCCCCTAGAGATCAGCTATGCTCCATCCAATTTCCTTGCAGTTTCTTTCAAGAAAATCCATCAAGCGAGATTATTGATCTCCAGTCAATTCCTTTGAGATAATGATTAGGAACTTCTCTGGCTCACACACAAGAAATCTGTACTTCATCGACTGCAGCAAGGTCTTCAACTCTGGAGAATTGGGAGCTGGCAAATCTGGCTTCTGAAATGTCTGAGTGAAGGGTACCAGATTTACATGGGAGAACACTCGATGTATGTGAAAATCAGACGAAGGTGGCCCGACTGGTATCTCTCTAAACTATGCTGGCTCACTCTCCGTCCTAGTTGTTGGCTTTGAAGGAATCAGGCATGGCAAATAATCATCAAAGTCATCACAATCAATGCCTGAATCCGAGGGATCTAAATCATAAGAACATGACATACACTCCGCTTCGCTATCTGGACTACGATCATCAGACTCAAATGTGTCCGGTGCCAAGAATGTGCTCTCTGAACTCTCATCTGCCACAATCTGTAAGTCTGCACTATCTGATGGCATGACAAGAGCTTGTGATACGTGGTCTGACAAGACTGCCTCATCATATGTAATAACAAAGTCACACTCCTGGTGGACGTCTCACTCTGCATCTGTCATCTACTCTGAATCGCTTGACTACTCTGAGCAGGTTGAATCTCTCGCTCTGGTCTCTTTGATCGTCTCTATTTGTACACTTTCGCCCTTGACGTGAAAGTATACCTTCCCACTATCATGGTCAGACACTACCTTGTCTGTGGCCAAGAATGGGCGTTCTAGTATGATGGAGGTATCTGTCACATAGTTAGGGATCTCCATGTCCAATACAACAAAGTCCATGGGGAATTTCATATCCTGAATTGTGTTGACCACACCCTTCAATAACCCCTTCGGCATCTTGACAGATCTATCAGCAAACTGAAGGACTATCCTACTCTATGGAAAAGGGCCAAACTCGAATCATTCGAGTAAGGCAGCTAGAAGAAGGTTAATTGAAGACCCGCTGGAAAACAGGAAAAGCGAGAGCCGCTAAGTAATGTTCTGACAGATCAGACTCACTGTCGCTGAGGTGACTACTCAAGCCTTCACGTTGATCAATAAATAACCAACACAATCAATCAAGCAATCAAGAGCAAGGATTAAAATTTATTATACCCTACTAAGAATGTAAAGTGGCAAGCAAGTAGGGGTAGAACACAGGAAGCACGGAGTAATGTAAGCAGACAAAAAGTCAAGTCTTGTGTCTAGTGAATTACTTAGCCAATTTGGATCTCTTTTTTTGTGGGTTTTTTTATTTTTAATTTTTTATTTATTTTGAATTTTTATATTTTTGTATTTTGATTTTTAATTTACTGATTTTATTTTTTTTCTTTTTATATTATATATATTTTTTATATTTCCTTTTTCTTTTAATAAAGATATATACAAAGTAAGAAAGAGATAGATAATGAATTAATAAAAATAAGTAAATATAATCAAAAATCAGGAAATAAAATTTTTTGGGCTTTTTATAATTTTCTAGTGTTTTTGTGATTTTTCCATATTTTTCCTAATTGTTTTTGATATTTTTAAAGTCAAAATTACTAGAAACAGTGAAGAAAATAAAGATCTGAAACTAAAATGGAGAAATAAAATATAAACAGTAAAAAAATTCCCCAAATTAATTTTTACTAAAGATAATAAAATAAAGAAAATTCAGGAAAAGAAAACACAATTTTTAGACGTTTTATGAATTTTATAAATTTTTATGAAGGTTTTTAGAGTTTTATAATTTTTACTGTCTTTCTTTTGTAATTTTTAGTGATTTTTGGATTGAAGTTAAAAGACACTAAAATGGGCAAAATATATTTTTTTGGGAATTTTCTAAGGTGTTTTTAAGTTTTTTACAGATTTTATAATGCAAACAGTGCTGAAAATGCTTGTTTTTGAATTTTTATAAATAATTAAATGCAATAAAAATGCAAACTAAAAATATGGCGTGATACTAGGATGCAACAGGAACTTATGCAAATTTTTGTGGATTTTTTTAGCATTTTATAGATGCATGAAAGAACTAAAAGCAACAAAAAGAAAATGCATTGCTGGCAAGGGCATTTGTGAAATATGCAAAAAGTCCGAGAGCTTGCTTGCAAAATGTCCAGAAAATTATAACTGCATATGGAAGTTTAGAGACTGAAATTAAATATACAAAATTCCCTGGGGTTCTCTAGCAAAATGGCCAAGTCACGTGCGTAACGCACATGACCTAACAAGGAGCTAAATGTAATATTACAAAAAGTCAGGAGGCAGTTCGCAAATTTCACGAAAGTATTAAAAGGCAGATGAAAGTTTAAGGGTTAATTATAAAATACAAAATCGTGTGAGGGTTTTAGCACAAAATACCCTCGCCCAAGGAGGATCGGACGGCTTGAGATTCTTCACTTAGGACACGTGTCTGGCTCCTATGTCTCGATATCCCTTCGACACCGACGTTCAGGATTAGATCGTGGAAGTTCGATCTGACGACGCTGGGGCTGTGAAATCCGATGGTGGCTGCTATGCCTGGAGCAACGCCTTGATCGGACGGCTGGAAGCACGGGAGGACAAGCAAGGAGGAGCTCCGGTCTGGCGAAGTTTTCTAGGCTCTTTCTCCCTCCTCCGGCGGACTTGAAGCTCGAAAGACGATGTGTTTGCTTCCTGGAGGTCCCCTTTAGCTGCTGGAGCTCCCAAAATTCACCGGAGGGCGGAGGTGTTCGCGGCAAGGGGCGGCGGAGCTGGAGGCTCCTAGTGACTCCGGCGAGGCGTCAAAATCGAGCCCCAGGCTCTTCTGGGCTTCAGGACCTGCAGGAAACACGTGAGAGGGTCGAGGGCAAGTTGCCTCGACCCCGCGGAAAGGGCGGATTGGGCTTGCAATGATGAGGTGGAAAATGACCGGAGGAGCACTCCGGCAAGGTGCTTGTGAAGAGCGGTTCGATGGGCGAAGGACGAAGCGAAGGACGAAGTGTAAGATGGAACAGAAACAGAGAGAAGAGAAGAGGGAAAAGGGCCTCACCAAGGTGCGCAAGAAGGAAACTCCGACGAGACCTTCGGTGAGGGGAGTCGACTCGATTCGACACCTCCGTAGTTCCCCGACAAGCCCAATGTGTTCCTGCTATCACTAGGAGTGTCGTTGAGGGCTAGGGCTAGGGTTAGGCGGTGGAAGATGAGGTGATGGCGGTCGCATCGAGGGTCCAAAGACCATGCTGAGCCAAGGGCATGTATCCTCGATAAGCGAGGATGAAAAGTCGTGAAGAAACTAGGACGAGATTGTGAAAGGTCTCGCCTAGAAAAAATCGTGAAGAAGGGGACAAAACTTGTTCTAACAAGGGCACAGGCAGGGGTCAGAGAGTTGACCCGAGGTCAACTCTCCAACCCACATGGTTGGTCCACGTGGACCAACCAGGAAAAAGCCTGTAAATAAACCTTGTAAAACCATTTTAAAATAATAAAGTATTTTATTATTTTTAGGTTATTAAATAAAAAATATTCATAATTTTATAAATTATTTTATGATGAATTTAATTTATTTTTTCGAGATTAATAATTACAAGTTTCCTTTTATACCCTTTATAGGTATCGTTATCTATATATTTTATTGTTTTATTTTTATTTTGTAAATTTAATTTATTTATTTTTGTTTATTGTTTTATATATTAATAAAGTATTTTTATACACTTAATTATATTTTTATTTTATTTTTCTGAAATATTTTGTACACTTAATAAAATAAAAGTATGAAATATATAGGTATATATATAAGTAGTATACTTATGTATATTATATACGAGTATTTTTATTTTGTGTTTCTTTTGTATTTTTATTCTGATTTTAATACAAATATTTATTATAAATAATATTTACAAAATTATAAAAATATAAAATTATAAAAATGATGAATAAATAATAAAGTGAATATTTTAATCTGTACAAGTATACAACAGGGGTCCAAAACTCAACTTTCAAACCGTAGCTCCGCCAAATGCGAAACCGCCATTAAATTGCTTATTTTAAATTATATACAATTAAAGGTGAGTTTTTTGCATTTCGAGTTTTTATTTGTGAGATACAGGTCTGGGAAGTTGGGCTTCTGGAATTTTATTCAGATCATAACTTTTATTCTGTACAATATTTTTGAGTGAAATCAATTTTGTATTTTTCTTTATTTAATTATATACAACTTTCATGTATAAAGTTTCTTTATTTGAAGTATAAAAAGTGGAAAAAATAGATCCCAAAATGAATAAAGAATGAATAAAATAAAAGGAATTTTTATTGTATTTTGGCCTTATCTCCCCCTACTTTATTCCTTGTCGACCTAGTCATCGAGATGCCTAGGTCTCGAGGTTTCGGGTCATAAAATAGTTACAATATTTTATTCTTTTTCTTTTCTTTTCTTTATTCTATAATTTTGGCTTTAAAAACCGCATTTTATACAATATTTACACAATGATGCATGAATACTAAAATGCCTAAATTAAGCCTATTTACACGCATTTACTAGAGTTTTTAAGGCCAAAATGATAGAATAAAGATGATGAAACGTAGATTCATCATCCCCTATACTTGCCTTTTCTAGTCCCTAGCAAACACTTATGCAATAAGTGCAGAAAAGAAAAACAAAGAAAAAAGAAGAAGAAATGTGGATTAAATTTAATGATCAAACTTGTCTTCACAAAATCAAAGTTTGGAGCTTAAATCAGACCTTTGGAATTTTAGTGCGGGAGGAACCTTAATGAGAACCGAATTTGAAATCCAATAGTCCCTGAGAATCCCAAAACTCTGCCCAAGTCTCCTCAATAAACAGGTCAGAAATATCTCAACTCATACGCAAACCCTTACGACTATGAATCTGACTCGTACAGAGTAAGTGATAGTGTCTCTCCCCAACTAGAGTGATAAAGAGACTGACTTCTCCAACATGACAACCCAATGATTCCCCAATCCAATAACTCCTTCCTCGAGGAGCGGGGTATTCCTTTCTATGTTCAAGTGGCAACCAGCTCAAAAGGAGGCGGTGAAGAGAAGAATGGACGGTACCCAGTGTAGCTACCTATCCTCGGATGCAAGACCAGTGTAGTCAAGTCACCCAGCTGCAGGCTCACAAGATATGACTTTGGAACTCAAGCTTGCTTATTGGCTATACAACATATTCACATACTTTGCAGGCATTTATTTTTGTACAGGCCTGTCTCTTTCTTTTTTCTTTCTTTCTTTCTTTTTTTTGAAATACTATTCACAGCAACATTTATATAAGGAGTTTTTCCTCTTGAGCCAGTAGACTATCCCTCTTTTGAAGCTTTATTGCAACCCACACTCTCCTGTCTTTAGAATTCCTCATCACTGGACGGGTTGGGGTGCACTTCCCTCCCTAGAGGAGGACAAGTGTTTCCACTTGTGTGCGTCTCATACCGGCAAATCCAATCCCCTCACCACTCCAACTGAGTTGTGCCATGTGAAAGGTGCAGATGTCCAAGTTAGGTCATTATCAACAATTGTCGTGCGTGTGCTCCGAAATACTCTACTTAGGCAGTCAAGAATCCATTGAACCAAGCCTCGTAATCCTCAAAGAATTAAGTCAACTAGACCTGAAGTCCCTCAAACCCAGTTCCTATAAGGTTCCTGATATTAGGTATATTTTAAGGTCCAATCAAGATCCAATCTCCGGATTTTACTTAGACTCGTTCAACTATCAAACTCAATCCAAAAAATGTGAATGCTATGTAGAAGGCAGAAAATATTTTTGTGATGCAATTTTCAAAGAGTTTGAACTTTTTATGGATTTTTGAAAAGATGATGCATATGCATTTCTTCCTTTTTTGTATTTTTCAGAAAGATTTTTCAAATGTTTTTGGTATTTTAATTTTGCAAATGATTTTGGGATTTTTGAAAACAAAAAGTTTTTAGATAAACTAGGTTAAAATATTTACACGGGCATGCTTCTTATATTTACAAGAGGTGAATTTTAGGAATTTACAGGGGTAAGTGATCAATTTTAAAGATATAGACATATAATAAAGAATTTTAGGGTTGATGTATATATTCCTCAAACTTATTTGACAAAGGTTTTTCAAACAATTTTGAAAACTATAGTCCAAAATAATTTTTACAAATATTTTTGCAAAAATGTACACACATTTGAAAATCTTTTTGCAAAGGTTTTCAAATAGTATAGATAGATTTTTCAAAATATTTTTGCAACCATTTTTCAAACCATTTGCAAATCATTTTTCAAATATTTTATTTCACATAAAGAAAATAAACTTTACAAACCAAAATGTTTTTACAAAGGTTGAAAACATGTAACAAATTGTTTTCAGTTTTCAAAAGATTTTCACAGAGATTTTCAAACTATTTTTCAAATATTTTGCAAAAAATATTTTCACCTGATTTATTAATCAGTACATATAAAAAGAAACCGAGGAATGATAACATCTTTTTATTAATGTTTTTAATGAATTTTAAAGAATTATTAGCCATATTATTAAGAAAATACGAAAGTACGAGTCATGGCTAAAGTATATACGTAGTATATACGACCCCCTATACTTAGCTTGTGCTATGTCCTCATAGATCGAAGAGAAAAGAGAAGACATAACTCGTACTGAGTATAGGAAAATCTAAAGAATAAGAAAGGAATGAACGAATGAGAAGTTGACCGTCCCCTCTATATTTAAGATCAAATAATCCTAAGTATATCAGACTGTACACAAAGCAGGGAGGGTCAAGGGTAGGAATGAACAGATCGTACTCAGATTGTCTCCCCCTATACTTAGGGTAAGATATCCCTATGTATAGACAAGAAGAGGAGACAATGGAGAGGATCGAAAAGAATGAAGAAACTCAGGGTGCACACCCCCTATACTTAGGGCAAAGTACGTCCTAAATATAGAAGACTGACAAAAAGGGGCGACACCTTTTTGATGGATACAGAAGATAGAAAAGGAAAAGAAGAAAAGAAGAAAAGAGATGAAAATAGAAACGAGATCAGAGGATGTACACATCACTCCCCCTATACTTAGGGTAAAAGAAGCCCTAAGTATAGGCAACAATAGGAGTGATGAAACGGAACGACGAATGAACACTCAGCTCGTCCACCCCCTATACTTAGGACAAAGTACGTCCTAAGTAAGGTAAACACGAGAATGGGTGAATGAGCAATACGGGAGAGGGACGAAGATGAACAGAAGCAGATGTACAACAAAGATGGATATACATATGATCAAGAAGGTGGAAAGCAAACCTTCTTGCGGAACTGCTGAAGAATAGATCTAGTATGGTGCAGGTCGACATCGGGATCCACAGTGGACAGAAGCTGATCAGGGTCGATAGAGTGAAGATCCTCAGGGGCCCTAGGGTGTGAAGGCACAGACGGGTGAGTGGAAGAAGTACGACTAGGTCCGGCCTTGGGTGTCTCGCTGATATCAAAGTGGAATGGGATGAACTCATCATCATCGGAAGAAGTGTAATCGGAGTCGTCCTGCGAGGTCTCGTCCAGGTCAAAACCAAAAGGAACAAACTCATTAGTGAAAGTAGTCGAACTCTGTTCGTCCTCTATAATCTCAACTGGATCATCTTTCTTATCGAAAGGCCCGAATTCCCGAATAAAAGCAATCAAATCAAATTCGGCCTTGGTCTCATCTGAATCTAAATGAACAGGAGCGGACTCATCAGTGAAAGAAGTCAAATCATGTTCGTCTTGTCTGGTCTCTAACTCTTCCCTCCGCTCAATGGTGTCAATCATGTAAATCCTGCGGATGTCATCAACACAACGCCAAGTCCCAGAAGAAAGAACTCCGAGGTCCATGCTTTTCGAGTCTTCCTCAATAGGGAGGAATTCTCGGGTCTCAGTGGAATCCAATAAGCAGCAAAATTCACTGATCGTATCATCAAGGTCATGGTCCTCGAGGTCAGCCAAGATAGGTGAAGTCGCATCAGGTGCAGGTCTCTGGTCAAATGTGGGTGCGGTGATCGACACTTCGCTCTTGTCAACAGGACGGAAGTGAATCTCTCCTGATCCGTAATCAATAACGACTCTCACAGAGGCGAGAAATGGTCGTCCCAGGATGATTGGAGAGTACTCCCCTGTGGAGGTCTCCATGAGCAAAACGACAAAGTCAACATGGTAGCTCATGCCCTGAATCGATATGACGACATTTTGAAGGATACCCTTCGGCCTCTTTATTGATCCATCATCAAACTGAATGATCATCCTGGTTTTCTTAAGATGCCCTAAATGAAGAGATTGTACCAGCGAGAAGGGTAATATGCTAATTGAAGCACTGCCGTCTAGGAGAGTGTGATCACAAGTATGGTTAGAGATGGTGCAGCTAATGAAAGGTGTGGCAGGGTTCCTCTTCCTAGGAATGGGACGATGTGTGATGGTGTGGGCAGTGGCCTTGGTCAGAATGTGACGCTCAGATCTGCTCCTCCGCTTTCTCTTCTTGGGAAGAGGAGCAGATAAATCGGTCATGGCCTGCTGAAGTGGGGCACAGATGATCTCATGAATAGTGGCCACCACTTTAGGTTCAGTCAACATTTTTTTAATTTTTGGACCTCCTCCATACAAGGGAGGAAGTCGGAATCATCATATACACGAGGCATGCCAAGAGCAGTATGTACAGCGGCATCCTCAGGGTCAAAGGTGGGACAAGGTGTGAATGAATGTGTGGTCAAAGGATCTGGAAGATGGTACCGCTCCTCACAGTCAGACTCAATCATGTGTCTCCCAAACTCTTTTTGGATTTTTAAATTTTGTATTTTGGGCGATTGCAAGCTCTTATGGAAATCCTCGAGTGAACCCATATCATCAAATGGTGGAACATCATGGTAACACTTATTAGTACTAGTGAGGTGGTTAATCCTCTATCTCATATGATCCATCATCTGGGTCCAGTGCTCAAGGATGGACTCCATGAAAGGTGACTCCAACAGATCAGTCTCGGGTGGATGTGAAGGTGGATAACACGGAGGCGGAGGTGGTGTGGGTAGAAATCCTAGTCCTGATACTGTGGCTGAGGCGGATATGTACAAAAGTCAGAAAAATAGGAGGAGAGTCCTCCTGATAAAAGGGAGGTGGACCGACTGGAGTGAACGAGGGATCCACAAAGTTCGGATAAAATGCGCTCCAGGGGTCCATCTCGAAATCAAAAGGAAATGATTCGGGGGAGCACGAAGGTCAAATCAAGATAGTAAAGAAGAAGGTGTAAATGCACAGAGGCGATCTAGAATACACACAATCAAGCACAAACAAACTCACACAAGACAAAACCCTTAATTCAATCGAAAATTCGGTCTTTTTATCTTGTCTGTTTTAGAATTAGGTGAGAAGTCCAAAAGTTACACACACTTAGGGGCTGAATGGGATTTGGCCACTAACCTTAATGTGTGCGTGGGTAATGTAAAACGAATTCAATGAGGGGATTACTCGCCCCAAGACAATATTTTTCTTTTTGATCTTTTTTAGGGTCAAGTAATATTAACAGTCCCAATTTTATTGGTTGATACTATTTTTGGATTTTAGTGAGAAATGCATGGTCCTAAGGAGGAGTCAATTTTACTTAGCACCTAGGTGATCAAAATCAGAGGTAGAGAGGCGGGAAAGCAATGCAAGCGGCAAAACGATGATGTATGTTAAAGCGTAAATGCTCACCTTGCCTCCAGCACTCTACATGCAAAGATGCTCAACAGAATTGAAACCTAATCTATATGCAAATGCAAAGCCGATGAAATCGCCTAGTGTGAGAAGCTGCTATTAGCGTGAAGAATAGTTTTCAAAATTTGACTAGTCCAGACGATGCTATAGGTGCATGTAATGGTGATTAGTGTGTTTGGACCTACTCTATCACCAAGCAACTCCTACGGCTAAGGGCTCAATCACACAAAAGAAATAAAATCAAAATCGAGAAATAAAATAAAAAAAACCATGAAAAATGCGAGAAATCCGCGGTGAGCCCCCAAGTGTAAAAACACTTGAAAATTAGGCCCGAGTGTCCAATGTTCGAGGGAGTCCTGTATTATTACAAATTAATGTCTCTCTCTTACTACAAATTACAAAAAAAATACAAGACAATAAATGCAACAACTAAGGTGGAGCTCGATCTTCAAAATTCCTCTTCGTCTCCTTGGTGCTTGGATGGCAAACTGTCGCCGGCTTCACTTGGGTGCGTAAGTGCCTAGGGTGGAGCGCCTCCCTCGATCCGCGGTACCTCGCATAAAATCGACAAAGAGAAGGGTTAGACATCTCAACAGATATATATCAAAATAAAAAGCAAGTAAAACCGCAAAAATAGACAAACGATCACAATCAATCAAAAACCCAAAGTAAGCGTCGTTGCTCCCTAGCAACGACACCATTAGAAAAACGGGAAAAGCGAGAGCCGCTAAGTAATGGTCTGACAGATCAGACTCACTGTCGCTGAGGCGACTACTCAAGCCTTCACGTTGATCAACAATTAACCCACACAATCAATCAAGCAATCAAGAGCAATGATTAAAATTTATTATACCCTACTAAGAATGTAAAGTGGCAAGCAAGTAGGGGTCGAACACAGGAAGCACGGAGTAAAGTAAGCAGACAAAAAGTCAAGTCTTGTGTCTAGTGAATTACTTAGCCAATTTGGATCTCTTTTTTGTGGGTTTTTTTAATTTTTAATTTTTTTATTTATTTTTAATTTTTATATTTTTGTATTTTAATTTTTAATTTACTGATTTTATATTTCCTTTTTATATTGTATATATATTTTTTATATTTTCTTTTTCTTTTAATAAAGATATATACAAAGTAAGAAAGAGATAGATAATGTATTAATAAAAATAAGTAAAAATACTAAAAAATCAGAAAATAAAATGTTTTTGGGCTTTTTATAATTTTCTAGTGTTTTTGTGATTTTTCTAGATTTTTATTATTTTTTTGGTATTTTTAAAGTCAAAAATACTAGAAATAGTGAAGAAAATAAAGATCTGAAACTAAAATGGAGAAATAAAATATCAAACAATAATAAAAATTCTCCAAATTAGTTTTCAATTAAAAATAATAAAACAAAGGAAATCCAGGAAAAGAAAACACAAATTTTAGACTTTTTATGAATGTTATAAATTTTTATAAAGGTTTTTAGAGTTTTATAATTTTTTTGGTTTTTCTTTTGTATTTTTTAGTGATTTTTGAACTGAAGTTAAAAGACACTAAAATGGGCAAAATATATTTTTTGGGAATTTTCTGAGGTGTTTTTATATTTTTACGGATTTTATAATGCAAATAGTACTGAAAATGCTTGTTTTTGAATTTTTATAAATATTAAAATGCAATAAAAATGCAAACTAAAAATATGGCTTGATACTAGGATGTAACAGGAACTTATGCAGATTTTTGTGGATTTTTTAGCATTTTATAGATGCATGAAAGAACTAAAAGAAACAAAAAGAAAATGCATTGCTGGCAGGGGCATTTGTGAAATATGAGAAAAGTTCGAGGGCTTGCTTGCAAAATGTCCAGAAAATTATAACTGCATATGAAAGTTTAGAGACTGAAAATAAATATACAAAATTCCCCGGGGTTCTCTTGCAAATTGGCCAAGTCACGTGCGTTGCGCACGTGACCTGGTAGGGAGCTAATTGTAATATTACAAAAAGTCAGGGGGCAGTTCGCAAATTTCGCGAAAGTATTAAAAGGCAGATGAAAGTTTAAGGGTTAATTATAAAATACAAAATCGTGCGAGGGTTATAGCACAAAATACCCTCGCCCAAGGAGGATCGGACGGCTTGAGATTCTTCACTTAGGACACGTGTCCGGCTCCTATGGCTCGATACCCCTTCGACACCGACGTTCAGGATTAGATCGTGAAAGTTCGATTAGACGATGCTGGGGCTGCGAAATCCGACGGTGGCTGCTATGCCTGGAGCAACGCCTTGATCGGACGGCTGGAAGCGCAGGAGGACGAGCAAGGAGGAGCTCCGGCCTGGCGAAGTTCTCTAGGCTCTTTCTCCCTCCTCCGGCGGACTTGAAGCTCGAAAGACGATGTGTTTGCTTCCTGGAGGTCCCCTTTAGCTGCTCGAGCTCCCAAAATTCACCGGAGGGCGGTGGTGTTTGCGGTAAGGGGTGGCGGAGCTGGAGGCTCCGAGTGACTCCGGTGAGGTGTCAAAATCGAGCCCCAGGCTCTTCTGGGCTTCAGGACCTGCAGGAAACACGTGAGAGGGTCGAGGGAAAGTTGCCTCAACCCCGCGGAAAGGGTGGATTGTGCTTGCGATGATGAGGTGGAAAACGACCGGAGGAGCGCTCCGACGAGGTGCTTATGAAGAGCGGTTTGATGGGCGAAGGACGAAGCGGAGGATGGCTGGGGATTCCTACTGGTGCGATGAATAAGATGGAACAGAAACGGAGAGAAGAGAAGGGGGAAAAGGGCCTCACCAAGGTGCGCAAGAAGGAAACTCTGGCAAGACCTTCGGCGAGGGGAGTCAACTCGATTCGACACCTCCGTGGTTCCCCGACGAGCCCAACGTGTTCCTGCTGTTTCCAGGAGCGTCGTCGAGGGCTAGGTTTAGGGTTAGGCGGTGGAAGATGAGGTGATGGTGGTCGCATCGAGGGTCCAAAGACCATGCTGAGCCAAGGGTGTGTATCCTCGATAAGCGAGGATGAAAAGTCGTGAAGAAACTAGGACGAGATTGTGAAAGGTCTCGCCTAGAAAAAATCGTGAAGAAGGGGACAAAACTTGTTCTGACAAGGGCACAGGCAGGGGTCAGAGAGTTGACCCGAGGTCAACTCTCCAGCCCACCTGGTTGGTCCACGTGGACCAACAAGGAAAAAGCCTGGAAATAAACCTTGTAAAATCATTTTAAAATAATAAACTTTTTTTATTATTTTTAGGTTATTAAATAAAAAATATTCATAATTTTACAAATTATTTTATGATGAATTTAATTTATTTTTTCGAGATTAATAATTATAAGTTTCCTTTTATACTCTTTATAGGTATCTTTATCTATATATTTTATTGTTTTATTTTTATTTTGTAAATTTAATTTATTTATTTTTGTTTATCATTTTATATATTTATAAAGTATTTTTATACACTTAATTATATTTTTATTTTATTTTTCTGAAATATTTTGTACACTTAATAAAATAAAAGTATGAATTATATATGTATATATACAGGTAGTATACCTATGTATATTATATACAAGTATTTTTTTGTGTTTATTTTGTATTTTTATTCTGATTTTAATACACATATTTATTATAAATAATATTTACAAAATTATAAAAATATAAAATTATAAAAATAATGTATAAATAATTAAGTGAATATTTTAATCTGTACAAGTATACAATAGGGGTCCAAAACTCAACTTTCAAATCGTAGCTCCGCCAAATGCGAAACCACCGCCATTAAATAGCTTATTTTAAATTATATATAATTAAAGGAGAGTTTGACGCATTTCGTGTTTTTATTTGTGAGATACAGGTCTGGGAAGTTGGGCTTCTGGAATTTTATTCAGATCATAACTTTTTATCTGTAAAATATTTTTGAGTGAAATCAATTTTTTTTTTCTTTATTTAATTATGTACAACTTTCATGTACAAAGTTTCTTTATTTGAAGTATAAAAAGTGGAACAAAAATAGGTCCCAAAATGAATAAAGAATGAATAAAATAAAATGAATTTTTATTATATTTTGGCCCTTATCTCCCCTTACTTTATTCCTTGTCGACCTAGTCATTGAGATGCCTAGGTCTCGGGGTTTCAGGTCATAAAATATTTACAATATTTTATTATTTTTATTTTCTTTATTCTATAATTTTGGCTTTAAAAATCGCATTTTATACAATATTTACATAATGATGCATGAATGCTAAAATGCCTAAATTAAGCCTATTTACACGCATTTACTAAGGTTTTTAAGGCCAAAATGATAGAATAAAGATGATGAAACATAGATTCATCACCCGCTGTCTAATTGGGTACGATCGAACCGCTGCTCATGGATATGACATCTGACATATGGAGCTCCTGCATCATGTCTCTTAGCTGGTAATCGGTTCTGAATGGCGAAGCAAGTGGCACGAGTGGGCACATGGATCTTTGCATTGTGGTTCCTCCTCTTCATGCGAATGGTGGTCTTCTCTCTCAAGTTATTCTAGAAGAGGGGGATGTGCTCTAGTGTCTCATGTAGAGTTAGCTGTATCTGAAATCGATCAATCATCTGCTAGCTGAAATCTAGCTGGTGTCTCTTTTTGGGATTTTCTGGTTTATTCCCCTTTGCTAAGCGGAGTGCTTGAGGGAAGGGGATGACTGGACCCTCTCCAAAAAGATGAGGGTTAGGAATAGGATTCTATGTAGGTAAAGGCATAGAATCCGCACCAAGATCATCATGCATCACATATGGACTCGAACGAGATACAGAAACCTTTCCTTTATTCATATTTTTTTGATTTTCTATTTTTCCATTTTTGTATTTTTATGTCCTGAGAAACAAAGTGAGGTAAAACAACTAAAATAAAACAGGTGGCATCAACACCACCCACAATATCTGATCTAGCGGCATCAGTGTCGCTCTCTGTCCTGGTGTCTCTCAACAAGGTGGGATCAGCACCACCGTCTGCATCTGGAATCATGACAACCTCAATACCATCGGCTGGATCAACATCCTTGGTAGCTTCAGTGCCACCGTCATCATCATGATGCACATCATCAACATCGCTATCATCCTTGTCTGGTGCTCCAGAATCTCCAAGTGGTCGCCGCTTATATGAGGCGCTGTCGATTGGCATCCTACTGCTCCTAAGCGTCACAAAATTAGCATCAAATACATAGGAAGATATGTCACCCAAAGTATCACTAGGAGTGGTGGTCTATGTAAACTATACCTGCTCAGATTTCCACTTCAAGTTCTTCGGGTTGGGTTTGATCTGAGCTGGTATGGTGGCCTTGCCCGTGAGGATCTCCCTCATCTCCTTCCAGAACTCGTCCTTCTCTCACTGGAAGGATGCCTGTTGGTCAGAAAGTAGGCGGTCAAGGTCGTCAAGGGCTGGGTTCTCATAGACAGGTCCATGAGAATCGAATGGTTTGCCTCGCTGGAAATGAGGCTGAGCCTACTGCTGGTAGTGAGGGGGAGGCTGGAAGTACTTCTAAGGCTACTATGGCTACCTCCGCTATTGTCCCTAATGGTAGGGATGAGGACCCTGCTGGTGTTGCTACTGGTACTGCTGGGAGTGATGGGGTTGCTGCTGTTGCTAGTTGCTCTGTCCGATCTGAGTTGGAGGCTGCTGCTGGGACGAGGTGCCTCCGGTGGACCATCAGAAACTCATATGATCATGACGGATCCTGAGTTGCTGTTAATACAGATCGTACCAAATCCTGCTGACTTCCATCAACGACTCCTTCTCGAAAGGTAGAGGGGGAAGAACTAATAGGGGCTGATATGGTTGGTAGACCACCATCTGAGTATCCTGAGATGGTGGTGGCTGGGAGTAGTGCTGCAACAGCTGGATCGGCTCTGCCTAAATGTAGTGGACCTGTCAGTACATGGCAGATGGCTGGGTGGAGCTACTGCTGGGATCAGCCCGTGACCTGAGACGGGGTTGTGGAGCCATCTATGCCTCTTAGAGACACATGATCTGAATCTTCAGGTCACTCAGTGTCTGTGCCAACTGATCGATCTGGGTAAGGCCCTGGCACTGCTTGTTCTCAATGATCCCGATGCGGTCCAGCTTCTTGTTGATGATCCCTACTAACGAAGTAGAAGGACTGACATCGACCCGTGCAATCCTCTTGTAAGATTGGGAGAGGCTTCCCTTGAGTGTAAACCCTAATCTTGGACATCACCGTGTAGTTTTCTGCATCTTTTGGTAGATGGCCCAGACTTCGTCCTCATCCTTGGCAAAATAGGACCCTCCACACGAGGCATTTACTAGCCCCTACAGCTCCGGTGTCATCCCATAAAAGAAGCTCTGCACAAGGTTGGGCTTGGATATTTCGTGATGTGGACACCGGTCGATGAGCTCTCGGAATCGATCCCAAGCCCCGTGAAACTGCTCATTTGGGATCATCGTGAAATTATTGATCATGGCTCACGCTGCGTTGGTTCGGTCAAGTGGACAGTACTTGTTCAAGTACTCGGTCCGGAGCTACTCCCAGGTAGTGACATACCTCAACAAATTCTTCAACCAATAGGCTGCTCTATCAACTAAGGAGAATAGGAAGATGATCATCTTGATCATGTTCTCGTCCACAAATCTGTCATGGATAGTGCTGCAGAACATCTCGAACTCCTACAGATGGAGGTGCGACTCCTCGGTGGCTAGTCCATGGAACTTGGGCAGTAACTGGATGGTCTGGGGGAGAAGCTCGAAGTCGCCCAGGATCTTCGGAAGCTAAATCCAACATTGGGTGAGGATTGCACCAGGGTTGTGCGACTGCCTTATCATTCGTGTCGGCCTCTGCTCTGGCTGGTCATCTGGGTGTCCGTCTCCTCCTCCAGCTGCTGGTATCTCTCCACCAGCTGGTCGCTGCGGCTTTGCTCTGCCGGCTTGCATCTGCATCAGCTATAGGCACACCTCTATAATGAATGCTCCCTGATCTCTGATCTGGCACTGCATAGTCTCCAAGGAAGCTAAGAGTGTGTTGTTGATGGCGACCTTGTCAAGTACATATGCGGATCCCTGTGGCTGCTCATCGGTGCGTCCCTCACTGCTGGCCATCTCTAGGGTCTCTTCAAGGCAAAAGACCCCAACTAAGGTGCCGTCAAATGAACATATAACTATGCTGGCCTCTGCTCTGGCACCTCAGGACTGGTAGAAGGGTGGTCAAGGGGGAATAATGTGGTAGCGAACTCAGGTTCAGAGAGCGGGTCTGGACTCTTTGAAGCTGCTCAAGATGAATGGAGAGGAGTGCTCAAAAGCGATGCTGTCAATGGCAACCTAAGGGACCTCATGCCCATCATCATGATTTGGGATTTATGAAGATGAGATCTGGATGCAAACAAGATGAGAAGACAAACCCTTTTTCACCTACTCAACACTTGAGTTGATGACCGTAAAAGATCGGTTGTTAATCTGGTCAATTTTTATTTAGTTTCAAATCAAGATATCAGAGCGATTAAACGAGCTGTTGGGAATCCAATGCTCCTAATAGACTGGCCCGAATATCGCAACTAATTTTTCCCAGCCAATATGGGTGCGGACCATTTATCGGCTACACGATCTGCCTAATATGCTAATGAAGTCCCGAACTGATTACCGGCTACCCAGTGAAATCCTCACTGGAGAACAATTAGGTACACGACCATTAGTCTGAAAGGAGTTCGGATGTGGCTGTAAAGACCCCAAAAGCCGAGCAGGGACTAAACCGCAAAATTCGGATGAATCTGGACGTAATTGCAAATCTGCTTTTATTCCAGTATCTAAAAAAATTATTCAAGTATCTATCACATAGTGCTCGTCGAGATCTTTCCAACAAGTACAAGATTGAGAAAATCCAAGTTCGGGAGCCCAAGTTACGGCTATTTTAGCGAAGAAGGGTACATTTCATATTCCGACCCGAACCAAGATTTGAACCTAAATGCCCCTTCACATTTAAAACCCCAAATGAGACCCCCCACCCTAAAAACGCCCAAAACGGGTCCAGCCTCTTCCTCCTCCCTTCCTCCTCCCTCTCCCCCGTCGGAGCTCCGCCGGAGCTCGCCGGAACACTTCGGATCGACGATCCAAGAGTGCCTCCTCGTAGAGAAGGACGAGGTCACCCTCGTAGGAGGTTTCACCTCGCGAACGGAGCGATGAGTGCGTCGTTCTTCACGGGTGAAGAGAACGAGGTAGCTAACTTTTTGAGGTACGATGCTCCTAATCCTTGCTGCGGTTTCGACATGGTTTCTAGTCCTATATTTAAAGGTCATTAGAGCCTTAGTTGTGTTTATGCTATGATTTTTTTTTTGGGTTACAACCTATAGCCGTACCTTCATATCTTTTGTCCTTTTCTCCCATTTGAAGTCTTGATGTTACTCTTGATTCCAACACTTGCTCGTAGCAAATGGACTTCATCTTCTTGCATAGGTCATTGGAATGAGACTCAAATCTCGATTTGGTCAGAATGAACAGAGGTTGTAGGATGGAATGGCCATCTTCTATGTTGATCCTATGTCTGTTAACGATGCTTAAATATGTATTTTATTTTCATTAGGAGTGGAACTCCCAGCAGGTAAGAAACCCCTATACCATTTGTTATAGCATTTTGAACTTCAACTTTGCTGAGAATGTGAGACATAACTCCCCGGCCAGATTTCGTGTAGATTCCTTGTAGTGCTACTGTCCTCCTAGCTCATGATCTAGGTATATCTGCCAATAAAGTTATGGGTTATGGGAGCATTACAACCACGCCCTCTGTAGTTGGAGGCTAGTTGGGGTGGTTGTTAACCCTTTTATTGTTACTTGAAACAGAAGGCCTCAGATTATTTGTCCTTGTACGTCCAACTCACTTTAATCTGTCTCCCTTGTCAGGGATGTCCCAGGGACATTATGGAAGTAGGACTCTCTAATTTAGCATGTGAAAACTCGTTATCATGTTTGACAGCTTCTCTAAATATGATCGAGTTTGACATGAAAAATCCATCTTCCTTAAGGTGGACATTCTCTCTATATTCTGAAACTGTAAATGTTCATACCAACTGAAACAAAATAATGATAAGACATCGGAAGTTGCATTGCATTCAGAGATGAGGAGTCAAACATCGATGGCTCTGATTGTGTATTGTCATTAAATGATGTGGTTCCTGAGTTCTCCCAACCACTATTTCTATCCAATGATAATGCAATTTCATCAACCCTTCCTCCTACAATTTCATCAGCACTTCAAGTTTCACGGACTTGCTGACAGACTGCTCTGGGAAGGGGTAAGAAGGTTTGCTTTCAGCTCCTTCCGTGCCTGTGTATAATGTGCGTGATTGCATTTTTTCCTTTCCGGAATTACTTTTCAGCAAAATATATATTCCAGTTTTTTTTAATGTAGATTGAAATTAAATAAATAGCTCTTTGATGGTACAAGTCCTTGCAATCTTGCAAGCAGAATACATGGTGTCAAAAGCTACAGCTAATATGACATGAATTGATAGAGCTTCCAACACCTAAGGCCATTGAAGAATGAACTTGGGTGGGAAGATTACAAGTGTAATTCCTTTCTAACCATATTGTGTATTAGTAGTAGAGATGTGATAGCATGTATGTAAATAAAACTCTTAGATTGAGAACTTGGAGGATAAACTACATTTTAACGTCTATATGATAGCGCGGGTATTTGGTGGCTATTGGGACTGTGCTTATACTACAGTTACATTCTAAACCAGACCACAAAATCCATTATCTAGGAGTTTGACATTTAAACCTCATCAAACTATTAAGAGGTGGTTTTACTGAAATAGTTACTGGGTTGACATTTACTGTACAGTCTAACCATGTAGTAGTTTAGCAAAGTCACCTGTAATCTTGTAAAATTGCAGTACGGACTTTGTTTATTAACTTCGACCCAGCCCTTTAATATTCATTTTCCTTTGAGTGGGATGAATCTTTTCTTGCGTTATGATTAGGTCAAGGCGAGTCCTAATGATTGCATGCCCCTTGGTCAGTCACTTCAACGAGTTGGTTGGAATGGATCATGATCACGGCTGATGTAAAATGTTTACATTCAGATAGTTTCAGCTGGATGTATGACTCCCAATATAGAATATGTAGTGTAGAGATTTTGTTGTAGTAGAAAGCACATTCGCTCAAGATCTGTGCAAACAAGCACCCAAAACCCAATCTGCTTTCATCTTCAGCACAGATTGTGCAAACCTTAAATCTACACATCCCCCTCGTTGGCTACTGCATATAAATCTCTCTCATTATTATATAAGTTGGTGTGGCAGAAGATAAAAAAGATTTGTATCTTAAGAATGTTTTACCATTCACAGAGAAGGCCAATTAATACACTAGTATGTTATCTGAAAAAAAGGCAGTGCCCGGAACCTTGTGGTTTTATATCTCTTGATTGTGCTTGTTGTTGATTTAGATTTGTTGGTGATAATGTATGCAAACATTTCCAAACACTTCAAATGGAATCCATTGTTAAGCTTATGATAGGCGGGTAGTGGAGTAATCGCCGCCAAGGGAGGGGCATGCACCCTTGGGTCCCCGGGTAGAAGCCTAGATGGCCGCGATCCCAACTGCTATTGTAGCTGCGATGGTTGGGGGACATGTTGCTTGGTACACCGAGGCACTGATCTGATGGTGTTGGCCTCGGCACTTGCGTGCTTTTGCCCAGTGCTCGAGTACGGACCAAGTATTCATGGTTGGTAGTCTAGTGCTTCGCTTGTTCACTTGGTTAACACTCGTGTACTGGCTAGTATAGGTCACATTGGTTAGTATTCTGAGTGGGAGCGCTAAGAGGGGATTTCTGGGAAAACGTGGTTAAATGAAGTTGGGAGTGGGATATAATTTTCCTGGGTACTCGCAATAATTTGCGGGTTGGAATCTAATTGGGAATCTATGTTACAACCTTACAAGTGAAGCTAAGTGGACTTGTTGGGACTTAGTTAGGATGCATTGTACCCCACCGCATGCCTACGGAGGCACCCCAACCCTAAGGCATCCTCTTTGCCTTAGAGTCATAGTGTAAGGTCTCATGAAGACCAAGACCAGAGATTATCCACAAAGCTTGGTAACTCATATTCATATCTAATAATAATAACTAGAATGTAATTCTTTGTGAGATAAGGTTTACCAGTTTCTTTCTCTTTTGCACACATTTAAATTATATATTGCTTTTCTTTCTGTATAGTTTTTTTTTAAATCGTATTGAGCAACTTTGCTCATAACGTACCTATGTGTGGATCCATAGGTTCACATAAGTGATTTGTTGGAGACACCATCCTTTTTGTGCAGCTTCACCCTTTTTGTGGTACGGTATTGGTAGTTCCTTTTACTATTTCCTATACTTGTAGCTTCTTCTTTTTGAGAGACATGACATGTAATATATATTTTGTGGACATGGAAATGGAATGTATGAAAATGAACATCGGAATGTAATTAAAATTGGTGTATGGAATGAATGAATGGAAATACAGGTTGTTGTGAACAAGTTGGATGTAAAGCAAAAAAAAAATGCAATGCATGTTTCTATTTTCTCCTGCTTTTGTGAATATCAAATATTCAAATGTGGATGTATGTGCGTTGGATTGGTTTGCCGAGTACCCGGATCCTATAGGAAGACGAGGGCATCACATCTTGTTATCAGAGTCGTGGTACTCCATTCCATCCCACGTGTGTCATTCCTCATTGGTATTTGAAATACAAGACAGTGTTGGAAATCTCTTGACCCAACACAAGTTCAAATAAGAATAACATGTTTACATCCATGTCCATATGAATCTCTTAATATCTCTCTTAAGTCGAACACCACATCTGATGGCGGGATCGAGTGCATCTCCATACTGAGGGCACACCGGTTTCTCAGCCAAGGTTATGTAAGCCAGCTTGCCTACATCGCAGACTCAGTGGCGCAAGATCAGATGATAGAGGACGTTAGAGTTATGCTTGAGTTTTCAGACATGTTTTCAGATGACTTACCTGGGCTACCATCAATAAGGGAGATAGAGTTCGATATTGTGCTATTATCAGATACACAACCGATCTCTATCCCTCCATACAGGTTGGCTCCTACTGAGCTCAAAGTGCAGTTACATGAGCTGTTGGAGAAGGGATTCATCCGTCCCAGTACATCACCATGGGGAGAACCAGTACTCTTCGTGAAGAAGAATGATGGATCCTTGAGATTATGCATAGACTATAGACAACTGAACAAGAGAACGGTTAAGAATCATCACCCACTCCCATAAATTGATGATCTCCTTGATCAGTTGCAGGGAGCAACAATGCTTTCCAACATCGATCCACGATTAGGATACCATCAGTTGAGGAACAAGGGTGCAGACATGATGAAGTTAGTGTTTCGTACTAGGTATGGTTACTATGAGTTCCTAAGTATGGTCACTATGAGTTCCTAATAATGCCTTTTGGACTCACTAATGCACCTGCTGCATTCATGGATTTGATGAACCGAGTCTTTTGTCCGTACTTGGACTGTTTCATGATTGTATTCATCGATGATGTTCTAGTCTACTCCCATGATGAGTACGAGCACGAGTCCCATCATAGCATTGTGCTAGAAACACTCTGTGAGCACCAGTTGTTTGCCAAATGCAATAAGTGTAAGTTCTGGCTTTCTGAGGTGGCATTCTTGGTCACGTGGTCTTAGGAGCGGGGGTGTCAATTGACCATGCTAAGATTGAGTTAGTGGCGTCTTGGGAGAGGCCTAAGACGGTTATAGAGATCTGCAGCTTCCTTGGCCTCATCGAGTACTACATGAGATTTGTCAGAGGGTTCTTCCAGTTAGCCTTACCCCTCACTCGGCTGACGTAGAAGGATGTGCCATTTGTCTGGAATTATAGATGTGAGTTGAGCTTTTGTACGCTCAAGGAGTGGTTGACTTTCATACCCATCCTCACCCTTCCTTTCGGTACATTGGACTTCACGGTTTACACTTATGCTTCCAAGGAAAGGCTGGGTGTTGTGCTGATGCAGCGAGGAGAGGTTGTGTCATACACATCACAACAGCTAATGAATCATGAACGCAACTGTCCCACTCATGACTTGGAGTTGAAATCCGTAGTCTATACGCTAAAGATTTGGCGCCACTATTTGTATGGGGTGACATTTGAAATTTTCACTGGCCATAAAAGCCTCAAATACATCTTTGATCAGAAGGAGCTGAATATAAGGCAATGGCAATAGATGGAGTTGCTGAAGGACCATGATTGCATCATCTTCTACCATCCTTGTAAAGGGAATGTGGTGGCAAATGTCTTGAGCATGCAATCATGCACTGTGGGTTCGACAGTCTGGTTGCAGACTTGGGATGTGCTCACTACATTTAGTGAGTGACATCCATTTGAGGACACATCCGATGCAGTGACAGTGCCAGTCAAGTATATAGCAGCTTGTGGGACAGGATTATTCAGGGCCAGCAGACAGATTTGAGGATCCAAAAGTTGTACCACATGTGCTTGAAGGATGAATTCGACGGATTTCAAGCCCGTGAATCCATACTATGGAAATGGAACTGTGTGTATATCCCAAATGATGAGGAGTTGAGGAGAGATATCCTAGATGAGGCATATAGTTCGAGGCTTTCTAAGATGTACCGAGATCTCTGCCAATAATTTTAGTGGGAGGGATTGAAGAAAAACATAGCTGAAAATGTCAACTGATGCCTTACATGTCAGATGGTGAAGGAAGAGCACCGAAAACCACCTAGCTTACTACAACCTCTTCCAATCCCAATGTGGAAATGGGGGAGCATTTCCATGGATTTTGTCACATCATTTCCGCGCACCCTGGAGGGCATGATGCGATATAGGTCATCCTTGACCGGTTGACCAAGTTAGCCCATATCATCCCGGTTAACATGACATATACACCAGTACAACGGGCCAAGTTATACATTCAACACATCATTCGGTTGCATGGGATATCCAAAGAAGAAGTGTCAGATAAAGATTCCTATTTCACATCACAATACTGGAAAGAATTCATGAGAGCCTTGAGGACCGAACTACGCATGAGTTCTGCATACCATTCACAGACAGATGGGCAGTCTGAAAGGATCATTCAGACATTCGAGAACTTGGTATTGGAGCCAAACCTCTCCTCCCCAGAAGAGCTTGTGCAGATATTGGACCACGTGGTCAAGAGGTTGAGGCGGAAGGAGATCGCATTAGTCAAAGTCCTATGGTGAAGTCAAGACGTCGATGAGGTGACGTGGGAATCTGAGGCAGACATGAGGGATAAATACCCTCAAATGTTCACATGTATGGAATTGAAACTGTAGTCAAGTTCTCTCTGAGAATTTTATGGATTTTTTTTCTTTTTGAGATTTTTATGGGCTCATTATCTAGGAGAGTGCGTGAAAACGCTATGTCATAGATATGACTCACCACATAATGTGCATCTAAATCTCTCTTCTTTTGTGGCAACTTTTTATTCTTGAGACAAAAGGTAGTGGAAACCGAGAGAACATGAGTCTTGACATAAATATTAGGTTTCTTCCTGCTGGCTCTACTAGATGTGCATCTCACCTTCAAGTATTTTTGAAATGCAAGATGAATGGCCACATACTCATCAAATGGCACATTAACCATAATGTTATCTCTACAAAATTGTGTCATTTCAGGATCATCTTTTCTAAACTTATTTATGATGTGCGTTCTTACTTTAAGAGCACGTGGGAAAGGGATAGGTAAAGACGGATGTAAAGACTCAGAATCATAAATAGAAACATGCACTTTATTATCCATAGAAACTGAATTTTTCACACATGATTTTTGAAATTTAGAGTAGCAACTGAATCATCTACTACAGGTTGGGGAATGCCCGTTGAATGTGCCTTCTCCTCAACCGAAGGTGCAAGGTCCTCTGTAGACTCTGAATCTGATGTGTAATACACTACTCTCGACCCTTTCTCAGGACCAGTAGAGCTTAATTCGATTATCAGACTGGGATGATGAAGTTCCTTCTCCATGCGGAGAATTGGAACTCCGGATCCATTCTCCAGGCGGAGAAGTGGAACAAGCAGAGAAATGGCAGTGACCTGATTTAGAGTCTAGCACAAATTTCTCTTCCTTTTCAGAGGCAGACTGCAATGTTGTTAGCAGAGTTGGGATTTGGAGTCATAACCCAATATCGCAATGTGAGACCCTCTCATCTGGAGATGACAGTGTATGCAGAGCAGTTGTTGAGAGATTTCCAATGTTCTTGAGATATGCATCTCCCTATTCCCTTGATGACTTAGAGGTCCCTTTGGACTTGTCGATTCCTCCTCCTTTGGAACAATCAAGGGAATTAGATGATGAGTCGGACATAGCTTTGGTCGAATTACAATGTTGCTTTGTTGATCCGACTCCTTATTCTTCAAATTAGTTGGTGAACAGTATTATAGATGATTCATCTCAACTATGTAGCACATATCTAGATTCAGTGGTAGCTCAGCATGATGTTCTTAATGATTCTTCTTTGCAAGAGTTGAAGCCAGTACCTCCTACATTCAAGTATTCCTTTATTGCAGAACCAAAGAATAAGTTTCTTGTCATCATTAGTTCAAGGTTGATTGTAGAACATGAGACTAGATTGTTAGAAGTGTTAGAAAAGAACCACAAGGCCATATGATGGACGGTGTCAAATCTCGTGGGTCTAAACCCATACTCTGTTCATACCATATTTATATTGAGGATAATGCTAGACCTTCCCATGAGTTCCAGAGGATACTTAATCCAAATCTACAAGAAGTAGTTAAGAAAGAGATTAATAAGTGGTGTGGAGCGGGTTTTGTCTACCTAATCTCTGACTCAAAATGAGTGGCCCCTTTACATGTTGTCTCGAAAAAGTCGATAATTCAGATGGTTACTAATGAGGAGGGAGTTGAGACTGCGACACGAGTACCCATGTTTTGGTACGTCTGTATCGATTACAGACGCCTGAATGCTATGACCAAGAAAGTTCACTTCCCCTACCTTTTATTGATAATATTTTGGAGATAGTAGTGATGAAAGAGTTCTTCTGTTTTCTTGATGGGTACTTAGGCTACAACCAAGTGGCATGGCCCCTGAGGACTAGGAAAAGACCACTTTTACAGGCCTTTTCGGCATATACGCATTCATGCGCATGCCTTTTGGGCTATGCAATGCCCCAAGTACTTTTCAACGGTGCATGATTGTTGTATTTGCCGGGATGGTAGGAGAATTCCTAGAGGTCTTCATGGATGACTTCTCAGTCCATGGTGATTCAATTGATTCTTCTTTATCACACTTGGATCGAGTCATACAGAGGTGTAGAGAGGTGAATCTTGTACTCTCCAAGAAAAAAAGTCTTTTTATGGTTAAGGAGGGTATCATGTTGGGGCACGTCATCTCCAAAAAGGGAATGCAGGTTGACCCTGCCAAGGTAGTTGTGATCAAGAAACTTGATCCTCCAACCAACATCAAGTCAGTGAGGTCATTTCTGGGGCATATTAGATTATATAGATGATTTATTCACAATTTTTCCAAGATTGAGTGACCCCTGATTGAGCTCTTAGGAAAAGACATCGAGTTCTTTGTAGATCATAGGTGTTTGGAGGCCTTTTATCTCCTTAATAAGAAGATTTGTGACTCGTCGATTATACATGCTCCTGATTGGTCTCTTCCCTTTGAGATCATGATTGACGCTTCAGATTGTGCTATAGGACTTGTATTGGGGCAACAGTGAGATCAGATTCCGTTCTCAATGCATTATGCAAGCGAAGTTTTGGATCATGCACAGAGAAATTACACAGTGATCGAGAAAGAAATGCTTATAGTAGTTTGGGCTTTAGAGAAGTTTAGGTCTGTGATTCTTGGCTCTAAAGTGACAGTTTACACCAATCATTCAGCCATTAGGTATCTCATGGAAAAGAAGTACGCGAAGGCACGTCTTCTTAGGTGGATATTGTTACTGCAAGAGTTTTATTTGGAAATTAAAGAGAAACATAGGGTCAAAATGTAGTGGCTGATCACCTTTCGAGGATTGAGATTAAGAATTCCCCTGATTCTGAGCCTATTAGAGAAACCTTTCCAGATGAGTCAATTTGTCTTAGTGATGTGCTCCCATGGTATGCCCACATGGTGAATCACCTTGTACCCAAGCAAGGTCCCCACGGGTGGTCTAGGATCATTATAGACCGACTTAAGTCAGATTCGAGGAAATACCATTAGGTAGATCCGTTCCTTTTCTTTGAGTTACCGGATTGCGTCTAGAGGAGTTGTATTCCTCAGGAGGAATACTAGAGTGTTCTCATGTATTGTCATTCACTTGAGGCTAGAGGACATCATTCAAGAAAGAAAACCGCTCACAAGGTATTACAATGTGGTTTTTTTTGGCCGACCTTGTTTAGAGATGCCACTGATGTTGTATGGTCGTGTCCTGTTTGCCAAAGGATGGGAGGGACTGTTGGTTCTAGAGATGAAATGTCCATGAAACCTGTAACTTTTTATGATGTCTTTGACGCTTGGGGCATTGATTTCATGGGTCCTTTCCCTAATAGCCAAGGTTTTGAGTACACCATGTTAGCGGTTGATTGCTTATTGAGATGGGTGGAGGCTATTCCAACCCGAGCTGCAGATAGTAGGACTGTCTGCAAGTTCATAAAGGATCATATTATTTCAATGTTCAGGGAACCTGGAGTTTTGATATTTAATGGGGTAGCCATTTTGTGAATAGACAGATGAAATCTTTAGCAAAGGACTATGGATTTGAACATAGAGTAACTAATCGTTACCATCCATAATCAAACGACATGACATAGGTTTCAAATAGGGAGGTGAAGAGCATTATTCAAAAGTTAGTTCGTCTCGATAGGAAGAACTGGTCTCAGTTGTTATACCAAGTTATGTGGGCTTATAGAACGACCTACGAGACACCTCTTGGCACTTCACCTTTTAGGATGATTTATGACAAGACATGTCATTTTCCTGCTGAATTATTTCACAAATCTTAATGGGCAATAAAGAAGATAAACTGGAGCTGTCACCTAGCAAAGTTATGTAGAGACCTTGACCAAAATGAGTTAGTGGAAATCCGCAATCGAGCATATGACAATATCATGATTTATAAGGACAATGTTAAGAAGTGGCACGATGCACATATTAGATGCAAAAACTTTGTCCCGGGACAAAAGGTATGGTTGTTTAATGCAAAGTTAAAGATTTTCATGGGAAACTTAAATCAAAGTGGACGGGTCCTTTTATGGTAAAGGAAGTGCATGAGAATGGTAGTGTAGAGATTTCAGTGCTTTTAGGGAATGCACTTTCCTTTTTAATTAACGAGCAATTACATAAGCATTTTGTAAAATCCAAGGAAAGATTAACTCGCGTTGAGATGTTTAACTTCATGCCTAATGATTCAGTTTTAAATTTCTCAAAGAAGGCATAATCATCATGATAGATTCACATCACAAGATTCATTATCAGCAGATTCATATTCTTTATGACTCTATTCTGTAGATTTCTTTTGACTTTGATTTCTTTTTCCTACCTTTAGTTATGCTATTCTCAACCTAAATAGATGGGGGAATCCGTCCCTACATTCTTCTTTCATTCTTTTGTTTATTCTACGGTCTCATCTATATATTTACTTCTTCTTCTTCGCTTAGGTTTTTCAAAACCTAAGTATAGGGGGGATCGACCATCCCTTTATATTCATTCTGACGTATTCTTTCTCATGACCACATTTGTATTTTTTTGGACTCAATTCTTGTACATTCTTTTATACTTAGTTGTACTATGGCCTCATATCACTTTGTGCTATGAGGATATAACAAAAGCTAAGTATAAGGGGTCTACCCTATATATTACAAATATATTTTAGCCATAGCTCATATTTTTAAAAATTTTCAAAATATTAGGACTACGGGAATCGTATGTATTGTTGGAACTTATTTCTATACAAAAGGTTTTGAAAATGATTTTGAAAATTATATACATATTTTACATGATTTTCGAAATGAGGTGGATGGCGAGAAATCAGAGAGGAAAAAATGAGGTGGCTGGCGAATCGAGTCACAATCGGAAACATGTAGGATAGTTCACCGGAGCTAGCCTCCGTCGAACTAAGAATCTACTGGGTTATGTTAAAATGAGTGATTAAACACTATTCTAAATGCATAAAATGAAATCTAACACTAGAATTAACCTATAAGCGAATAATAATGACCTCAGTCTGGGATGCAAGGTCAAAACCTCGACAACGCCATTATGCCGATGATATCTGGAATCGACCTAAGACCACATTTGACTTTGCTACAAATGGCTGGAGAAGCTCCTGTCACCTTCTTCGATCTAGATCACAAGAGAGAGAGAGAGAGCCAAAATGGGTGCGAAAGGGATTTAAAAAACAAAGGGAGGATCAGAGGAGGTTTATGTACTTCATTCTGGTGGTTGTTCGCTCTTTGATCAGTGATTTACCATCTCATACATTCAGAGATTTCACCTGATTCTCAAACCTGGTGGCTCCATTGATGGGCACTCTTGTAACCTCATCCTGCATACAAATTCTAAGAATACCAAGTCCTGCATCCACCATAAAGATTTTTTCCTCCGGCGTAAGCATAAAATGAAAGAGGAGAGGATTCAACCCAAAAAATGAGGAATGAATATTTGACGTTGGTAGGAACCCTATATAATACCCACATCTCTGAGAGATCAGAGCATAGAAAGGGAAAGCTAGACTGGCATGACAATAGTGGTCGATACTATGTGACACGAAAGATGCTCATTCCCTTTTTTGTAGGTATACATTCCAGGAAATTTATACGCTCCATGGATGGATAAAAAAGTGGAGTCTTGGTCAGAGCAAGCCGCCTGGTACTATTACAAGACAGGAGGGGGAGATACTCATCCTCCTGAAATGGAATGACTGCTTTGCCTCCTTCGTATATGGCGCCTTGGGTGGCCAAAGAACGAGGATGCATGATTTATTCAGAGTTCCATTCCTCAAGGAATCATCGCCGCATGATGGAGGGAAGATCGAGGAAAAACAGTGAAGGAATCAACCCAAAAGGATGAATGGATCCTTGGGGAAAAATCGTGGAAAGGTGGGTCAAGGCTAGGTTTGAGGAGTTGCAGGGTTAGTCTAGCTAGTTGATCGAGGTCAACTAGCTGAACAACCTGGTTGGTCAACGTGGATCTACTAGGAAAACCAACCCTAAATTATTTAAGAATTCAATATTAAATAGTAAATGATTTTATTAATTTTAAGTTATAAAATAAAAAATGTTTATTATTTTCTATACTATTTTATTATGAATTTTATTTATTTTTATGAACTTATTATTACATGTTACTTTCTAGGGTTTTATTTAGAGGTATATTTACCTATGTTTTGTATGTTTTATTTTTTTGAATTTTTGATTTTATTATTTTATTATATATGTAATTATAACTTCTTTTACATACTTAAATATATTTTTATTATATTTTTCCGATATAATATTTACAATTAAATAAATAAGGGTATTAATTATATTGGTATAAGTATATGTATTTCATCTAGGTATTTTAGTATATTATTTTTTTGTGTTTTATTTATTGTTTTATTCTTTTAAAAATATGTACTTGTATTATAAATAATATTTACAAAATTATAAAAATATAACATTATAAAAATAATAAGAATAATAGATTGAATATTTTACATAGGTAAATTATACAATAGGGGACCAAAACCTACATTTCACACCTTAACTCCAGAAAATATGAAACCACCTTCAGTAAATAGATTATTAAAAGTTATATACAATTAAAGGTGATTTTAATATTTTGAGTTTCTATTTAGGAGATATGTGTCTAGGAACTTCAGATTTTGACATTTTATTTAGAGTATAAATTGTACATTGTATATTATTTTTATGTGAACTCAATTTTGTATTTCTCTATATATTATTATCTAAAACTTTCATGTAAAAAATTCTTAATTTGAGGTATAAAAAATAGAAATAAAATAGGTCCCAAGAATGCAACATTGAAGAATTAAAGAACGGAATTTTTGATGTATTATTGAACCTTATCTCCCCCTACTTTATTCCTTGTCGACCAAATCAACTCTTGACATGGTCTCAAGGTTTGGGGTTATAAAATACCTTTGGCATTTTACTATTTTTCTTTTATTTCTTTATTCTACAGTTTTGGAATTTAAAACTATATTTTAAACCCAATAAATGGAATAAATAATGAATGTTAATTTGTACAAAATAATGCTATGTATATGCATTAACTAATGTTTTTAAGGCCAAAATGATAGAATAAAGGTTATGAAATGGAGATTCATCTCCACTACCAGTCCCTAGCCAACACTTATGCAATGAGAGCGGAAAATAAAAATAAAAAAAGTAAAAGAAAGAAAGAGGATTGATTTTAATTCTCAAACTTGTCTATACAAAATCAAAGTTTGGAGCTTACGTCAGACCTTTGGATTTCTGGTGCGGCCGGAACTTTATTGGGAAAAAGATTTGAAACACAACAACCTTCAAGAATCCCAAAACTCTGCTCAAGTCTCCTCAATAGCCAGGTCAGAATACTTCTCATATGCAAACCCTTATGACTATGAATCTATCTTGGACAGTGTGTGAGATATGTAGCTCTCCTCGGTTGAAGCGGTCGAAGTCAGTCTTCTCCAACATGGTGACCATAATTACACAATCCAACAACTCTTTCCTTGAGAAGCGAGGTATTCCCTTTTAAGTTCAATTGAAAACTGGCTCAAGAAGAGGAGGTGGAGAGAAGAATGAATGCTATCCAGTAGCTACTTATCCTAGAATGATTTACCAGTGTAGCTGTCACCCGGTATCAGGCTCACAAATGTATGATTTTGAAGCTCAAGATTTCTTATTTACTATACAAATATGTACATTCCGACAGACATTTTATTTTCAATTAGCCCGTCCACTTTTTTGGAGTCTTTGATTTTTTCTATTTTTTGAAATACTATATATAGAAGCATTTCCTTATGGACTTTTTCTTCTTGAGCCAGTAGACTATCCGTATTTTGAAGCATTATTGTAACCCCACAACTTTTGTCTTTAGACCTCGTCTCCATTAGATCGGGTTGGGGTACAATGGACAAAAATGTGTGACTTTCTATGTTTCCATTGGCTTGTGTTTCATGCCGGCAAATTCAGCCCTCTACCACTTCAATTGAGGTGAGCAAAGCGAAAGGTGTAGGTGTACAAGCAAGGTCATTATCGACAAGAGTCATGCGTGTGCTCCGAAATACTCTTCTTTGGCAGTCTAGATGACAATGAACCAAGTCTTGTTATCTCAAAGAATTAAGTCAACCAGACATGAAGTACCTCAATTACAATTCCCATAAGGTTCATGTGATTAAGTATATTTAAGGTCCAACCAAGCTCCAATCTTCAGATTTTACTTAGACTTGTTCAATAATCAAACTCAATCCAAAAAATGTAAATGCTATGCACAATGCAGATAATATTTTTATGATGCAATTTTTAAATTTTGAATTTTTTTATGAATTTTTGAAAAATGTTTTGCAAATTTTTATGCAATTTTTGAAAAAGGTTTTGCAAGTGTTTTTAGATTTTTTTATTTTGCAAATGTTTTTAGTATTTTTAAAATAAATATTTTTGAAAGAAAAGATATGTACGAATATTTACACAGGGATGGATCTCATATTTACAAGAGTTAGGGTTTTTAAGAATTTACATAAGGGATATGTTATTATTTTTTATACATATACATACATATATATATATATATATAATTGGTGAAAAGTATTCATTTATTTGGATGATGTTCCTCAAACGTATTTGAAAATGATTTTATAAAAAAATTTAAAACTATAGTCCAAAATTGTTTTTGGAAATAATTTTTTACAAACATTTGATAATCATTTTCCAAAGGTTTTCAAATAATATATATAGATTTTTCAAAATATTTTTGCAACCATTTTCAAAATCATTTGCAAATATGTTTTCAAAATATTTTATTTCACGCAAAGAAAATGACTTTTTACAAATAAAACATTTTTGCAAAGTTTGAAAATATTTAACAAAATATTTTCCAAATAGCTTTCAAAAGATTTTTCAAAAATATTTTCAAACTATTTTTCAAACATTTTGCAGAAATATTTTTACCTAATTTATTAATCAATATATAAGAAAAGAATATGAGGAGTAATTAACATATTTTTATTAATTAATTTAATGAGATGTATATGTATATATAGTATTTTAGCCGTACTTATTAAAAATATGAAAAAACAAGTTATAGCTAAAGTATATATGTAGTATATTTGACCGCCCCATACATAGCTTGGGCTATGTCCTCATAGATAAGAGAGAAAAAGAGAAGACAAAACTTGTAGTGAGTATAGAAAAGTCTAAAGAATAAAGGAATTAAAGAATGAAGCAACAAAAGAATGAGAGGTTGACTGTCCTCCTAATACTTAGGATCAACTAATCCTAAGTATAGTAGACTATATACAAGGTAGGGATGGTCAAGGGTGGGAATGAAAATATCACACTTAGACTGTCTCACCCTATAGTTAGGGTAAGATATCCTCAAGTATAGACACCAATAGGAGAAAGTGGAGGGGACAAAAAGAATGAACAACTCGCGATGCACCCCCCCTATACTTAGGATAAAGTACATCCTAAGTATAACAATGAAGAATGGGTGTTAACTTTGGGAAGAAAAAGAAAAAAGAAAACGAAAAGAAGAAAAGAAGAAAAAGATCACTTAACTCATCCACCTCCCCTATACTTAGTACAAAGTACGTCCTAAGCAAGGCAAAACACGAGGAATGAGGTAGATGATAAATACAATAGATGGAAAGAAGAAAACTAAAAAGTGGATATAGAAAGAGATGGATGTACAATGATCAAGAAGGTAGAAAGCAGACCATCTTACGCGATCGTTGTGGAATTGATCTGACAAGGTGTGGGTCGATATTGGGGTCCTCAGATGACACAAATCGATTAGGATCAACCTGGTGAAGATCCTCAGCAATCCTAAGGTGATAAGGCATGGACTGGTCAATGGAAGAAATGTGGCTAGGTCCTGCATGGGGTGTCTTGCAGATATCAAAGTAAAAAGGCTCGAACTCATCAATGGAAGTAGTCAGGTAAAGTCCAGTCTGGCAAGTCTCTAAGCCATCATCAAAAGTCCCGAATTCATTGATGAAAGCAATAAGTTCAAATTCGACCTCTGAAGTCTCTCCTAAATCTTCCCTACGCTCAAAGATGTCATGCTATAAATCCCACAGATGTCATCAATACAACGCCAATCACAGGAAGAGGGAACTCCATGGTCTATGTTTTGTGAGTCTTCCTCCCTGCAGAGGAATTCTTGGGTCTCATCATCACCCATAAAGCAAACCTCTTTGATATCAGTAGATATGTCATAGACCTCGGGGTCGGTTAAGACGGGTGTAGTCACATCAAGTACATGTCTCTGGTTGGCAGTTGGCACAGTGATGGCCACAACGTTCACACATCAGGACAGAAGCAAATCTCTCCTTATCCGTAATCAGTAATGACTCTCACAAAGGAGAGAAAGGGTCATCCCAGGATGATTGGAGAGTGCTCCCCAGTGGTAGGGGTCTCCATGGGTAATAGGACAAAGCCAATAGTGTAGCTCATGCCCTAAATCCAAATGACAACATTCTCTAAAATACCCTTCGACCTCTTTATTGACACATCAGCAAATTGGACAATCATCCTGGTTTTCCTGAGAAATCCTAAGTGAAGAGATTGTAGCAAGGAGAAGGGTATTATGCTAATTGAAGCATTGCTGTCAAAGAGAGTGTGATCACATGAATAGTCAAAGATGGTGCATCTAATGAATAGTGTAGCAGTGTTCCCTTTCTTAGAAGAAGGGCGGTGGGTGATGGCGTGGGCAGTAGCCATGGTCAAGATACGACGCTCATATCTGCTCCTTCGCTTTCTCTTATTGGGTTGAGGAGCAGATAAATGGGTCATGGCCTGATGAAGTAGGGCTTCAATGATATAATGAATAACAACCACCACTTCAAGTTCAATCAATATTTTTTTCAGTTTTTGAATTTTTACATATACGGGAGGAGATCAGAATCAACATCTACACAAGGATGACTAAGAGTAGTATGTACAGTATCATCTTTTAGGTCAAAGGTGGGACATGGCGTGAATGAATGTGTGGACAAATGGTCTAGCAAAGGTTCCCTCTTCTCACAAAGTGGCTCAACTACGTGTCTCCTGGAATCTTTTTTTTATTTTTAAAATTTTCTCATTTTTTGTATTTTGGGTGATTGCAAGCTCTCATGGGTGTCCTCAAATGAATCCATATCATCAAATGGTGAAGCGTCATTGTGAATCTTATTGATACTAAGGAGGTCATCTACCCTCTTCTTCATGTGCTCCATCATCTAGGTCAAGTTCACAAGTTTGGACAACATAAGAGGTGACTCCCAAAGCTCAATCTCGGGTGGGTGAGGTGGTGGAAAATGTGAGGGTAGTGGTTGATCAAAGTCCAAGTCCTGAAATAGTGAGTTAGGTGGATATGTACAAAAGAAGAATCGGGAGCAAGGTCCTTCTGGTAATAGGGAGGTGGATCAAAATCAAAATTTGCTTCCTGAAACTAAGGATTAGCTGGATATGTACAAAAGTCAGGAGCAAAGTTGAGATAAAATGTAGGTGGACCGGCTGGAGGGTACGAGTAATCCGCAAAATCTGGATAAAAATCGCTCTAGTTTGCCATCTCCAAAACAAAAGGAAAATGATCGGGAGAGCACGATGGTCAAATGAAGAGACGTGAGAACAAGATGCAAATGCACATAGAAGATCGAGTTTGCACAAACACAAACAAGTATACACAAAACAAACCCCTCAATTCACATACTCAATACTTTGATGACTGTGAAAGCTCGGTCTTTTTATCTTTTCTGTTTTAGAGTTAGGTGACAATCACAGAGTTGTACAATCAGGTAGGAAGGCCTGGGATTGGGGCACTAATCCTTAGTGTGTACGTATGAATAAAATGCTCAAACAATGAGGGGGTTACTCTCCCCAAGACAAGGTTATTTTTCTTTTGAATTTAGGGTCCAGTAAATTTAGTAGTCTCAATTTTATTTGTTATCTCTTTTTCGTATTTTTTAATAAGAATGCACATACCCAATGAGGAGTTAATTCATTTTTAGATCCTAGGTGATCCAAATCAGAGGGAGAGAGTCGAAAAAGCAATGCAAGCGAAAACGATGATGAATGCTAAGTAGAAATGCTCACATTGCTTCCAGCTCTCTTCATGCAAGGATGCTAAGAAGAATTGAAACCTATCTATATGAAATTCAAAGTCGATGAAATCGCCCTAAGTATAGGAATTTCTATTAACGTGAAGCACAAATTGTCAACTATCTAGAAATGAGACCAAGGTCTGGTCTTCGATGCCACTCGGTGCCTATCACTAGGGCTCAATCACACAAAACAAAAAAAACAAAAGCGAAAAACAAAGAAAAAATAAAGCGATGAAAACACAACAAAAAATAAGGCCCCCAAGGGACTTATGCCTCAGGTAGTGGACCTCGTGAAGTATGAAAGTGTCTCGGAGAGTCCAGAGTTATTACAATAATAGTGTCTGTCTCACTTTAAATTACAAATTAAATAAAATAAAAGGCAAAGAAAATGTGAATGCCTTCAAAAGACCTCAAGGCTTCCTTTGCTACTTCCTCCTGACATCCAGGTCAGAAGAGTGGCACAACTTCACAAGGGTGCACATGCGCTTCTAGAAGAGCCTCCCTCGATTCACGATACCTCGCAACTAAGTCAACAAAGAAGCATGTGATTAGATAGATCACAAAATAATACCTAATAAAATAAAAAATAAATAATGTGAAAATATAGAGAAGCGAGAAGACACAAGTAAAAATCCAATCTACACAACATTGCTCCCCGACAACAATGCCATTTGAAAAGAAGAAATATGCGAGGGTCGTACGGTCTCACAAGGCACGACCACAATCGATGTAATTACCACTCACGAAACTCAACTAAATCAAAAATTAACCCACAATATGTATAAAGAAATGAAAAGTAAAATATGTTGAGTTAAAATTTATTATAACTCTACAATGGATGTGTATGGGTGTAAGTATGTGTTGAGTGTCGAACACATGGAGAAAGCGAGAGATCGAGGAAAATTAATTCAAAAAATGTTTATTCTTATTGTCTATTTATTTTTGTGGGATTTTAATTTTATATTTATATATATATATATATTATTTTTAGTTTTATGTTTTATATTTGTTGTTCATATTTTCTAATTTTTATTTCTTTTTCTTTTTAAATATGTAATATAAGAATATATAAGGCAATATATATAATATAGGTTAATATGTATATAAATACTAATAAAAATAAACGAAAAATATTTTTGAGTCTTATATAATTTTTACTATTTTTGTGTTTTTTTAAAAAAATTGCTACTTTTATGGATTTTTAAAGTCAAAAATATTCCAAATCAGGGATTAAAAAAATATGCCTTATTAATTTGGAAATTAAAAATAGAAAATAATGTCCAAAATTTTCCAAATTAATTTCAATATATAAATAATAATAAAAAGAAAATTCTCAGATAAAAATACATATTTTTTGGATTTTGGAGATTTTTTATCTATTCCGAGATAAAAATAAATATTTTTTATAGATTTTTTTATCTTTTTATATTGGATTATGGAGATTTTTAAATTTTATGTATTTTATTTTTATATTATTAACAGTTTTTGGTCAGAAGGCTCAAAACATCTAAACAAACAAAATATATTTTTTTTGCAATTTTTAAGATGGTTTTATATTTTTTGGGTATTTTATACTGCAAACAAGGAATATTTGTGCTCTTTTTATTTTTATACAATAAAAAAGGTCCTAAATTGCAAATCAAAATTGTGGCCTGAAAGTATGTGCAAACAGGAGCTCAATCCTATTTTTTGAGATTTTTTGGAGCGCAATTGCTATTTAAAATAAATAGAATAAGCACACAAAAATTATGGAATTAGTAGGAGCATAAATGCTAATAAAAAAAAAGTTAGGGGATATATTACAAATATCCTAAAATTTTATGACGGTAGTTCAATTTTTAAATACTATAACAAAATACAAATACCCGTGAGGGTATTCCTGCATAATTGCCACCTTACGTGGGACGGCATGTGAGGTGACGTGGACTTGTCCCAATGCAAATAAGAAAACTACTAACATTTTTTAGCAAATATTACAAAAAATATTAAAATAACACATGAAAGTTTATATATTAAGTATCAAATAAAAATTATGGGGGTGAATAGTGCAAAATACCCCCTAAAGGCAGAGAACGTACTGCTGAGGGCCGCTCACTTGCCACATGTTGCCACCACTGCTGCTAATGATGCTTCGTGATGGACGGTTGGGATTAAATCCTAGCCGCTTATCTAAAGGTTGAGACAAAGAGTATACAACGACAGCTGCACTATCTAGAAACAAAAGGCAATCGAACGACAGGGAGGATGCTTGGAAGAACAGATAAGAACTCTCGTTCTTCTAAGCTTCGATCAGATGTAACATGTGCCTCCGACTACATGGATCGCCACAAAAGCCTCCAATAGCTTCTTGGGGTCCTCCCTCACTGGTGGAGGGTCTCAAAAGGGTGTGAGAGGTATCGATGACGTCCAGCAGAGCACCTCGACCTGGGGGCTTCTTCCTGCCTAGATGATCCTCGAAGAGGTTTCCTTTTAGGCTCTTTCGTGTAGGAGTTAGCCCACAAAAATAGGGAAAAACTCGGGTGAGTTCCAGAACTGAGAATGAGCAGAGGATAAAGGGTATGGAGTCTGATGACTCCATGATTCTTACTCTTTATTCTTTTATTTTAGCTCTTCTTTTTGGCAAAACACCCTGTAAATACCTGTAAATATAACAACTTAGATTTCTGCATGGCACTGTTAATATGGCATATTTAACATGAATTTTTGAAAAAATAAAAGAATAAAGGAAAAAAGAAAGAAAGAATGATGTATTTAGAATAAATAAAGAGTGACCCAAACCCCAAGAGAAGGTCAAGACTTGACCTGGTCGCAAATAAAAATAAGAGACAGAGATAGCGTTCACTATGTATTGTATATATCACCTACATGTACATATTATTTATTTATTTATTTTTGATAAAATCAAATTCTTTTATTCTGTTACACCATTGCATATATTTATAATAATATTATGAACATAAAATAAAAATCAGGAAAATAAAAGAAAAATAAAAAAACTTATCAAACCTTTGTATAAAAGACACATGTACATATCCCATCCACTATTTATTTTGTACCCTTAAATAATCTATAACAATAAAATAAAAATTATTTTATACTCCTAAAAACATGTTGTAAATAAATAAAATATAAAATAAAGGTATTTATGTAAAAAATATAAAATAAAAATACTTCTACATAATACATTGCTATAATATACATGTATATAATACTATATACTATAAATATTTTATTTTATTTTTCATAAAAATAATTGAAAATCATAAAAAATACTTTATAAAATAATAAAAATTTTTTATATTATACACTTTTATTTTAAATCCATTTGCTATTTTTTATTGAATTTTCCTTTATTTTGTAAATCCTGATTTTTTCATTTGTCCACGTTAGACTGTTGACCTCAGTCAAGGGTCTCTTCCCGCCGGGTCAGGTTGCCTTCCCTCTCGCAGGAGTAACTTCTCTGAATTCTTCCACCATACTCTGACCTCCGTTCCCCTCGATTCTTCACCTGATTCTCCTCCTAGGATCTGTGACCCTTACAGATTCCTAGGAAGGGTCGGATCTTCTTAGGGTTATGTGCTTCCTTCCGATCTTTCTGGACCCTGGGGAACCCTGTAAAATCTCTCCTCCGCCTCTAATGCTCGATAGCTCATCCCTCATGCCCAATTCTTCTCGATCCACCTTCCTCAGAGTGACAGCTATCGAAGGTGAGGTTTAGGATCACCAGGAGGTGCTTGGAGACTCGACGCTCCATACGTGGTCGAAGCTCCGCCGCGTGCAGCCTCCCAGCCAGCCGCAGCTCAGTTGAGGTTAAGACCTCGATGTTCACCTTCTCCTGAAGCTCAGGAACTCATCACGACGTTCAGGTATCGCCCATTTCATCTTCAGTTCCCGTTTCATTTCGATTCATCAATTTCACTCTGTCGCCGTCATCTTTTCTCTGACTAGCTTGTAGGAGCCCCATTACGCCCCTTTACCCGTTCTGATCGATGCTACACCTCACCCCGTACCTTCTCTCGCAATCTGATCATCCTTAGACCAGCTCATAAGAGCTGGGTTAGGGCAGGATCTCCTCCCCCCATGTTCTCCGAAGATCGTATCTTATTCCCTCATCGCTTCCTTCATGTTTGCATGCAATAAAGACAACCAGAGCACAACCCCGAGTCTCCTCTACCCTTTGTAGGTCCTAGCGCATGCATAGAGACAACTTTGGATCCCCCAGTTGCTCAAGCAGAGCATCTCTAGGTGTGCCAGTGCCGCCACGCTCATCCGACCAAAGCCGTCTTCATCGGAGCATACCAACGAATGTGCCACATTCCACAATCCTGTTGGGCCTCCCCTACTCTTCATCGGGTCGTGGAGCTTCTCCTACGCTCGATTGAATTCCCCTGAGGAAGTGTTCTTCCATACCTTCTCGTAGTTGTTGGATTACCCCTCCTCTGCCAGATCTGATCTGTGCCACAAGAAATGGCAGCATTTTGGCCGTTGGATTAGAACTCCTGACGAATCTGCCCCGTACGCTAGCAACATCCTCTATAGACCGTTAGATCCTCTTGGAGTTGATCAGAGCAATACTACAACATCATCCTTCACACACGCCACATCCTCGCCAAGGTTATATTTCCCTTTTGTCCATGCATGTTTCGATAGTTTTCTTTAGTCCATTAAATAAATATAGTATTTTAGAACTTTTACAGTTTGGACCTCGTAGTTTATAGTATTTGAATTTTAGTCCCTCCGAATCTGAAGCACGTGTATGCTCACATGAGTTTTTGGGTTATTTGCATGATCTGTCCTGAACTCCACTACTATTAGTTAATGAATGTTATGTTTTCAGAAATTACATATATACCCTTCTGCGTTGAATATTAAGCATGTTCTTGATCTGATTAGGATTTTTGCAGAGTCGACCCTAAGATTTTAAAGGGTGTTATTGATTTGGTCTGTGAACTTAAACTACTTACAAAGAGGTCCCTGTGAACTGTGCTTAATTACATGTTGTGTTTTGGACTTAATAAATATTAAATTAATTCGAAAAATTACATAAAAAATATCATTGGCTCATGTTAGTGTGTAATCATTACTATAATTTTATTGGATCGATTTATTTGCATTTTATATTTTAAAAATTCAAAACCCCCCAAAATATCCCGCTTTGCCTTATAAAAATTATAAAAATTCAAAAATGTTTTAAAAATTCTATAAAAATTAATACGGGTGCCTTTTTTGTGTTTTACTTTCAATGTCAGTTTCTTTGAAAAACCCTTCTAAAATCCTAAAAATTACAAAAAACTAAAAAATATAAAAAGTATATAAAATTAATGAAAAAAAATTCGAAAATTACATTTTCAGTTTCTATTTGTAGCTTCTAACTTTTATTTTATCATAAAATTGTTAATCAGGATGTAAGGGCATTTTATATATTTTTAATTTGCAATTTAGTCCTGATTGTGTACTGTTTTGAGTTTTGGGCTTTGTTTGATTTTTATAAATTTATAAAAGCATTTGAAAAATCCAAAAAAATTACCAAAAACACTTTAAACCCCAGAAAAACCAAAAATATTTTTACTCTAATTTACTCACTATTTTTGGTTGCTTAGAAAAATCCAAAAATATTGTTGTGTGGCTTTCTTCTACTTTTGTTGTTTTGTTTTCTTATTAAAAAATAAAAATCTAAAAATTTAAAAGCCACTAAAACTAATTTATTTCGTTGAAATTTGACTCCTCCGTATTCCTTTCGTGCTCCTTGTGTTCGACCCTTGTTGCTATACCAGGTAAATAAAATAGCAAGCTGCGTACATTGCACTTCATTGTTTGATTTCTTTTGAGTGATTTTATTTTTCTCGTTGATCACGCCTGGTGATTCGGGTCACAACGACCCTTGTTTATTTTCTTACTTAACCCGAGTGGCCGAGCATGTCATCAGAATGGCACCGTTGCCGGGGAGTACGACTTAGTAGTCTTATTTCATTTTTGCTCTTTTTTTTACTTTTATCCATTTTGTATCTATTTGATATAACAACCTTCTCACATCTTTTTGTTTCACTTTTTGTGCGAGGAACTGCCCAAGGGACGCTTCGGATTTCTGTTGTAGGGGCCCGCATCCGAGGAGGAGCAAAAGGAGAGAGAGTAGTTATTTGGGATAGATTAGTTTTTTTCTACAAACATTTTATTATTGTAATAATTATTGACTTGAACACTTGCTTGGACACTTAGACACTTCGGGGTCTATTTCACCGAGTACCTGTGTACTCGGGAGACGTCATCGTGGATTTTCATGGTTTTGTTTTATCACCTTTATTTATTTTTGATTATTGAGAATTTAACCCTTAAACTTTAGAATTTTTGTTGATTGTGACATAATTAGCTAAGGCCCCACACCTAGTTGCCCATCTATTGCTATAGATCGTATTTGGACATAGCTAAAATAAAATTAAAAAATATAACATATTGGGATTGGAGACCACGTGCCGAGAGAGGCCATATACATCGTTGACATGACCCATTGTGGTGGACATCGATCGACATCAAAGACCAGACTCTAGTCTCTCTTCCCGATAGTTAGCTATTTGTGCTTCACAACTAATAGAAATTGCTCGTCTAAGGCTGATTTCCTCGTTGCATCATATAGGTAGTTTATTTCCTGTCTTTACTTTTATGCACAGATCACCCTGCATGTAGAATGTTGGAGTCAGGTACACATTTCTATCTCTGCATGCACCATCATGTTTCATCGTGCATCAGCTTTTTCGACTTACTTCCCCTATTTTATTGGACTCAAAATAACCAAGGAAATCGAAAAATTCGTTAGGCATTGTCTTATTTCAGAAAAATACCTAAATAGAGATAACCAAATAAAATTGGGACTGTTAATGCAAACTTGACCCTAAAATACATTTCATCTAAAAATTCTTGTTTTGGGGAGACTCACCCCTCATTGATTGATTCATCTATAGCGAGAGAGTGACCCACACAATAGGCTAGAGCCATGGCCAAACTCCTTTCAAACTAATGGTCTTGTAGTTAGTTGTTCTCCAATGAGGATTTCAGCAGGTAGATGGTTATTGATCTAGGACTTCCTTAGCAGATTGGACAGATCGGGTAGCCGGTAAATGGTCCGCACTCATACTGGTTGGGAAAACTAGTTGCGAGATTCAGGCTAGTCTCCTGGGAGCATTCAGTTCCCAACAGCTTGCTTAATCGCCCTGATAGATTTATTTCTAACCTTAATAATATTGGACAAGATTAAAGATCGATCTTTCACGGTCATCAGCTCGAGTGTTGAGTAGGTGAAAAAAGGATTTGACTTCACGTCTTGTTTGCATTTCAGATCCAATCTTCATAAATCCCCATATCATGATGCTGAGAAGGAGGTCCCTTAGGCTGCCTTTGACAGCACCGCTTTCGAACACACCTCACCATTCATCTAGGGTAGTTTCAGAGAGCCTAGACCTGCTCTCTGAAATTGAGTTTGCTACCACCCTGCTCCCCCTTAACCACCATTCTACCAGTCCTGAGGTGCCCAAGCAGAGGCCAGTATAGTTATATGTTCACTTGATGACACCTGAGTTGGGGTCTTTTACCTTTGCAGAGACCCAAGAGATGGCCAACAGTGAAGGATGCACTGATGAGCAGCTGCAGGGATCAGTGCATGTTCTTGACCAGGCTGCCATCAACAACATCCTATTAGCCTCCTTTGATGTATCCGAAAATCACCTTTGTTAATTTAAATGTGTGTCGATTTGTTGTAGTCAAGCAATCAGGATCGATCAAAAATTTAACTGCACGAATCGATGAATTAATGAATGCTTGATTTGATGTATTTTAACCTGGCCATGTCCAAGGGTCGAACTCAGGGAGGCAAAGGATCAACTTTGGATCGAGTTAGGCGAATTAGCTCAAGGTTTTCCAAGCATATTTTTTTTATGTTTTTTATACGAAATAAATGCCAATGCATAAATGTGGATGAATTAGGTTATTAAGAAAATGAGCAATTTAGCCAAATTTAATTTTCATGTGAAATTAATCCAAATTAGTCTAGTTATATTTTTCCTGAAAACTTAATCCAACGATGAATATTTTTTTGGAATTTTTGGATTTATATGCAACAAGGAAAAATGTAAACTTTTTTGGGTTTTATGCAATTTTTCGTGCAAAAAGAGTGCAAAAATTATGAAAAATGTAATGGAAATTAAACATGATGAAATGAAACTAATTATTTTATTTGGAATTTTTCCGACAATATATGATTTTTTTATGAATGTTTAAGGTAAACATAGTGACTGTGAGTATTTTATTTTAATAAATCCACAAAATAAAATTATCTAAAAGCAAAATTATCACAAATAGATATTTTAATGAGGAATTCAAGAGACTTGAAATTTCATAAAAATAATATATGTGGATTTAATTAAAAATCAATTACAGAAATCACTCAACTATTTATTTTAGGCAAAAAACATATCCATTTTTAATGAAATTTGGGTTGTAATTACATCACAACTAGAGGCATCAAATAAGATTTTTGCATAGATTTTAGAGCAATATTTTATTATGTGTGAATTTCAGAGCATAAATGGGTAAAATATCACTGAATTTCAAACTCTTATTTTTAATAAATATCGAGTTCTCACAAAATGCAAATAAGTATCCAAATGATAAAGAATTAGTTGTTCAACATTGTACTATTTTTCATTAAAATAAATGATGCAAGAAAGATGTCCAAATTATCATGCAAATTCAGGGGTGTCTTTGCAATTATAGAAATAAAATAAACAAATTAAAATGTGCACAAGATGCTTTTGAAAATAAAGAAAACTAACGGAATAAGGATGCAATTTTCACAAAAAAAATAAAAAAAATAAAAAGGACCTTTGTAGATCGTGGGTTCCAAATCCACTTTTTTTTCTTCTCATGCATGCTAGGGCACCAGAAGATCGGGCAGCTCTAGCGGAGGCTCACGGCGCATGGCGGCGCACCGGTGGGCGGAGCGACAGCTGTGCGCACGACCTAGAGGAACGACGTACGAGGTCTGACGATGGGATGGAACGGACGGAGGCATAGACAGTGGTCAGACAGAGGTCGCGAGTAGGGCGGTGCTCGTTGGAGTCGGGGGCCATGCGTGGACAGAAGACGGAGGTCGGCAACACCATGGGGCAGACAGACAGTGCAGAGGGTGCGCGACCTGAGGGTGGATGGAGGTCGGCAACGCCGTTGGGGCGGACGTGTGGTGCGGAGGGCACACAACTTGGGGGGCACTGGAGGGCTGCGGCGGTGCATGTCACAGGCGAACTGCGTGTGGTTGCGCGGAGGCGTGGCGCGACGTAGGGCAGTGCTGCTGCAGATCACAACTGGAGGGGGAGCAGGAGCGGCATGCGCGGTCTAGACGGTGGCGCGTGACAGGTAGGGAGAGAAGGGGCCTGCAGCTGCTCCTTTTTTTGTAATTTTATTTGTAAACAGGAAAAAAATATGAATGAATGAATATGTGGTATGATGATGTATGTGTATGACAATGATGTAGGGAAAAAATAAGAGATATTATTATGAGGTGGGGATGTTGTGATGATTGTGAATATTAAATAAGAAAAAATATGGATATTAGATTAGAAAAATGACAAAGTGAAGAGAGAGAAATTTACCTTTGATTCACCGATATTGGTGGAGGTGGACCTCAACTCCGGTTGTCACTTCAAGGAGATGGCGGGTGCTCCGAAGCTCTAGCAACTGACATGGAGTTCTGCTGCAACGTAAACCAAAAATTCACGGATCTCAGCAAAGAGAAAGGTCATCGTCGCTCTACCTAAACGTGTCGCAGCTGTCACCTACAACACGAGGGGGGCTGATGGCTCCCGTCTCTCAACTGGCAGATGAAGATGAATGAAGGGGGTGAGGGGAATAAAAAGAGGAGGATGAGGAAGTTAGAAAAGAAGTGGTGAAAATGGAGTGATGGAGAAAATGGAGAAGTGGTTGAGACTTGGAGTGGGGAACAAGTAAAGAAGAAGTAAAAGGGAAAATATAATAAAATAAGTAAAGTAAAATAAGTAGGCTAAAAAAAATAAAGGAAAAATAAATAAAAGAAAATAAATTAATAAAAAAATAAATAATAAAAAATAAATTTAAAAATAATAAATAAAATGAATAATAAATAAAATATAATAAAATATGAAATTAATAAAATAATAAAAAATAGGGTGAGTGGTGGCGGCTCAATGCGCTACCACATGTCACACCTAGAAAAATAAAAAATTAAATGTAAAAGAAAATCAAAAATAAAAATAAAAATGGGTTCAAATCAGTAAGTGGTCAACACGAAAGTTGCTGCTCTCGACAAGATCTACAACTTTCGTGAAGGTCGAAAATAAAAAATAAGCCATATGTACAAAGTGTATTTTTGGGTGGTATATTATAGGTATAAATTATCGAATTTTTATCTTTTGCAATTTTTTTGTTTTTTAAATAAGAGAAAAATCAAAATCAAGTTAGGAAAAAATATGAAAGAAATATTTACAACTTAATATATTTTTTGGATTTTTAATAATTAAGAAAATACAAAGAGAAAATAGAAGGGTAGTTTGGTCAATATGTACAATATACAATAGAGGCCCAAAACCCAAATTTCACATACGATCTCAGATTTTTATGAACGTAGTCTTGTTTTGAAGTCTTTGAATGTATATTACTTAAAAAGTGAGTAGACCAAAATCGGACATTGTAAGAGAGAGATATGTGCAATTTAAGGTTCTTAATCTCAAACTTGGATTATGGTTTTATTGGTCAATTTTGCAAGTTAGTATTTTTTGATATTTTTTATTTATTAGTGTTCGTAATATATACACTGTAGAGTTGATTTTACTGGATTTGGATTTATTATAAAATAGATACAAATAGGTGAATATATACATTTTCCAGGTAATATTTACAAGGGGATTTGGCTCCTTATTTAATGCTAAAATGTAGATAATATTTACACATGCATGAAGGCTAATTATGCAATATAAGTGATGAAATGCAACTAATTACTCAGGAACGAAGCTCTATTGTCATGTTTTAGAGTGATGAATTACAGATTCATCAACCATGCAGCGACATATCAGAGACCGAGGAGCATTTATGGCAGAGGTGCGTCAAGAGCTGATGCAGATGCAAGTCGGCAAAGCAAAACCACAGAGACCAGCCAATGGACATATACCAACGACTGAAGGAGGAGACAGATGCCTAGATGATCAATAGGAGCCAGCCAGACCGGCACGGACGATGAGGAAGTTGCACAACCTGGTGCAACTCTCACCCACCGTTGGATTCAGCTTCCGGAGATCCTGGTTGACTTCGAACTTCACCCCAAACTATCCAGTTATTTACCAAGTTCCATAGGAAATCCACCGAGGAGACGCACCTCCATCTGCGAATATGAGATGATCTGCAGCATGGTCCACGATAGAATCGTGGATGAGGACACGATCAAGATGATCGCATTCCCATTCTCCTTAGTTGACAGAAAAGTCTACTGGATGAAGCTTTTGGGGAGGTATGTCACTACCTGAGAGCATCTCTGGTCCGAGTACTTGAAAAAGTACTATCCACTCGGCCAGACCAACGTAGCACGAGCCTTGATTAATAACTTCACCATGATGTGAAACGAGCAGTTTCACGAGGCTTGGGATTGATTCCGAGAGATCATCGACCGGTGTCCACATCACGAGATATCCATGCCCAACCTTGTCCATATCTTCTTTTGTGGGATGACACCAGAGCTGCAGGGGCTAGTAAATGCCTCGTGTAGAGGGTGCTATTTTGCCAAGGATGAAGACCAAGTCTGGGCCATCTACGGGAGATGGATGAAAACTGCACGATGATGTCCCGGACTAGGGTCTACACTATGGGGAAGCCCCTCCCATAGGTCGTGTATTATCAAAGGATTGCACTAGTCGATGCCGATCCTCCTACTTCATTAGCAGCAGCACATGCTAAGTCCCCAGCCGCTGGCATGCGCATCATCAGTGAGAAGCTGAATCGGATTGAGATCATTGAGAAGAAGCAGTGCCAGGGGATGACCCAGATTGATAAGTTGGCACAGACATTGAGTAACCTAAAGACCCAGATCATGTGTCTCCAAGAGGCATAGATAACAATTTAGCACCGTCTCAGGTCATGGGATGATCCCAACAGTAACAACTCCACCCAGCCATTTGTCAAGTAGCGACAGGTCCATCACATTCAGGCAGAGCCAATCCAACTGCTACATCACTACTCCCAGCCACCACCATCCCAAGACACTCAGATGATGGTCTACTAGCCGTATATGCCCCTAGCAGTTCTTCCCCCACCACACTTAGAGTAGCAAGAGCCGTCGACGGAAGTCAACGGGAATGGTATGACCAGTACCAACAGCAGCCCGGGATCCATCGTGATCATCCAGGTTTACGATGGTTTACCAGAGGCACCATGTTGACCTCCAGCACAAGTAGGGTAGAGCAGCCAGCATCAGCAACCCCGTCACTCCCAGCAGTACCTACAACGGCACCAGCAGGGTCCTCGTCCCTCATATCAGGGACAACAGTGGAGGCAACCACATCAGCCTCAGCAGTACTCCCAGCCTCCCCCTCACTACCAGCTGAAGTCTCAGCCTCATTTCCAGTGAGGCAACCTATCCGGTTCTCGTGGACCTGTCTATGAGGACCCAACCCTTAACGACCTCGCTCGCCTACTTTCTAATCAGCATGCATCCTTACAGCGAAAGATGGACTAGCTCCGACATGAGATGAGGGAGATTATCAAGGGAAAGGCTGCCATACCAGCTCAGATCGAACCCAACCTGAACAATATGAGGAGGAAATCTGAACAGATACAGTTTATAGATACTACCACTCCTAGTGATACTTTGGGTGATATTTCTTCCTATGTATTTGATGCTGATTTTGCGACACTTAAGAGTGGTAGGATGATAGCCGACGGTGCCGCATCTGAGCAACAACCACTTGGAGATTCTGGAGCGACAGACGAGGGGGGAAGCCGTGCTGATACCGCTCATAATGATGATGATAGTGGCGTTGAAGCCACCAAGGATGTTGATCTAGCCGACGACACTGAGGTCATTGTGACTCTAGATGTAGACGGTGGTGCTAATGCCACTAGCATTCCAGATGTTGGGCCAGAGAGCGGTGATGAAGCCACTAGATCAGATGTCGTTGGCGGTACTGAGGCCACCAATTTTTCTTCAGTTGTGTTACCTTCTTCTGTATCTCATGACAGTTTCAGAAAAATACAAAAGAAAAAATGAAAAATGGAAAAGAACAAAAATATGAATAAAGGAATGGTTTCTGTAACCCCTACGAATCCATATGTGTTGCAGATGATATTAGAGTGGATTCTACTCTTTTACATACGCAAGAGCCAATTCCTAACTCTCACCTTTCTGGAGAGGGTCCATCCATCCACTTCCCTCAAGCACTCCGCTTAGCGAAGGGGAGTAAACCAAAAAATCCCAAAAAGAAACACCAGCTAGAGTTCAGTCACCAGATGATTGATCGATTCCTGATACAACTGATTCTACAGGAGGCACTAGAGCACATCCCCCTCTTCTAGAAGAACTTGAGAGAGAAGACCACCATCTGCAGGAAGAGTAGGAACCGCAATGCAGTGATCCACCTGCTTACTCATTCTACCTGCTTCGCCATTCAGAATCGATTGCCAGCCAAGAGACCTGATGCACGAGCTCCATATGTCAGATGCCATATCCATGAGCACTAGTTCGATCGCACCCTATTAGACATTGGGTCTTCTACTAACCTTCATGTGAGAGCCTTACTCGACTGATTCGAGTTCGACCATCTTCGATAGAGCAGGACATTCCTTCACTTTGCTGATAGATCTGTCAAGAGGTCGGAGGGTTTATTGACGGATGTGGTCGTCACAATTCAGGGCATGAAATTTCCATGGACTTTGTTGTATTGGACATGGAGATCCTTGAGTCTGTGATAGATACCCCCATCATACTAGGATGCCCATTCTTGTCCACAACCAAGGCGGTGTCTGACCATGATAGTGGGAAAGGTATACTTTCGCATCGAGGGAGAAAGTGTACAAATAGAGACAATCGAGGCAACCTGAGAAAGAGATTAAACCTGCTCTGAGCAGTCGAGTGATTCAGAGCATATGACAGATGCAGAGCGAGACGTCCACCAGGAGTGCGACTTTCTAATCACGGATGATGAGACAGTTTGGTCTGTTCCCATATCACGATCTCTCATTGCACCTTCATATACTACTGATTTACATATTTTAGCAGATGAGAGTTCAGAGAGCACACTCTTGGCACCATAGACATTTGAGGCTGATGATCATGGTCAGGATAGTGAAGCAGAGTATATTTCATGTTCTTATGATTCAGATCCATTGGATTCAAGCATTGATTGGGATGAATTTGATGATTAATTGCCATGTCCGATTCCTACAAAGCTGACAACTAGGATAGAGAATGAGCCACTACCTATGACATATACACCAGCATGGCCGTCTTCACCAGATTTTCAAATGCAGCAAGAATTCTCCCATGCAGATCTAATAGTCTTCATTCAAACATTTCAGAAGCCAGATTTGCCAGCTCCCATTTGTCCAGAAATGAAGACCTTGCCGCAGTCGATGAAGTACAGATTCCTTGCGGGTGAGCCAGAGATGTTCCCTGTCATTATCTCTGTAGATTTGACTGGAGATCAAGAATATCATTTGATGGAGGTTCTTGAAAGAAACCGCAAGGCGATTGGATGGAGAATAGCTGATCTCTAGGGGACAAGTTCGGCCCTATGCTCCCACCATATCTATCTCGAACAAGATGCCAAGCCCTCGCGTGAGTTCCAACGATGACTGAACCTGAATCTCTAAGATGTGGTCATGAAGGAAATATCAAAGTGGTGGAGCACCGATTTTATCTACCCCATCTCCGAATCCAAGTGGGTTAGTCCGTTGCATGTGGTACCCAAAAAGACGGGTATCACTACATTTGTGAGCGAGTCTGGAGAGTCGATAGCAACCTGGGTACCCACTTCTTGGAGGTTCTGTGTGGAATACATATGATTGAATCATGCCACCATGAAGGATCATTTCCCACTTCCATTTATTGATTAGATTGTCGAGAGGCTAGCTAGGAAGAGTCATTACTGTTTCCTTGACGGGTTCTCCGGATATAATCTGGTGGCCATAATGCTTGAAGATCAGGAGAAAATGACATTCACTTGTCCGTTTGGGACGTATGCTTTTAGACGGATGCCCTTCGGTTTATGTAATGCCCCAACACATTCCAAAGGTGCATTCTTTCCATCTTCTCGGACATGGTGGGTGACTCTTTGGAGGTCTTCATGGATGACTTTTCGGTCTACAATGATGGGTTTGATGATTGTCTTGACTGTCTAGACCGTGTACTTCAACGATGTATAGAGGTCCATATTGTGTTATCTTGGGAGAAGAGTCACTTCATGGTGACTCAGGGGACGGTGCTTGGCCATATCATCTCCAATATGGGCATGGAGGTCGATCTGGACAAGGTGGATATTATAACAAAACTCAACCCACTATTCAATCTGTGATAGTTGCGGTCTTTTCTGGGGCATGTCAGTTTCTACCGACAATACATTCAGGATTTCAGTCGTATTGCCCAACCGCCTACTGATCTGTTGACGAAAGAAACCGAGTTCATTGTAGATGATAAGTGTCTAGCATCATTCGAGACTCTTAAGGGATTAGTTATTGAGGCTCCTGTCATTTAGCCACCTGATTAGTCTCTTCCATTCGTGATCATGATGGATGCTTTTGATTTTGTCGTATGGGCTGTTCTAGGACAGAGGAGGTATGGATTACCATATGTCATGCACTACGCTAGACGGACTTTGGATGTGGCTAAACGGAACTACACTGTGACTCAGAAGGAGATGCTAGCCATAGTCTTTTCTTTGGACAAGTTCAAATCTTATATTCTTGGATCCCGAGTGACGACATTTATAGATCATACCGCCATCTGATACCTCATGGCAAAGAAGGATGCCAAAACCAGATTGACCAGACGGATCCTTCTACTCCAAGAGTTTGACATTGAGATTAAGGATAAGCCTGGAGTCAAGAATGTGGTGGCGGATCACCTCTCTCGTTTAGAGGACCTTGAGGATTTCGATCATATTACACCTATTACAGACACCTTCCCAGATGAGGCGATCCTTGCTATCACCTCGCTTCCATGGTACGCTGACATTGTGAACTATCTTTTCGCTAAGAAAGATCCACATGGTTGGCCCAGAAAGCGACTTGAGACTTTTCTTACGAAGGCCAAGTCATACCAATGGGAGGATCCCATCCTTTATAATGAAGGAGGGGATAGTGTCTGGCATCGGTGTATTCCTCAGGAGGAGCACCACATTGTCCTCACATACTGCCATAAGCTTGACGCAGGAGGACATCATTGTGGGAGGAGGACAACACAAAAAGTGCTCCAATCCAGCCTATGGTGTCATACTCTCTTCAAGGACTCTGATGAATTCGTGAAGAGGTGTACTGACTGTCTGAGGATGGGCACTTATGGATAATGTCATATGATGTTGATGCAGCCCAATCACTTCTATGAGGTTTCTGACACATGGGGCATCGATTTTAGGTCCATTACCTAAGAGTCAAGGATTTGAGTACATTCTACTTGTTGTGGATTATGTGAGTCACTGTGTTGAGGCCATTGAAGAGCCTCGACCTACCCTACGTAATACAACCGGATTAATGATCGAATTAAATGTATCGTTCATTGTAGTCAGGTAAATCGAGACTAATAAAAAACCACTTAGATTAATTGAATTAAACACAAGTGGCAAATTTTTATTTCACGAGGGCAAGCCCAAGGTCGAACTCAAGGAGGCAGCTTTCTCCTTAGGTTAATTTGGAGTCAATTTCGATGTTACATTTTTCAGGAGAATATGTTTGGTCTTTTTTATGCAATTAAGGAAACTGCGATGCAATTCAAACCAAATTTTAAGGTTAAAACACAAATTATAGTCAAATGAAGTCCAAAATTGATGAAACACCAGAATGTGAAATGCAATGAAACTAAGCTACTGTAATTTTTTTGGAATTTTTAGAGTCTAAATAAATTAAAAGTGAATTAAATATGAATGTAGGGTAGTTTTTGCAAAATTAATTTTAATAAATACAAAATCACTTCATTTTCAGATATAAAAATCGTCCTAGATGTATCTATGTGAGAGCAATCCTGGAAAATTGATAAACCTAAAAATTGTTTTATATCGGACCTATTAAAAATCAATGAAGCAAAGGACTAATTAATTTATTCAGGCCTCGTGATGCATGTAAATGATGTGATTTTTGGGCATGAAGTAGAACAACATAAACTAAATCTATTATGATTTTTTGGTGATTTTTGGAGCTACAAATGATTTAATATGGAATAAAAGTCACACAGTGGCAAAACTATGTAAATTTCCACAAAAATAATAATATTAAATTTCTTGAAGCTTACAAAAATATGACAAGTGTCCACAATGATAAAGTACAAGTTTATCTACAACATGCAATTTTTGGAATTTAAAAATGAGGTTAAATGAATACCTAAATAAACGTGCAAACACAGGGACCAAAATGCAAACAAGATTTCAAATTGATTAATTCTAAAACATGCGTGCAGGGACTAAAATGCAATTACCTATAATGCTGGGGTTGTACGTGTAAAATGTCCGCGGAAACACGTGAGCCTCACGAGACACGCCTAGTAGGTACTAAAGTGCAATATTGGAAACTTCTAGGGGCTTCGGTGCAAAATGGCCAGACCGCACGTAAGGAACATGTGAGATCTAGGCTTGGACGACGCTGGAAGCTCGGGCGGTGGCTCGGGTGCGCTGGAGGCTCGGGCGTGCTTCGGATGAGGCTCGGGAGCTCTGAGCCTAAAGGTCGGGGAAGAGGCTCGGAGGGAGCGACGTGGTGCACGCTAGACTGTCTGATCAAGATGATCTAACGGTCGCTGAAGCGGGCGACTTGGCAGCCCGAGTATTCGTCAGATCGAGACGATCCAATGGAGGTGATGACTCCTGGAGCTGAAGACGTGGCGTGATGCGCATCGTTAGATCCTCAAGTGATCTGAGGATTTCTGGTGACTCCTGGAGCGGTTGACGTATCACGATGAGAATAGTCCGATCAAGACGATCGGACAGTGGTTGTGCGTCTTGTTCCTCCAGCCGTCGCTTCCTGCGACAGACTTGGCTGGGCTTCAACGAAGGGTTGTCAGCTTCACCGCCTTCCCCCTTGGTCGATGAAGATCCTTGAAGACTCTTAAGTGACTGGGAGCAATCGTGGAAGCGTCAGGGAGTGACCGGAGCGACTGGACGAGGCAGAGGTGGTCCATAGGCCGGAGGCGATGAAGCTCGAAGTAGCTCCGACGAAGGTATGATCAGTGAAGAAGATGGTACCTGCAGCGTTAGTGGATGCCAAAAAGATTGTGTCCGTGTTCGCGTAAAGTTCAGTGAGTGCTTGAGGCTTGAGGCGTAAAGAGGTGATCAGGTCGGCGTGCTTCTCTGCCGGGAGGAGCGGAGCAGTGGTTGGAAGGGATCCAATGAGTCGTGAAGGTGAACGGATAGGTGCGCGAAGATGGGAGCTCAAAGGCGGAGTTCGATGGATGGTCGATGGACGGTGGTGTCGAGCATATACGGCGGGAAAAAGGTGAGAAGATCGAGAGGGACGATGAAGATGATCGGAGGAGGAATGGAGGAGGCTACTTGGGAATGGAGGCTTGGGGAGGAGTCTCTAGTCGTCGCTCTAGGGCCGGTAGCAACCCGAGCTCGAGCAGCTCGTCGGAGGAGCTACTACACGGTGAAGTTACGCCGCGGATCTCGTCGGAGAAGGATACACATGTCGTCACTCACTTCTACGCCCAATCGCTATCACTGATAGGTGGAGGGGAGCTCTAGGTTTTCTCGTGCAAGGGTGGATGGAGATGAAAGTGGCTGGAGGCAGAGTATTTAAAGGGAGAAAATGGTGGTCTGGGTGATGGAGGGAGTGGTTGGCGTGGGGCATATGGAACGAAGGAGAGGGGATCATGGTGATCGTGGGTGCTGGAGAGGATGAGGGAGGTTGGGTCTTCATCGTGGGTCGAACATCGAGTGGAGATGATGGCTGTAGTGGCGTCGAAAAAAGAAAGGAGGAGGAGACGATGCGAGGTGGGCGACATGTGCGAGGAAGGCAGCTGGAGGTGGAAGACGAACTATGGACCGTTGGATCTAGTGATCCAATGGCTCAGAGTGAGGCGCTAAGGAAGAGTTTGGATTAGATCCCAGCAACGCTATTGAAGGGCGATGGATGCAACACGTGGAGGGATGTGGATGCGGTGCTGGCGAACGGTGGAGATGGCGTCAGGAGTTTGATCGGAGGGTGGTGATCCCACGGGAATCAAAGGTAGGGATGCGATCGATGAGTTGAGGATAGAAAAGCATAGAGAGCGCCACGTGGAGCACTTAGGTTGAGACACGGACTAACGGTATAGATGGAAATAGAAGTGAGGATCGAAGGGTTGACGATGAAGCGGGAATGAGAAGCTGTGATCTGATCATCAGAGCTACGATCCATCGGTCGTGAGCACGACACGTGGCCAAAGGAGACGGAGGCGCAGGTGAGCAGCCCAGATCTAATCTGGGCATTGATCGGGCGGCTGTGAGATGATGCAGAATGGATGGCTAAGATATGGAGGGCATGGGCCCGATCTAATGGCCTAGAGGGGGGGGCGTGGTAAACGGGTAGATGGGCCGCGTGGCGCGACCAGAAGGTGCCACCTGGCCCAATCAGATTGGCCGAGAAAGAAGGTGAAATACGAATAGAAAATGGCTGAATTTGGAAAAACTCAAAACATGAAAGTTGTAGATTTCGATGATATCTACAAGTTTCATGTTGATCAAAAATGAAAACGAGGTCGAATAAAGTGATAAGATACAAGGGTACAAATATAAATACATATAGTATACAATGGGGGCCCAAAACCCATGTTTTTGCATACGAGCTCTGATTTTAATGAAATTGGTCTCATTTTGAAGATCTCGGAATGTATATTATTTTAAAAGCAAGTATACCTATATTGGAGGCTGTATGAGAGAGATATGTGCATTTTAAGGTCCATGGTCTCAAACTTGGTTTGGGGTTTTATTTATCAATTTTACAAGTTAGCATTTTTTTTGGTATTTTTCATGTATTAGTGTTAGTCATATATACAGTATAGAGTTGAATTCGTGGGTTTTGGAGTCAGTATAAAATATGTACAAATGAGTGAATTTTACAACTAGATTTGGCTTTTTATTTAATGCAGATGTAAATGCTAAAATGTAGATGTTATCTATGAATGCATGAATGCTAATTATGAAATATAGGTGGAAATATGCCTCTAATAATTTGGGAACAAGGCTCTATTTTCAACTGTTAGACTGATGAACCACAGATTCATCAACCCCCTATACTTAGACCTTGTTCGTCCCTGAGCAACTAAAATGAAATGCAAAAGTGAAATGAAATTGGGTTCCATACCAAGGTCGTGAACAAAAGTTGAAAATGGAGCTTGACTCGACCTTTTGATTATATGTATGGCGGAACCTTATCGAGATCTGAATTTAAGACCTAATAGACTTCAAGTTCCACAAGTCTTCTATTCAAGATGCCTCAACAGTCAGATCAGAATAAATCCTCATACGTAATTTTCTGATGACTATGATTCTTACTTGTACTGTGGAAGTGAAAAATAGCTCTCCACATCAGAAATGGCTAGAACCAGCCTCATCTAACAAGATAACTCTAATTCCCCAGTCTAGTAACTCTTTCCTCGAGGAGGGGGGTATTCCCTTCTAAGTTCAAGTGCAACCAGCTAAAGAGGAGTGGGTAGAGAGAAGAATGGACGGTAGCCAGTATAGCTGCCTATCCTAGGATGCTTGACCAGTGTAGCCAAATCATCCAGCTGCAGATTTCTTGCTAGTATACATACTCCGGCAGGCATTTTATTTTCAATCTAGCCTGTCTATTTTTTTGGAGTTCTTGCATTTTTTTCAAACTATATACAAGGTGCAGCATGTACATAAGGAGTTTTTCCTCTTGAGCTAGTAGACTATCCCTCTTTTGAAGCATTATTGCAACCCACAACATCCCGTCCTTAGATGTCAACACCACCGGACTAGGTTGAGATGCACTACCCTCCCTAGAGGAGGGCAGATGTTTCCACCGGTGTGCTACTCCAAGCTAAAGGATTCTACCTCCTCACCACCTCACCAATGAAGAGCTATGTGCGATGTGCTTGTCCAAGTTAGGTCACTGTCTATAAGAATCATGCGTATGCATGAGATATTCTACTTAGACTAATCAAGATGACATGTGAACATAGAGTTGTAGACTCAATGAATTAAGTCACTTGACCTGAAAAAATCTTAACTCCAGTTCCTATAGGGTTCCTCTGAAATTAGGTAGATCAAGGTCGAATCAAATCCATCCTTGACATCTATTCATAATGGTTCATAACCCACTAACTTTTCACTTTGCATATGTTGGATATGCAGATGAGGTGCAGATGACATGCTATGTAGATGGATGCAAGACTATTTTTTCTTTCTTTTTAAATGCAGGGTTGATATGCAAGAGTAAATAAGAAGCCTTTGATTTTGATTTTTTTCACAAAAATATACAAGAGTATTAAAATTATACATGTATTTTACAAGTTTCTTTTTTAATTTTTACCCACCCCGTAATTATTTTATAGTATATACAAAAATACGCGAAAGTACGAGCTATGGGTAAAGTATATACGTAATATATACACGCCCCCCATACTTAGCGTGTGCTATGTCCTCAGAGCACGAAAAGCGAGGAAAGACATAGCTCATGCTAAACGTAGGAGAGCAAAAAAGACAAAAATGTAAAGAAGTCATCCCGCCCTCCTATACGTAGGCTCTGACAGCCTAAGTGTAGAAGAAGATCAAAAATGGGGCGGGCGGGGAAAAGAGGGGAAATGGATGAGAATATATACATGATGTGCATCGGTCCCCCCATACTTAGGCTCATGTCAGCCTAAGTATTGGACATGGGTGAGTGTGAGAACCGATGGGATCTAGAGAATGTATAGCGAATGATGGATAGACTCGAGTCGCTCTCCCCTCTATACTTAAGATCGTAAGTAAAGTCGTAAAATGAAACGATATGAAGCTGGGGCGAGTGAGTAGAGTCACGGGAGGGAGGGAAAGAAAATATATAGGAAGGGTTAGTATATACAAGGATCGTGATCTGAATCTTTTCGATGATGTTGATGGCGAGAGCTCACTGTTGCAAGGTCTCATGCACAACTCTATGTGTGCCTACTGAGCTTGTCTCGCACATGAAAACAATCTCCTCAACATGGACTAACTGTTCATTGGGTTCGACAAAGTGTTTCAACAGTTCTTCATTAACTAGGGATGTCTGTGCTCCATCTGTAAGATCTGAGATCTCTACGCATCCACTATCATGCACAACACGTATTATGAACAGACCCGTCCACTTGGATTTCATCTTACCTTGGAAAACCTTCAGCCCCGCATTGAACAACCATACCTTCTATCTAGGAACAACGGTCTTTCATCTGATATATCTATCGTGCTAATGCTTTACTTTGTCCTTGTACACCAAGCTGTTGTCACATGCTCAGTTTCTGACTTCCACAAGTTCATTCAGAACCATCTCTCTCTGTTTCTGCCCTAGGTGTGTGTTCCAGTTGACCTTCTTGATTGCCCATTCGGATTTGTGCACTAATTCTGGGGGCAAATGGCACAGCTTTCCAAACACCATTCTGAATGGGGAAGTTCCTAAAGGTGTCTTGTAAGCTGTCCTGTAAGCCCAATGGACTTGATCCAAAATCTGAGGCCAGTCCTTCTTGTCTAGGAAGACAAGCTTCTGCAGTATTGTCTTCACCTCCCTATTTGACATCTCTGCCATGCCATTAGTCTGTGGGTGGTAAGGACTAGAGATACGGTGTTCGATGCCGTGATCCTTTAAGAGTTTCTTCACATCTCTGTTCAGGAAATGGATACCCCCATCAAATATCAACACTTTGGGGATCCCGAACCTAGAGATGATGTGATCTCTAATGAATTTACGGATAGTCCTGCTGTCCGCGGCTCGGGTTGGGATAGCCTCCACCCACCTTAACAGATAGTCCACCGCAAGAAGGTATATTCGAATCCATGTCTAACTGGGAATGGGCCCATGAAGTCGATGCCTCAGGCGTCAAAGACATCACAAATGATGACAGGTTGTATAGGCATCTCATCCTTGGAACCAACGGTTCCTCCCATTCGCTGGCATACTGGGCACGACTTCACAAAGGTGACCACATCAAGAAACAGAGTCGGCCAGTATAACCCACATTGAAGTACCTTCCATGCGGTCCTCTTCCCAGAGTGGTGTCCTGCCTCCAGACTGTGGCATAAAGTGAGGACACTTTGATATTCCTCCTAAGGAATATATCGTCTCCAGACACAATCTGATCCTTCAAAGAAAAGGATCGGATCCTCCCAATGGTAATGTTTTGCATCCGACTTAAGTCGGTCTTTGTGGCTCTTGGGCCAATCTTCGGGAACTTTCTTGGAGAAAAGATAGTTCACTATATTGGCATACCATGGGAGTGAGTCGATAACAAAAACCGACTCGTCAGAGAAGGAGTCTCGAATATGTGTATTATCAGAAGTATCAATATTTTCAAGACGAGAGAGGTGATTAGCCACTATGTTCTTATTTTCAGGTTTATCTATAATGTCCAAATCAAATTACTGGATGAACAAAATCCACCTAAGAAGACGCACCTTCATGTCCTTCTTTTCCATCAAATACCGTAGTGCTGTATGATCCGTGAACACAATCACCTTAGATCCAATTAGACGAGATCAGAACTTATCCAAGGCGAACATTACCGCAAGCATCTCCTTTTCGGTAACTGTATAGTTACGCTGAGCAGTATCAAGCACATTGCTTGCGTAGTGTATGGCAAATGAGACGACATCCCTCCTCTGTCGTAACACAGCTCCAACAGCAAAATCTGAGGCGTCCGTCATGATCACAAAAGGAAGAGATCAATCTAGGGCTTGTAGGATTGGGGAGTCCATGATCATCCCTTGCAATTGCTTAAAGACCTCAAGACATTTATGATCAACAATAAACTCCATGTCTTTGCCTAAAAGCTCAGTTAGCGGTCGGGCAATCTTCGAAAAATCCTTGATAAATCACCGATAAAATCCAACATGCCCGAGGAATGACCACAACTATTTCACATTGGTTGGTGGCTGGAGTCGTCTGATCACATCCACCTTGGCAGGGTCAACCTCCATTCCTCTCTTGGAGATGACATGCCCAATACAATGCCCTCCATAACCATGAAGTGACTTTTCTCCTAGGAGAGCACCAGATTAACCTCACAACACCTTTTAAGGACTCGGTCCAGATTCCTAAGATAGGAATCGAAGGAATCGTCGTGGACCGAGAAGTCATCCATGAGGACTTCCAGGAATTCACCAACCATTTCGACGAATACTGCAATCATGCACCTTTGAAATGTACAGGGAGCATTGCATAACCCAAATGGCATGCACCTGAACGCATAGTTACCAAAGGGGCATGTCAAAGTGGTTTTCTCCTGGTCCTCAGGAGCAATGGCTACTTGGTTGTATCCTGAGAACCCATCTAAAAAGCAGAAGAATTCTTTTCCCGCTAATCTCTCTAAGATCTGATCAGTGAATGGTAGGGGAAAATGATCTTTCTCCTTCGCGGTATTCAGGCATCTGTAATCCATACAGACACGCCATGACGTGGGTACTCGCGTCACGATCTCTCTCCATCCTCATTGGTGGTCGTCTGAATTCTCAACTTTTTCGGGACAACATGGATATGTGCCACCCACTTGAGTCGGAGATGGGGTAAATAAAACCCGCATCACACCATTTCTCAATCTCCTTCTTCACTACCTCTCGTAAATTATCACACCATTTCTCAATCTCCTTCTTCACTACCTCTCGTAAATTATGATTCAACCTGCATTGGAATTCACGAGAGGGTTTAGCCTCATTCTTTGGGTAGATATGGTGCGAACATAGATCGGGATTTATCCCGTGGAGATCGGAGATGCTCCAACCTATCGCCTTACGATTTTTCTCCAGGATCTCTAGCAAGCGAGATTCCTACTCCTCGGTCAATCGCGAACTGATGATGACCGGATACTTTCTCTCTTATCCTGCAAGGAAGGCGTTTTTAAGTGTTGTGGGTAATGGTTTGAGCTCAGGTAAGGTTTGATCATCAAGAAAGTCTGGCTTAATCGATTCTGGATCTGTGTTGGTAGTGGCTGGATCTATCTTTGAAGTAACTGCCACCAATCATTCAGCTCTGGAGTCGGATTGTCAAATGTCTCCAAGCAATCGGCAAAAGCCACGTCCGACTCATCATCCTCATCTTCTGATTTTCCTAAAGATGGAAGGACTAACATGACCAACTGGGCCTCTACGTCATCGAAGATGTAGGGGGATGTACTTTCTACACCGTATTCATTTCTAAGGTTCTCGCAAACTGTCTCATGCACAAGATCTTCTCCAAAGGAGAGGGAATCATCGGTGCAAGCTGGGTTCTGTTTCCATGGCCCAACGGTGTCTACACGAACACAATCTAATTCCGATGAAGAGTACTCGATGCTAGATTCAGAATATGGCCTCTGCCACCTTATCTGCTTCATCTCAAGTTCCTCATCTCTGCCTGGAGTTTGGAACTGAATCTTCCCGATTTTGGAATAAAATAAGGCCCCCGCTGTTCTGAGGAATTGCCTTCATAGGATTGATCTGGGAATCTCTCCAATTTCGATGGATCTACAAATTAAGGACTGTAAAGTCCATCATGTAATCCTGACCCTCGACTTTGATGATAACGTTCCTCAATTCTCCTTGGGACCTCTTGGTTGATTTGTCTGCGAAATGGAGTAAGGCTCTTGATTTCCTAAGAGATCCTAGATTTAGCCGCTCAAAGAGGGCCATAGGCATCAGATTAATTAATGATCCATTATCTAGGAGAGTGCGTGCAAACGCGGTGTCATCGACATGAGTCACCACATAATGGACACCCATGTCCCTTCATTTCCTTGGAAACACATTCTTTATGGCGCAAGTAGTGGCTACTGACAAAATGTGCTTCTCAACACAGCTTTTGGTCTTCCTGCTGACCCTAGTATGGGTACATCTCAACTTAAGGTACTTCTGGAATACAGGTGTCATGTCCACATACTTATCGAAGGGGATTGTGACCTTGATGTACTTATTGCAGAACTCTACCATCTCAAGGTCATCTTTTTGGATTTTATTTGTTTTCTTCTTTCCACCCTTAAGAATATGGGGGAAAGGAATTATTGATGACAATTCAGATTCCGAAACTGAAAAATTTTCATTAAGATGGGAAACTGAGTTCTTTACAAGACTCTGACTCTGACTCAGATGAAAAAAAATTTCTGTGGTGACACAGGTGATGTGTCTTTCGTGACTTCTGGGACGTCCTCCTCAGATGGAGGTGCGGGCTCCTCATCTGGTTTGCTTAACTCACTGCTGGTGCTCCTCTCCTTCTTCTTAGTGGACTTGGAAAATCATCTTCTTGTAGTGATGGTGATGCTGCTCCTCTGCCTCTAAGTTCTCCTCAGGTAGAGACTTGGTGGCGTCTTCCTCTTGTGCCCGTTCCCGATCACTGTCCTTCCGCTCCTAAGGGATATATGATTTACATTATCATATGAAAGGATCTCATGTTCAGATAGAGAATAACATGAATGGTATACCTAATCGCGTGGTCACTACTGACCCTGATTCAGGCTATTTGGTTTAGCCTGAACCTGGGTGGGAATTGGGGTCTTTGGCGCCATCTACTGGTCCTGGGTACGTAAAACGTGGTTCAAATCATTCTTGATATCAAGGTAATCATTCTGTATTTGTTGGATCCTATAAGTCAGGGTCTGGATGGCTAAGGTGAGGGACTCCAATTCACTAGTGGGTGGGGCTTGCTGCTGCTGACTAGAGGACGAGTGACTCGGTTGTCTATACTGGATCTGCTAGCCATGCCGATACTGCTGCTGGTGGGAAGGTGGTGGAGGGCCCTGCTGGCCTGAGTGGAACGTGCGCTGTTGCTGGTGCTGCTGAGGATGGTACCCTTTTCCAGACCAGGGTTGTACAAAGTGTGGTGCGAGGATGTAGCTGGTTTCCTGGTAAGCTAGGGAAGGTCAGTGTGGTTGACCTTTCCCTATTCCCGACTGTCTGCCGACGGGGTCATTGTTGTACCACAACCCGTTGATCACGAACACCTGCATAGGCTCCTCGTAGACTATCTCCACCTGTGGGGGTGCGTGCTGCTCCTGTTGAGTGTACGACTGCTCCTCAACCCAGCTACTCTGAGGCCCCTATACATGCTCCTGTACAAGATGAACTCGATGTACAGCTACATGTGGTGTAGAAGGGGCTTGTAATCGTATCTTGGCTACCTTCTTAGTTAATTCCTCCACTTGTTTCAGCAATCGTGAAAGCGCCTCAAGGTCGGTGACCCTCTTGTGTATCTGCTCTACCATGGTGAGCTTATCAGCTATAATCCCCATGCTGGGGATGAGGTCGTATGTCAGATCCATTACAGTCCTCCTAGTTGTCTCATTAGATAGGCTTGAGGGAGACAACTGATAGGCCCTAGTGGCCTGAGACCTGCATGTTTCCGTCATCTGCTCTAGAATCTTCCATACGACATCTTCGTTCTTATTCAGATAGCTGCCTCCATAGGTTGCACTCACTAACCCTTGCATCACCGGGGTCATGCCACTGAACAAGGTCTGGACCAAGATCGCTTTGGTAATGCCATGGCATTGGTATTTTTGAGTTAAGTCATTAAATCTATCCCAGGCTTCATGGAATGGTTCGTTGGGTCCCTGGGAAAAACTCGCGATCTTGGTCCTCATCTGGTTAGTCCTACTGAGGGGGTAGAACTTCTTCAAGAATAAATCTTTGAACTACATCCACCTCGTACATCTTACCCCGAGATTTTTCAGCCAATTTACCCCGAGATTTTTCAGCCAATGAGCAACCTTATATCCTAAGGCAAACGGGTAGCCTTCAGCCTGATGTAGTCTTGTCCAACCCTAGGGTGACTAAGGTTGTTGCAAACCGGCTCGAAGTCTCTCAGGAAAGCATATGGTTCTTCGTTGGCATTCCCATTAAACTTTGGTAGCAGACTCTGAAAATGGGGCTTCAGCTCGAACGCTTCAGGGGGAACCTCAGGTACAATCCAACTATGCATTTCATTCTCAGCTAAGTTGTAGGCATCTACCATCGGTCGATCAATTCTCCCTGCCTCGATCACCTGTCCCATCCTAGCCATTAGTTCTGCATTCAGCTGCTTGTCTCTAGCTAATCGGGCCAGGACGTGGTGCATGGGATCATCTCTGAGTTCCTCTTCGTCTGGGTGTTTCTTCGGCATCTTGGTTTCTGGTTCATCATCTTCTCCTGGGTAAAGAAGGTGGTCTAAGTTAGAGGACGTATTAATGAAGACATTCTCACCGAGGCGATGGTTTTCCTCGATGAGATTAGAGGAGAGAAAAGGGTTGGTTTGAGGGTAACCACCCTGAGAGTGATGGATCCCGAACTCAAGAGGGTCATGAGCTTGGGTTGGCCCAAGTTGCACTTGGGCCGATGAAGACGAACTTCGTGAGGGGCTCAAGGAGAGATTTGCAAAGCGTGAGTAGATATACCCCTAGTCAGTCATATTGGATGGCAAGAAGAAGAATCGAGAGAATCGTATAGATAGGATTTTACACCTACCTGAAGCAATGAAGCAAATCACAAACCCTGATTTTCACACTCAACACTGTGAAGGACCCGCAACTGAGTCCGATTAGTCTGGTTGATTTTAAGTGTGATTTTTCAAGCAAGTAGCAAAGGTTACGAAGCTTATAGAGAGTTGGCTCAAAGCTGGACGCATCTCCCCTGTTTAACTTATCGCCTAAGATACCAACGCCCTTCCTTTCTTCGCTCCTATCACCAACTGGGAGTTCAAGGACCTGCCCCTATCTACCTAACGAAATAGGTGGAGGCTGACAAGGCTTTAACTTCGCCCCTATCTACCTGCCAGAGCAGGCGAAGGCTACTAGCAACTTGTAGTGGTGCAACACAATTTCGCCCCTATCTACCTACCGAAGTAGGCGGAGGCTACTTGGCGCTGGTCACTTGAAACCATAGTTCAGCCAATGATATTTGCTCGGATCGGGGTACATGATATAGAAGGGGGGGATTTTTGGCTTTGCCTTAGGGTGTGCACATACACTCTTGTACCCTCACTCAGCCCGAAATCAAGGTCGGTGTTAGTCTCCCGCAAACAAAATTTCCGATTTTATTTGATTTTTTTTGGTCAATTTTGTTTAGCAGTCCCGATTTTAAGTTAGGTGACCACTTGATTAGTCCAACCACAAGGCAAGCCTATCGTCTAGTCCCAATTTCCTTTAAACGTAAGTTTGAAAAACCAAGGGAGAAAGAATTGAGAAAAGTTGATGCACGATAAAACAATGATGAATGCCAAGTTTAGAAGACTTACAGTGATCCTCACACTCTACATGCGGGATGAAAAATAAAATTGAATTTTACACTATATGAAATGCAAGCGAAAAAGCCTCTTCTGGACAAGCAGTTCTATTAGCGAAATGAAGAACTAGTTAGATTTGGCTAAATCCTGCTGTCTAAGTGCATCTTTTAAGTGTGAAGTGTGGTCCTAGAATATTACAAGCACAAACAATCCTAAGATAGCTCTAATAGCCGCAAGCGCATGTCCTATTCTATGTTAAGCAACCACACAACATATTGGGGACTCATTTTATTATGACTTACACGTATGAGAACCTAAACGGGGACCGCTGGAAAATGCAAAAAATACAAGTCCTCTCAACAACATTCAATTTATTTTAATGCATGTTCCTCGGCTTGCTTCGACTCCTCGTATTCCTTGCACAAAAATAAATGAATGTCAGAGAAAGGACAACACAAAACAAATAAAAATTGAACAAAAAATATTCACAAGAAAAGTTGGGAATCAGACTACCTAGGGATGGAAAACCTAAAATCCAAATTTACTATAAATTAACCTAGGCCATGCCTCCCCGGCAACGTCACCATTTTGAAGAGCCTCGACCTACCCTACCTAATTCAATCCGATTTATAATCGAATTAAATGTGTTATTCTTTGTAGTAGGGTAAATCGAGACTGATAAAAAAACCACTTAGATTAATTGAATTAAACACAAGCGGCAAATTTTATTTTACTTGGGTAAGCCCAAGGTCGAACACAGGGAGGCAGCTTTCTCCTTAGGTTAATTTGGAGTCAATTTCGATGTTAGATTTTTCAGGAGAATATTTTTGGTCTTTTTTATGCAATTAAGGAAACTACGATGCAATTCAAGCCAAATTTTAAGGTTAAAACACAAATTATACTCAAATGAAGTCTAAAATTAATGAAACTTGGCCAGAATGTGAAATGTAATGAAACTAAGCTATTGTAGTTTTTTTTGGAATTTTTCGGCCCTAAATGAATTAAAGGTGAATTAAATATGAATGTAGGGTAGTTTTTGCAAAATTAATTATAATAAATACCAAAGCACTTCATTTTCAAATACAAAAATTATCCTAGATATATCTATGTGAGAGGAATCCAGAAAAATTGATAAACCTAAAAAACGATGTATATTGGACCTATTAAAAATCAATTAAGCAAAAGACTAATTAATTTATTCAGGCCTCGTGATGCGTGTAAATGATGTGATTTGTGGGCATGAAGTAAAACAACTTAAACTAAATCTATTTTGATTTTTTGGTGATATTTGGAGCTACAAATGATTTAATATGGAATAAAAGTCACACAATGGCAAAAATATGTAAATTTCCACAAAAATAACAATATTAAATTACTTGAAGCTCACAAAAATATGACAGGTTTCCACAATGATAAAGCATAAGTTTATCTACAACATATATTTTTTGGAATTTAAAAATGAGGCTAAATGAATGCGTAAATAAACATGCAAACACAGTGACCAAAATGCAAACAAGAATTAAAATTGATTAATTCTGAAACATGCGTACAAGGACTAAAATGCAATTACGTATAATGTCAGGGTTTTACATGCAAAATTTCCACGGGAACACATGTGCCTCACGTGACGTGCCTTGTAGGGACTAAAGTGCAATATTGTAAACATGTAGGGGCCTCGGTGCAAAATGGCCAGACCGCACGTGAGCAACACGTGAGATCTAGGCTCGGACGACGCTGGAGCCTCGGGCGGTGGCTTGGGTGCGTCGGAGGCTCGGGCGGTGGCTCGAGTGCGCTGGAGGCTCAGGCGTGCTTCGGATGAGGCTCGGGAGCTCCGAGCATAAAGGTCGGGGAAGAGGCTCGGAGGGAGTGATGTGGCACATGCTAGACGATCCAAAAGAGGTGATAACTCCTGGAGCTGAAGACGTGGCGTGATGCGGGCCGTTAGATCCTCGAGTGATCTGACAGTTTCTGGTGACTCCTAGAGCGGTTGACGTATCGCGACGACAACCGTCCGATCAAGACAATCGGATGGTGGTTGTGCATCTTGTTCATCTGGCCACCGCCTCCTGTGGCGGACTTGGCTGGGCTCCAGCGAAGGGCTGTTAGCTCTGCCGCCTTCCCCAATGGTCGGTGAAGTGAAGATCCCTGGAGACTCCTAAGTGGCTGGGAGCGATCGTGGAAGCATCGAGGAGCGACCAGAGTGGCTGGACGAGGCGGAGGTGGTCCGTAGGCCGGAGACGATGGAGCACGAAGTAGCTCTGGCGAAGGTCCGATCGGTGAAGAAGATAGTACCTGCAGCATTAGTGGATGCCAAAAAGATGGTGCTCGTGTTCGCGTGAAGTGCAGTGAGTGCTTGAGTCCTGAGGCATGAAGTAGTGATCAGGCCAGCGTGCTTCTCCGCCTAGACGAGCGGAGCGGTGGTCGGAAGGGACCCGATGAGTCATGAAGGCGAACGGATAGGTGAGCGAAGATGGGAGCTCTAAGGCAGAGCTCGATGGATGGTTGATGGACGGTGGTGTCGAGCAGATACGGTGGGAAAAATGCGAGAAGATCGAGAGGGACCAAGAAGAAGATCGGAGGAGGAATGGAGGAGGCTACCTGGGAATGGAGGCTCGGGGAGGAGTCTTCGGTTATCGCTCGAGGGCTGGTAGCAACCCGAGCTCGAGCAGCTCGTCAGAGGAGCTACTGCATGGTGAAGTTACGCCACGAATCTCAGCGGAGAAGGATACCTGTCATCGCTCACTTCTACGCCCAATCACTATCATTGATAGGTGGTGGGGGGCTCTAGGTTTTCTCGTGTAAGGGCAGATGGCGGTGAAAGTGGCCGGAGGCGTAGTATTTAAAGGGAGAAAGTGGTGGTCTGGGCAATGGAGGGAGTGGTTGGCATGGGGTATATGGAGCGAGGGAGAGGGGATCATGGTGATCGTGGGTGCTGGCGAGGATGAGGGAGGTTGGGACTTTTATCATGGGTCGAACATCGAGTGGAGATGGAGGCTGTAGTGGCGTCGAAAATAGAAAGGGGGAGGAGATGACGCGAGGTGGGAGACGTGTGCGAGGAAGGTGGCTGGAGGTGGAAGACGAACTCTGGACCGTTGGATCTAGTGATCCAATGACTCAGTGTGAGGCGCTAAGGAAGGGTCTGGATTAGATCCCAGCAGCGCCATCGAAGGGCGATGGATGCGCCACGTGGAGGGGTGTGGGTGCGGCGCTGGCGAACGGTGGAGATGGCGTCGGGAGTTTGATCGGAGGGTAGTGATCTCACGGGAATCGAAGGCAGATATGCGATCTATGAGTGGAGGATCGAGAGGCACAGAGAGCGCCACGTGGAGCGCTTAGGTTAAGGAACAGACTAACAATGTAGATTGAATAAGAAGTTAGGATGGAAGGATTGACGATGAAGCGGGAATGAGCAGTTGTGATCTGATCATCGGAGCTACGATCCATCGGTCGTGAGCACGTCACATGGCCAAAGAGATGAAGGCGCTGGTGAGTGGCCCAGATCTGATCTGGGCATTAATCGGGCGACCGTGAGATGATGCGGAATGGATGGCTGAGATCTAGACGGCATGGGCGTGATCCAACGGCCAAGATGGGAGGGTACGTGGCAAACGGGTAGATGGGTCGCGTGACGCGACTAGAAGGCGCCACGTGGCCCAATCAGATTGGTCTAGAAAGAAGGTGAAATAAGAATGGGAAAATTGCCAAATTTGGAAAAATTCAAAACATGAAAGTTATAGATCTCGATGAGCTACAAGTTTCATGTTGACCAAAAACGGAAACGAGGTCGAATAAAGTGATAAGATACATGGGTACAAATATAAATACATATAGTATACAATGTGGGCCCAAAACCCAAGTTTTGCATACGAGCTCCGATTTTAATGAAACTAGTCTCATTTTGAAGGTCTCTGATTTTATATTATTTTAAAAGTGAGTAGACCTATATCAGAGGCTGTATGAGAGAGACATGTGCATTTTAAGGTCCATGGTCTCAAACTTGGTTTGGGGTTTTATTTGTCAATTTAGCATTTTTTCGGTATTTTTCTTGTATTAGTGTTAGTCATATATACAATATAGAGTTGAATTTATGGGTTTTGGAGTTAGTATAAAATATGTACAAATGAGTGATTTTTACAAGTGGATTTGGCTTCTTATTTAATGTAGATGTAAATGCTAAAATGCAGATGTTATCTATGCATGCATGAATTCTAATTATGCAATATAGATGGAAATATGCCTCTACTATTTTCAACTTTTAGAGTGATGAACCACAGATTCATCAGCCATCCATGCCCGAACCGCAAATGCTAAGACTGTTTGCAGATTTTTGAGGAAAAACATCATTTCACGGTTCGGAGTACTTAGAGTTTAATATCTCTCAAGGGGACTTACTTTATCAATGACAAGTAAGAGCCCTTGCTAACAAGCTCAGCATTGATCATCGTGTTGCCACCCCATATCACCTCAGACCAATGGTCTTGTTGAAGTATCAAACGAGGAGATCAAGACTATATTGCAGAAGGTTGTCCGCCCAGACCGAAAGGATTGGTCACAACTTTTGGACTCGATCTTGTGGTCCTATCGGACCTCCTTCAAGACTCCTTTCGGTACATCTCCCATTCATCTCGTTTGTGGCAAGCCATGCTATTTTTCTATCGAGATCAAGCATGAGTCACTTTGGGCAGTCACTGAGTTATTATTGGATCCCAAGAGTATAGGAGATCAAAGGAAAGCAGATTGGCAACCCTACAGGAATTGAGAGATACATCCTTTTCGAGTAGCCTACAGTTAAGGAGAGAGTTAAGATATGTCATGATTCTCATATCAACCATAAATAGTTTGAGCCAAACCAGTGAGTATGCCTATTTATGCTTGGTTTATAATTATTTCCAGAGAAGTTACAAAGCAAATGAAAGGGACCATACGTGGTCCGAAAGGTGCACGATAACAGAAGCATTGATATATCTGAGTTGTCATCTGATTCCACCTTTCGAGTTAACAGTCAGCTTCTGAAGCCATATCTTGATCATCATGATCCGCTGATCGTTGACATTGCCCCTATTCATTTTGCATGACATGTGGTCTTTGACTCGCATCATTTGCATCTCATGCTTGACTATCACTTCTTTTCCGCAGCTGTATAGATCCAGTTGTCCATATCATTCATTCTTTCTATCTAACACCCCATCTCCACCTTATGATTATGTTATACTTAAGGTGTGCTTTTCCCTAAGTATAGGGGGGGTATCAAACATGTAGTTATTAATTTGATTGTTTTTACCTCTATTTTGCTGCCTATACTTAGGGATATTTTACCCTAAGTAAAGGGGAGGTAAAACCGGTACATCCTAACCCTCAGTCTTCCCCATGTATACAGACTTCTATACTTAGCATTACTTGATCCTACGTATAGGGGTGTCACCGACCTCTATTCATTACATTCTTTCATCTGTCGTTGTAGTATAGACTTCTTTTCACTTCCCAATACTCAACACGAGTTATGTCTTCCTTTCATCGCTCTTTGATCACTCTGAGGACATTGTTCGAGCTAAGTATAAGGGCGTATCGTATATATTGTATATATACTTTAGCCATAACTCGTACTTTGATTACTTTATGTCCATAAATAAAATGGATAAAACTCATAAAATTAAAAATCATAAAATTTTTAAATTCTTTATACAAATTTGTTTGTAAATAGTTTTTTGTGAAATCTATCTTTGTACAAATGTTTTCATTTTAAAATGTTTGTAAATATTTTTGTATCAAAATTATGTATATAGTACAAAATTTTTGAAAAATGTTTGGAAAGTAAAAGTTTGCAAAAATTTGTGTGTAATTACTATGCAAAACTTTCCCTTCTTCCTTGCATTCAAAATTTTTTCATAAAAATTTGCGTATTTTGAAAAATTGAACAAAAAGAGTTTTGTACATATTTGCTTGTATATTCTTCTGAAATCACAGTTGACATTTAAACTAGTCTGGAATTAAATTGAAAATTGGAGCTTGGTTAAGACCTTAATCCACCTAACTTCAGAGGAACCTTATAGGATTTACGGTTAAGATTTTCAGTTCCATTAACAACTTAATTCTTTGAGTCCACTAGGCTATGTTCACATGTCATCTTGATGAGCTTAAGTAGAACACTTAACAATGCACACATAACTCTCAGAGAAAATGGCTTGACTTGGACATCCACCTTACACGTAACTCAACACGGATGAGGTGGTAAGGAGGCAAAATTCTTTGGCTTAGGGTAGCATACGAGGGCAACACTTCTAGGAAGAACCTATCGTCTTACTCTAGGGAGGGATGTGCACCTCAACCTGGTCTAGTAGCATTGAGGTCTAAAGACAGGAGTCTGTGAGTTGCAATAATGCTTCAAAAGAGGTATAGTTTACTGGATCAAGAAGAAAAACTGCTTATGTACATGTTGCACCATGTAAATATGTTGTATATATGCACATCGAAAAAAAAGTGCAAAAATAAAAAACTCCAAAAAAGAGGATAGATCTGATTGAAAATAAAATACCTGCCAGAGTGTATATAGTGAATAAGCAAAGCTTATGTATTCCATCTTCTCATCTCATGGAAGCTTGCAGCTAGAGACTCAGCTACAATCGCTTTTCTCCAAGGGATACATGGCTACACTGGTCACTGTCCATTCTCTTCTTTCTCCTCTTCTTGAGCTGGTTGAACTTAAACTTAGAAGGGAATACCTCGCTCCTCGAGGAAAGAGCTGCTAGACTGGGGAATTATAGTTACCTTGTTGAGGGAGGCTATTTCTTTGTCATTTTTGAGGTGGGGAGCTGCATATCCCTTACACAGTACAAGGAAAGATACATGCCCATTAGAGTTTGCATGTGTAGACTTGTTCTGACCTGGTTTATTAAGGAGTCTTGACCATACAATTGTGGAACTTAGAGGCCATAGAGTCTTAAACCTATTTCCCGATAAGATTCCGACAAACTAATAATCCAAAGGTCTGACTAAGCTCCATACTCCAATTTAGTGAAGATAAGTGTAATAATCAACCTTGATTCTTTTTCTTTTATTTTCTTTTTCTTTTCACTTCTTTTTCAAATAAGTGTTGCTAAGGGACTAGCAAAGGTAATATATAGGGGGGTGATGAATCCATGATTCTCACTCATTATTCTTTTATATTAGCTATTTTTTGGCAAAACACCCTGTAAATACCTGTAAATATAATAACTTAGATTTATGCATGGCATTGATTTTTTTAAAATAAAAGAATAACGGAAAAATAAAGGAATGATGTATTTAGAATAAATACAGAGTGACCCAAACCCCAAGAGCAGGTCAAGACTTGACCTTATCACAAAATAAAATAAGTAGAGAGAGATACGATTCACTATGTATTATATATATCACCTATACTTATACATATATATATTTAATAAAATCAAATTATTTTATTCTTTTACACCATTGTATATATTTTTAATAATATTATAAAACTAAAATAAAAATAAGAAAAATTAAAATAAACTCATCAACCCTTTGTATAAAAGACACATGTACATATCACATCCACTATTTATTTTATACCCTTAGCTAATCTATAGAAATAAGATAAAAATTATTTTATACTTCTAAATATATGTTGTAAATGAATAAAATATAAAATAAAGGGATTTATGTAAAAATAATAAAATAAAAATAGTTGCACATAATACATAGATATAATATACTTGTATATAATTTTATATATTGTATATATGTTATTTTATTTTTCATAAAAATAATTAATAATAATAAAAAATACTTTAGAAAATAATAAACATTTTTTATTTTATACACTTTTTATTTTAAATTCATTTGCTATTTTTATTGAATTTCCCTTTATTTTGTAAATCCTGATTTTCTCATTGGTCCACGTAAGACTGTTGACCTCACTCAACGGTCTCTTCCAGTCGGGTCAGGTTGCCTTCCCTCTCGCCGGAGCCACTTCTCCGAATTCTTACTCTATACTGCGATATCCATTCCCCTGGATTCTTATCCTGAATTTCCTCTTAGGATCTGTGGCCCTCGCGGATCCCTAGGAAGGGTCTTCCTTTCGATCTTTCTGGACCTAGGGAACCCTATAAAATCTCTCCTCCGCCTCCAATGATCGATAGCTCATCCCTCGCAACCCATTCTTCCCGAGCCACCTTCCTTAGAGTAATATCTATCGAAGGAGAGGTTTAGGATCACCCAGAAGTGCTTGGAGACTCGACACTCCATACGTGGTCGGAACTCCACCACGTACAGCCTCCCAGCCACGCAGCTCGGTTGAGGCTAAGACATCGATGTTTACCTTCGCCTGAAGCTCAGGAACTCATCCCGACCTTCAGGTATCGCCCATTTCATCTTCAGTTCCTGTTTTGTTTCGATTCATCAATTTCGCTCTGTCGCCGTCATCTTTGCTCCGACCAGCCGGTCGGAGCCCCATTACGCCCTTTCACCCATTACGATCGATGCTACACCTCACCCCGCACCTTCTCTCGTAATCTGATCATCCTTAAGCCAGCTCATCGGAGCCGCATTAGGGCAGGATCTCCTCCCCCCATGTCTGCTTGAGATCGTATCTCATTCCCCATCACTTCCTTCATGTCTGCATGCAATAAGATGACCAGAGCACAACCTCGAGTCTCCTATACCCTTTACAGGTCCTAGCGCTCGCACGAAGACCACTTTGGATCCCAAGTTGCTCAGACGAAGCAGCTTCAAGTGTGTCATCGTCGTCACGCTCATCCGACCAATGCCATCTTCATCGGTGCCGAACAACCGACGCACCACATTTCCACAATCCTGCTAGGCCCCCCCTACTCTTCATCGGGCCGTCAGAGCTACTCCTGCACTTGATTGAAGTCCCCAGAGAAGTGTTCTTCTAGACCTTCTCACAACCGTTGGATTACCCCGCCACTACCGGATCTGATCCAAACCGCCAGATAATGGAAACCTTCTAGCCGTTGGATCAGAACTCTTGACGAATTTGTCCTGCACGTCCACAACATCCTCTGCAGACAGTCATCCTCCTGGAGTTTATTAGAGTCGTACCACAGCATCAGCCTATAAACGTGCCATGTGTCCTCGTCAAGGGTATATTTCCTTTTTGTCTTTGCATGTTTCGATATTTTACTTTAGTCCATTAAATAAATGTAGTATTTAAGAACTTTTATAGTTTGGACCTTGTAGTTTATACTATTTGCATTTTAGTCCCTCCAAATCTGAAGCATATGTATACTCACGTGAGTTTTTGGTTTATTTGCATGATCTGTCCTGAACTCTACTAATGTTAGTTAATGAATGTTATGTTTTCGGAAATTGCATATATACCCCTGTGCGTTGAATATTAAGCATGTTCGTGACCTAATTGGGATTTTTGCAGAGTCGACCCTAAGCTTTTAAAGGGTGTTTATTGATTTGGTCTGTGAACATAATATATATTAACAAAGGGCTCCCTATGAATTGTGCTTAATTACAAGTTGTGTTTTGGACTTAATAAATATTAAATTAATTCAAAAAATTACATAAAAATTATCATTAGATCCTATTAGTGTGTAATCATTACTATAATTTTTTCCATTTTCTATTTTAAAATTTCAAAAAACCCTAAAACATATCCATGTTTGCCTTATAAAAATTATAAAAAATCTATAAAAATTATTGTGGGTGCCTTTTTGTGTGTTTTACTTCCAATGTCAGTTTTGTTTGAAAAACCTAATAAAAACCCTAAAATTTACAAAATAACTAAAACTTATAAAAAATATATAAAATCAAAGAAAAATCCAAAGATTCAATTTTCAGTTTCTATTTGTAGCTTCTAACTTCTACTTTATCATAAAATTTCTAATCAAGATGTAAGGGCATGTTAGATATTTTTAATTTGCAATTTAATCCTGATTGTGCATTGTTTTGAGTTTTGGGCCTTGTCTGATTTTTATAAAATTATAAAAACATTTTAAAAATCTAGAAAAAATTACCAAAAATACTTTAAAACCCATCAAACCAAAAATTATTTTTACTCTAATTTTCTGACTATATTTGGTTGCCCAGAAAAATCTAAAAAGATTATTATGTGACTTTCTTCTATTTTTGTTATTGTGTTTTCTTATTAAAATTAAAAATCTAAAAATTAAAAACCACTAAAAATTGGTTTTCTTCGTTGAGATTTGACTACTTCGTATTCCTTCCATGCTCCTTATGTTCGTCCCTGGTAGTATGCTAGGTAAATAAAATTGCGAACCACTTACATTGCACTTCATTGTTTGATTTCTTTTGAGTGGTTTTATTTTTCTAATTGATCATGCTTGGTAATTCGGGTCACAACGACCCTTGTTTATTCGCTTACTTAACCTGAGTGGTCGGGCATGTCATCAGGGTCCCTCCGGTGAACGACATAGGAGGAGGGTCATGATCGCTCATTCTGAGCAAGAATGAGGTGGATAATGGTGTGTTGGGCATCGAGAAGGTGGGGAGGAATGAAATGAGGTGGCTGGCGAGTCAAGTCACGATAAGAAACGAGCGGAGATGGTTCACCGGAACTAGCCACCGACGAAATACAAATCTTATGGTTTACGTTAAAACGAGGGATTAAACACTAATCTAAATCTGTAAAATGAAATATAACAATAAAATTAACATAAAAGAAAATAAAAAGTGATCTCAAGCGGTCAGGCTACAATGTCATAACCTTAAGGACGACACTGCACTGGAGATTGCTGGAATTGACCTAAGACCATGCCTGACTTTGCTAAAAATGGTTGGAAAAGCTCCTATCACCAGCTTCAATCCATAACACAAGAGAGAGATAGAGTGAGAGAGAGAGAGAGAGCCAAAATGGGGGCCAAAGGGATTCAAAAATCAAAGGGAGAATGATGGAGGTTTATGTACAAGTGATGAACAAGGGCCAAAGAATGAGGATGCATGATCGATTCAGAGTTCCATTCCTCAAGGAATCATCCCCGCATTATGGAGGGAAGATCGAGGAAGAAAAACGGTGAAGGAATCAACCCAAAAAGATGAATGGATCCTTGGGGAAAAATTGAGGAAAGGTGGGTCAAGGCTAGGTCAAACAGGGTTGCAGGGCTAGGTCAGCTTATTGAGCGAGGTCAACTAGGGGAGCAACTTGGTTGGTCCACATGTACCAACTAAGAAAAACCAGCCCTAAATTATTTAAAAATTCAATATTAAATAATGAATTATTTTATTAATTTTAAGTTATAAAATAAAAATGTTTATTATTATTTTTATAGTTTTTTATTATGAATCTTATTTATTTTTATGAACTTATTTATTACAAGTTAATTTTTAGGGTTTTGTTTATAAGTATATTTACATATGTTTTGTATGTTTTATTTTTATTTTGTATTTTTGATCATATTATTTTTTTATTTTATTAATTTATATAATTATAACTTATTTTTATATACATAAATATATTTTTATTATATTCTGATATAATATTTACACTTAAATAAGTAAGGGTAATAATTTTATTGGTACAAGTATAGATATTTCACCTATGTACTTTAGTATATTTTTTTGGTTTTTATTTATGTTTTTATTCTATTCAAAATATGTACTTGTATTATAAAAAATATTAAAAAAAGTATAACATTATAAACTAATAAAATATATGTTTTCTTAAATCCATGTTGAAATGATCCGACTGTCATGAGGCAACTTCCTAAATAGTATTTTTTTAAAAAACATTTAGGAAGTTGTCTCTGACTTTTTTACGCTGGTTGTCAGCTACCTAACACAACCCTCCTCATTTACCCGGGCTTGGGACCAGCCATGGCTGAGTCAAAGACTGCAAAGTAATCCGAGGAGAGTGTTTGACAACCCAACATCGCTTGTTAGTCTTGGATGTGCAAATTAAAGGGTTGGTAAAGAAAAGGAGGGTTCCTAAGATCACTAAAACTAGATAGTGGAATCTTCCACTGAAGCAATCGAGCTTCAGGGAGAAGGTTTTAGAAGACTTATCTTGGGATTGTAGCGGAAGTGAAAACGAGGTGTGGGAGCCAGTAGCATCTTGTATCCGAAAGGTAGCCAAAGAGATTCTAGGCGAGTCAAAGGGAGGAGCTCAAGGTAAAAATAGGTTTGGTGGTGGAGTGAAGGGGTGAAAGAGAAACTAAAGAAATTAAAAGAGCATGCTTTAAAGCTATGTCTAAGGATAGAATAGAGGAAACTATCACAAACTACAAAATAGCAAAGAAGGAAGCAAATAAGGCTATAAGCGAAGCTAAGTCAAAAGGTTATGAAGCTTTGTATAAAAATCTTAACTCTAAGGAGGGACAGAAGGCTATTTTTAAGTTGGCCAAAGCAAGAGAAAGAAAGACCAAAGACCTTTATCAAGTGAGATGCATTAAAGACGAGGAAGGCCGCATGCTTGTTACTCAGAAGGATATATAGACTAGATGGGAGCAGTACTTCCATAAACTTTTCATTGGGGAAGGAAATAGATATATCGCTTTGGGTGATCTAGCTAGTAGTGAAAGTTACTTGAATCATGAAAGCTATAAATAAATACAAAGAAAGGAAGTAGAGGAGGCTTTGAAGATAATGAGACTTGGGAAAGGTGTAGGACCATGTGACATCCCTGCAGAAGTATGGAGAGTTTTAGGTGAGCGTGGTTTGACTTGGCTTACGAATCTATTCAATGTTATTTGGCAAAGCAAGAAAATGCCTAAAGATTGGAGGATGAGTATCATAGTGCCTCTTTATAAGAATATATGAGACATTTAAAATTGTTCAAGTTATAAAGGTATCAAGCTGATGAGTCACACTATGAAAATTTGGGAACGTGTGATCAAAAGAAGGATGAGGCAAGTTTCCAAAGTAAAAGAAAACCAATTAGGATTCACGCCAGGTCGCCCAACTATTGAAGCCATCCATTTGCTAAGGAGAACAATGGATATTTATAGAGTTAAAAGGAAGAACCTCCATATGGTCTTTATTGATTTGGAGAAGGCTTATGATTCTGTTGAATGAGAGATATTGTGGAAAGTTATGAGAGGAGACAAGTACCTATCCTACACATTAAATTGTTAAAGGATATGTATGATAGTGCTTTATCTTGTATCAGGACCCCGTATGGGAAGACTGACTATTTTGACATAAACATTGGTTTATATCAAGGTTCAACTTTGAGTTCATTTCTTTTTACTTTGATTATAGACAAATTGACAAGTCACATTCAGGATGAGTTACCTTGGTGTATGTTATTTGTTGAAGATATTGTGTTTATTGAAGAGACTAGAGATGGGGTAAATGAGAAACTTGAGGTCTGGAGACATGCATTGGAGACTAAAGGATCTTGTATAAGTAGGGCTAAGACAGAATATATGGAGTACACCTTTGATGGAAGCAATGGTGAAGGAATCGAGGTGAAGATTGGTAATAATAAAATTCGAAAGATAGATATCTGGGATCTATTTTGCAACATGATGGGGAAATTGATGCAGATGTTACAAAAGAATAAATGCAGGCTGGCTAAAGTGGTGAGGAGCCTCTATTGTTCTCTGTGATAAGAAAATTCCTTTAAAAATTAAAGGAAAGTTTTACAAAGCATCCACTAGACCTGCTATGCTCTATGGATGTGAATGTTGGCCAGTGAACCATAGACATGTGTAGAGAATGGTTGTAGCAGAAATGAAAATGCTAAGGTGGATGTATGGACACACACATAAAGACCGGATTCTGAATTATGCGATCCGAAAGAAAGTTGGTGTAGCTCCGATCGAGGATAAGATGCGAGAAAACTGCTTAAGATGGTTTGGTCATTTGCAAAGAAGGTCAGGTCATGCACAAGCTAGGAGATGCGAGTGTTGGGATGTTGGACCGGTTATGAGAGGGCGAGGACGACCCAAGAAGGGTTGGAAAGAGACTATACAAAAGGAATCTTAGTTTTTTGGATATAAGCCCGAGATTGACCCACGATAGATCTGAATGGAGGTGAAGAACCAATGTAGCCGACCCTATTTAATTGGGGGAAAAGTCTTTGTTGTTGTTGTTGAATAAAAAATAAATGAAATGAATATTTTATTTAGGTAATGTATACAATAGGGGTCTAAAACTTAACTCTCACATCTTAACTCCAAAAAACATAAAACCACCTTCATTAAATTGCTTATTAAAAGTTATATATAATTAAAATTGATTTTGATACATTTTGAGTTTTATTTAGGAGATATGGGTTTGAGAAGTTGGGATTTTGGAATTTTATTTAGAGTATAAAATGTACAGTATATATTTTTTTGTTGTAAACTCAATTTTGTATTATTCTATATATTATTATCTACAACTTTCATGTACAAAGTTTCTTTATTTGAGGTATAAAAAAAAGAAAATAAAATAGGTCCCTAAAATGCAAAATTGAAGAATTAAAAAATGGAATTTTTGATGCATTATTGGCACTTATCTCCTCCTACTTGATTCCTTCTCGACCGTTTTATTTTATCATGGTCTCGACGTTTATGGTTATAAAATACCTTTGGCATTTTATACCTTTTCTTTTCTTTTCTTTTCTTTTCTTTTATTTTCTTTATTTTGTAATTTTGGCACTAGAAACTATATTTTATACACAATAAATGGAATAAATAACGAATGTTACAAAACAATGCTATATACATGCATTACCTAGGGGTTTTATGGCCAAAATGATAGAATAAGGGTGATGAAATGGTGATTCATCAGTAAGCCACATGGATTTTTTTCCTCCATTCAAATCTATTTATGTCTTTCTTGAGCTTAAATCCATATAAATAAGATCCCTTCGGATAGTCTCATTCCAACGATTCTTAGGTCTTATCAACCTCCCCTAACTAGCTTAGCATCCTAAAACTCGCAGCTTCCAACCGAGGCATCAACCAACCTCCTTTGTAAATGACCAAACCATCTTAAGCGGTTTTCTCTTATTTATTCTCTATCAGAGTTGCACCAACTTTCTTTCTGGTCATATCATTCTGAATACGATCTTTTCGTGCGTATCCACACATCCATCTTAGCATTTTCATTTCCACTACTATCATTCTTTACACATGTATATGGTTCATAGGCAACATTTTGATTTATAAAGCAAAGCAATTCTCACGACTGGTTTGCAATACTTTCCTTTGACTTTAAAAGGATTTTCTTATCACAAAGAACAGTAGAGGATCCTCTCCACTTTATCCAACATGCATTATTCTATGAGTAACATCTTCATCAATTTCTCATTATGGTGCAAAATAGATCCCAAGTATCAAACAAAGTCTTTCTTATGAATGTTATTGTCTGCAATCTCTACATGGAGTCCTTCATTGTTGTTTCCATCAAATGCGCACCCCATATATTCAATATTTTCCCTATTTATATGAAGTTACTTAATCTCTAAGGCATGTCTCCAAAACTCCAGCTTCTCATTAACCCCATATCTTGTCTCATTAATTAACACAATATCACCGACGAACAACATACAACAAGATATCTCATCTTGAATGTGACTAGTCCACTCGTCCATAATCAAAATAAAAAGGAATGGACTAAAAACTGAACCGTGATGCAGACCACTGCTGATGCTAAAATATTCAATCATTTGAGACATGATCCTTACGCAAGATGAAGCCCTGATGAATATCTATTTCATCACCTTTATTCTTCTATTTTGTTCTTCATTCCCTAGCTAAATGCATGTAAATAGCATTAATTTATACAAATAACATCGATTATTTATTTCATAAATACTATATAAAATATTGAAATTAATGCCAAAATAAAAGAATAAAAGAAGAAGAAATTATATACCAAAGGTAATTTAAGACCCTAAAACACGAGACCTAAGCATCATTATGACTGGGTCGACAAGGAATAAAGCAGGGGGAGATAAAGGTCACAAATAAGAAATAAAACCCTCATTTTTATTCTTTATTATTTATAACTTAAAGCAATCAACTTTATTTTTAAGTTATATATAAAAATAGATTGGAAAAAAAGGTTCATATAAAAATATTGCTTATTGTATCTGTTACACTCAAAATAAAAATCCAAAATGCAAACATCAGACCTGTATCTGCTTCATATGAACTCAAAATTAATCAAAATCATCTTTAATTGTATATAATTATTTGTTAGCTATTTAATGAAATGGTTGCACTTAATTTGGAGTTAAGATGCAAAAGTTAGGTTGTGGACCCCTATTATACAATATACCGGAATAAAATATTCATTTTATTTACTCTTTATATTTTTCATTATTTTATATTTTTAAAAAATTGTAAATATTTTTTATAGTGAATGTGAATAATTAGAATAAAATAAAACCATAAAAAATACATTAAAATAAATTACTATACTAAAATACGTAGATGAATTGCCTATACATTTACTTATATAATAAGTATACATAATTATTTAAATATGAAAATAACTTTAGAAAATACAATAAAAATAAGTTTAAGTGTATTTAAATAAATTATAAATATATAAAATAAATATATCAAGTAATAAGATACAAAATAAAATTAAATATACAATACATATGTAAATATACCTATGTTTATACTTGTAAAAAGTAACTCATATTAAATTAATTCATAAAAATAATTAAAAATCATATTAAAGTATTATAAAAATTAATAGACATATTTCATCTTATAAATTTTATTTAATTAATACATTTGTTATTTTATTTTTAATTTTTTTATCATTTTGTAGTCTATTTTTTCTTCTAGTGGCCCAGCTGGACCATTAGGAGACGTTCTCTCGTTGACTTGGGGTCAACTCTTATGACCCTAGTCGTAGCCCTATCTGGCTAGCTACATACTTCTCTTCTCGATTTTCTCCGCCATGATACATTGCTCAAGGACTCGTACCGCCTTCATGAGATCTCTTGCCCTGCTCTACCATGATCCACGCCGACCTGTATCCACCCATCACCTCTTCTTCCTTCAAACACCACACCACCTCGAATATCCATCCTCACTCACTGTATATAACCATCACCTCCTCCATTTTCTGATTTTTGGTTCCCTTTTGCTCCGCTTTGGCCCCTCAATTTGTGCTCGAAGGCTTGAGACATGTGACAGGAGGTTCATCCAACCATTTTCTAGCGAGGAGGGCGGCACAGGATGCATTCCCAACCATCTCCGGTGGTACTCTGCCATGAGGTCCATCTCGTGGTCTTCAACTGTTCGAGATTAGTTTCTTCGATTTTTAGGTAGATTTAATCCTTGTCTTTATTTTCTACATTTTATTCATGTTTTGATTTCTCGTTTAGCCTAAACTTAGGATTTTATATCGTTGGAGCTCTAAGCTCCGACCACCTCTGTTCCGATGTGTCCCACCTGTTCCAACCCATCCAGGCACCTCATCTTCTTGGCCTTCCATTTACCACACACCAGACCACTCATTCCATCTAGACTCCCTTGAGATCGAGCCATTGAGGTCCTTCCCTCCGTCCATCGCCAGACCTCACCGCCCCCTTCCATTTCACCCTCGACCGACCACCAATAATAGCCATGACCTATCTCCAGCGCTCCGCCTTGCTTTCTATCCTACTTGCAGGTCCTGAAGTGCTCATCTGAGAGCAATTCGACCAAGAATTGACCTCCCAGGCTCCCTTCAACCATCAAGCTCCAGGGGTCTACTAGTGACCCCCAAACATGGGAGTTGTGGGGTGATGGCCAAAATGTGCAGTGCATCTTGGCTAAGATCTAAGTGGCTGGAGACATGCACTACGTCGAATCAAAGCTCGCCAGCAGTGAGTTCATCCTCTGTTCTTCCTCCACCTTCTTCACATGTCCGATCAACATCGTTCGCCCTGGTGTACAGCTTCCATTGGATTAGAAGAGCCTCCGGCATCAGATCTCGTGGGGAGATCTAATCCTAGATGTCCGTGGCTAAAGCGTCATCTCACATCGATAGAGGGCCACACGTCAAGTGAAGTAACCAGAGCCGCTGATCGAATACACATGGGGGGTAAATACCATGCATACCCATTTTTTGTTGTATTTTAATTCGGTCCTTTTATTATTTAAATCAAATTTATATTTTCTGGGATATTTAAGAAGGAATCCTTGAGCTTTTAGCATGTTACACTTAGATCCTTGCCAGATCAGCTCACGTGGTCACCCACGTGAGCTGGTCATTTTGCAGTTATACCCTCATGGGTTTTTGTAAATATTGTTTAATTTATAAAATTCAAATTGTAGTTATAAACTTTTGGGTATTTTGCAATGTGCTCTTGCCTTTTATTCTAATTAGAAATATACCACTGCCGGTTAAATTAAATTTTGTTAATGTTTTCTATATTCTTAAAATATCATCCATACTCCAAAAATTATTAAAAATTATTATTTTGTGCCTCTTTGCATGCTCTTTCACGTTATTAATTTAGTTTTGCATTTAGGCATATTTCCCATTTAATAAAAATCAAAATAACATGTTTTTTCCATGTTTTTTTAAAAAATCAGAAAATAAAATCTTATTTAAAATATCCAAAAAATAGTACTGGTTTATTATTGTATTTTGTACCTCCATGCCAAAAGTCCCTAAAAATAGAAAAAGAAAATCACTAAAACATAGAAATATACAAAATCCTTATAAAAGTTATAAAAAATATTTTAAAATCCAAAAATATTTTTTCCAGCTCTGAATTTTCCTTATTATGTATTATCTATTAAAGTAGTTTTGGAAACTTTTAACTCGATTTACTATTTTTAAATCTCCAAAATATTTTGCCTATTTAAAAAGTCCCTAATTTTGTCTATTTAGGAATTTAAAAATACCTAAAAATTATCAAAAATTTCTTAAAAATCACAAAACATTGGAAAAATATAAAAAGCATAAAAATATTTTATTTTGTAAATTTTGATTATTTTTAGTTATATTTATACTTTACTAACCTATATTATATATATATATCTATATAAGTATATATTTATATTTATCCTTATACATTATCTTAATAAAAAGAAAAGAAACTAAAAATTAGAAAATAATAAAAATAAAAATTATAAAATTTAAAAGTATATATATGTATATATAAATATAAAATAAAAAAAATTATTTTATTAAATTAAAAACCCACATAAACAATAATTAACTGATTAATAGAGTGAATATTGTACAAAGAAACTTTATTATTTATTTAATTTTTATTTATAAATAATAATTAATGCTACCACGTATTGCTCCATACGTTTGATACTCTATCATACTTACACCTATACACATCTATAGTAGAGTTATAATAAATTTTAACTCACACATATTTATCGCTTTAATTTTTCGTGGGTTGATTGTTGATTAGATGCACACTTGGTTGAGTAGCGATAGCTAATCGTGTCTGATTAACAGGAAGGTTCAAAAAATCCCTTCTACCAAGCCATATCATACATATCTTTTGTATGGTTAATGTATATGACATATACTTGTCTGTTCTCTAAAAAACTCCATTAAATCATCCTTGGGACTGAATCATAAGTCTTCTACAAATAAATAAAAATCACATGGAGGTTCTTTTTGGCTCTATAGATCTACATTGTTCTCAACAAGTGGATAACTTCAATAGTTGAGCAACCTAGCATGGATCCGAATTGGCTTTCAGTTACTTTGGACACTTGCTTCAAACTTCTTTCAATCACACATTCCCAAATTTTCACAATATGACTCATCAATTTGATGACTCTATAATTCAAACAATTTGAATGTCTCTTTTGTTGAAGTATATACATCACATGTACTGATGGGTAAATGGATCCCTCTAGTGTCCAATTACCTCATCCACTGGTTTAGTCCCACATCTACTATTTATGGGAATTGAAGATTCAGTGGGGGCTATATAAGACGCCCACACCCATTGTAATGAGAAATTTCAATATAAGAATCAACTTTTGAGGCATTCTCATGTGGTTTCATCCCGCTCTTCACGAAGTAGGGTTCCCACATAGAATCTCGGTATTCTTTATGTTTATTATCTTTCACTCATATTATGCTTCTACATTATCGATTTCTAACATGGTATCATAGCGGGTTCGATTCTAAGGGATTTTGTTATGTTCATGACTATGTTAATAATTTATTCAAGATTCGATATTAATTTCTAGGTTTTATGCTGAAACCTAATACTACACACTTCATGATCAGAGTGGTGCGATTTATTGGGATTTGTTCTTTGAGATTTTATTATGTTCATTTCTGTTTAGATATTCATGATCAAGAATAGTTCTAGGATTTAATTTCCAGAACCCTAAGTAGCTGTGGAATCAGTCCGTTGGGGTTAGGAAGTCGAACCACTAAGAGAGCATCATCTTCCACATCATCTCCTTCACTAGCAGTAGAGAGGCACAGTGTAGCAACACCCGAGTTTGGAATTTCACTACCTCCATCGCCACCTTCGCCATCACATGGCAGATGCAGGTCACGAGCAGCAAGGGAGACCTTACCCGTAGCAGATTCTTCCTCTTCACCAGCAGCAGCATCTCGGACTGTTTTTGATTCTGTTTTTCCTTAACCTTAGGTTGCCCTTTTGTAAATGAGGATTCTACTTTCAATAATGGAAATGAATGTTTGAATGCTTATTATGATTCTTTGCCATTTCCTTCTTTCTAGAAACTAAAAAAATCAAAAAATTAAAAACAACTCTAAATGATCCTGGAGTGGTTGAGATCTTACAGAACATCTTTTTATATATTTCACTCCTTAAGGCCATGGAATACATGCTTGCAGTTTAAAAGGGAATGAAAGAGGCATGTACATAAAAGTGTCAACAAAGGTAGAACATAGGAAAGCTAACAGAGAAATACATCTTGACCATGGCCACAGTACATGCCATCAGCAATCTCCCACAAAAAAAAAGAAAGAAAAGGGAGTACCTCACTTCCGTTGCCATATCTTTGACCAGGAATTTGATTGTACTCTTCTCGATAGCGGTTCCTCCAATAATCTCATGCCATTCTCTTTACAAATTGAATTTGGGTTAGGGCCTCTTAAAACAACCTAGATGATCATTCAGTTTGCTGATAGATCGATTAAGAGGCCAAGAGGCATTTTAGAGGATGTTATTGTAACGGTGCACGGAATGAAATTCCCTGTTGATTTTGTTATCAGGATATGGACACACCTGCACCTTTGCTCCATACCCCGATCATACTAGGTCGACCGTTCCTCCGAATGACCAAAGTAGCAGTTCATTATCGTACTGGAGAGATCATCTTTCACTCTTGCAATGACAAGGTGAAAATTGAGACGATCTCTGATCCTCGACCATCACCACCACCAGTAGTAGATGAGACAGAGAAAGTTATATCAGAATCAGAGGACTATGATTTTCTTATTGAATTCCAAGAGACAAATCTTTTCAATGATTTCATAGATACCCAGAAGTTCCTTTCCCAAAAGGACTCTCTCGAAAGCACAATCAACATGAGTTTCCTTTGTAATCCAATTGAGCTGGTTGATGATGGACAGTTTGAGGTGATTTTTGAGGATCAATCTGAGTTTTGGAGGCACCTTCTGATACTCCTTTGACACACTTTTCTAAGATTAGTAATGATTTGCCTCCTTTAGAGAGTTTTGAGGTACAGATATCTGAGCCATTCGTTGAATTTTCTGAGTTATGCATAGATGAGTGACATCAGTCTGAGATTATTGTTGAGATATCTAAGCCATTAGTTGAAGAAAATGTTGAAAATCCTGATGAGTCACTCCTTTCTAAGTAAAGAACATTCATTGCAGATCTATCAGAGATTTTACTTGCTGAGCCATTAGTAGCTAAGGTGGATAGTCCATAAAGTACGGATCATATACCATCTACCAGTACAGTAGTAGAGGATATTGTAGAGTCGATTCAGACGCCAACTGAGCTCAAGGATTTACTGTCAACATTGAAATATGACTTCCTTACAACCCCCCCAGATGTTTCCGATCATCTTCATCTCATAGTTGACCGCTGAACAAGAATCTCATGTGATAGAGGTTTTTGAGAGAAACTACAAGGCCATAGGATGGAATATATCAGATCTCCGTGGGATTAACCCGACTTTGTGCTCGCATCATATCTACTTAGAGGATGACTATAAACCCTCCAGTGAATGTCAGCATTGTCTAAATCCAAATATAAGGGAGGTTGTCATGTATGAGATCGTAAAATGGTGTGATGCTGGCTTTATATATCCCATTTCAGATTCCAAGTGGGTCAACCCTTTACATGTGGTCCCGAAGAAATCTGGGATTACTATCGTAAAGAATGACTGTGGTGAGGAGATTCCAACCTGGGTACCTACTACATGGTGTGTCTGTGTATATTACTAGAGTATTAACTCAGCTACCAAGAAGGATCACTTTTTGCTGCCATTTATTGATCAGATTATTGAGAGGTTGGCAGCAAAAGAGTTCTTTTGTTTCTTGGATGGGTACTCGGGATATAACCTGGTTGATATTGCTCCTGAGGATCAGGAGAAAACTACTTTCACTTGTCCGTTTGACACCTAAACCTTTAGACGGATGCCCTTTGGATTGTGTAATGCCCCCGCTACATTCCAAAGTTGTGCGTTGGCCATTTTAGCTGACATGGTGGGTAGCTTCCTTGAGGTCTTCATGGACGATTTCTCGGTCCACGGGGATAGTTTTAACACATGTCGTGCTCATATAGATCGAGTTCTTCAACATTGTTGTGAGGTAGACCTAGTGCTCTCGTGGGAGAAGAGTCACTTTATGGTGACTAATGGGATTGTATTGGACGTGTCATCTCCAAACATGATATGGAGGTTGACTAGGCTAAGATTGATGTGATTTCCATGTTAGTGCCACCATAGAATTTGAAGTAGTTGAGGTCATTTCTGGGACACGTAGGATTTTATAGACGATTCATAAATGACTTCAGTAAGATTTCCAGACCTTTAACTGAACTTATGTGCAAGGTGTGTGAGTTTATTATTGATGAGAAAGTCCTCCTTGCATTCAATTAGATGAAAGATATGGTTATTAGTGCTCTTGTTCTACAACTACCTGATTGGTCTCTTCCTTTTGAGATCATGACCGACGCTCAGATTTCACAGTTCGAGTCGTTTTAGGACAGAGAAGGGATGGGATACCATTTGGTATACAATAAGCTAGAAAGACTCTGGATGAAGCACAATGAATTTAAACAATTATAAAGAAGGAGATGTTAGCAATTTTATTTGGGCTAGATAAGTTCAGATTTATATCCTTGGTTCCCACGTTATCGTATGCATAGATCGCACTGCCATACATTACTTACATGCAAAGAAGGATGCCAAACCATGACTTATTAGATGGATCCTTCTTCTTCAGGAGTTTGATTTAGAGATTTGAGATGAACCTGGAGTGAAAAATGTTGTGGCAGATCACCTTTCCCATATAACGGATGCCGATAACACAAGATAATCATCAGTCATGCATTCCTCACAAGGCGGGAATGCAGTCGATGTGTTAACCGACGAAAATCTTAGCTAATCAATAATTAACCCACAACATAAATAAATCAATAAATATAAAAATTACGGAGTATAAATTTATTATAACTCTACATTCAGTTGTGTATAGGTGTAAGCATGTGTAGAGGTTGAACACTTGGAGCGAACGAGAGGAGGAGGCAAAGCGAATGCATAAAAATTCATTCATGAATCTCTTATCCTTTTTATTATTTTTGTGGGTTTTTAATTTTGAATTTAATTATTTTTATTTTTATTTTACATTTTTTAATTTCATTTTTATATTTCTGATTTTGTTTTCTTTTTCTATTTTTATCCCTTTTTATATTTTCTTTTTCTTTTATAAAAAACAATATAGCATGTATACAGCTTTATTTACACATTGCATAGAAATATATTTTTAAATAATATTAAATATAGATAAAATTCAGAAAATAAATTGGATTTAGGTTTTTATATTTTTATAATGTTTTTTGTATTTTTTCAAAAAAAATTGCTAATTTTTTATGTATTTTTGAAGTCAAAACTGTCCCAAATATGGGATTAATAAATAATCCGAATTGATTTGGGTTTTAAAAAATATAAATAAGTCCCAAAGTTTCCCAAATTAATTTTAATAGGTAAAAAATAGTATATAGATAATTATAAAATAGAAAAACCTTTTTTAATATTTTATAGAATTTTTATATTTTTTTGGATTTTGGAGCATTCTAATTTTTTTAATTTTCTTTTACTATTTTTTGCGGTTTTTGTTTCCTGGCCTTAATAAATATCAAAATATACCATATGTATTTTTTTTGGAATTTTTTCAAAATGTTTTTTATAATTTTTGGGTATTTTATAATTTAGATATGGATTATTTTGGCTCCTTTTTAATTTTAATGAATAGTATAAAAAATGCAAAGTGGACACGTGACATGTAAGTACAATGCATGGAGCATCTAATCCTATTTTTTTCGTATTTTTAGGAGCTCAGTAGGTATTTTTAATAATTAGAGAAAACACACAAAAATACTTGTCCTAGCAGGAGCATAAGTGCAAATAAAATAAACTTCAGGGGTCTAGGTGTAATTTACCCAACATAATAAAGCATTTATTAAATTTTTAAAGACTAATTTACAATATACAAAAAAGTCAGGGTTTTCTATGCAAAATTTTCACCATCACGTGGGGACTGCATGTGACGTTGGGAGGGACCAAAATGCAAATACAACAGGAGCTTAAATGCAAAATATCCAAATTAATTAAAACTTTAACTTTTATTTACATGAATAAATAATAAATACAAAAAGTTCGGAGCAGAATGTGCAATTTACCCCATATTTGCACGCGGGCAAACAATCTGGATGGCTTCACTTGAACCCGTGTCACGCTCGCAACAGTGGATGACGCTTCGCGATCCGATAGTGACAATTAGATCTCGTGGCTGAGATCTACGGTGAAGGGGCGGCTCCATTGGATGCTTGGGAATCAAACTAGAGCGGAGGGCTGATCCGACAGCTCAGAGGGTGCTCGGAAGAACAAGGAAGAACCCCGTTCCCCCTGAGCATCGATCCAGTGTAGCATGAGCGTTCGACCACCTGAGAGGCCTTCAAGGGCTGCCAAATGTTGTTGGGACTCCTCCGCACCCAATAGAGTCACTGGGAGGTCCTCAGAGCTCGGACGATGGTTGGCGAGCCCAAAGAAAATGCGAGCTCCAAGAACCTCACTTCCTGCACGAATCGACTTTGTTAGGAGCCTTTTGGCGCACTAGACCTACAAAGATGTTACGTGCGTAAGAAGGGAAGATTTGGGGCCGTATTCGGTGGGACAAAATGGAAGGTGGACATGGGCGGAGATCTCCAGCAAAAGTGGCGGAGATGGAGACCCAATCTCCAGATCGGGATCGATATGGGTGAAACGAGGGTGTGCGAGGAATTAATAAGGTGTAGGGGAAGGTTATGAGGTGGTAGAAGGGGTCGGAAGACTAATGAAACACTGTGGAACAGTTCGTCCGAGCGGAGCTCCGGTGAACTACGAAATGGCTAAATTACACAAAACCTAAGGTCTACGAGTTAATTTAAAAGAATAAAAAAAACAGGAACTAAAATCTACCAAAAATGGAAAATGCGTAGCTCATACCTACCGGCGAAGGCAGGGAGCAGAGGTCGTCGATGTGGCGGCCTTGGGTGCACTCCTCCATCTGCAAGCCACCGTGGAGCTCAAGGGACCTCCCCCTATCACGGGGATGCATGCTAGGCCAAGCCCAGGAGTTTAGGACGTATGAAATGTTCAAAAATTAATGGAGCAAGGAGGATGTTTATTTATAAACATGTATGGCACCCTTATTTGACCGGCCAAAAAAAATGAAATCGAGCTACGTACAACGGATCTCATGATATGGCGTGAATGGTGATTGTTCTGTGAGTAATTCCCGTGAAGAGATCGAAGGTGATGGAGCGACATATCACTCGGGGAAAATGGCGGAAGTTGGGGGACTAGACCGTTCTGACAAAAGTCAGAAGCGATGGAGAAGACCGGAGGTCAACAATCCATGGCTTCTGATTGGTCCAACTGGACCCGCAACGCGACAAAATTGCAATTTTATTAAAGAATAATTAATTTAAAATAGTAAATGATTTTATTTATTTTTGAGTATAAAATAAAAAATGCTTATTACTTTATGTAGTATTTTATTATGATTTTTATTTGTTTTTTTGATGTAATTTACTACAAGTTTTTTTAATGGCTTATTTATAGATATAATTACATATATTTTGTTCATTTTTATTTTTATTTTGTATATTTTATTTTATTATTTTATTCTTTCATTTTATATATTTATAACTTAATTTTGTTAGTTTAAATAATTTTTTATTTTATTTTTATGATGTTATTTGTATATTTAAATAAAGAGATATGTATATTATGTAGGTATATTTATAGGTACTTTACCTGTGTTTTATATAAATCCTTTTTATTTTAATGCATTTTATTAGGTTTATTTTAATTTTGTATTTTTAATAGAATTTATATAATATTTACAATATTATAAAAATATAAAAGAATATGAATTAAAGAATATATTTCCCTTTTATTTATATACATATACGACATATGTATTTTGTCTATGTATCTTATAGACTTATTTTATTTTACATTTTCCTTTTGGTTTTATTATAGTTTTATTATGCATATGTGTTATAAATAATATTTACAAAATTATAAAAATAAGAGTTTGTGAAAATAATAAGGGATTAATAAAATGAATATTTTAATCGATAGAATGTACAATAGGGGTCAAAAACCTAACTTTCACATAGTAACTCCAAAAAATATAAAACCACCACCATTAAATAGCTCGTGAAAGGTTATATCAACTAGAGTGATTTTTATTTGGTTTGAGTTTTAATTGGAAAGATATGGGGTTGTGAAGTTTGGTTTCTGGCTTTTTATTTTGTGTATAAAATGCACACAATATATTATTTTTATACAAACTCAATTTTGTATTTTTATTTACATTATTATCTACAATTTTCATGTTCAAAATTTCTTTATTTGATGAATAAATATTAAAGAATAAAATAGGTGTTAAAAATGCATAAATAATGAATGAGTAAATGAGGTATTTATTGTCTTTTTGGCCATTATCTCCCCCTTCTTTATTCCTTGTCGACCAACTCAATTCTTGACTTGGTCTCGGTGTTTAGGGTCATAAAATATTTTCAATATTTTATTCCCTTTTCTTTTCTTCTCTTTATTCTAAAATTTTGGCATTAAAAACCATATTTTATATACAAATAATACGATGAATAAAGAATGCTATCATGCACTATTTGATGCCATTTACATGTATTTGCTAGGGTTTTAAGGCCAAAATGATAGAATAAAGGTGATGAAATGGAGATTCATCAGATGCAGAGAGCTTTGAGTAGAACACAATCCCTATTTCTGAAACCTTTCCAGATGAGGCCATTTTGTTTGTAGACTCACTCCCATGGTATGTTCATATTGTGAACTATCTTATCTCTAAGAAAGTTCCACAAGATTGGCCGAAGTACAAGGTAGACAAATTTGTATCAGAGATTCATTATTACCAAGGGGAGGACTCGTACCTATTTCACGAGGGTGCGGATTGTAGCTGTAGAACATGCATTCCTCAGGACGAACACACTATTGTAGTTGAGCACTTTCACAAACTAGAATATGGTGGGCATCATTCGGGGAAACACACAACAACAAAGGTTTTACAGAGTTACCTATGGTAGCCCACATTGTTTAAGGATGCTACAGAGTATGTTCGAGGTTGCACTGACTGTCAGAAAGTGGGAGGAATTGTTGGTTCCAAAGATACCATGCCCCTAAGATATATAAAGATTTCTGATGTTTTTTATTCTTGGGACATAGACTTCATGGGCCCATAACGGATCTCCGATCACCCTATGTTAAATGTGTTGTGTTGTAGTTGGGCAATAGAGATCGATGAAAAATTAACCACACGAATCGAAGAATCAACGAATTAATTAATGTGCAATTTTATGTATTTTTAACCTGGGCAAGCCCCAGGGTCGATTCAAGGAGGCAAAGGAACAACGCCGGCTCATATTAGATGAATTAGCTCACGATTTTCCAAGCTGATTTTTTTGTATTTTTTATGAAATAAAAATGCAAATATGTAGATGAACTAGGTTATGAAGAAAACACACTTCACTAAATTAATTTTAATGTGAAATTAATCGAAATTTGATAAAGTTATATTTTTATACCAACCTAATCCAACAATGAATGCAAAATGTATTTTTTTAGAATTTTTGGGGTTAAAATGCAATAATGAAAAATGCAAACTTTTTAGTGGTTTTATACAATTTTCAGGAAAAAAGAATACAAAATTAGTGATTTTTTATTGCGAAGTTAAACATGATGAAATGAAGATACAATAATATTTTTGGAATTTTCTGACAATTTATAAATATTTTATGAATTTTTTAACAGAAATAGAGTGATTGTGAGTATTTAGTTCCTAATAAATCCAATAAATCAAATAATACATAGAGTGATTTATCTCAAAAATATATTGTAATTAGTAATCTAGAAGAGTTGAAATTTCACAAAAATAATGTTTGTGGATTTATTTAAAAATAACTACAAAAATCACTCAAAAATTTTTTATGCAAAAGACACATCTCCTTTTGATGAAATTTGGACATTAGTTAAAAAGCATTTATAAGCATCATCTTTGATTTTTGCACAATTTTTGGAGCGAGTGTTAATTAAATATGAATTTAAGACCATGAATGGGGTAAAATATGCAATTTTTTTCAAGAACAATTTTAGTTAGTTCTCCAGTACTCACAAAATTCTAAGCCAAAATAAGGATATACAAGGATAAAAGAACCTCAAATGAATAATAGTGAGGTGTAGGGATCATCCAACGAGGGTCAACACGCGACTGCTTGCTCAAATATGGCTTAAGAATAGCCAAACTGAGCTCACTCATATAAATCATCTCATCTGGACCTGATGAGGACTCCTCAGAAAATTCTTTCTTTTGTATGTTGAAGGAAACTTTCTTTATCGGTTTTCTAGAAGCTAAAGCATTCAGAGGGAGGTGAGAGTGTCGCCCCTTAAGGGGTTTGAGGGGACACCTTGAGGAATAAATTCTCAACTTCCTTTCACTGGATAACCGACTCGTGGATGGAGAAACCATATTTTTTGGTGGGGTCAATTTGGTCTTGGCTGTCTCTTTTATTGCAGGTCTGGGATGTGGTGTGATGTTGACCAGGGCTCCCTCTTCATATGAGTCTCCATATAGATTATAATATTCCTGAACAGTCAACGCACGTCTTAGGAAGGTGCTAGTGATCTCCGTTGGCTTGGCATTATTAGTCATGGATGTCGAGTCAATGAAATGGTCAAGACAATCAGCAAAAGTCTTGTCCGACTCAATAATAGCTTCTGGTTGTGAGTCTTTTATTGAAGCTGACAGTGGTGGTGATGCAAGCAGCGGGAGTCATGGATGTGTGGGGAGTCTCTAAACCAACAATCGACTCGATAGTCGGTATCTCAGGTGTAGCATAGAGGTGGCACTAATCTACCTCTTGATGGTCACGACTGTCAGTAGCTTTGTGGGTTACCTTAGAGTAGAATATGTCAAAGAATGGGTGTGGTTGAAGTTCTCCCAATGCTGTATAATCGATTTCCCATGTCTCGCAATCTATAGTCGCCTTAGCTGAGGCTAAGAACGGCTTCCTGAGAATAATAGGAGATTGAATAAACTCTACTCGGTGCTCAATGTCAATGACCGTGAAGTCCACCTGAAGTAGAGCATCTTGGAAAGTAATGATGACTAAAATGGTTCCTCTCGACCTTTTTATAGATTGATATGGAAGCCGAACGATCTTTATCGACTTCTTGATTGGACCAAATTTGAGCTTGTCAAATACGGATGTCGGGAGGATATTTATCGATGAGTCATCATCGATTCTTGCATGGGTGAAAGTAGTCTCTTTGATCTCACATTCAACCCCAGGCAACTGCTTCACTCTACGACTTTTGTTCCTTCTCCCCATCACCAAGGAGGTGGCCATAGACACTATGTGTCTCTCAGTCCTTGTCCTCTTATTGCCTGACCTCTTAGGCATCAATTTAATTCTCACAAATTATTTGAGGTCGGGGAAGTGATCTATGACCTTTATTAAGGGAAGCTTAAAAACCAGTTCCTCATGAAGTGCTTCCCTTAGGGTAGGATCCAGTTTTTTTAGATTATTTTCATTTTTCAATTTTATGAGTTTTTCTGGTTTTTCATTTTTTTGTTGTTTTCAAAATTTTCGAATTTTTTGGTGTTTTCGATATTTGAAGGAGGCGAGGATTAAAATGTAGACTCAAGATTGGAGGGCAAGTGGTTAGTATAAGAGGGAGGTGGAATTGACTCCAGTTTTACATGGTGTGTGTGTTTCCTTGTATCCTCTATGTTTTCAACATTTAATCCACTTATTCCATTCTCCACTTCCATACCTGGGCTAAAATAAATTGAAATGATTCGGTCGATGGCATTTCTATGTTTATCCTCAATAAATTCATATCTATTCACAACCCTAGAAATGTTATCCTCCAAAGAGTCCACACAACAAATCATCAAAGTAGTATGTCAACTTGGAGGATACTGATGGGATCTTGAAGTCTCATACTCGACAATACCTAGAATCTGGCATGTAATGCTAGGTCGAGTATGTACCATCCGAATGACAGATATTGGTCGGAACCTCGAATAATGGAGTCAATGAACGGGGGGCTGGTAAGTCTAACTCATGAGTCTAATCCCTGCATGTCGAGGCTCTCTGAATGTGTGATATGAAGGCTGGTCAATGTAGGCTATATTACTAGGGTTAATCAAGTCAGGAAGATCATATGGTGCAGACCTCTCCATTCCATTTGTTCGATCGATCATGTTATGCCCTAAGGTTAGGTCACGATGTGTATGTGTGAATTGTTGTCCGATCCCAACTGGAGATGAGAATGTGGTCTGTGGGGGCACATAGTTCTTCCAATAATTTGTCTCAGCAGTGGCTTGCTCTTCGAATTGTTCGTTGATTCCAGCAAGCGACTGACTATTAGGTGAGTTAACCCAGGTTGGAAGTTGGTGATCCCAACATCTTGAAAAGGAAATGGATGATTGTAAGCGGATCGAGGTAGAAAATGTGCAAGTACACAAGATAAAGCACATGGATAGGCACAAAACAAACGCAAGAGCAAACCCCCAATTCACCAACTCTACACGTGAGGGTCGTAAAGGTTTGGCCGAATTATCTTGTCAGTTTTAGTTGGTGATAAATGCAAGTCTTGAAAGATTAACGAGTTGTTAGGTACTTGTACTTTCCTATAGACTATCCCGATTCTTACAAATAGTTGCACCACTTTTAGCCAGTATAGGAGTAAGTGTGGATCGTATAAATACGGCTACCCGTTTCTTGAGGACAAAGCCATTCATGGCATCCTCTAAACCTCCCACTCTGCAAAGTAAATACGGACCATTTACAGGCTACCTGTAGATCCTCACTAAAAAGTGGCTAATCATTTTTTTTGAACCATTAGTCTATATGAAAGTCCTGGCTTGGCTCTATCCTAGTGTCGTCTCCCTCACTTGCAAGTAAATCAGATAATGATGGGGTTGCTCACCCACAAACGAGGGTTAACTTAGTCAATTTCTTTTGGTCCAATTCAATTAGCAGTCTTGATTTTAGAGATTAGTTATCACTGTAATTAATCCACACAAGCAATCAAGTCTACCATCTAGTCACAATTCCTTTATCATAAGATAGAAAAACTAAGAGAGGGAATCAGAAAAAGCAGATGCAATCGAAAAATGATGATGAATGCTTGAGTATGAAGACTTTCAGTGCCTCCAGCTCCCTACATGCTGGATGTAATACATAATTGAGATTTTACACTTTATGAAATGCATATAAGAAAACCATTCCTAAACAAGCGGTTCTATTAGCGAGTGATGAATAGTTTATTTTTGACTGTAGTTATGTGGTCTAAGCACATATCATTAAGTGTGATGTGTGGTCCTACAGAGTACGAGTACAAGTAAAAAAAATTCTCTGAGATCCGCGAGTGCATGTCCTAGTCTACGTCAAGCAAACCACACAACCACGAAGGGTCCGACGTACAATCCTGATACACACGTGAGATTCGGAACAGAATCCGCTAGAAATCAAGCAATTATTACAAGTTATTTTTTTAAACTAATATTCTCTCTTTAAAAATCTCCTTGGCATCTCAACAGCCAGCTCTATCCATGAATCATCGGCCTCCGATGCACTTCGAGATGCATTGACCTCAAGAAAGCCACTCCAAGTCCACTGGACCCTCACACAAAAAGATAAAAATTTATGTCAGAGAGAGATATCAAAATATATAAAAAATAAACAGAAAAATATTTGGAAAAAAATGAAATAATTACAAGGTGGTTTAGGGTTCAGACTACCCGAGTGAATGGAAAACCTAAGTCTATATTTTCAAAAATTATCCTAAGTCGTTTGCTTCCCCGCTAAGGGCACCATTTGACAGACCTCCGATCAACCTATGTTAAATATGTTGTGTTCTAGTTGGGCAGTCAACATCGATCAAAACTTAACCATACGAATCGAAGAATCAACGAATTAATTATCGTATAGTTTTATGTATTTTTTACTTGAGCAAGCCCCAGGGTCAACTCAAGGAGGCAAAGGAACAACGTCAGCTCAAATTAGATGAATTATCTCACAGTTTTCCAAGCATATTTTTTTGTATTTTTTATGTAATAAAAATGCAAATGCAAATAACGGATCAACTAGGTAATTAAGAAAACACACAACTTAGATAAATTAATTTTAATGTGAAATTAATCCTAATTAGCCATGTTATATTTTTCCTACTAACCTAATCCGATGATGAATGCAAAATGTATTTTTTTGGAATTTTGGGGTTAAAATGCAACAATGAAAAATGCAAACTTTTTAGGGGTTTTTATACAATTTTTCATGCAAAAAGAATGCAAAATTAATGAAATTTTTATTGGAAGTTAAACATGATGAAATGAAGCCACAGTAATATTTTTGGAATTTTCTAACAACTTATGAATTTTTTAATGATTTTTCAATGGAAATAGAGTGACTGTGAGTATTTAATTCCTAATAAATCCATTAAATCAAAATATCCATAGAGCGATTTATCTCAAAAATATATGTTAATTAGTAATCGAGAAGGTTGAAATTTTGCAAAAATAATATTTCTGGATTTAAATAAAAATCAATTACAAAAACCACTCAACAATTTATTTTAGGCAAAAGACACATCTATTTTTTAAGGAAATTTTGGGCAATTAAAAGGCACTTAGAAGAATCATCTCTGATTTTTTCATAATTTTTGGAGAAAGTGTTAATTAAATATGAATCTAATACCATGAATGGGGTGAAATATGCAATTTTTAAAAATATAATTTTAGTTAATTCTACGGTATTCACAAAATTCTAATTAAATATCCAAAATGTACATAACTAATTTCTCAACAAAATGATATTTTCATATTAAAAATTGATGTGAAATGGATGTCTAAATTAATGCGTAAATGTAGGGGTGTCTTTGCAATACAAAAATGAAAAACTTAACAAAAAATGTGTACCGGGGTACTTTTGCAAATAAAGAAACTTAACAGACTGAATATGCAATTTTTACAAAAAAATAAAAAAATAAAATGGACCTTCAGGCATGGGTTCCCATATTGGATCCCACGTCTAAGGCAACAAGAGGGCACGTCACCCACACGGGTAGGAGCTTCGAGGCGGGCACGAAGCGGAGGCAACCAGTGGGCGGTGGCAGCTAGGAGGCACAACGAGGGTGGTTGGGAGCCACTGCAGGGGGCGGTGCCAAGTGCGGCATCGGGTGGGTGGAGCTGTCGCGCGAGGAGGGCTGGCGGCTTGTGCGGTCATGCGTACCGCGACGAGGGCAGCTGGGAGCTGCTGTAGGGGGGTGCCAGGGGACGGGCGGACAACCTTTGGTGGCTGGAAGGGCGCAGAGGGAGGCATGTGAAGAAGGATGACGAGCTGCTACACGGTGGTTGTGCGGGGAACGACAGGCTGTTGGAGCGAGGCTGGAGGGTCGAGGTTGTGGCACCAGCAGAGGGGGGTGCACAGCTTTGGAACGAGGGCATGACCAGGGCGCGCGGTTGGCTGCGCAGGCACGGTGGTTGACTACCAGGGAAGAGGGCGTCGGCAGAGACGAGCGCTAGTTGGCGCGTGCGACGCAACATAAGAGGGGGATGAATATGCTTGTGCTCTGGGGAGGCACACAGGAGTAGGGTTGCGGATGTGGCATACGAGCGACGATGGAGCACAGAGCGACTAATGGCGGCTGTGTTGGCTGCCGCTGGCGGCTGAGAGGAGAAGCTGGAAGGCGACGTAGGGGCAAGCAGTGGGGGCTGAACACATGGAGATGGGGGTGCAGAGGTGTAACTTGCAGGGGGCGCGTGATAGCTAGGCTGGGTTGTAGCTGCGTGACGTAGCTCTCCTTTTTTTGTTTTGATTTTAATAAATTGTTTTAAAGATTTTTTTTAAACATGAATCAAAAGTTAATGGTGCGAAGGTAGTGATTATTTGGTGATGATGATGTGGTTTGTGATGATGATGTAGAACAATAACAACAAAAGTGTAAGATTAAAAAAATAACAAGGAAAAGGAGAGGAAAACTTACCTGAATTTTTGCCTAGGGTGCAGAGCAGCTATGATGGACTCCTATCATCGCCTTAAGAAGGTCGGCAAAGAAGTACCTTCGAAGCTCTAGAGCTTCCCTAGAGGGTCACTGCTATGAGGTGGAAGAAAAACACCTTAGATCTCATCGATGGCTCGTCGTCGCTCGACGTTGAAGAAGGAGCTGTCACCTCACGTCTTCGATGGGACTGGAACCTCTCTCACTCGTAGTATGGCGGATGGTGAAAAATGAAGAGGATAAGGGAATAAAATGAAGGGAGAAGTTAGAAAAGATGTGAAGAAACTGGTGGAAGATGAGGGGAGAATGGGGAGTTGGTGGCTTGGGTGGGAAATTTGATAGAGAAGAAGTAAAATGAGAAGAGAACAAATAAATAAATAAAATAAAGTAAATTTGTAATCTACTAAAAATAATGAAGAGAAAAGAAAAAAATTAAAATATATTTATATATAATAAAAAATTAAAATAAATGATTAATTAAATAAAAACAAAATAAAATAAATTACGAAAATAATAAAAAAATGGTGTGATACGTGGCGGTTCCAGGAGGTGCCACGTATCGCTCCCAGAAAAATAAAAAATTAAATCAAAAGAAAATTAAAAAATTAATAACAAAAGGAGTTAAATCAAAAAGTGATCAACACGAAAGTTGCTCATCTCGACGAGATCTGCCACTTTTGTGAAGGACTGAAAATCAAAAGAAGCCATATGTACAAAGTGTATTTTTTTGTGGTATCTTATAGGTATAAAATGCCGTATCTTTTTGCAATTTTTTTGTCAATTTTAAATAAGATAAAAATTGAATTAAAATTAGAGAAAATATGAAAGGAAAATATACAACATAATATATATTTTTTGGATTTTTATTAATTAGGAAAATAAAAGATAAATAAAGGGTAGTTTGGTCAATATGTATAATATACAATAGGGTCCCCAAACCTAACTTTCACATACGATCTCCGTTTTCTATGAAATTTGTTTTGTTTTGAAGGTCTTTGAATGCATATTACTTTCAAAGTAATAGACCTAAATCGGATAATGTATGATACAGATATGTGTGTTTTCTTCCATTTGTCGGAGAATTAGGATTTGGGTTTATTTGTCAATATTTATAGTTAGTAATTTTTTTATATTTTTTATTCTTTTTAGCATTATGTACACAATAGAGTTGATTTTATTAGATTTGGAGTTAGTATAAAATAAATAAAAATAGGAGAAAGATGGTAATATACATGTAATTATGTAAAAGAGAATTACATGCTTCTTATTTATGCAAATATGAATGCTAAAATGCACATATTATTTACACATGCATGAATGCTAATTATGCAATATATGTGGATATATGCATCAAATTACTTGGGAACAATGTTCTATTTTAAACTTTTAGAGGAAGAATCACAGCTTCATCATCCATTTCATGTCAGTTAGGGATTTCAGTACATCCTGCTCTCTGTGGCTTATGTTAGTCGATGGGTGGAGGCTATCCCCACCCGAGCTGCCGATAGTCGTATAGTGTGTTCCTTTCTTAAGGACCATATTATTGAACGGTTCGGGATCCCCAAAATATTGATTTCAGATGGGGGAAAACATTTCATTAATAGTGAAGTAAAGAAGCTTGTGAAGGAGTACGCCATTGAGCACAGAGTTGCGTCTCCTTGCCACCCCTAGACTAATGGCTTGGCAGAAATTTGAAATAGGGAGATCAAGACAATATTGAAAAACTTGTACTTCGAAATAGGAATAACTAGTCCCAGATGCTTGATTCTGTTCTATGGCTTATCGGACAGCATACAAGTCTCCTTTGGGTAAGTCTCCCTATAGATTGGTGTATGGAAAGCCTTGCCACCTGCTGGTAGAATTAATTCACAAATCTTCATGGGCACTCTGTGTATGCAATCTTGATTTAGAGAAGGTAGGAAATAACATGAAGTTGGATTTGAATAGATTACTGGAATTTCGAGACTATGCATATGATAAAACACTCATGTGTAAGAAGAAAGTCGAGCGTTGGCATGATAAACACATTCGAATGAAGACTTTCTCTCCTGATCAGAATTTGTTTATTTGATTGTTAATTGAAGCTGTTTCCAGGAAAATTAAAAAGCAAATGGTCATGACCGTTCATTGTGAGAGATGTGCGTAATAATGGGAGTATTGTCATATATGGGATGTCATCTGACACATGGCCATTTGTTGTGAACGGACAGTTGTTGAAGCCATATCTAGATCATGATACATTCATTTATGTAGTTGATTCTATATCTGTGGTATCAGACGATGATCCTTTGATTCTATTTGCTATATCTGATACATGAGATGACTTCCTCTTGTTTATCCTTTCGTTTCATTCTTTCTTCTTAGATTTTATCATTCACCCCTTTCAATGTGTATATATGATATACATAGGATGTGCTTTATCCTAAGTATAGGGGGGTAATGATTTGTGTTGTTCATAGTCATCTTGTTCATTACTCCTGTTGTTGCTTATACTTAGGGATACTCTACCCTAAGTATAGGGAAGTGATGTTGTCCATATCATCTTTTTGTGTTTTTATTCTTTTAATCTCTCGATTGTCCCCCAACTTGTTGATATTCCATACTTAGGTCTATTCTACCCTATGTATAGGAGGCAAGAGGAGCCGTTGATTATGTCAATTCTTCCTCGATATTTTCCGTCTTGTATAGTCTTTGATAATTAGGATTAATTAATCCTAAGTGTAGGGGGGATCACCGACTTCTATTCATTCTTTTAGTCGTTGTTGTATAGTGTTATTTTCACTTTTCTATACATAGCATGAGTTATATCTTCCTTTACAGCTCTTTGATCACTATGAGGACATAATTCAAGCTAAGTATAGGGGGTGTGGTAAAATGTGATTATTTTTGCGATATGTATATAAATACGTAAAATCCACACATGTATATAGACTTTGGTCACCTTCCATCTTAATTTAAAAAACAAGCAAACAAAAAAAAATATTTATCCTCTTAAAAATATTTTGTATAATTCATGTATATACTTGTTATATTTTACTAAACCTTTTTGTTAAAAAAACTAATTAGAAAATCTCTCTAAAAAAATGCTTTGTATATATTTCGTGCATTTGCATTTACTTTTTTCAGGATAATATTGACATTTAAACTAAGTCTAGAATATAACTGGAGAACAGATCTTAGTTGGACCTTAATCCACTTAATTTCAGAGGAACTTATAAGAAATGGAATTGACTTTCCATGTCCTAACAACTTAATTCTCTGAGTCCATAAGACTATGCTCACTTGTCATCTTGATTAGCCTAAGTAGAATATTTAATAACACATGCATGATTCTTCTAGACCATGGCTTATCTTGGACAAGCACTCTATACGTAGCTTTTCATGGAGGAGGTAGTGAGGAGACATAATCTTTTGGCTTGGTGTAGCACACGGTATGTAACAATTAGTGGGAATATCCATCTTCCTCTAAGCAGGGTAGTGCATCTCAACATTTTTTTGGTAAGTAGTGCATCTCAACATGATCTAGTAGCCTTGAGGTCTAAAGAAAGGATGTTGTGGGGTTGCAATAATGCTTCAAAAGAGGGAGAGTATACTAGCTCAAGAGGAAAAACTCCTTATGCACATGCCGCACCTTGTATATATTTGAAAAAAAAATCAAAAAATTGTAGAATATCCAAAAGTGGACATGCCTGATTGAAAAGTAAAATACATGTTGGAGTGTATATAAAAGTATAAAATAATAATAATAAGAGCTTCAAAATCAAATTTTTGTAAGCTTTCAACTGGATGACTTGGCTCCACTGGTCATGCATCCAAGGATAGGTAGCTACAATGGTTACTGTTCATTATTTTCTCCATCTCATCTTCTAGAGCTGGTTCTACTTGAACTTAGAAGGGAATATCCCCGCTCGTTGAGGAAAGAGTTGCTAGACTGGGGGACTAGAGTTACCTTATTGAGGGAGGTTGTTTCTTTGCTACTTTTGAGATGGGGAGCTATATTTCACATACACCGTACACCTAATTATTCATAGTCATAAGAATTTGTGTATGTGCACTTGTTCTGACCTGACTATTGAGGAGACCTGAATAGGAGTCTTATGGAACTTAAAGGTTGTTAGGTTTTAAATCCAATTCCTATTAAGCTTCCATCACACTAATAATCCAAAGGTCTAATAGAGCTCCATACTACAACTTTATGAAGATAAGTTTAATACTCAATATTGTCCTAATTCCTTATTTTTCAGCTCTTTTCTTTTATTCACTTATTCTTTAAAATAAGTGTTTGCTAAGGGACTAGCAAAGGTAAAACATAGGGGGATGATGAATCTGCATTTCATCATCTTTATTCATTTATTTTAGCTTAAAATCCCTTATAAAACACATGTATATATTACTAAATCCATATTCCTACTGACCTACATCTGTTTGTAAATATTGTATATTTATTACTATTTAACCTAAAAGAAATAAATAAAGAAAAAAGGAAAATAAAGAAATAAAAGACTGTATATATGTAATAAATACAGGATGACCCGAACCCTGAAAAAAGGTCAAGTCTTGACATGATCGAACAGAAATAAAGTAGGGTGAGATAGGGTCTTCAATCAGAAAATCCAAAAAAAAATATTTTGTGAACATGTTTCATTCATTCTGTGTATATTTGTATAAAACTTACACTATCTTATTTGTCCATAAATTTACCTCAAAATAAATAATCTTCTAAACAAAGTTGTAAATAAAAATATTTTCTAAATAATAAAAATAATTGTAAAATAAAATCATGTAAAAAAAATACCACATTTGGAAAAAGTCATAAAACGATAATTGAAAGACTAATTCCGACACCATATGAACACGGATTTAATCAAACTCACTTCCATCGTGATCTAAAGTAAATTATCTTTAAAAAGGTAGTGGTTTTTGGAGCTACAGTTTGAAAGACGAATTTCTAGGGTGGTTTTTGCAATTTTACCATTTATATAATGTATTTATTTATTTATACTTTTTTATACATAATATATTTTTGAATAATTGTAAATATTTTTTTAAAAAATAAAAAAATATAAATTATATAATAGCATAATTTCCTTATTTAACGGTAAGTATAATGTATCATATGTATATATTATATGCATATAATTCATTTCCTTAAATAGCCACCACAAAAAATGAAAGAACTAACATTTATTATTTCAATTAATAAAATGACAAAAATAATTTATTTATTTATTTATGTAGATAATATACTATATGTGTATAATTTAATTAATTCCTTTATTAAACCACCATTAAGTTGGCTCATTAAGTTATTGGTGTTTATTATTATTTTAATTAATATAATTTCGAAATATATTTTATTTATTAATTTAATTAATTTAATTTCATCATTAACATATTTTCTTTTTTTCCTCTTCATTAATTCAATTTTTGAAATTCAAATTTATTATTATTATTTATTTGGCTCCTCTTCCATTATTTCCACTTGATTAATCATTTAGTGAGAGGAGCCTAATTTCAAAGAGCATTCTAGTTATATAAAGGTGCCTAGCCTCCGAGCCGTCCAGTGACAGCGAAGCGAACTTCGTCGAGGCCATTACAACGTTAATCCGATCCCAATTGGTTAGATCCAATCTATTTTATTTCTCATTTAATCTTTGATCTTGATAATTTTAGATTTAATTTTCATTTTGATTTCATTGTCAATTTTTAATTTGAGATCTTAGCTTCTAATCCTTAATCAATCACCACGATTCGATCCGCCCCTAATTTCCGATCATCAAATCCACCTTTGACTTCACATTGTTTCTTATCTATCTCAAAGATATGACCATCTCCGGCAATGTACGGTTGTCGGAGACCCAGTTCCCGTCCATCAAAACCATCGGAACCATCTTCATTCACCTAATCTGTGTTCAAATTTCTTTTCTTCGGACCGAGCTGTCGTTCTCGAGACATCGTTTTGTCTTTTGATTTTTTTTGCAATTACATGAATTTAAAAAAAAAGATATTGCAGTGGTTGTTCGTTAAAAAAAAGAAGAAGAAAATATACAAAAAATATTCAGTTGTTGTTTGCTCTAAATACAGATTGGGTGACATTGTCACCGCCACCTTGCTCCTCTCCGCACGGGCTGCTCCTCTCCTCTGCTGGTGTAGCTCCTCCGCCATATGGATTGGCTCCCTTGCACAACCATTCCACCCACCAAACCGTATGGACCTCTGCAAATCCCCACTGCCATCACCATCCTCACCGCCAACCACCACTGCGGATCAATCACGTCGTGAGTCGCTAGCTGCCTAGACCTCCTCTATCGCTCGCTGTCGTACATCACGATCATCCTTGCACCTCCGCAACTCCTGCAGTCGCCGCACGAAGAGCCTCCACCACGAGTAGCCAGCCACACCCCTCATATGTCGTCGTGACGAACGCTGCTTCCCCCATTGTCTTTGAGAATGAAAGAGGAGGCATCCCCTTCTCTCACAAGAATGAACAAAAGCACCCATTGTGTTTAACCTTAGCAGCTATTTATTTTTGAGTTACTTATAATCCACCCCCTGACATTCTGATAATTGAAAAAAGATCCCTACCTCCAATGTAGTCACGTGACGCATGCCCTTTCAGTGGGTAATTTGATTTTTATTACCTTGTCATTATTTCTTTTTACTTATTCATAAAAAAACATTAAATAATCTCATTTCAGTCCCCATCTTCCAGACATTTATTTTGCATATTTTACTTAATAAAATAAATAATTTTATGGCTTAATAAATTCTCCAAAAATCAGATTAAGTTCCTATTACTTGTCTCTTCATTGTATAATTTTCTCATTACATTTTATTTACATTTGTTATTATTAAATATACAAAAACCTCACATTTTCATTGTTTGCAATTAGAAAATTCATAAAAATTCAAATATTACATCCAAAATTCCATAAAAATTTGAATAGTTTTATTTTTGTATATTTTATTTTCTACGCAAATTTTAAACATTAATTATTTTCAAAACCAAAATTGCAAAGTATTAAAAATTTATAAAAATCATAAAAAATTGTAGAAAATTCCAAAAATTATGATTTCACTTCCTCATTGTAGATAATTTGTCATAGTTTTAATGAGAAATAAATTCAGTATTTTTTTATTCTGTTTGATATTTTAAAATTGAAAAATATTCTCTTATGCTCACTGTTTGATTTTTATCCCATTTTTATTCATTTTAAAAACCTTAAAATTCAAAAAATCTCCCAAAAATCATTAAAAATAGATGTAATATGTTAGAAAAAAATATTTCTTTTTGTATTTTTGATCATTTTTATCATATTTGAATAATCCAAAAAGTTACGTCTTTTTCATATATCAATTTTTTTAAAAATTAATTATTTTGAAAATTAAAAATTTTTAAAACTAAAAACCAACAAAATTAAAAATAAGAAAACCAAATAAAAAATATAAAATAAATATAAAAATAATAAGAAAAGATTAAAAAAAGAGAGAAAACCAAGCATAGTGTACATTGAGATTCCTTATTCTTTTCATTGATTTTTCGATTATTAGAATAACCTTCGAGATTTATATCCTACCTAAGTTCGATCATGATGCTATAAAGTTTATTTTAATAGCAATCTTCTTTTGCTGCAATTTTTAATTAATTTTGGCTTGAGAATCGAAATAAATTTTTGTTGAGGGATTATTTGGGTTGTGATGACATCACATTTATTCAATAATTCAAAAACATGAAAATCACATCCAACACTGCTTCACCGTGGGCTTTGGCTGCGGTGGTCTTGCCTCTCCACCTCCATGATGAGGTCCACCTATTGATAAATTGTCATCTGCATCATCTCTATTCAGATCATCTTCTCTGTTGCAATCATCCTCTCTTCTGGCTTCTCTCTCATCGATCCTCCTCCTCATGTCATTCAACATTTATTGAAAGGTGGCCTGAGCTAATCCTTGGTTTGTCAACTTCCACTGGATGTTGACGTCATTCTAAGTTGTATATTGCCCATCATCATGTTCTGGCTACTCGACTTGTTGGGGATGTGGTCCCTTTCCTCTGCCCGTAGGAGCCATTTCTAGTTCTACTTGTAACTCTAGCTCTGGATCAGGTTCTTGATATACACGGTTGAATAAACCATGATCAGTCTCTTTCTGAACATCAAATGTTAAGATAAGTCTGGGATTAAGGTGGATCCCATATGGTTGTGAATGGAGCACATAATATTGACTGAAATCGATACCCATACACAAAGGATTGGTTCTGGGACAAGAGTAATCCCGATTTATTTAGAGAGGAAGAGATGGATCGAGTTGTGAGAGCATCATGAACAACGTATTTGTTGGAGAAAGGCAAGTGTTAAAAGAAGAGAGGATCCAGGAGTCCAAGGAGAAGTTCGCAAGGTCCGAACCAGTTTCTTGGAGATCGCCCTGAATTATTGAAGATGTTGGCGATACATAATTGATGTGGGTATCGGAGAAGTCCTAACTAAACCGTCCGTGGGATGACATCTATGGGGGTCAAAAGGAGATAGATGATATATGAAAGACACTAAGGTGAAACTAGAGATAAAAGGAGTCTAAAATAGTAGACGACTCAAAGAGAGTGGGGGTCAAAGAGGAAATATGCAAGAGAGAAAATATGACAAAATGGTGCAAAGGCACGATATTTTTGATCTTGACCAATTATCTTTGTAAATTTTAGGTTGATTTTCAGGCAATTATCTTTGACAAGTCCTTAAGTGATAATCCTACAGGAGCGAGAGTACTATAGGAAAAGTATATCGTACTTGTCCTCCTATTTAACCTGTATCCTATACTCTTTGAGGTTTGTACGTCCAGATCTGGATTTTTTACTGAGACAAATAATAAGAGTGAGTAAGCATATAGTGGCGAAGCAAATACTTCAGGTCAACTCCACAATGGAATGACCCATGAGAGGTCAAGAGCATACTCGGATGCAAGACGATGAGAAAGACACCCCCGTGAAGGCATGACCTAAGCTCAAATACTTCTGAAATGGCCAGTGTTCTACACAAAGCAAGAACACCTTCATCGACCAAGTTCTACTCGCCCATGTAACATAGCATCACCGGTACATAAAAAATCTAGGCATACAACAAGGTAGTATCCAGGATGGGTTGATGGCTCTATTCCTTAAGATAGTGCTCTCTCACTTGGAAAGTACACCTCCTTCCTCAATAGTACATGACAATAATAAGGGTGTTGCTCACCCAATGCAATGAATCCAATTAATCATTTTTATTTAGGTCAAGTATTTTTAGCAGTCTCTTTTTTAATTTTTCTGAGTTATCACTTGCTTTGAGTAGATTAAATATAAGCAGCTGACATTTTTGTTGGTTGTTCTTTTTTCCTAGGTTGTCAAATCAGAGGGAGAAGACAGAAATGCAATGCAATTCAAAAACGATGATGAATGCTAAGATAGAAGACTCATAGTGATTCCTAGCTCTCTCCATGTGGGATGCAAGGAAGAAATTGTAAACCTAATCTATGTGGAAAAGCAACGATGAAATCATCGTAAGAACATGAAGTGCTATTAGCATGAAGCAATGTATTTCAAACCCTAGAATGATCACCCAAAAGTTCTTGAGACAACCTCGATACCTGCCACAACAGTTCCTTCTAGCATTGTATGGTGCCTCTCTCAACGCTCAATGATCACTCTAAGTTTTAACAATTAATTTTGAGCTAAGATCGGAAATCTATAGGAACATGAATCGCCTTAGGGATTTGGACCTAGTTACCAAGCAAGCACACCTACGTTTAAGGCTCAATTAGAGAAAACAAATAAAACAAAGGCGGAAAACTTAAAACAAGGAAAACAAAGAAAATAAAGGTGGTGAAAATCATGAAAAATCTAGTGAGACCCCTAGTGAACAAACACATGGAAATTGGGACCAAATGTTCAAGAGTTCATGTACTTGTATTGTTGCAAATTAATTGAACAAAAATAAATCACTCTCTCATAAAATAAAACAAAAATTTATGCTAAGTTCTTCTTCTCTATGCCTTGCTCTCTCCTCTATGTCCATAGGTCGAACGGCCATGTCTTCTCGATCTGGGGTGACTCAACCACTTAAGCGGTCACCATCATCTTTTAGTCCCTCGTAGGAAAAATAGAAGAGATGAATGTTAGCACAATCAATAATTATATCAAATGAACATGAAAAAAAGTGGAGAAAATTAATGAAATGAAAATGATTAAAATTCTATCATATGCATTGCTCCCCATAAATGGTGACATTTGATGACATGACTTTTGTGAGGGACTAAATTAATATCCTCACGGAAATACGAAGACACAATGTCGCTGAGACGACCACTCATAAAACCATGTAGTCAATCATCAATTGACCCACACAAGAAATAAAGCAATCAAGCAAGGGGTCAAAATTTATTATACCATATAATAAAATCTATTCAAGATAAGTACAATAAGAGTAGAACTCAAGGAACAACGTAGAATAGACAATCAATATTTGCTAAAAGAAGATAAAATGATTTTGGGGTTTCTAAGGATTTTTGGATTTTAGTGGGTTTTTAAATATTTAATTTTATCAAAATTTTGATTTTAAATTTTTTAGAGTTTTAGTTTTAGAATTTTTTATTTCTTTTTGTACTGATTTTTAGTCTTTATAATAATTAATAATTATAACAAAAGTATATATATATATATAGGTAGAGAGAGCTTTTATATTTATAAATATAGTTATAAATACTTGAAATCTATAAAATAAAATGGTTTTGGCTTTTTTATATTTTTATCTTTTTTGATATTTTTTTTATAATTTTGATATATTTTTTGTATTTTTAATTGAATAAATAAGGTAAAATAGTTAATAAAATAGGAAAAAGCTTCAAATCTTTCCAAAACTATTTTTAATATATAATAAATATAGTAGGGAAATTCATAAAAAAATATTTTTGGATTTTTCAAGAATATTTCTTATGATTTTGGAGCTTTTTAGATTTTAGTGTTTTTCTTTTTCTATTTTTAATGATTTTTCAATTTTTCATTTTTTTGTATTTTTAAACGTATATAGGGATAAGTAGCGTGGTTTTTTTATTTTAAATTAATAGAAAATAACTTTAAAATACCTAACCAAAAATATGTGATATATATAAGGTATTTATAATAATTTTCTATAATTTGTTAGAGACATAGAGCTATTTTTAACAAAATAAAATCAAAAAAAAGAAAATACATATTAGTAGTGGCATTTAATTAAATAATTAAAGTTTCTAGACTCTCACCAAACAACAGAGAGAACCATATTGCCAAATCTATAATTTTTCCCTAAACATCTAATATTATGTACCTGGAGGGGTATATTTGTAATTTAATACAAATTTGGAAGTTCCTATGCAATTGTTCTAGAAAGTATTACTTTATTACTTCAAAAATGAGGACTAAATTGAACTACATAATACCTAGGGGTTTAGGTGCAAAATACAGACACCCCTCATGTGCACGGGCATGTGAGGAGACACGGATTTGAACCTAAATGCAAATAAGGAAAGTACATGGGATGAAATGAACATTTTATGAAAATATTTACGCTTGAGAAAAATACTTATGGATTCAAAATAAAATACAAAAACGGGGGTGAAGTATGCAAAATACCCCTACATGCACGATCCAATGATGTATGGTCTTCACTTAACACGTGGTGTGCATCTGACGATGGGTACCGCTTCGGCCGCAAAGGCTGAGATTAGATCCCTGGGAGAAGATCAAAGGTCAAAGCTTCACGCATCCAACGACTATTGCTCCCGTTGGAGGTGGTTCCTGATCGGACGATTTGGGGTTTGTCTGGAAGAACAGGGAAGAACATCGTGCTATCTGAGCTTTGATTCGTGTTGGTTGTTGAGTCCGGCCACCTAGGAATATCCAGAAGGTTTCAAAACGTGGTTGGAAGTTCCCCTGAGCTGATGTAGACCTCAGATGTGCACCTAGAGCTCCAATGAGGTCTCGCAAGGTCAAAGAAGGAAGGAAGATCTAGGTACTTAGTTCTTCGTCAAAATTGCCCCATTGGGGTTCCTTTGGCCCTCTAGAACATGCAGGAAGCCAAGGCATGCAAATGTATGGATATGGTGTGTTTGCTAGGTCAGGATGAACATAGATGAACTCGAGCGGAGCCCTTCGATGAACGGCTGAGGAAGGAGGGCTGGCTAATTAATCGAGGCAAGATCAGGGTGTACGAAGGGGTGTAGGGCGAAGAGGAGATGATGAGGAAGATGTGGGAAGTGAAAGCAGAGGTGGTGGTTGGTCGGAGTGATCGAAAAAAGAGGGTAAATCCGAGAGCTCCAGTGACTCGGAATTTTGTATTTTACACTAAATTAAATAAAATAGCACGAAACAAAATGCTATACTGTTCTACTACTACACCCAGGAACTGAAAGAACACAATAATAAGGGGCTTTACCTGACCTGGACCGAGTGGAGAGAACTCACGGCATAGCAGGTGGTCGGAGCTCGTATCGTCTTTGATTCAACACCAAATGCCTCATTGAATCTTCCTCAAGGTTCATGTTGTCATCAACACACTCGAGGTGCTTGAAGATTAGGGTTTGAATGGTGGAAGAGGGATCGAGGAAGAGGGGAAGTCGGAGGAGTCTATATGTACATGCATGGGTTCATTATGGAATGGCGCTCAATATAGCAGACCATTGATCGAGGAATGATCCTCGTGTGAAAGTGCAAGGATCGAGGGTAAAAAGATCAAAAGGCATCGAATGAAATGGGTGTAAGGATCGTGTACGAAATTCGAGGAAGTCCTTCTCGAACAGGGTCTGACACGAGCTAGAGCCTCAATCAGAGAGTTGGCCTAGTTCAGCGGACGACTGGCCCTAATTGGGCCACGTCGTCCACAAGGGGACACATATGAAAATAAAAAGAAGAGATAAATAGGAATAAAATAGTAAATGGATTATCTTATTTTTGAATAAAACATGAAAAATATATATTATATTATGTAGCATTTTATGATGATTTTTATTTATTTTTACATGTTAATTTATTATAGGATACTTTTTAGAGGTTCATTTATAGGTATATTTACCTATATTAGGTATTTTTTTGTATTTCTGATTTTATTATTTTGTATATATAATTTATATAATTATAACTTATTTAAATATGCACAAATATATTTTTCTTATTTTTCTGATATAATATGCTCACTTAAATAAAGTATTTATTATATAGGTATATGTATAGTATATTCATCTATGTGTTTCTGTATAGTATTTTATTTTAGTGTATGCTTATGATTTTATTTTATTTTAATTATGTAAATATATTATGAAGAATATATACAAAATTATAAAATATAAAATAATGAAAATATAAAGAATAAATAAAATGAATATTTTATTCAGTTATACAATACAATAAGGGTCCAAAATGAACCTTTGCTTCTTAACTATTTTAAGAAGAATAATTACAATATTTTATTCAGGTATAAAGACTAAAAATATATATTGTATTCGTTAAAAAGATAATAAAAATTTATATACAACTAAAGATGATTTTTTTGGATTATGGGTCTTGGAAATTTAGATTTTGGTTGTTTATTATGAGTGTAGAACGTACAGTTTATGTTATTTTTGTGTGAAATAAAATTTATATTTTTCTATGTATTTTTATCTACAACGTTGAAGTACAAAGTTTATTAATTTGAAGTAGAAGTAATAGAGAATAAAATAGGTCCCAAAAATGAGTTATTGATTGAGTTTTTGAATCTTGTCTCCCCCTACTTTATTCCTTGTCGACCCAGTCATCATGATGCCTCGGTCTTAGGGTTTAGGGTCATAAAATACCTTTGGCATTTTATTTCCTTTTGTTTTCTCTTTTTTATTCTTTTATTTTGACTTTCAACAAAGTATTTTCCCAATATTTATAAACTAAATAATGAATGTTTATTAATGAAAATTAATGTTATATACATGCATTTAGCTAGGGTTTAAAGGCCAAAATGAAAGAATAAAGGTGATAAAATGGAGATTCATCATACGCCTACGCTACAGCTACTGTTAGATCTACGTGATTGGACGACCCATATCATTCTGCAGCCTCCGCCCCATCCCAATAGGGTCGGTGGGATCGTGCCGTTGTCCGAAGCATCGGGACACGCCACATGTCTCGCACCTACACTGATGCTAGTGCGCCTCCCGCGCTTAGACTACACGTGTGCAACGTACTTGGGTGCTGGGTAAATTACATCCATCCTGCACATGTTGTTCTTGGTAAAATTATAGAGAGGCCCTGTCGGTTATATGATATTACACTTATGCCCCTACTAGGGACCATAATCCATATTTTATTCATGATTCTCCGTATTTTTATTATAACTATGCACATTCACTCTTTTATTCATAACTTGAGTATATGAACTCTAAATCTAGTGGTTTCAATTTCATTGTGTTGCTAATTTGATTCTCTTTCTAATGGCATCACTATTTATATGATCTGATACATTATTCGATATGTTGAATCCTATATATTAATTATGTCATTTGCTCCTCATTTTAATGTCATTGTTAGAGTTGTGAAATATATGTGTACTTCAATTGATATTAAAATTGGAACCATTTCTGTTGTTCAATAATCTTATTATTTTAAAGGAAAAATTGTGTGCATATTCATTCGGATCGCATGCATGATTTGTGTAGTATATTGCATCACTTTAATTGCTAAAAACCAATAAAAATTGCATATTTAGACAGATGTGTTACATATCATTTCATGGTACATTGCATTACATTTATTCGGCATTCAATTATAATTAAAATAAAAAAATGTGTTCTCTTCTGCGGCTCCTTCATTGCACCATTTTCATTACATCAATATTTGTGCACGATTATTATATGCATAATGTTTGTCCTCATTATGTGATGTGCACTCTATCTGCATTGAGAAGACTTAAATCAATGAATTTGCTCTCTTAATATTTAGAAATAGTTCATGATTAATTGACAAGGAGGCTCGTGACCATGTGTTCGGCTTTGGTATGCTTGCCAAGCAAAAATTCGCCGCCCCATATTCAAGCTTGTGGTCAATTCTGCATACATCCCAAATAGTCTCATGTGCTACGATATCAACGAATTATTAAATAGATGATTTTGAGGTTTATTAGATGGCATCATTGTCGGGAGCACGACTCATCCTCATTTATTTTATTGAATTTTAATGCATTAAGTTGAGTTGATTATTTTAAAAATTTAGGTCTTCATGTTGTGTTTTTTCTGCATCATTTTTTATTGATTCTTATTTTTAGTATATTTTTGACATTTTTCTTTTGCGGCATGGCTGGTGGAGATGGAGGTCTCTTGATCGACATGGAGATGTAGAGTTGGGAGCTCCTGTTGTGAGGAGCCACAGAAGAAACTCAGGAAAAATCATGGAGTTTAATTAGCAATGCATTTTATTTAAATATATATACATATCTGTAATAATTGCATTTCCATCGGTCCTCGTTCAAGGGCTCACATGTGTAAATTAGATTGGACATTGTATGTTATGTGGAGCCTTTTTCACCCCAGTCCGAGTGAGGCATCACTTGAGTGTTCGAACCTAGGGTTAGGTACATGATTCTCCGAGCTTCCCTTTTAATTATCAGGTGCTTTATTCGCAGGTTTGAAACACATAAATAAGGATCAAGGAAAATTCACTTTTTCTCCTTGGTTCATTTAAACATGCATAAACATTAATCAATTTAGCCAAAATTAACTCAAATTACTCCCACTAATAGTATCATGTTTAGGGTGCGGTTTCCTCGACTTGCATGCATAAAGTGTTAAAATTTCAATACAGTCTTCCACGTGCATGGAGAATGCTGAAGTCATTGTAAGTTTCTCTCCCAAGCATACATCATGGTTTTCGCGAATGCATCAATTTTTTTCGATCTTGAATTATCACTTAGTATATTAAAGGAAATTGGGAATGCCCATTAGACAATGAATGCTTGATCTGCGCTCATCTTAATATAATGATAACCTAAAGTATAAAATTGATACTATTAATGCAAGTAGACAAAAAATGGAATAGGATGAACCTTGGATTATGGGAGAGCATTACACACATTGTACGTGTATTTTGATTGAATGTTGAGGGGAAAGGATGTATCCCTAGGATAGTGCCCAAAACCCCTCTTTAAACCCTACATAATGAACTTGAATTTGTGTATGATCACTAACTAAAACAGACAAGGTAAATGTGGCTGAACTTTTAAGGCCCCCACGTGTGAAGTTTGTGAAATCATGGGTATCATTGCTTGCTTGTTTGAGCCTGGTTGTGTTTTTCACCCAACCCTTCCATAACCCTAGTTCCTCCACCCTCATCTCCCCAGATTCACTCATCAATGGAGATTCAATCATCTTTGTATACCCTACAATAAAATGTATAGTGGACAAGTACAGTAGGGGTCGAACTCAGGGAACAATAGAGAATGGACAATCAAAATAGGCTAAAAGAAGACAATAATTTATTTTGGGGTTTTTAGGAATTTTTGGATTTTAGTGGATTTTTAATTATTTATTTTTAAAAAAATTATTTTTAAAATTTTTAGAGTATTAATTTTATAATTTTTTTATTTCTTTTTTTATATTTTTATATTTTTTAGTTTTTATAATAATTAATAATTATAACAAAAGTATATATAAATATATAAGTAGAGAAGGGTTTTATATTTTTCAATACAGCTATAAATATTAAAAATTCACAAAATAAAATGTTTTTTACTTTATATTTTCTCTATGTTTAGTCATTTTATTTTAATTTTTACTATTTTTTTCATTTTTAACTGAATAAATACGGAAAATAGTGAATAAAATAAATAGGCTGGATTGTTTTGGAAATTAAAAATAGCAAAAAACTTCAAAATTTTGCAAAACTAGTTTTAATATATGATAAATACAGTAGACAAAAGTTAGAAACAGAAAAAAATATTTTGGGATTTTTTTCATATTTTTAGTAGGATTTTGAAGCTTTTATATTCTTGGTGTTTTTATTTTTATATTTTTAAGGATTTTTTATTGTAGGCTCAAAATACAATAACAAATAAAATTCATTTATTTTTTTGTAATTTTTCAATATATATTTTTTGGATTTTTAAATACAAACCGGTACAAATAGTTTGGTTTTTTCTTTTTAAGTAATAGAAAATAACTTTAAATTACCTAACCAAAAATATATGTGATATATATATATCATGTATTTATATAATTTGCTACGAGTTTTTATAGTCTTTGAGCTATTTTAAAAAAATAAAATCTACAAAAATAAAATCATATTGGTAGGGTCATTTAAGTAAATATTTAATGTTTCCAGACTCTAATCGAATACCACTAAGAATCTTACGGTTAAATCTGCAAATTTTCCCAAATATCTAATATTATATACCTGAAGGGTTATATTTGTAATTTAATACAAATCCAGGAGGTCCGATGCAATTGTTCTATACAATATCACACTATTACTTCAAAAATCAGGACTAAAATGAAATACAAAAGTCCAAGGGTATAGGTGCAAAATACCCACTTCCCTCACATGCACGGTTACGTGAGGTGACGTCTATTAAATTTAAATGTAAACAAAGAAAGTACAAGGCTAAAATGTAAATTTTACAGAAATATTTACGCTACAAACACAAGTTTATGGATTGAAAGTAAAACACAACAAGTACGTGGTGAAGTATGCAAAATACCCCCATGTGCACCCTCCAGTGGTGGATGGTCTTCACTTAACACGTGGTGCGCATCTAACTATGGGGACTTCTTCAGCTACAACGGTTGAGATTAGATCCCCAAGACGATGTTGGACATGCGAGCCCATGGTGAGCCATTTATGCAATAAATGTTATTGCGAATATCATTCCCTGATCTGAAATGAAGAATAACTAATTTGCATAATAGGTCCCTTAGTACCATTAGGGGTATGTATTGTGGCCATTATAATGATCATACAGCTGTTGATTCAATTATTGAATCATAGAAGCTGGTGCTTGGATGAATATCTAAAGAGTTAGATTGAGGACTCATTAAGTATCGTCAAATGATTGTTAAGAGATGATCTCTAGCCTGAGTAGGAGATGGCAATCCTTTCTCACTTGCTTGAAATCTGACCGACCTCTTGATGCAGGTCCTCTGCATGGGAATAGAGATTCGGAGGTGTCAGATTAATTAGGTCAAAGAGTTGACTTAACGAGATCGAGATAACCAATGACCTATCTAGTATGCTGTCACGATATAGGTATGCATCCTCTGACCAGAGATAGATGTGTTACTATATGTCTGAGTATGTACATTTGGCAGACCAATAGGTTGATGACCTAATCAAGGACAATACACTGGTGTGCTGGTGTGCATATAAGGGCATATGAATAATACGATCTCTCAAAGGGATCATACACTTTCATTACTGAAACGGAAGACAAGAGATCACTCATGAGATATTGGGAAGAATCAAATTCCGTGCACGGTCGTCTCGCTTTGGAAGCTTGACTGAATTTGTAGGTTTGATATATACTTTTTGATCAACACCTGGGTATCATATATGCTTTTGGAAAGTATATGATCGATACCAACTCCCAATAGTCAAATGAGAAACTTAATGATAAAACCCCAAAGGAGATAGTCTAAAATAGATCTAAAACTTCGGGTTTATTCTAGGTCTTCCAATATGTAGGATGTACAGGTATTAGGTATGCCTGAGGGTGATGTGATCATAAACGATTGTATAGCCATGACGCTTCCATTCTGAGGGAGTGATGAAACATGTCTGGATTTTAGTGACTCCTCTCCTAGAGAAGTAATCTGATCTTAGTCCAAATGTTGGACATCGATCTGAATGTGATTCAGATTTAATGAGAAGATTAGATTTACGGTATTGATTTAATAAAGCATTTATGGGAGGTCCACAAGATCTGGATTTGAGATGTGATCTCAATATCTATGTCACTATACGTGGAACAATACAATCGCCCTGTCCTTATCTCCAAATATCCGTGGAGAAAGCGCATTATCCTTGAAAGAGTTCATGGGTAATTTCATTGTTGATATATGTATCTAAGCATTGAGAAAATGGATGATTAAATGTGATTTAATTATCATGAATAATATGAATTTGATTTGTATTATTAGGAGAGTTATCTGAGATAATTAAATATGATTTATTTATCAAAGATGTGAATAATGTGAATGTGATTCATATTATTTGGGTACATGACAATAGAGATTCAAGATTATTAAATGTGATTTAATTATCATGGATATGAATATTGTGGATAGCACTATCCATATTATTCAGGTATATTATAAATGCGATTTATAATATATTAAAGAGAGCATATTATGATTTATATTTGTTAAATAGTTATTGATGTGAATTGGATTCACATTGGAAGATTAATTGAACATTTGATTTTGGGATGTGAATGAGATTCACATTTTTCAAATGACATGATTGCAATGTTCATAAGATAAATATGAATTATTTTTGTGAAATAATTTACAACAAATGTTGTTGTAAATCTTGGAGATATCTTGTGATAATGAGATCTAGTGATATTTTGAGGAGATAGATGCATTCTCCCCTTTGTTTAAGGGATACGGTCAATCTTCTCATTATCTCCAAGATTAATTAATTTATTTGATTGGAAATTAATTATATTGATTTTTCGATATATATATATTTAAATTAAATTAACTGTTGTTATGTTTTTACAACAACATCATGGCAATTGAAAGAAACACAAATCAATCCCAACCATTGAGTGTGTGTTGTCCATGGATTGAGATACATGGACTCCCAAAACCCTATATAAGAAGAGGCACCCCTTGCTCTTTGAGACACGTTTAAGACAACATACGCTCTCTCCCTCTCTTTCTCTACATGCCAAATGCTCTCTCCCTCTCTTTCTTGTGGTCGTCCACCAGGGAGCCCTTGAGAGAGTCGCTATCGTCGCATCATCGTCGTTATGCTGCCGGAGTATTTGCTCGTGGATCTCCGTCTCCTTCGATGCACCTCGCTTATGAAGAATACATCAAATCTCATGTGACGAGATCAGGAGATTCACTGCTTGGATCATCAACATGGATTGCGAGGAGCACGCATCTCATCAACGCACTCGCAAGCATCTCCTCTGTTGGATCGGACTTGAGATAGGAGGTCTCTTCGTTTAGAGACTCGATCGCAACCACGCTTGAAGAGGCAACCCTTGTACCTATTTGTGGTTTAGATGAAATGATCCCAGAAAGGTTTTCTTGGATCGTGTGGTTTTATCACATTTAAAATTTTTAAATTGCGTTGCATCGAGCAACTAGTGCGACTAGTCGCCCATGATCATATATGATACGATCCACACACTTCTGTGATGTGCTTGAGGATCTTCCCATATCCTTCAAGTGGTATCAGAGCCAGGTTGGAGGTTTTGGATGAGGTCCATAAACCAAGGAAGACTTGGGTTCATAAGGATTGTGAAAAGTTTATGGCATTTCAATTTTCATAGCCCTGTTTTGTGATAAAATTTCAACACTGTTTAAAACGTTTAAACACAAAATTTTAAATTTTATAATGTTCCACATTAATTAAGGAAACAATAGGATTTGAGCTTGTGTGATTTGGAATCCGATAACTCAAGATATGATCATTTTAATGAACCTATATCCATTGTTTCAGGGATGGAAATCATAACATAATTAAGGAGTTGGTTACTGTTTTGACACCCCTAAAAATGTGTGATTATCACTTAGGTTTTGTTTTATATCAAGTTATAAAACTTTAGAAACTGATTTTGCAAAATTAGATTTTAAATGAATGAGATATGCTAATTTTAGTAAGTGAGGGTCAATGCTGAAAATTGCAATCCTAATCATGAACCTTGTGATAGTCATTTAAGAAACTTATGAAATTAATGGTTAATTTCCTGGAATAATTATGGATAATATTTGGGAAATATTTGAGGATAATTATTCCCTTAAATGACATTGCCTCAACCAATAAATGATTGGATATGATCTAGATCACCATCTGGTTACTTGATACACTTTCAACGAACATGTCACTTGAATAGGTTTGGGAATTTGTCTAGCAAATTTCCTTATAAGCAAAATAGTTTTTATTATTACTATATGGTATAATTTTGGTTGAAAAATCGATGACCATCTCAAGTACACAATGATCTATTTGGCATTATACTTTCCTGAGGTATATATGGTGTCTAGTCGGGGAGTGTTGGCAGTCTGTCCCACTCCCATCGGTACTGGCCATGACAGCAGGTAGGAACTTGATAATGCTGGAGAAATCATGGTATATTTTCTAATTAGTAAAATTCGAATTAACATGTACTTTGAGATAATACCAATTTTTCAAGTAACAATCAAGTTTGTTGATTGAATTGGAATGATTATTGATTTAATGTGATTAAATTAATTATATCCAATTAAAAACAATCTATTATGAATAGATGTGTATTTCCCTTGTAAGAATTAATTATATGAATATGATTCATGATAATTAATTGAAATTTGAATAAGAGGTGGAGGATCACATAAGTGACATCCATGGTCTCCCGTCAAGATGAAGGGTTCCATCGCTAGATATTGTATGTAGGAGACGCCTGTCCGAAGTGATAGCTCCTGCATACAATCCATTTTGGTCGGCCTCTTCGCTTCTTGAAAGAGTAAGGACGTATGCATAGTGACCCCAATATCGGGTCCTCATATTATTAGGGCGATATTGGATTGCGCATAGCGAGTTGTATTCCTGTTGACGGTTGGTTCAATTAATGACGGGTTAACATCACCTTAGGGGTGGTGGACTTGGGTGTTAAAGACCGAATTGAGAGATGCAAGTTGGACTTGCATGGTGGAATGTGTTCCCTCTTCTTTTTATCTGAGTTACAGGTTCTCATATTATTGGGATGTGACAAAGATAAGAAAGGAGATCCCAGATATTGCTTGAGATATAATTGTAAGTATATCTCTTACATTGAAAGTGATTAAGGGAATGAACTTTCAGTGTTGACAAAGCAAGACAACTTTGATATTAAAAATCCTAAATCAAAGTAAAATGTGTGTATATATATATATGCAAATTTCTTATTTCAAATAATCCTTCATTAAACCCACTCAATAATATACTCAATAATGACTAGTAAAATATCATGGATTGGATCCAAGATCAAGATATGTACTTAAAGTTGGACACATATTGTATATGGTTGCAATGTGCAAGTTTTCTCATAAAATCGAGGAATGAAAATTAAATAGACAATAGGTCTACAACCCTAGGGTTTGTATGTCTTTATAGTCTTGATCTTTCATCGAATGTACTTTGGAAGTGACATGTCGATGATGATCGCAATTGTCAAATAATCCTTATAAAAATATAAGAAGATGTTTTGGCATGCGTATGTGCTCTCGACATTTAACCATGAATGACATGGTTCACTGCATCATGTAGAATGGTAGCTCTATATGAGATGATGTATTAAAATATTTGAGTACCTACCTGAACCTAAGTTTTTAAGAGTTAAGATGTATGTAGATATGATGAGTGTCATCATTCTATTATCTATACTCTAGTCAGTCAGGAAGCTTCATAATGTTCATATTGTATGAATTAAATGAAGCATATATAAATGTCGAAATACTCTTATATTGAAATCTTTAGAATTCAATATATAAAGGAGCATAGTGGAAGCATGGATCAAACACAATTTAGAAAGAAAGTCAAAGAGTTGACTGTACTTCTATGGTTTCTACACACATATGACATCCAAATAGTTGGATAAATGCCAATACTGCAATGAGCCGATGTATTAATAGTATGACTATCAAGTCTATCTAGAATTCTTAGAGAAGGACTCAGATAGTGCATCGAAATAATTTACATATACATATAATCGTTGAAATTGACTTTCTTATTTGATAAGATCAAAGTATAATAATTGTATCTCATTCTTGTAATAACACTTGCAATTGGTTGCATATGTATTAGAAGATTGGAATTTGATCTTCGGGTTTAAAAGTCATCTACATGGATATTGATGCAATTGTTGCAACAATCTCTATTGGATAGATAGGCTTCATATTTTTAGTGGGAGAGCCCTTAGTCTTAGAGAATGTATCTATGACCTGGATATTAGAATACACTCATAGTTTATTTCTAAGTGTTGGAAATAAACATGAATTCTGGAATAAACCTATCATAGAGAGTTATGATGGATATATTTCAGATAGTAATCTAACATCTAGTGGACTCTACTAAATTAGAAAATAAATGAATGGTTTATTAAGATTTCTAATACTGAAAGTTAAATCTTATTAGATCAATAGGAGGATGACGATCATATGACAATGATCTAGCATCAAGCCTTGGACATTTTTCTGTTGATTTGATCAATAGACTAGTAAGATATGAAACCTTGGAATGTCTAAAAATTTCAAATCTTACATATTGTTGAATATTGTATTTAAAGTAAAAATATCCAGTGCACCCTTCTATGGGAATGATGTTAGATGCTGAGGTACTCAAGATCTCATACATATTGATGTATGTAGATCATCTATATCATAATGAATATTAATGATATGTGATATCATTTGATAATTATTTGTGATATGAGATTTCTTTCCTTCATGTTAGAAAGGTTTGAAATTTTCAAAGATTTCACAATTTTGGTTTAGAACCAAAGTTGGAAGGAAGATAAAATGAATTTGAACTAACTTAGGTAGCGAGAACCTATTAGATGAAATCTAAGGAATACCTTATGGAGATATGAATGTCATTCCTATCTCAATCCTCCTAATGCACCTAAACTCAATAGAGTTGTAGGGAGATACAATTAGATCATGTGTGATATGATTTTGTCAATGATGAATATTAGCATAATTACCTCTTAGTTTCCAAGGTATATATGTAGTAGAGACTACAATATATCTCCTTAAAAAGGTTCCATGCTAGTATGCTGGAATCATGCACCGGAGAGTGCTACTTCATTAGGAAAATAAAGGATGGTATTGGATACCAACTTTATGACCTTGAGATTCTTAAAAGATCTCATCTCTACGGATATGATTCATAGAGGATGACTCTCTTAACAATCAAGATGAAAATGAAATGAAGGATCTCATTTAATCTTGAGAAGATAATTAGGCTCTTGAAATTGGAAACTAAAAGGACAGTTAAAAGTGAAAAACTAATACCTCTTCAAATGAGTTTGAGGATGAATTCCATGTGTCAAAGAAATCTGACAATGGTCGAACTTCATGTGATGAAGCTTCTGAAGATCATGTCATGGAAAGATGGAAGTTAGCAATTAAGTCTAAAGTAGACTTCTTATACAAGTGTTGATATGGACCCTCAAGTATCCATCTATATGGGTAAGACTCGTTAAGGTGTAAAGGAATCTTCAAGAGAAAGAGGGGACATGATGAGAAGGAAGGGACCTTCAAATCATGGCTCGTAGCCATGAGCTACACACTGAATAGAAGACATCGCTTGCGATGAGACTTGCTCTCCAGTGACCATGCTTAAACCCATCAGAACATCGCTAACTATAGCTACACAACTTGACTTTTGACATCTTCAAGATGGAAGTCAAGATTGCAATCCTCCACGAATATCTCTCTGAGTATATTAACATGAAGTAGACCCAAGGCTTCATAGTTGAGGAAAGCAAGCTGGGTAAGCTAAATAGCTCCATCTGTGGATTTGAATAAGCTTCTTGAGTTGGAACATCAGATTTGATGAAATCATAAATGTTATGATTTCAGATAGAATCTTGATGATCCATGTGTGCTTAGTGGGAGTGCCATTGTGTTCATCATGCTAAATGTAGATAATATCCTAATCATTTGGGATGATATAAGGATAATAATAGATGTTTTATAGACTGGCTATTCCATACCTTGAGATATGATCTCAAGGATAGCTCTTAGATCTTAGTTCTGAAAGTATTCAGAAGCAAAGAGAAGAGGGCACTGGGACCGTCACATTATTGGTACACCTTGGAAATGTTCCATTTTGTGGAAAATTCCATGAAAGGCTTCCTTCCCTTAATATATGGTACTGATCTATTGATGAAACACAGTTTCATGCTCTTAATCTGCTGAAATTAACCCCCTAGCTTAGACTAAATGTCAATAAAAACCAGATAAATCCCTTTAATTATCAGAGTCATTGAATAAATTAAAAATACAAAAAACGGCAAAACTAAAATAAGTACTGTTTTTACCCTTTAAATATGCTCTCAAAAGTATTTTCTATTTTTGTTTGAGCTCGTCTCCATTTTTGGTCAACATGAAACTTGTAGATCTTATCGAGATCTACAACTTTCATGTTTTGAGTTTTTCCAATTCGGTCATTTTCACCCTCATTTCTTAATTTCTTTGTCGCAATAACCTGATTGGGCCACGTGGCACCTTCTGGTTGCGCCACGCGACCCGTCTCTGCACATGCCACACACCCTCCTCCCTCTACCGTCCGATTGCTCTCCTTCTCTCCAGATCGCATCCGTCCATTTCTGCCCTTATCTCAACCCTCTGATCAAACTCCAGATGCCATCTCATCCGTCCGCAAGCGTCGTGTTCTCCTTTGGCCACTTGTCATGCCCACATCCGCCTGATCGTACCCTTGATGCTTTGATCTCCACCACACCTTCCCTCTTTGTTCTCAACCGTTAGATTCGGGACCAGATCTCATCTCCGCTGTTCACTTCTGCCTCACTTTCCTTGCGCCATGTGGCGCTTTCTACTGCCACCCTATCATTCACCCTAGATCTAATCCCAACTGCTCCTTAGCGCCTATTTCTCAGCCGTTGGATCATGAGATCCAACGGTAGAGAACTCATCTTCTTCCTTCGAGTCGCCCCGCACCCACAACCACCACCTCGCGAGACCACTTCACCCTTCCCATTTCGTTCATGTCTCAAGCCATCTTCTCCATGATCTAAGCATCCCACGATGGAGCCTGAACTTCCTTCAACCTCGTGTGCCTCATGGGATGTCACCTAACCGCCGTTCTAGCTCCATATCTGCCACCCAACGCACATTGTCAACCACCTGGGACCGAAACCTCCTCCTTTAAATACCTCATCTCCGGCCACTTGCACCGCTATCTACCTTGACGCGAGGCTCCGCCCAACCCCTCTCCTCCTCCCTGTGACAGGGGGAGGCCCGATCAAGGTGCAAAGACGGCGACCGCCCCCGGTGATGACCCATGGCCATGGTAGGCCATGACCGCGGTGGCTCCGCCCTACCTAGCTGCCTCCAGTTGCCGAGGAGGTTCAGCGATGACCAGGACCTTCGCCAAAGCCTGAGCACAGGCAATGCGTCTCCCATCTTCCCAAGTAAGTGACTCTGATCTCCACCATAATTTTCTTTTAATTTCTTCCTTTTTATTATGCTCACATGCACTACATCACCTTCCATTAGCCATCTCCTTAACTTCACATCGCCACTACCATCTTCGCGCACATTCCCGACAGCACCCTCCTCTTCTCCAGAACCTTGTCACCCTCTGTCACCTTTGCCACCGCACGCCGACGGTGAAGACCATAGGGACTTCACTTCCTTTGCACGCAGCCCTTCCACTTCATTCGCATTCACATCCCCTTGCTTCGGCTATAGATCTAACCGTACAGGTGATCGAATCTTCAATAATGGGTGGCCTCGCTGGAGCTTCCTTCATGAGCTCCTTCTCCGGCAAATCCGCATCGACAGCTTCGTCCGGACCGCTTAGCGCTTTCCCATGAGCTCCATCTACCTCGACAACCTTCCATGGAGCTCTGGGAAGCTTCACCGAGCCTGGGCACGAGAGGATGAGCACGGGAGGCCTCACAGGAGGTCAGAACTCATCGTCACCGCCGCGGCGGAGGAAGACGACTTAAAAGTTACATGTGTCGTTGTATGCACCTCCCTAGTGTTCATTCAACGACCGACACTCTGCCACATCACACCTTCCGCAAAGAGCAACAGCCATCCGATCTTCATGATCGGGTGGTTCTTATGAAGCCACGTCGACCCCTTCTACAACAGCAGCAACCGTCTGATCTTACGTGATCAGACGGTCCTTGGATGTCCACGTGTTAGGCGGCACCATCCCTCCAGGCTTGGCCCCCCCGAGCCTATTCCAAGACTTCCCCGAGCCCGATCCTACTCCGAGCCTGCATCAAGCCTTATGGAACTTTCGAGCCTAGCCGAAGCAGCCCCGAACCTCCAGTTCCACCGGTGAAAATTACATGGAGGCCCAACCAAATTCTCCTAATTGCAAATAGGTCCAGATCACGTGCAGACCACATGTGCCAAGGGTATTTTGCACTCATACCCTCACGGATTTTATTAATTGCAAAAATACCATGTGCGTGTGGGTTATTTACCGGGAAGGTCCCATACTTTATTTTATTTGCATTTTAATCCCACCCCGGGACCTGTTTGCTATTTGTCTTTTTTATTTTCTTGTGTTTATGCCCTTGGCTTCACTCTTGCATATCTTGAGCATCCTAGCTCCGATTGAGTCGATTTTAGTTGTGTTTTTGAAGCTCTTTTCATTGTCTTCATAATGGCTTGCTTAGATTTCAGATTTTACACTATGAATTTTTATGTATTATTTTAATAGCTAAGTGACTTTATTGTTATGTTTCTCATGCCTTATTTTTTACATCAATGAAAATAGCTCCATGAATTGACCTTGATTTGACTTATTATTAAATGGCTCAAGTATTTCGATAATTATGGCATATTCTTGGATTGCATTTAATTGCATCTCTTTACATGATAAAAATCAAATAAAAAATGCATTGTTCTTGTTGACTTAATGCATATTGTCTTGTCTTCATTCATTTCATCGACCTACGATTATTAATCCAACACTTAATCTAGATAATTTGAGTCCAAATATTACGAGAGATGCTCATGTCCCTGAGTTCGACCTTGGGCTTGCCTAAGTAAAATTATAATCGACCATTTGATTTGATTATTAATTTAATTAAATGGTCTTTGATCGATTCGATTTAGTCCGACTGCAATGACAATAGAAGAGTTAATTTAACACTATTAAAGGACTGAATTATGGGTCTGTCAATGGCGTCGTTTACGGGGACACATCTCATCTTTTGTCCTGTTTGGATTTTTATTTATTTTTTCAAGTGTTTTCTATTTGTAGGTTAATTTGTTCATTTCTCTTGCATCATTAAAAATTCTTTTCGTTTGATATCTAACATTTGCTTTTGTCGCAGGGACCTTGATTATCAAGGAGGTGAGGCAAAGGTACTTCCCCACTGCGAGGAGACGTAGAAGCAATTTTGGAGATGAATCGAAGAAAGAAAAAATGTCTCGCATTTTATATCCTTTCATATCCATGTAATAATCGTCTTTACAGTGGCCCTTGATCGAAGACTCGCGCTTGTAAATGAACGACTTATATGTGGTTGTGTGGGGATTGTCCCCACTTGAGTGTCAACTAAGGACTAGGCACGCGGCTCTTCATGCTCCTTTCATATTTTTATTTTACGTGCTTGCTCATAGGTAGGAAACACTTTAATAATAGACACACATAAGAATCACTTCACTTAGACAAATCTAAAAGATGTTCTTCCCCGTTAATAGAAGCATGTAAGGTGCGTTTTTTCACCGACTTGCATACATATGATTTCGGTTTTCAATTCAGTTCGAGTTTTTACGCTTCTTGCTTGAGGCACTGCATGTTTTCTCACGTAGCCTAGGCCATGATTTTTATCGACTGCATGGTTTTTCTCGACTCCCCCTCCTAGCTTGATCACCTAGGTTAATGGAAGATGGGAATGAGCAGTAGACGATGATTGCTTGGTTTATGTGCTCACTTTTAAATCAGTGATAACCTTAAGAAAAATAATTGGGATTGTTAATTGCATGTCATCCTAAAATTGGAGTAAAATCTTGTTTTGGGAGAGCAACACCCGCATTTACAGAGATGGTTTTATTTGATATTTTTCCCACGTAAACTAGAATGATTTTATCACCAATAAAACGTACAAGATAATCAACCAACATTTGTTGGTTTCACATGTGAGTTGGTGAAATCAAGGGTGTTGCATGCTTATTTGAGCCTTGGTTGCTTCGACACCCTCGCTTAGACCTTAGGTACTCCATTAATCCCCGAAGATTCATCTGCTCATTTGTATATCCATCCGACTTCTTCGTTCACCTCAGGTCTTCCCCAACATCAATTATTAGTCTTTATACTTAGGCTACTCTCAGCCTAAGTATGGGGGGACCTGAGTCCCCGTGATTTTTTCTACTGATCTTTCCTTGCCTCAATGCTTAGGTTATTTCTAACCTAAGTATAGGGGGAGCCCACATAAGTTCCCGTATATTATTCTAGACTTAAATGGACCTATGACCCTGTATCATCTAGTGCTATGAGGACATAACAAAGTTAAAGTATAGGGGGGTATACTGTATATGCAACATATGTACTTTAGTTATTTTTTGAAAAATTTAAAAAATTTAAAACTTTTTGGTTAAAGTACAATCTCTTGAACTTAATGGAAATTGTTTTCAATGTTTTTCCATATTATTTTACATTATTTTCAAGGAAAAATATTTTTAAAAATGTTTTGAAAAAAGTATTTTTCTTGTTTTGAAAAATCTTTTGAATATGTTCGGAAAATCTTTTATTTGTGTGACGTGGTTTGGAATCTTTTTTTTATTTCAAGGAAGTTGAGTTCAACATATGTTCTAACCTTTAATAAAAAACAAATAAAAAATGAAAAAAAAATAAAAAAATCCTTTAAGAGTCAAATTGACTAGAAAACCCAAATAAGTAGCTGCATTAAGTGAGGGTTTGCCCTTAGCAGAGTAGGTGGTTTAGAGGATATCACATAAGGCTCCGTCCTCAAGCAATGGGCTCCAGCCTATACTTACACAAATACTGGCAGAATGAAGATGCATCTACTCATTTGAGTTTAGGAAGTCATGATGTCTTTTAAAGTTTTTCTAAAAAAATGAAGGAGTTGGATTAATTTCCCTACATTTTCACTTCCACACGGGATCATGAATGTTCAAGGAAACTTGGTTTACGAGGTCTTGAGATTTTAGTTAACCAGCCTTAGCCATCAGGGTCTTAGACTTATTCATCCACATTTCCCTAGGTTTCTAGATTTGCATGCTATATTGTAGGTTTAGTCTCCTATATTAAGAATATGATCAACACATCACATGCACGACTGCGGTTTCGATGAGATGAGTTGACATTTCACTTGAGGGACTGGGATGAGTGATTCGAGTCTGGACTTGATCTAATGATGACCGAGGATGGGATAAAACATTTTAAGGCTCCATGAAACCTGAGTGTCAACATTTTAGCCAATATGAGAATTTGGTTCTTATGCTAATCTCTTGATATTGACCTAAGTGCCAAAGTGTGAATAAAACAAAAATGTTGATCAATGTGTGCCAACTCTTGGTAAAAGCAGTGGAGCTAGACAAAAAATATTTCAAATCAATGAAATATCAATATTGAAAATAAAGCTCTCATTCCACAAAGTCAGTCATCAAAGAGCTTCCACCAAAGATGAGCGCTCCCAACCATTTTCAAAGTGTCCACTTGGACCACCACTATTAAGACTAGGAGTCGGGCTTGCATTAAAAAAGGGCTCTGCATCGTAAATTCTACAAGTTTGGGTGTTGAAGGTACGATAGGTACTCAAAAAAGGCACACCCCAGTGTATTCCCAGGAAAACAAGTACATACGACTCCAACTTCTCTTGACGGATGCACTGATCAACACCAAAAATATGTGTTGTGTAATAAGGCACTAGAGAGAATCCTTGTTCCAATGAGAGGGTGAGAATAAATGACCCAATCCTAAGTCTCTTCATCATCTGGCCTGCCACCTACACTTCTATGTCTGACAACTACAGAGACGGTGGATTGGATGCAATATTTGGTTTGTTCCCAAGAGTGGAGGATTGGGTCCTTAGGAGAGCTTCTTGGACCAGGACCTTAGGTGATGTTTTGACTCTACTCTCGTGAACACAGTCAACACTAAAGTCATATCCTTAGTTTATATGTATACAAGAGAGAGCCTGGAAAAATAGAGGATTTGGATGCCTCTTGATTAAGGCTGGGTTGAGCTCCGAAATTTTGGATCTCTAAAATTGATAGGACTTGCACAGATCAGATCCTGTATGCATGTGCACAAGGGGGTAAATCCAGCTCATTCAATGTTTTGTGATGCTCGGGGATGAGCATAGTTTAAGGACGAGCATAGTTTAAGTATAGGGGGTTTATGAAACCCAGTTTCATGCTCTTAATTCGCTGAAATTAACCCTCTAGCTTAGACTAAGTGTCAATAAAAACCAGACAAATCCCTGTAATTATCAGAGTGATTGAATAAATTAAAAATACAAATAAATGGAAAAACTAAATTCGTAGTATTTTTACCCTTAAAAATGCTCTAAAAAATATTTTCTATTTTTGTTTAACCTCGTCTCCATTCTTGGTAATAAGAAACTTGTAGATCTCAATGAGATATACAACTTTCATGTTTTGAGTATTTCAAAATTCGATCATTTTCCCCCTCATTTCTTAATTTCTTTGTCGCAATAATCTGATTGGGCCACTTGGCGCCTTCTGGCTGCGCCATACGGTCGTCTCTGCGCACGCCACACGCCCTCCTCCCTCTGTCATTCGATTGCTCTCCTTCTCTCCAGATCGCCTCCATCCGTTACTACCCTTATCTCAACACTCTGATCAAACTCCAGACGCCATCTCATCCGTCCGCAAGTGTCGCGTCTCCTTTGGCCACGTGTCACGCCCACATCCGCCTGATCGTAGCCTTGATGCTTTGATCTCCACCGCACCTTCCCGCTTCGTTCTCAACCGTTATATTCAGGCCCAGATCTCATCTCCATCGTTCACTTCCGCCTCACTTTCCTTGCGCCACGTGGCGCTTTCCACTGCCACCCGATCATATCACCCTGGATCTAATCCCAACCGCTCAATACCGCCTATTTCTCAGCCATTGGATCACGAGATCCAATGGCAGAGAACTCATCTTCTTTCTTCAAGTCTCCCTTCACCCACGATCACCACCTCACATTACCACTTCGCCCTTCCCTTTTCTTCCGCATCTCCATCCATCTTCTCTACGATCCGAGCATCCCACGATGGAGCCCGAACATCCTTCATCCTCGCGCGCCTCGTGGGATGTCACCTAACTGCCCTTCTAGCTCCATATCTGCCACTCAACGCATGATGTCAACCACCTGGGACCGAAACCTCCTCCTTCAAATACCTCATCTACGGCTACTTGCACCTCCGTCCACCTTTACGCAGGGCTCCGCCCAGCCCCTGTCCTCCTCCCCTTGACAGGGGGAGGGCCGATCGAGGTCTAAAGATGGCGGTCACCCCCGGTGATGAACCCTAGCCATGGTAGGCCAGGACCGCGGTGGCTCCGCCCTGCCTAGCTGCCTCAAGTTGTCGAGGAGGTTTAGCGATGACCAGGGCCGTTTGCTGGAGCCTGAGAACAGGAAATGCATCCTCTATCTTCCCAAGTAAGTGACTATGATCTCCACATGCATTTTCTTTTGATTTCTTCCTTCTTATTACGCCCACACACACTGCATCACCCTCCACTAGTTGTCTCCTTAGCCTCACATCTCCACTACCATCTACATGCACATTTCCAACAACACCCTCCTCTTCTCCAGAACCTTGTCACCCTCAGTCACCTTCGCCACCACTCGCCGACGGTGAAGACCATAGGGGCTTCACTCCCTTCGCACATAGCCCTTCCACTTCATTCGCATTCACATTCCCTTAGTTCGGCTATAGATCTAACTGTGCAGGTGCTCGATTCTTCAATAATCAGAGGCCTCGCTGGAGCTACCTTCATGAGCTCCTTCTCCGACAAATCCGCATCGACAGCTTCCTCCGGACCTCTCACCACTTTCCCATGAGCTCCAGCTACCTCAAGAACCTTACATGGAGCACTAGGAAGCTTCATCGGGCCTTGGCACGCGAGGATGAGCACGGAAGGCCTCGCCGAAGGTCAGAACTCACCGCCACCGTCGCAACGGAGGAAGATGAGTCAAAATCTATAGGTGCCATTAGATGCACCTCCCCGGTGTTCATCCAACGACCCACACTGTACCACATTATACACTCTGCAAACAACAGCGACCATCCGATCTTCATGATTGGGTGGTTCTTATGAAGCCACATCGAACCCTTCTACAGCAGCAGCAACCATCTGATCTTTCGTGATCAGACGGTCCTTGGATGTCCACGTGTCTGGCGGCACCATCCCTCCAGGAGTGGGCCCCACCGAGCCTATTCCAAGCCTTCTCCAAGCCCGATCATTCTCCGAGACTTCATCGAGCCTTCAAGGAACTTCCAAGCCTAGACGAAGCAGCCCCGAACCTCCAGCATCACCCGAACCTGGCATCACGTGTTTCCGTCACGTGATGGCTGGGAAAATTGCATGGAGGCCAATCCAAATTCTCCAAATTGCAAATAGGTCTAGATCACGTGTAGACCACATGCGCTTGGGGCATTTTGCACTCATACCCTCACGGGTTTTAATAATTGAAAAAATACCCCCGTGCATGCGAGTTATTTACACAGAAGGTCATGTAATTTATTTTATTTGCATTTTAATCCATCCCAGAGACCTGCTTGCTATTTATCTTTTATGTTTTCTTGCATTTATGCCCCTGGCTTCACTCTTGCATATCTTGAGCATCCTAGCTCTGATTGAGTCGACTTCAATGGTGTTTTGAAGCTCTTTTCATTGTCTTCTTGATGGCATGCTTAGATTTCAGATTTGACACTATGAATTTCGATGTATTATTTTAATAGCTAAATGACTTTATTATTATGCTTCTCATGCCGTATTATTTACATCAATGAAAATAGCTTCATGAATTGACCCTGATTTGACTTATGATTAAATGGCTCAAGTATTTCGATAATTAGGGTATATTCTTGCATTGAATTTAATTGCATCTCTTTGCATGATAAAAATCAAATAAAAAAATGCATTATTCGTGTTTACTTAATGCATATTGTCTTGTCTACATGCATTTCATCAACCTACAATTATTAATCCAATACTTAATCTAGATATTTGAGTCCAAATATTACGAGAGAGGCTCGTGTCCCTGAGTTCGACCTTGGGCTTGCCCAAGTAAAATAAAAATCGACCAATTGATTTGAATATTAATTTAATTAAATGGTCTTTGATCGATCTGATTTAGTCCGACTACAATGACATTAGAAGAGTTAATTTAACACTATTAAAGGGTTGAGTTCTAGGTCTGTCAATAGCGTCGTTGCTAGGGACACGACTCATCTTTTGTGTTGTTTGGATTTTTATTTATTTTATTAAGTGTTTTCTTTTTGTAGGTCAATTTATTTATTTGTCTTGCATCATTAAAAATTCTTTTCGGTTGATATCTAACATTTGCTTTTGTTGCAGGGCCCTTGATGATAAAGGAGGCGAGGCAAAGGTACTTTCCCGTTGCTAGGAGACGTAGAAGCAATTTTGAAGATAAATCGATGAAAGAAAAAATGCCTCACATTTTATTTCCTTTAATACGCATGTAATAATCGTCTTTGCAGCAGTCCTCATTCGAAGACTCGCGCTTGTAAATGAACGACTTATATGTGGTTGTGTGGGGATCGTCCCTGCTTGAGTGTCGACCTAGGACTAGGCACGCAGCTCTTTGAGCTCCTTTCACATTTTTATTTTATGTGCTTGCTCATAGGTAGGACACACTTTAATAATAGATGCACATAAGCATCGCTTCACTTAGCCAAATTTAAAAGATGTTCTTCCCTGCTAATAGAAGCATGTTAGGTGCGGTTGTTCACAGACTTGCATACATATGATTTTGGTTTTCAATTCAGTCTGATTTTTCACGCTTCTTGCTTAAGGCGCTGCATGTTTTCTCGCGTAGCCTAGATCATGATTTTTATCGACTGCATGATTTTTCTCGACTCCCCCTACTAGCTTTATCACCTAGGTTAATGGATAATGGGAATGAGTGGTAGACGATGATTGCTTGGTTTATGTGCTCACTTTTAAATCAGTGATAACATTAAGTAAAATAATTGCTAAAAATGAAGTAAGATCTTGTTTTGGGAGTGCAACACCCGCGTTTACGGACATGGTTTTATTTGATATTTTTCCCGCGTAAACTAGAATGTTTTTATCACCAATAAAACCAACAAGATAATCAACCAACATTTGTTGGTTTCATATGTGAGTTGGTGAAATCAAATGTGTTACATGCTTGTTTGAGCCTTGGTTGCTTCGACACCCTCCCTTAGACCTTAGGTACTCTATTAATCCCCGAAGATTCATCCGCTCATTTGTATATCCATCCGACTTCTTCGTTCACCTCAGGTCTTCCCCAACATCAATTATTAATCTTTATACTTTGGCTACTCTCAACCTAAGTATAGGGGGACCTGAGTCCCCATGATTTTTTATACTGACCTTTCCTTGCCTCGATACTTAAGTTATTTCAAACGTAAGTATAGGGGGAGCACACATCAGTTCCCGTATATTCTTCTAGACTTAAATGGACCTATGACCCTGTATCATCTAGTATTATGAAGACATATCAAAGTTTAAGTATAGGGGGGTATACCGTATATACAATATATGTACTTTAGCTATATTTTGAAAATTTTGAAAAATTTAAAACTTTTTGGCTAAAGTATAATCTCTTGAACTATGTGGACAATTGTTTTCGTGGTTATTCCAATTTATGTTACACTATTTTCAAAGACAAATATTTTTGAAAATGATTTGAAAAAAGATTTTTTCTTGTTTTGAAAAATCTTTTGAAAATGTTTGGAAAATCTTTTATTTGTGTGATGTGGTTTGGAATTTTTTTTTGATTTCAAGGAAGTTGAGTTTACCCTGTATTCTAACCTTTAACCAATAGCCAATAAAAAATGCAAAAAATCCAAAAATCCTTTAAGAGTCAAATTGACTACAAAACCCAAATAAGTAGCCGCATTCAGTGAGGGTTCACCCTTAGTAGAGTAGGTGGTTTAAGAGGACATCACATAAGGCTCCATCCTCAAGAAACATGCTCCGGCCTGTACTTACACCTATACTGGCTGAACGCAGATGCGTCAACTCATTTGAGTTTAGGCAGTTATGATGTCATTTAATGTTTTTCTAAAAAATGAAGGAGTTGGATTAACTTCCCTACATTTTTCCACACAATATCAGAAATGTTCAAGGAAACTTGGTCTATGATGTCTTGAGATTTTAGGTTAACCAACCTTAGCCGTTAGGGTCTTAGACTTAATCATCCACATTTCCCTAGGTTTCTAGATTTGCATGCTATATTGTAGGCTTAGTCTCCCACACTAAGAATATGATCAGCACATCACATGGACGTTTGTGGTTTCGATGAGATGAGTTGACATTTCACTTGAGGGACTGGGATGAGGGATTCGAGTCTGGACTTGATCTAATGATGCTCGAGGATGGATAAAATCTTTGAAGGCTCCATGAAACCTGAGTGTCAGCATTTTAGCTAGTATGAGAACTTGGTTCCTATGCTAATCTCTTGATATTGACCTAAGTGCCAAGGTGTGAATAAAATAAAAATGTTGATCAGTGTGTGCCAACTCTTGGTAAAAGTAGTGGAGCTAGCCAAAATTTTTGCAAATCAAAGAAATATCAATATTTAAAATAAAGCTCTCATTCTACAAAGTCAATCATCAAAGAGCTTCCACTAAAGGCGAGCGCTCCCAACCATTTTTAAATTGTCCACATGGACCACCACTATTAGGACAAAAATTCTGACTGGCACCAAAAAGGGCTTTGCATCGTAAATGCTACAAGTCTGGGTGTTGAAGGTACGATTGGTACCCAAAAAAGGCACACCCGGTTGTATTACCAGGAAAACAAGTGCAGACGACTCCAACTTCTCTTGACGGACATACTGATCAACATCAAAAATATGTGTTGTGTAATAAGGCCCTAATGAGAATCCTTGTTCCAATGAGAGGGAGAGAAGAAATCCTATATCCCTCCATCATCTGGCCTGCCACCTACACTTCTATGTCTGACAACTAAAGAGATGGTGGATTGGATGCAAATTTTGGTTAATTCCCTAGAGTTGAGGATTGGGTCCTTAGGAGAGTTTCTTGGACCAGGACCTTAGGTGACGTTTTTACTCTACCCTCGTAATCGCAATCAACACTTAATGTCATATCCTTAGTTCATATGTATACAAGAGAGAGTTTGGAAAATAGAGGAATTGGATGCCTCTTAATTAAGGCAGAGTTGAGATCCGAAATTTTGGATCTCTAAAATTGATAGGACTTGAACAGATCAGATCCTGTACGCATGTGCACAAGGGGGTTAATCCAGCTCATTTAATGTTTTGTGATGCTCGGGGACGAGCATAGTTTAAGTATAGGGGGTTGATGAAACCCAGTTTCATGCTCTTAATTAGCTAAAATTAACCGCCTAGCTTGGACTAAGTGTTAATAAAAACCAGACAAATCCCTGTAATTATCAAAGTCATTGAATAAATTAAAAATACAAAAAATGGCAGAACTAAAATTCGTAGTGTTTTTACATTTAAAAAATGCTCTCAAAAATATTTTCTATTTTCGTTTAACCTTGTCTCCATTTTTGGTCACCATGAAACTTGTAGATCACATCGAGTCCTACAACTTTCTTGCATTAAGTTTTTGCAAATACGATCATTTCCCCCCTCATTTCTTAATTTCTTTGTCACAATAATCTGATTGGGCCATGTGGTGCCTTTTGGTTGCGCCACGTGGCCCGCCTCTGCGCATGCCATGCTCCCTCCTCCCTCTGTCATCTGATTGCTCTCCTTCTCTCCAGATCACCTCCGTCAGTTTCTACCCTTATCTCAACCCTCCGATCAAACTCCAGACGCCATCTAATCCGTCCGCAAGCGTCGCGTTCTCCTTCGGCCACGTGTCGCGCCCACATCCGCCTGATCGTAGCCTTGATGCTTTGATCTCCACCGCACCTTCCCCTTCCTTCTCAAACGTTAGATTCAAGCCCAGATCTCATCTTCGTCATTTACTTTCGCCTCACTTTCCATGCACCACGTGGCACTTTCCACTGCCACCCGATCATATCACTATACATCTAATCCCAACCGCTCCTTAGCGCCTATTTCTCAACCGTTGGATCGCGAGATCCAATGGCAGAGAACTCATCTTCTTCCTTCGAGTCGCCCTGCACCCACGATCACCACCTCGCGAGACCACTTCACCCTTCCCATTTCCTCCACGTCTCCAGCCATCTTCTCCATGATCTGAGCATCCCACGATGGAGCCCGAACTTCCTTCATCCTCGCGCTCCTCGTGGGATGTCACCTAACCGTCCTTCTAGCTCCATATATGCCACTCAACGCACGATGTTAACCACCTGGGACCGAAACCTCCTCCTTCAAATACCTCATCTTTGGCCACTTGCACAACCGTCCACCTTTACGCAGGGGTCTGCCCAGGCCCTCTGCTCCTCCTTGTGACAGGGGGAGGTCCGATTGAGGTGCAAAGATGGCGGTCGCCCCCGGTGATGACCCCTCGCCATGGTAGGCCAGGACCACGATTGCTCTGCCCCGCCTAGCTGCCTCCAGTTGCCGAGGAGGTTCAGCGATAACCAGGCCCTTCACCGGAGCCCGAGCACAGGCAATGCATTTGCTATCTTCCTAGGTAAGTGACTCTGTTCTCCACCTGCATTTTCTTTTGATTTCTTCCTTTTTGTTACCCTCGCACTCACTGCATCACCTTCCATTAGCCATCTCCTTAGCATCACATCGCCACTACCATCTTTGCGCACATTCCTGACAGCACCCTCCTCTTCTCCAGAACCTTGTCACCCTTCGTCACCTTCGCCACGGCTCGCCGACGGTGAAGACCATAGGGGCTTCACTCCCTTCGCATGCGGCCCTTCCATTTCATTCACATTCACATCCCCTTGCTTCGGCTATATATCTAACCATGTAGGTGTTTGAATCTTCAATAATCGGAGGCCTCGCCAGAGCTATCTTCATGAGCTCATTCTCCGGTGAATCCACATCGACAACTTCCTCCAGACTACTCGCTGCTTTCCCATGAGCTCCAGCAACCTCGACAACCTTCCATGGAGCTCTGGGAAGCTTCACCAGGCCTGGGCACTTGAGGTTGAGCACGTAAGGCCTCGTTACTGGTCAGAACTCACCGCCACCGCTACGACAGAGGAAGACGGCTCAAAAGCTACAGGTGCCGTTGGATGAACCTCCTCAATGTTCATCCAATGACCCACACTCTGCCACATCATACCCTCTGCAAACAATAACAACCATCCGATCTTCATGATTGTGTGGTTCTTATGAAGTCACATCGACCCCTTCTACAACAACAACCGTCTGATCTTTCGTGATTAGACGATCCTTGGATGTCCATGTGTCAGGCGGCACCATCCCTTCAGGCTTGGGCACCCCGAGCCTATTCCAAGCCTCCCCGAGCCCGATCCTACTCTGAGCCTGCATCGAGCCTTCAAGGAACTTCCAACCCTAGCAGAAGCAGCCCCGAACCTCAAGCGCCACTCGAACCTAGCATCACGTGTTTCCGTCACGTGATGGCTGGGAAAATGCATGGAGGCCCAGCCAAATTCCCCGAATTCAAATAGGTCTAGATCACGTGTACCCACATGCGCTTGGGGTATTGTGCACTCATACCCTCACGGGTTATAATAATTACAAAAATACCCTTGTGTGTGTGGGTTATTTACAGGGAAGGTCCCGTACTTTATTTTATTTGCATTTTAATCCCTCCCAGGGACTTGTTTGCTATTTATCTTTTATGTTTTCTTGCATTTATGGCCCTGGCTTCACTCTTTCATATCTTGAGCATCCTAGCTATGATTGCGTCGATTTCAGTGGTGTTTTGAAGCTCTTTTCATTGTCTTCTTGATGGCATTCTTAGATTTCAAATTTAATACTATGAGTTTTGATGTATTATTTTAATAGCTGTGTCTTTATTGGTCATGCTGAATTTTTTTACATCAAAGAAAATAGCTTCATGAATTGATCCTGATTTGACTTATGATTAAATGGCTCAAGTATTTCGATAATTAGGGCATATTCTTGCATTGCATTTAATTGCATCTCTTTGCATGATAAAAATCAAATAAAAAAATGCATTGTTCTTGTTTACTTAATGCATATTATCTTGTCTTCATGCATTTCATCGACCTACGATTATTAATCCCACACTTAATCTAGATAATTTGAGTCCAAATATTACGACAGAGGCTCGTGTCCCTGAGTTTTGAATTTGGGCTTGCCTAAGTAAAATAAAAATCAACCATTTGATTTGATTATTAATTCAAATAAATGGTCTTTGATCGATCTGATTTAGTCCGAGTGTAGTGACATTAGAACACTTAAATTAACACTATTAAAGGGCCGAATTCTGGGTCTATCACCTGTCTTAAGGTATAGCACCTCAAAGAGTTGAGGAAGTGAATGCTAGAATTACTTGCCCTTGTGCATCAGTTACGAGAAGCTGAGTGTATGCTACATGTGTACAAAAGTCAGATGTCTGCCATGCAGTGGGAGTAGTAAATGTTACTAATCCAACTAAGGGGACAAAACACTTGATTGTAGTAATAAGAATATCTTCAAAGATGAAAAGATTTTTTGTGATAGTGATCTCAAAGTCATATCTTCAAGAACTTAAGACTTTATAGATAGTGATCTAAAAGTTCTTAACTGTGGATACATTAGGAGATAGAGATCTCAAGAATAAGGGTATTCTGATAAGGATTATGGACATATTGGTTATAAAATTTATTAAGCTATAGGGTCAAGGACACTATAATTGACAAGATTGAGTATTGGTTGCATAAGATGCAACATTTGCATAGGATGCCAACACTATTACTAGGGGATATATAAGTGGCGTAAAAGGACATGGCGTAGTCTCTCGGGAACAGAATGACTGATCTGCTTACCAAGCTATTTTTCTAAATAACCTATGATTGTCACATGAGTGCGTGCTTAAGTGATTAGCCCATTAAGGGCTCTTTGGGCTAGTGGGAGATTGTTGGACATGTGAGCCCACAACGAGCTATTATGCAATAAATGTTATTGCGAATATCATTCCCTGATCTGAAATGAAGAATAAATAATTTGCATAATAGGTCCCTTAGTACAATTTGTGTTATGTAACATGGCCCTCTTAATCATCATAGAGCGGTTGATTCAAATATTGAATCATAGAGGTTGGTGCTTGGATGAATATCTAAAGAGTTAGATTGAGGACTCATCAAGTACCTTCAAATGATTGTTAAGAGATGATCTCCAACTTAAGTAGGAGATGGCAATCCTTTCTCACTTGGCTGATATCTGACCGACCTCTTGATGTAGGTCCTCTGCATGGGAATAGAGATTCGGATGTGTCAGAGTTGACTTAATGAGATCGAGATAACCAAAGACCTATTTTGTATGCTGTCACGATATAGGCATGCATCCTCTGACCTAAGACAGACGTGTTACTATATGTCTGAGTATGTACATTCGGCAGACCAATAGGTTGATTACCTAATCAAGATCTATACACCGGCACGTTGGTGTGCATATAAGGGCATATGAGCAATACGATCTCTCAAAGTGATCATACATGTTCATTACTGAATCAGAAGACATGAGCCCACTCATGAGATATTGGGAAGAATCAAATTCCATGCACAGGCGTCTCGCTTTGGAAGATTGACTAAATTTGTAGGTTTGATATATACTTTTCGAAAGTATATGATCAACACCTGGGTATGATATATGCTTTTGGAAAGTATATGATCATACCAACTCCCAATAGTCAAATGAGAAACTTAATGATAAAACCTTAAAGGAGACAGTCTAAAAGAGATCTAAAACTTCGGGTTTATTCTGGGTCTTCCAGTATGCAGGATGTACAGCTATTAGGAATGCCTGACGGTGATGTGATCATAAACGATTGTATAAGCATGACGCTTCCATTCCGAGGGAGTGATGAAACATGTCTGGATTTTAGTGACTCCTCTCATAGAGAAGTAATCTGATCTTAGTCCAAATATTGGACATTGATCTCAATGTGATTCATATGTAATGAAAAGATTAGGTTTACGGTCTTGATTTAATCAAGCATTTATGGGAGGTCCGCAAGATCTGGATTTGAGATGTGATCTCAATATCCAAGTCACTATACGTGGAACAATACAATCACCCTATCCTAATCTCCAAGTATCCGCGGAGAAAGCGCATTATCCTTGAAAGAGTTCATGGGTAATTTCAATGTTGATATATGTATCCGAGCATTGAGAAAATGGATGATTAAATGTGATTTAATTATCATGAATAATATGAATTTGATTTGTATTATAAGGAGAGTTATCTGAGATAATTAAATATGAGTTAATTATCAAAAATGAGAATAATGTGAATGTGATTAATATTATTTGGGTACATGACAATGGAGATTCAAGATGATTAAATGTGATTTAGTTATCACGGATATGAATAATATGGATAGAACTATCCATATTATTCGGGTATATTATAAATGTGATTTATAATATACTAAAGAGAGCATATTGTGATTTATATTTGTTAGTTAGTTATTAATGTGAATTGGATTCACAATGGATGATTAATTGAACATTTTGTTTTGGGATGTGAATGTGATTCACATTTTTCCAATGGCATGATTGCAATGTTCTCAAGATAATTATGAATTATTTTTGTGAAATAATTTACAACAAATGTTGTTGTAAATCTTGGAGATATAATGAGATAATGAGATCTCATGAGATAGTGAGATCTCATGAGATTTTTAGGAGATAGACCCGTTCTCCCCTTTGTTTAAGGGATAAGGTCAATCTTCTCATTATCTCCAAGATTAATTAATTTGATTTGAAATTAGTTATATTGATTTATCGATATATACTAAATTAAATTAAATTAATTGTTGTTGTGTTTTACAACAACATCATGGCCATTGAAAGAAACACAAATCAATCTCAACCATTGATTGTGTGTTGTCCATGGATTGAGATCCATGGACTCCCATAACCATATATAATAAGAGGCACCCCTTTCTCTTCAAGACACGTTTACGGCAACAACATATGCTCTCTCCCTCTCTTTCTCTGCACGCCAAATGCTCTCTCCCTCTCTCTCTCTTGTGACCGTCCACCATGAAGCCCTTGAGAGAGTCGCTATTGCTGCAGCATCGTCGTTATGCTGCAAGAGTATTTTCTTGTGGATCTCCATCTCCTTCGGTATGCCTCTCTTGTGAAGAAGACGTCGAATCTCGTGTGACAAGATCAGGAGATTCGCCGCTTCGATCATCAACATGGATTGCAAGGAGCACGCGTCTCATCAATGCGCTCGCAAGCATCTCCTCCCTTGGATCGGACTTGAGACAGGAGGTCTCTTTGTTTGGAGACTCGATCGCAACCACACTTCAAGGGGTAACCCTCGTACATATTTGTATTTAGATAAAACGATCCGAGAAAGGTTCTTGGATCACATGGTTTCATAACATTTAATATTTTTATTCCGCTGCATCGAGCAACTAGTGTGAGTAGTCGCTCATGATCGTATATGATACGATCCACACGCTTCTGTAATGCACTTGAAGATCTTCCCATATCCTTCAGAGGAGATCAACTGTCAAGGCTTCGTGCATCCAACGGCTGCTGATCTCGTTGGAGGTGGTTCCTAATCGGACGACATGGGGTTCGCCTGGAAGAATAGGGAAGAACACCATGTTGTCCAAGCTTCGATTCATGCTAGTGGTTGACTCCGACCAACTGGTGGTATCCCGAAGGTCTCAAAATGTGATTGAAAGTTCTCCAGAGCTATTGTAGGCCTCAATGGGCACCTTGAGCTCCAACAAGGTCTAACGAGGTCGGAGAAGCAAGGGATCTCCAGGTACCTAGTTCTTTGTCAAAATCAACCAACTAGGGATCCTTTGGCTCACTAGAACATGTAGAAAGCTAAGGCACACAAAACATATGGATCTGGGGGACTTGCTAGGTTAGGATAAGTAGAGATGAACTCGAGTAGAGTCCTCAGGTAAACGACGGAGGAAGGTGGGTTAGCTTCTTAATCGGAGCGAGATCAGGAGGTATGTGAGGTGAAGAGTAGATGATAAGGAAGATGTGATATGTGAAAGTGGAGGCGGAGGTAGGTCGGGGTGATTGAAAACAAAGGGATGAGCCAGGAGATCCAATGACTCGAAATTTTGAAATTTAAACTAAATCAACATAATAGCAAGAAACGAAATGATGTACTATTCTACTTCTACACCTAGGAACTGAAAGAACACAAAAAGAAGGAGCTTTACTTGACCTAGACTGAGTGGAGCAAACTCATGGTGGAGCAGGTAGTTGGAGCTCGAATCGACCTCGATTCAACACCAAATGCCTCACTGAATCTTCCCCAAGGTTCCTGGTGTCACCAGGACACTCGAGGTGCTCGAAGATTAGGGTTTGAATGGCGAAAGAATGATCGATGAAGAGAGGAAGTCGGATGAGTGTAGATGTACATGCATGGGTTCAATGTGGAATGACGCTCATTACAAGAGACCAGTGATCGAGGAATGATCCTCGCGTCAAGTGCATGGATTGAGGGTCAAAAGATTAGAAGGCATTGAATGAAATGGGTGTAAGGATTGGGCGCAAAAGTTTGAGGAAGGGTGGGTCAAACTGGTTGGTTCTTACGCGAGGTAGAGCCTCGGTCAGAGATTTGGCCTAGCGGAGGACAGTCCCTTATTGGTCCACTTCCTCCGCAAGAGGACAAAAAAAATAAAAAGAAGAGATAAATAGGAACAAAATATTAAATTATTTATTTATATTTTGGTAAAAACATGATGTATATATTATTTTATGCACTGATTTATGGAAATTTTTATTTATTTTTACATGTTAATTTATTATAGGTCACTTTCTAGAGATTTATTTATAGCTATATTTACCTATATATTAGGTATTTTAGTTTTATTTTGTATTTTTAATTTATTATTATGTATACAAATTTATATACATGTAACTTATTTCAATATTCACAGATATATTTTTGTTATGTTTTTCTGATACAATATGTCCACTTAAATAAACAAGGGTATTTATTATATAGGTATATGTGTAGTATATTTATCTATGCATTTTTGTAAATTATTTTCTTTTAGTGTTTTTTATGGTTTTATTTTTTATTTATGTATATATATTATAAAGAATATTTACAAAAGATAAAAATATAATATAATGAAAAGAAAAATATAAAATAATGAAAAGTATAAAGAATAAATAAAATGAATATTTTATTCAGGTATATAGTATAATAGGGGTCCAACCTAGCTTTTGCATCTTAACTCCAAATTAAATGAAACCACCTTCATTAAGCAGCTACTAAATGTTATATACAATTAAGTGTGATTTTCATGGATTTTGAGTTTATATGGAGAAGATATGGGTCTGGGAATTTTGGGTTTTGGCTTTTTTTTCTGAGTATAAAATTTATAATTTCTATTATTTTGTGTAAAATAAATTTTATATTTTTCTATGTATTTTTATCTACAACTTTCATGTACAATGTTTAACAATTTGAAGTAAAAATAGAGAATAAAATAGGACCCAAAAATTAGTTATTGATGAATAAATAACTAGGGTTTTTATTGAGTTTTTGACCACTATCTCCCCCTACTTGATTCCTTGTGGATCTATTAACCATGATGCCTAGGTCTGGGGTTTCGGGTCATAAAATACCTCTGGTATTTTATATCATTTTCTTTTCTTTAATCTTTTATTTTGGATTGAATAAAGTATTTTTCCAATATTTATGCACTAAATAATGAATGTTAAATTATGAAAAATAATGATATATACATGCATTAATCTAGTTGAAAAGCCAAATATTCTAACGGTCTTTTGCTCCACACAAGGAGAATAAACAGTCGTTAAAGCGACAGACGAGAACATTGGACTAATTTAACAATCAACCCACAATATAAATCAAGCAATGCAAAATAAGATGTGGAGTTAAAACTTATTATAACTCTACAAAAAAGGTGTGTGTATCTGTAAGAATTGTGTAGAGGTCAAACACATGGAGCCAACATGATAGATCGAGAAGATTAATGTGCAAAATTTGTGTTCCTCTTTTTGTCTAAATGTTTTTATGTGTTTTGGAATTTTATATTTTTTTGGATTTTTAATTTTTATATTTTTCTCTAATTTTTTAAAATTTTAAAATTTTTATTTTTTTATATTTTCTTATTTGTATTTTATACAAGATATGGTTTTACAATTATAAATACTACTAAAATAATTAAAATACAAGGAATAAAATGGTTTATGGTTTTAAATAATTTTATACTATAATTGCGAATTATTAAATAAATTTTCTAATTTTTATATATTTTTAAAGTAAAAACTATCCCAAATAAGAGATTAAATAAAAAGACAAATTGTTTTAGAGATTAAAAATAACAAAAAGTGTCGAAATTTCTCAAAGTCGATTTTAAAAGATAAAGAATAACATAAAGAAAATTTAGAGACAAAAAATAACTTTAGTATGGGTAGAGATTTTTTATGTTTTTATAATAATTTTGGAGATTTTTTATTTTTAGTTTTTAGTTTTTTTATTTTTATATTTTAAGGATTTTTGGATTGGAGAAATAAAATACTAAAACAAATAAATGTATTTTTTGGGAATTTTTAAAAAATATTTATATTTTTTTGGTATTTTATAATTAAAACATGGACAAAAATGTGCTCTTTTGATTTTTAATAAATAGTTAAAATGTCTCAAAAGCGAATCAAAAATATGGTGTGATTCTACAAGCAAGCATGCAGTTAACCCTATTTTTTCATAATTTTTGGAGCATGGATAATAATTTTATTAAATACAAAGCAATAAGAAAACATGTTGAACTGGGAAGGGTATTTTTACACCTATTTTAAAGGCAGGGTATACAATGCAATTTATCCAAAAATATAAACTAATTTTTTAAGTTCTCAGACTAAACATAAAATACAAAAGTTGTAGGAGCTTTAATACAAAATCGCCACCTCATATGGGACCGCGCGTGAGGTGATATGGACTAGATCAATATGTAATTAGCGTAACAAGCAGGGGTTCCAGTGCAAATTTGCCAAAAGTTTTACACTAAATAACTAAATTACAAGACTAAAAATAAATGCAATAAAAATCAAGGGATGAATATTGCAATTTACCCCATAAAGGCGATGATCCAACGGTTCGCAGACACCAACTTATACATGTGGTGTGTGTAGGAGGTGCGATGATACTTCGCTGATCTGTGGTGGAGATCAGATATGAATCGATCGGACATGCGAGGTGAGTGGAGATCAAATGACCTTGATCAAAATTGGAGCAAAGGTGTCATCGGATGGCTACTGCTTTGCATGAAGAATAAGGAAGAAGACCACCTTCCCTGAGCTTCAATCACTGATTCCAGGCTTCTCCGAACACCTCCATCATTGTACAATGGCTCGAAGTCTTCCTGGAGATGTCCTCTATCTGCTGGAGGGCTGAACAAGCTTTGAGGCTTGTCGGAGCAACCCACATATGTTAATGAAGGTCAGGCAGCCTAGGTACCATCCTTGGCTTAGAAATCACCCCTCGGCTGGAGTGAATGCTTCAACAGCTACACGAGAAGAATGGGGGATCGAGGGCAAACTGCCTTGACCCATTAACAAGTAGAATGGACACAAAATGGGGTGTGGCGGTGGTGCTCTAGCAAGGCAAAGGAAGTGGAGCACCCAAAATCAGATCCACGAAGGATCTGGAGAGCTGGAGTTGCATGGGGCATTCAAGAAGTGAAAGGGGAGGAAACGAAGGTGTTAGGCTAGTCAGAAAATGGGCAAAGTCAAGTAACTATGAAATGAGGATTTTAAGCTAAAGCATTGGATTAAACATTAAAGAAATGATAAGAAATAAGAATAAAACCTAAAATCTATCTAAAATGCAAAGGAAAGGACCTCAACAGGCTAGAGCCATGAGTTGGACCTCGACGGTGGAGGAGCTCACCGGATATGGTGGAATATGCCTCTACTCCACCTCCTAGATCAACCTAGATGTTGGGTGAAGAAATTGTCACCTTCCTCTAACAATCGAGCACAAATGAAGGAGATAATGAGGGAAAACAATTCAAAAATAAAAAATGGTGGAGCTCGGGTATATTCACAGGGCTGGGAAGAGAAAGATGATCATATCGTTATAGTGCTACTCGATCCAGGAAATCGATGGCGCGCGATAGGACTAGGATCGAAGAAGAAAAATGAAGAAGAAACCAAACCAAATCGATGACTACGTGGATGGGAAAAAAAGAGAGAAGTTGGATCAAAAGCTAATTCTGACAAGCCTACTCGCTTGGGGAGAAGAGTTGATTGGGGTCAACTCTTGACTTCCCCTGGTTGGTCCACGTGGACCTACCAGAAAAAAGGCAGCCCAAAATTATTTATAAATTCAAGAATAAATAATAAATTAATTAATTAATTTAATTTATAACTTTAAAAAGAGTTCATTAATTTTTTTAGTATTTTAATATATTTTTTATTTATTTTTATGGGCTTATTTATTACAAGTTAATTTTTAGGGTTTATTTATAGGTTATTTATGTTTTGCATATTTTATTTCTACTTTGTATTTTAGATTTTATTATTTTATTTTCATATTTTATATATTTATAAATTATTTTTATACACATATATTTCCTTTATATTTTTCTAATATATTATGGACACTTAAATAAATAGGGATATATAATATATATGTTTAAGTATATGTATTTTATCTATGTTTTTTGTCGACTATTTTATTTTTGTATTTTCTTTATAGGTTTATTCTATTATAAATATGTATTAAATAATATTTACAAAATTATAAAAATATAAAATTATAAAATTTATAAAGAAGAAATAAAATGAATATTTTATTGAGGTATACTATATCTTAAGGTTCCAAAAATGAACTTTTGCATCTTAAATCCAAATTAAATGAAACCACCTTCGTTAAATATCTTATTAATAGTTATATATTTTAAAGGTTATTTTTGAACATTTCGAGTTCATATGGAGAAGATATTGATCTGGGAAGTTTGGGTTTTTGGCTTTTTATTTAGAATATAAAAAGTACATTGTACATTATTTTTCTATGAAATTAATTTTTCATTTTTCTATATATTATTTATAGAATTATACCGTACAAGTTTCTTTATTTAAGGTATAAATAACAAAAAAAATCCCAAATAGGACTTATTGATAAATAAAATAATGTGATTTTTAGTTGATTTTTAGCCCTTATCTCCTCCAACATTATTCCTTGTCGACCAAATCATCAAGATGCCTAGGTCTTGTGGTTTAGGGTCATAAAAAACCTTCGGAATTTTATTCTTTTTCTTTTATTTTCTTTATTCTATAATTTTTACATTAAAAACTATGTTTTATGCACAACAAATGGAGTAAATAATGAATGTTAATTTGTAAAAAATGATGCTATTTGCATGCATTATCTAGGTTCTCTAAGGCCAAAATGATAGAATAAAGGTGACGAAATGGAGATTCATCATTCCTATACTTGCCTTTGCTAGTCCCTAGCAAAAAATATTCAATAAGTCCAAAAAATAAAAATAAAGAAAATAAAAGAAAGAAATTGGATTGATTTTAATTTTCAAACTTGTCTCTGTAAAATCAAAGTTTGGAGCTTATGTCAGACCTTTGGATTTTTGGTACAGTAGAAACCTTATTGGGAAATAGATTTGAAATACAAAAACCTTCGAGAATCCCAAGACTCTACTAAAGTATCCATAATAGCTAGGTCTTAATACTTCAATTCATATGTAAACCCTTATGACTATGAATCTATCTTGGAAAATGTGTGATATGTAGCTCTCCTCAACTGAAGCGGTAAAAGTCCATCTTCTCCAACATGGTGATCTTAAGTCCCCATCCAACAACTCTTTCCTTGAGAAGAAGGGCATTCCAATCTAAGTTCATGTACAACTAGCTCAAGAAAAGGAGGTAGAGAGAAGAATATATGGTAGCCAATGTAGCTAACTATCCTAGGATGATTGACCAGATTAGCCAAGTCATCCGACTACAGGCTCACATACATATGACTTTGAAGCTTATGCTTACTTATTGACTATACAAATATTTAAACTTCGCAGACATTTAATTTTCAATCAGGCATGTCCACTTTTTTTTAGTTTTTCATCATTTTTTGAATACTCTATACAACATTTACATAAGGACTTCTTCTTCTTGAGCTAGTAGACTATCCCTCTTTTGAAGCATTATTACAACCCATAACATCTGTCTTTAGACCTCTTCGCCATTGGATTGGGTTGGGGTACCCACAAAAGTGTGACTTCTGATGTTTCCATTGGCTTGTGTCTCATGCCGACAAATCCATCCCTATACCACTCCAATTGAGGTTAGCAATGTGCAAGGAGCAGATGTACAAGTTAGGTCATTATCAACAAGATTCATGTGTGTGATTCGAAATACTCTACTTAGGCAGTCAAGACGACACTGAAGTAAGTCTCGTGATCTTAAAGAATTAAGTCAAATAACCTAAAGTACCATAATTACAGTTCCTCTAAGGTTCCTGTGATTAAGTAGGTTTAAGATCCAACCAAGTTCAAACCTTGGATTTTACTTAGACTAGTTCAATTATTAAACTCAATCCGAAAAAATGCAAATGCTATGTACAATGCATAAAATATTTTTGTGATGCAATTTTCAAAATTTTGAACTTTTATGGTTTTTTTAAAAGGCTTTGCAAATTTTCGTGTACTTTTAAAAAAGATTTCGCAAATATTTTTGGCATTTTTTAAACCAAAATGTTTTTGGCAAAGAAATAGATACATATATTTACACGAGGAAGCATCTCATATTTACAAGAGTTGGTCTTTTAAGAATTTACTGTTAAATATAAGCTGTATAAATGATTGTTATTAAGCACCCAATTCTCAAAATAAGTTGAAAAGATTTTCACAAGTATTTTATAAATATTATTTTGCAAAGTAATTTGGCAAATAATTTTTACAAACATATTATAAATTTAACAATAATTTTGCAAAGGTTTTTCAAACAATATGAATAGTTTTTTCAAAATATTTTTGCAACAATTTTTCAGAATCATTTCCAATATATTTTCAGAACATTTTATTTCAAACAAAAATAAGAAGTTTTTACAAACAAAAATATTTGTATAAAGGTTGAACATATTTAACAAAACATTTTCCAAATAGCTTTCAAAAGATTTTTCAAAAGGTTTTTCAAACTATTTTTCAAACATTTTTTAAAAAATATTTTTAGCGTAATTTATTAATCAGTAAATACAAAGATGTGGTTATTTGTGTGTATTAATTTATATTAATTTGCCACATTATTAAAAATATGAAAGTATGAGTTATGGATAAAGTATGTACGAAGTATATATGACCCCCCTATACTTAGCTGGAGCTATGTTCTCATAGATCAGAGTGAAAAAGAGAAGACATAACTCATAGTAAGTATTGGAGAGCCTATACTACAACGACTGAATAATGAATGAAAGAATAAAGGAAATAATAAATAAATGAACAAGAAGTCGACCTTACCCACTATACTTAAGATTAAATAATCCTAAGTATAGCAGATTGTATCTATATGGAGGTCCTCTGGCGAAATGGATGCAAAATGGACATGGCAGCGGTGCTCCGGCAAGGCGAAGGAAGTGGAGCAGCCAAAATCAGATCCATGAAAAATATGGTGAGCTGGAGGTGTGTGGGGCTACAAGAGGCGAAAGTGGAAGAGATGAAGGCGTTAGGCGAGTCAGAAAACAGGCAGAGTCACGGTGGAGGGTTCATCGGAGCAGAACTCCAGTGAACTATGAAATGAGGATTTTACACTAAAGCACTGGATTAAACTCTGAACGAATGACAAGAATAAGAACTAAACCTATAATCTGTCTAAAATACAAAGAAAAGGGACCTGAAATGGCCAGAGCCACGAGTTGGACCTCAACGGTGGCGAAACTCACCGGAGATGGTGGAATACTCCTCTACTTCACCTCTTCGATCAACCTAGATGTTGGGCGAAGAAGCTGCCACATTCCTCGAGCCGTCGAGCTCAAAAGGAGGAAAGAATGAGTGGCAAAAACAATTCAAAAATTAAAAAATGGTTGAGCTTGGGTATATATATATGGTTGGGAAGAACGAGGTGGTCAGATCGCTACAGAGCTCCTCGGTAAAAGAAATCAACGACATGTGACAGGGCTACGATGGAGGAAGAAAAATAAAGAGGAATCCAACCCAGATAGATGACTACATCGATCGGGGAAAAAGGGAGAAGTTGGGTCACAAGCTAGTTCTGACAGGCCTACTCGCTTGGGGAGAAGATTTGTTTGGTCCACGTGGACCAACTAGGAAAAAGGTAGCCTGAAATTATTTATAAATTTAAAAAAATGATAAATGAGTTAATTAATTTTAAGTTATAAAATAAAGAGTTTATTATTTTTTGTAGTATTTTAATATGATTTTTATCTATGTTTATGGCATATTTATTACAAATTATTTTTAGTGTTTATTTATATGTATATTTACCCATTGCATATTTTATTTTTATTTTGTATTTTTGATTTTTATTATTTTATTTTCATATTTTATTTATTTATAATTTCTTTTTATACACATAAATATATTTTTATTGTATTTTTCTCATATATTATGTATACTTCAGTAAATTGAGATACATATTATATAGGTATAAGTATAGGTATTTTATTAATGTTTTTGTAGGCTACTTTATTTTTTTGTATCTTTAAAGTTTTATTCTAATCAAAATATGTACGTATACTATAAATAATATTTAGAAAATTATAAAAATATAAAAAAATAAAAATAATAAATAAAACAAATATTTTATTTAGGTATACTATACAATAGGGGTCCAAAACCTAACTTTTGCATCTTAACTCCAGATTAAATGAAACCACTTCGTAAATAGCTTATTAAAAGTTATATATAATTAAAGATGATAGGGTACATTTTGAGTTCATATAGAGAAGATATGGGTCTGGGAAGTTTTGGTTTTGGCTTCTTATTTAGAGTATAAAAATTACATTGTATATAATTTTTCTATGAAATAAATTTTGTATTTTCATTTTGGGATCTTTATTTGATATGGGTCTGGGAAGTTTACATGAACATATGGGTCTGGCAAATAAAGAAATTTTGTACATGAAAATTAAAGAAGCCAAAACCAAAACTTCCCAGACCCATATCTTCATGTAAAGATCCCAAAAAATTTTGTACACTGTATAAATTTTGTATTTTCATGTACAAAATTTCTTTATTTGAGGTATAAATAATAGAAAATAAAATAGATCCCAATGGAATTTTTATTGTTTTTTTGGCCCTTATCTCCCCCTACTTTATTCCTTGTCGACCCAGTAATCAAGATGCCTAGGTCTTGGGGTTTAATCTCATAAAATACTTTTGGCATTTTATTATTTTTCATTTGTTTTCTTTATTATATAATTCTAGCATTAAAAATAATATTTGATGTACAATAAATGGAATAAATAATGAATGTTAATTTGAACAAAATGTTGCTATTTACATTCATTAGCTAGGGTTTTTAATGACAAAATGATAGAATAAGGGTGATAAAATGTAGATTCATCACTAGGGTTTAAAGGCCAAAATGAAATAATAAAGTTTATGAAATAGAGATTCATTAGACACCCACGCTACATATATTGTCCGATCTACGTGATTGGATGACCCATATCATTTGACAACCTCTGCTCCTTCCCAACAGGCTCGGTGGGACCGAGCCACTGTCCGAACCATCGGGATACGCCATGTGTTCCGCACCTACACCGACCCTAGCACGCCTTCCGAGCTTAGACTACATGTGTGTAGCTCACTTGCTGCTAGGAAAATTGTGTCCATGCCCAACATGTTTCATGAATTTAAAAATGGTTCCTCTCAGGTGCGTGTGCCTCATGTATCGTGCCTGGGAAAATTGCATGGAGGCTCCGTCGATTATATGATATTACACTTATGCCCCTACCATGGACCATAATGCATATTTTATTCATTTCTTCTCCATATTTTTATTAGAATTATACCCTTGTACTCTTTTATTCATAAGTTGAGCATATGAACTTCAAATCCGATGATTTCAATTTCATTGTGTTTCTACTTTGATTCTCTTTCTGATGGCATCATTATTTAATTGATAAGACACCTAATTTGATATGTTGAATTCTTTATATTAATTGTGTCATTTGCTCCTCATTTTAATGCCATTATTAGAGCTATGAAATATTTGTGTACTTTAATTGATATTGAAATTGGAACCGTTTTTATTGTACAATAATATGATTATTTTAGGGGAAAATTGTGTGCATATTCATTCTATTAGCATGCATCATATTGTGTAGTACATTGCATCATTTTATTTTCTAAAAACCAAATAAAAATTGCATATTTCTCCACGTGGGTTACATATCATTTCATGGTACATTGCATTACATTTATTCTGCATTCAATTATATTTAAAATAAAAAATACTGCAAGATGTTCTTCACTCTGTTAGAATCATATTTCACATATTCAAAATAAAAAATATGTTCTCTTCTGTACATATATAAATATATCTTTGAGCTATATTATATTTATCTAGTCATACTGCACATTTATACATATTTACAGTCTGCCTCTTTTTTTTCTTTCTTTTTATCCTTTTATTTATTTTCATGATTATGATGCATAAAATTACATATTTATACATGAATGGTATTTTTATAAGAAAAGAGTATTAATGGAAATTTACATGTACTCGTTAAGGGCTTTAAGACAAAATGCACAAGAAAAGTTAATGAATCAAGGATTCATAAGCCACTTGCCCCCCTCCAAAGCCATATGATCTCCTCCCCCTACATCATCTCAGCCGCTAACACCTGCTGTCACCCACAAGCCTTGTATCTCCTCTGCAAATGTGATCCTTGTCGTATCTTCCTTCCTTTAACTGACCCGTTCGCTTCACATCCAACAACTCTGCCTCCTCCATGTAACCTCACTCTTTCCCACCGTTGGATCCCGTTACCAGAATCCATTATGGACAACCCTTCGCATCTCATCCATCTCCCTTTTATATGATCCTATGATCATATGAGGACACTACTTTGTGACCACCTCCTAGACGTTGGATCTCAAGATCCAACGACCTAGACATCGTCTCCCAATTTTGATAATGCCTTCTCTATACTCATCGCCTCATCACCCACCTATCCCCTTCTATTTTTAGCTCCCTCAAACTATTACCTTTCCATGATCTACCACCTCCACAACATAGCCCAATCACCCGTCTTCCTCACCGAGCCATTAATGACCACAAACCCATGCTCCAAGCCATCCAAATAGATCGTTACTTGCGCCCCCACCCTCACCTGAAATAGATGGAACACCACCTATAAATCCTCCCCCTTTGTCCACCTATCACCTCGTCCACCATTCCTCGGAGGTTGCCCTAGGTCTCTCCTCCACCCCCATGATAGGGGGAGGTGGGATTGAGCTTCGACTATGGGTCTGTCCCCAAGTGTAGACCCGTGGTCATAGCCATGTTGCAATGCCTTGCCGGAGGCTACCTGAGAACAGCGCTCCGATCAAGCACATCTTGCGACGACCCGAGATCCTTCAGAACTGAGCCTAGGCCGCCACCGCTACCCGCTACTTCGTGTACGATTAGGTACTCTCTCTTTCATCTTTTTCTATGATTTTATTCTATTTTCCCATCGTAAATGCTTCATCCCGTCATCAATTCGCTACGCCACCACCTTCACTGAACTTTAACCACACAGGCCACCCTCTCCGATCCTCCACACTCCCCTCCACTCCAGGCATTCTCGTCCACCGATTGTGGAGGAGATCTCACAAGGCCACGCCTTCATCAACTTTGATGCCCTCCACACACCCCATTACGCTTCGGCTATACCTTCCATCTATCCCCCTGCTGGTACTACTACTTAATTGATCGGAGCTTCAACAACTCCTCCATTCTAAAGTAAAATCACCGGCGAGCCCTCGCCGTCCCCATGATATGAACTATGCCATCACTTCACAATGCTTCTACAACCTTCGCGAACCCCCAACAAAGCTACCCGATGCTTCAGACGCAAAGGTGGATCACTAGCAAGATCTGGTGGGCTCGTTAGAGCCCCACCATTGTCGTCATGTGAAGGGTGAAGGGAAGAGGGCACCCATGCTATAGATATCATCGGATCTACGTGATCGAACAACCCGGATCATTCTCCAGCCTTTGCCCCCATCCAACAAGATCAATGGGACTGAGCTGATGCCTGAAGCATCAAAAACATGGCACGTGTCCCGCACAAGATCCGACACTGGTACGGATCTTAAGTCTATCCCATGCATGTGCAATGCACGTGCGGTTGGGTAAATTGCATCTATGCCCTGCCATGTTTTAAGAATTGCAAAATGGTACCTCGCAATCCTGCGTGCCTGACATGCCAAGCTTGGGAAAATTACACAGAGGCCCTGTCGGTTATATGATATTACACTTATGCCCCTACCAGGGACCATAATTTATATTTTATTCATTTCTTCTCCTTTTTTATTACAATAATGCCCTTGCACTCTTTTATTCATAACTTGAGCATACGAACTCCGAATCCAGTGATTTCAATTTCATTGTGTTGCTAATTTGATTCTCTATCTGATGTCAACAATTTCTAATTTATTTGACATCTTATTCTATATGCTAAATTCTATATATTAATTATGTCATTTGATCCTCATTTTCTTACCATTACTAGAGCTGTGAAATATATTGTACTTCAATCGATATTAAAATTGTATTCATTTTTATTGCTCATTAAAATGATTATGTTAAAATGAAAAGTGCCCACATATTCACTCTATTAGCATGCAACAAATTGTGTAGTATATTGGATCATTTTTATTGCTAAGAATTCAAATAAAAATTTCTTATTTCTCCACATGTGTTACATAACATTTCATGGTACATTGCATTACATTTATTCTGCATTCAATTAACATTAACATAGAAAAATTGCATGATGTTTCTTCTTCACTGTGTTAGCATCATATTTCACATATTCAAAAAATAATATGGTCTCTTATGTGGCTCCTCGATGCTTGTTCATTGCACCATTTTGAATACATCTTGTTTTGTGTATGATTATTATATGCATAATATTTGCCCTCATTTCATGATGAGCACTCTATCTGCATTAAGAAGATCTAAATCAATGAATTTACTCACTCAATATTAATTGTTAAATTCTGATTAATTGAGGAGGAGGCTCGTGTCTCTGTTCGACCTTGGTATGTTTGCCTACTAAAAATTCATCGTCACATATTCAAGCTTGTGGTCGATTCTGCATATATCCAAATAGCCTACTATGCTACGATAGAAATGACTTATTAAAGATAAGAATTTGAGGTTTATCAGATGAGGTGTATAGTATATAATTCATATATACTTTAGCCATAGCTCAGATTTCGAATTTTTCTAAAATTGTTGAATAAATCTTGGGGCTACAGTATATTTATTTTGAAAAATATTTGACAATGGTTTGAAAAATGGGGTTTGACTAATTTTGAAAATTATTTGAAAAATGTTTTGAAAATCTATGTATTATGTGACATGATTTGGATAATGTTTTCAATATTTTTTCAAAATAAGGGATTAAATGAGACTAATCTATATTTCTTCTAACTTTTTTCAAGTACTCAATAAAATTTAAAAACTTTTCTTTAGTGGCGATTCTGAATATTAAGCTTGAAAATCAGTAGCTACTTCATACTGAGGGAACTACGGTCTACCTAAGTAGAGTGGGTGGTTAAAAGACAAACGAATGGCATCATCTTGAAGAAATACGGGTAACTGTCTAACGATACGTACTAACACCAATATTGGTTGGAAGTAGATGCAATTATTCATTGGAGCTTGGGCCAGTCATTACATATTTAAAGTAACCAAAAAATAAAAAAATACATAAAAATTGCAAAATTCAAAAATCACTAACATTGTTGGTGTATTCTTGACACATTCACTATCACTCAAGGCTTAAGGATTTGAGGATACTTGTCTTTGAGATCAGCACATCACTTTCACAATTGCATTAGTATTTGAAACCTAGTCATTTGAGGCTTAATCATTAGGATTTATGGATATTTGAGGCTTAGTCATTAGGGTTTGAGACTTGATAATCCACACTTCCATAGTTTGAAAGATATGAATGTTATATTGCACTTTCAATCTCTACCTTCTAAGAATTTGATCAACACATCACATTTACAACTGCATGAGATGATTTAAGTTATCATTTGAGCGACCAGGACTGGATATTTGAGTCTAGACCTCATTTAATGATGCCCGAGGATGGGATAAAGTCTATGAAGGCTTCACGAAACTTGAGTGTTATCAAAACCTAGGAAGTATGTAAACATGTTGTCATTTTATCATTTGATATTGACCTATGTCCCAGGGTGTGATGAAACTAAATAATTGTTGATCAGTGTGCACCAACATGGTAAAAGCGGTGGAGCTAGACTACTAAAAGAAAAGAAATATGAATGAAAAGTGCTATCTAATACAACGTCAATCATAAAGAGCTTCAATCAAAGGCGAGCGCTCCCAATCATTTCAAAATGTCTTCTTGGACCAAAGATAATAGGACCAAGGAATTAGGATAGCACCTAAAAAGGGATCTGCATCGTATAGTGATACAAGTCTAGGTGTCTAAGGTATCTTAGATACTCAAAAGAGACACACCTCGGTGTGCTCTCAAGAAAAAAGTGAAGACAACTCTAAGCTCTCTTGATGGACACATTGATCAACAAACAAAAAATACATGTGTTGAGTAATAAGGCACTTGAGAGGACCCTTGTACCAATGAGAGGGAAAGAAGAAAATACACAAACCTATTCCCTCCATCATCTGGCCTTCCATCTACATTTTCAAGTCTGACAAACTAATGAGATGGTGGATTGAACACACTATCTGAATTATTCCCTAATTTTGAGGATTACTTCTAGAGAAGAGTCTCCTGGACTGAGATCTTGGGTGACTTCTCGACTTGACTCTTGTGTGATGTACACTAATGTCATATCCCTATATTATATGTACAAAGAGAAAGTACGATAATTAGAGAAGTTGGATTCTTTTGAATAGAGCATGGTTGAGCGCAGGAATTTAGGATCACTCAAATTAAAGATCCTTGACGAATTGAGCCTTGAAAATTTGCATGCACTTTAAGGGACTACTTCGACTCCTTTAATCTTTAGATACTCAGAGAGGAGCATAGTTTAAGTATAGGGGCGATGAATATATGATTTATCATCACTATACTCCTTAATTCTTCTTCTTAGCATGGCCAAATCAATAAAATGCATCAATAATTCACTTTAATTTGTAATTGATCCTTTGTTTATAAATGGCCTTAATTATTGTACAAATACTAATCCCTTTTATTTCCTTTAATTTTCTTATTTTATTTCCTATTAAAAACTCCAAAAAATTATATTAATTGTTATATATATTTATTTTGGGCATTAAAAGAAAGTAAAAAGATAAAAGTCACAAAACATTAAAATGCTGTGTTTTTATTCATTAAAAAAGGCTTCCAAATTTTTTGCTTTGTTTATTTAGTCTCTTGTGGATTTTTGTCCAACATGAAACTTGCAGATATCCTCGAGATCTACATTTTTAATGTTTTGACTTTTTTTCCCTAATTTTACCTCCTCCTATTTCTTTTCAAATTTCTATTTATTTTCATATTGTTTGAATAACCCTATTGGGCCATGTGGCGTTCTCTTGTGCCACCACACAGCTCAGTCCTCCTTATGCCACACGGGATCATATGATCTCCTCCCCCCTCTTCATCTCAGCCGCTTACACCTTCCATCGCCAACAACCATTTGATGTCCTCCCCAGATGTGATCCTCACCGTATCTTTTCTCCTTTACCTCACTTGTTGGATTGTTTCACATCCAAAGGCTCTGGCTCCTCCACATTGCCTCTCTCTTTCCCACCGTTAAATCTCGCTACCAGACTCCATCATGGCCGCCCTTTCACACCTCACCCATTGCCCTTCGATTTGATCCTATTATCAAATAAGGGCCATCGTTTCATGCCCACCTCCTGGCCGTTGCATCTCAAGATCCAACAATCCAGACATCGTCTCCCACCTCTGTAAGGCCTCCTCTGCACTCGTCGCATCACCACCTACGTGTCCCATTCTATTTTTAGCTCCCTCATACCGTCACCTCTCTATGATCTACCACCACTCCACAAAGCCCAATCATCCCTCTTCCTCATGGATCCATCAAGACCATGACCCATGCTCCAAGCTATCCAAATCGACCGTTATTTGCGCCCCCACATCACATGAAACATCTTGGACACCACCTATAAATCCTCCGCCTCTTGCCACCTATCACCTCATCCACCAATCCATGGAGGTTTCCCTTGGTCTATCCTCCTCTCTGTGACAAGGTGAAGTAGGATTGAGCTCCGACGATGGGCCCATCCCTAGGTGTCAACCCATGGCCGCATCTATGTTGCAACGCCTCATCAACGGTTACCTGAGCACCATGCTCTGGTCGTGCATCGATGAAACAAGATCCTCTAGACCTCATCTTTGGCCGCCACCTCCATCTGCTATTTCATCTCCGATCATGTACTCTCTGTTCCCTCGTTTTCTATAATTTTCTTCTATTTTTCCCACCATACATGCTTTGTCCAATCATCCATTCACTGTACCACCAACTTCGTCGAACTTCACTCACTCACGCAGAGCACTGAAGTCACCCTCTCTGATCTTCCATACTCCCCTTCACTCAAGGATTTCTCCTCCACTGTAGGTGGAGGAGATCTCACAAACGCCCCATCTTCTTCACCTTCGATGCCGTCAAACACCCCGACAAGCTTGAGATATACCTTCCATCTACCTCTCTATAAGGTACTACTTCATTGGTCGGAGCTTTGATAGCTACTCCATTCTAGAGCACAGTCAATGACGAGCCCTCACTATCACTGCAATGTGAACTCCCCATCGCTTCGTAGGGCTTCTATGACCTTCTCCAACCCCCAACGAAGTTGCCCATTGCTTTATCATAGAGGTGGATTACAAAGGAATCTGGTGGGCTCGTCGGAGCCCCACCATCACCTTCGTGCAAAGAGAGGAGGATGCCCACACTAAAGATACAATTTGATCTATGTGATCAGAGAGCCTAGATCATTCTGCAACCTCTGCTCCATTCCAATAGGCACGGTGGGATCGAACTGTTGTATGAGGCATCAGGACACGCTACGTGTCCCGGACCTGCACTGACGGTAGAGTGCCTCCCAAGCCTATCCCATGGATGTGCAATACGCATGTGGGTTGGGTAAATTGCATCCACTCATAACAATGTTTTAAGGATTGCAAAATGGTTCCTCCTTGGCACGTATGCCTCACGTGTTGTGCTTGAGAAAATTAAACAGAGGCGTCGGTTATATGATATTACACTTATGCCCTTATGAAGGACTAGAACGCATATTTTCATATCTTCACCATATTTTTATTACAATTATTCATTTGCACTCTTTTAGTCATAACTTGAGCATCAAAACTCCAAATCCAGTGATTTTAATTTCATTGTGTCGCTAGTTTTATTCTCTTTATGATGACATCATTATTTAATTGATATGACATCTTATTCGATATGCTAAATCCTAGATGTTAATTGTATCATTTGCTCTTCATTTTTAATGTCATTATTAGAGCTGTGAAATTTATTTGTGCTTCAATTGATATTGAAATTGGAACCACTTTTATTGCTCAATGATATTATTATTTTAAAAGAAAAAATGCATGCATATTCATTCTATTAGCATGCATCTTATTATGCAGTATATTGCATCATTTTAATTACTAAAAAACCAAATAAAAATTGCATATTTCTCTACAGGTGTTATATAGCATTTCATGGTACGTTGCATTACATTTATTCTGCATTCAATCAAAATTAAAATAAAAAATATTGCATGATGTTTCTTCTTCACTATGTTAGCATCATATTTCACGTATTCAAAAATAAAAAATGTGTTCCCTTCTGTAGATCCTCGCAGTTTGTTCTTTGCACAATTTTCATTACATCATTTTTGTGCATGATTATTGTATGCAAAATGTTTGTCCTCATTATGTGATGCGCACTCTATCTGCATTGAGAAGACCTAAATCAATGAACTTACTCACTCAATATTAATCACTAATTTTTGATTAATCAATGAGGAGGCTCATGTATCTATGTTCGACCTTGGCATGCTTGTCATGTAAAAATTCATAGCCACATATTCAAGATTGTGGTCGATTCTTCTTAGGTCCAAAATAGTCTCGTGTGTTTACATCATTCTTTGTGCATGATTATTATATGCAAAATGATTGTCCGCATTATGTGATGTGTACTCTATCTACATTGAGAAGACATAAATCAATGAACTTACTCACTCAATATTGATCATTAATTTTCGATTAATCAATGAGGAGGCTCATGTCTCTATGTTCGACCTTGGTATACTTGTTAAGTAAAAATTCATCACCACATATTCAAGATTGTGGTCGATTCTTTGTAGATCCAAAATAGTCTCATGTGCTACGATAAAAATGACTTATGAAAGAGGCGATTTTGAGGTTTATCATATGAGGTGTACTGTATATACTTTATCCATAGCTCATATTTTGAAATTTTGGAAAATCTTTGAAAAAATCTTCGGGATAGGGTATATTATTTTATGAAATGGTTTTCATAAAAAATTCTATAAAAGCTTTGAAAAAAATTCTTAATTGTGTGACACTATTTTGGAAAATATTTCATAATTATTTAAAAAATGGGGTTTGTCTCATTTTGAAAATTATTTGAAAAATGTTGTTAAAATCTATATATTATGTAACATGGTTTGGAAAATGGTTTCAAAATTATTTCAAAAATAAGGGATTAAATGCGACTAATCTTTATTTCTTCTAACATTATTCAAAAAATCCATGAAAATTAAAAACTTTTGTTAGCAGCTATTCTGATTATTAAGCTTTAAATGAGTAGCTACTTCTTAATGAGGGAACTACGGTCTCCCTTAGTAGAGTGGGTGGTTAAATGACAATGCGAATGATACTGTCATGAACTAATATGGGTTGTTGTTTAACGGTCTGTACTTACACCCATACTGACTAGAAGTGGATGCAACTATTCATATGAGCTTGGGCTATTCATTATTTCTCTGAATATACCAGAAAAATAAAAAAATCCATAAAAATTGCAAAATTCAAACATCACAATAATCACTAACTTTTGAGTTGTATTCTTGACACATTCACTATCACTTAAGACTTAGGGTTTGAGGATACCTGGCTTTCGAGATCTTGAGAGTTTGAGTTAATCGCCCTTATTCATTAGGGTTTAAGACTTGATAATCGACACTACCCTAGTTTGAAAGATATGAATGCTATATTGCACTCTCAGTCTCTACCTTCTAAGACTTTGATCAAAACATCACTTTCACAACTGCATGAGATGAGTTGAGTTATCACTTGAGGGATCGTGACTGGAGATTTGAGTGTAGACCCGATTTAATGATACCGAGGATGGGATAAAGTCTATGAAGGCATCACGTAACCAGAGTGTCAGCAAAACCTAGCCAGTATGTGAACAAGTTCTCATGCCATCATTTGATATTGATCTATGTGCCAGGGTATGATGAAACTAAATAATTGTTGATCAGTGTGCACGAAGTTGGTAATAGAAGTGGAGCTAGACTACCAATATAAAACAAATATGAATGAAAAGAGCTCTCAAATACAAAGTAAATCACAAAGAGATTCAATCAAAGATGAGTGCTCCCGACCATTTCAAAGCGTCCAGTTGGACCAAAGCTAATAGGACCAAGGAGTCGGGATAGAACACAAAAAGGGCTCCACATCGTATATTGATACAAGTCCTGATATTGATGGTATCTTAGATACTCAAAAGAGACACACCCCATTGTACTCCAAGGAAAATAATTACAGATGACTCCGAGCTCTCTTGACGGACACATTAGTCAACAAACAAAGAAATACATGTGTTGAGTAAAAAGGACCTCGTGATGAGTCTTGTCCCAATTGGAGGGAGATAATGAAATACACAAACCTATTCCCTACATCATCTAGCCATCCATCTACATTTTGAAGTCTGACAAACTATTGAATGCAATCTCTAACTTATTCCCTAGTTTTGAGGATTAGGTCTAGAAGAGAGTCTCCTAGACTGAAACATTGGGTGACATCTTAACTCGACTCTCATGACTGTAGTACACTAAATGTCATATCCCTATATTATATGTATGAACAAAGTGTATGATAATTAGATAAGTTGGATTCCTTTTGACTAGAACATGGTTAAGCCTAGAAATTTAGGATCAATCAAAATAAGGGTACTTGATGAATTGAACCTTGAAAATTCACATGTACTATCAGGGATTAATCCGACTCTTTATTCTTTAGATGCTCTAGGATGAGCATAATTTAAATATAGGGGGGTGATGAATCTCTAATTTATCATAACTATACTCCTTAATTGTCCTCTGAGCATGGGCAAATCAATAAAATGCATCAATAATTCATTTTAACTAGCAATTGACCCTTTGCATGTAAATAGCCTTAATTATTGCACACATATTAAGCTATTTTATTTCCTTTATTTCTCTTATTTTATTTCCTATTAAAACCCCCAAAAAAGTAGATCTATATATTTTTGATATTCATCTTGGGCTTTAAAATAAATTAAAAATACAAAAACACAAAACATTAAAATGCAATGGTTTTATTCATTAGAAAATGCCCCCAAAAATATTACTTTTTTTATTTAGTCTCTTTTGTTTTTTTTGTCCAACATGAAACTTATAGATTTCCTCGAGATCTACAACTTTCATATATTGAATTTTTTCCCTAATTTTCCCTCCTTCTATTTATTTTTGAATTTCTTATCATTTTCCTTTTTTAGAATAATCCTTTTGGGATGTGTGGCGCTCTCTGGTCACCATGGCAGCCCGATCCTCCTTATGCCACCTGACCCCCTCCAGGGACGTATGATCTCCTCCCCTTACTTCATCTAAGCTGCTCATACTCATCGTCGCTGACAACCCTTGGATATCCTCCATAGATGTGATCCTCACTGTATTACACATCCTTTACCTCACTCATTGGATGGCTTTGCATCCAACGGCTCCGCCTCCTCCATGCAGCCTCTCTATTTCCCATCATTGGATCCCGCTACAAGACTCCATTGTAGCGTCCCCTTCGCACCTCATCCATTGCCCTTCGATTTGACCATATGATAAGATTAGGGCGCTCGCTTCATGGCTACCTCATGCTCATTGGATCGTAGGATTTAACAGCCTAGACATTGTCTCCCACCTATGATAACACCTCCTCCACACTTGTCGCCTCATCACCCACCTGTCCCCTTATATTTTTAGCTCCCTCATATTGTCATCTCTCCACGATCTACCACCAGCTCCACGTATCCCAATCACCCATCTTCCTCTTGGAGCCATCAATGACCACGCCCCACGCTCTAAGACATCCAAATCGACATTACATGTACCCCACCATCACTTTAAATGGCTAGAACACTACCTAAAAGTCCTCCGCCTTCAGATACCTACCACCTCATCTGCTATTCCACAGAGGTTGCCATAGGTCTCTCCTCCACCCCATGATAAGAGGAGGTGGGATTGAGCTCCGACAATGAGCCCACGCCCATGTGTCGACCCATGGACACAACCATGTTGCAACGCCTCGTCAGCGACTTCCTGAGCATCGTTCTCTAGCCAAGCATATCATGTGACGATCTGAGCTCCTTCGGAACTCTGCATAGGCCGTGACCTCCACCAGCTACTTCATCTCTGATTACCTCCAACTATACATGCTCCGTCCCATCATCAATTCACTGCACCACCACCTTCACCGAACTTCACTCACTCACATCGACTACTCAAGTCACTCTCTCTGATCCTCGACACTCACCGCCATACCAAGCATTCTCCTCCTTTGGAGGTGGAGAAGATCTCACCAAGGACCACGCCTTCTTCACCTCCGACACTCTCCACACACTCCATCATCTTAGACTATACATTCCATCTAACCCCCTACAGGTACTACTTCTTCTGTCAGAGATTCGATAATTTCTCCATTCTAGACCACTGTTACGAGCATTCCCTCACTGTCCTCACTATCTGAACCTCCCCATCACTTCACATGGCTTCAAAGACCTTTGCAAACCCCTAGTGAAGCTGCCTGGTGTTTTAGATGCAGAGGTGGATCACATAAGAGATTTGGTCATATTGTTGGAGCCCCACCATCACCGCATTATGAAGGGCAAAGGTCAGAGGACACCTGCGCTACATATACTATCCGATCTACAAGATCGAATGACCCATATCATACTGCAACTTCTGCCCCATTCTAACAGGCTCGGTGGGACCGAGTCGTTGTCTGAAGAATTTGGAGACTCCACATGTCCCACACCTGCACCGAACAAAGTGCGCCTCATGGGCCTTGCCCATGCGCATGCAACACATTTGCGATCTGGGTAGATTGCATCCATGCCACGCCATGCTTGAAGAATTGTAAAATGGTCCCTCCCAAGCGTGCGTGCCTCATGTGACGTACCTAGGAAAATTACACAAAGGCCTCATCGATTATGTGATGTTACCCATATGATCTCACTAGGGACTAAAATGCATATTGTATTCAGTTCTTCTCCATATTTTTATCGCAATTATGCCGTTGCACTCTTTTATTCATAACTGGTGCATACAAACTCCAAATTAAGTGATTTCAATTTCATTGTGATGCTAATTTTATTTCCTTTCTGATGGGATCATTATTTAATTGATTTGCCAACTTATTTGATATGCTAAATTGTATATATTAATTGTGCTATTTGTTCCTCATTTTTATGACATTATTATAGCTGTAAAATATATTTGTGCTTCAATGGATATTGAAATTGGAACCATTTTTATTGCTCTATAATCTTATTATTTTAAAGGGAAATTAGCATGCATATTCATTCTATTAGCATGAATCATATTGTATAGTATATTGCATCATTTTAATTGCTAAAAAACCAAATAAAATTGCATATTTCTCCACACGCATTACATAGCATTTCATGGTACATTGCATTACATTTAAATAGCATCCAATTAAAATTAAAATAAAAATGTTGCATGATGTTTCTTCTTCGCTCCGTTAGCATCATATTTCATGTATTCAAAAATGTGTTTTCTTTTGCAGCTCAACGTAGCTTGTTCATTGCACCTTTTTCATTACATCATTAATTATGCATGATTATTGTATGCATAATGTTTATCCTCATTTTGTGATGTGCACTCTATATGAATTGAGAAGACCTAAATCAATTAACTTACTGACTCAATATTATTCATTAATTTCCGATTAATTGACAAGGATGTGTATGTCCCTGTGTTCAACCTTAGTATGCTTGCCAAGTAAAAATTCATCGCCACATATTCAAGCTTGTGGTCGTTTCTATGTAGATCCAAAATAGCCTCATATGCTTTTATAAAAGCAACTTATTAAAGAGGCGATACTAAGGTTTATCAATTATCAATTTGTGGTTTTCTGAAAATGGGTCTCTCTTATAGGGAGCTCGAAATGGATTCTCTCACACAGGAACCTCGGAAAGATCTTGTACTGGAGTTCACAATGATTGGATAATGGAGTCTGAAATAGAGTCTCTCTCTGGATAACTTGAAGAAATTTGGTCACTCGAGCATGAGGTGCTCTGGGTCACTCAAAAATGTAGTGCCTCCAACTTGTAGTATCTGGAATCTGGATGCTCTTTTCAATAGTCCACCTTTTCCCCATACTTGTCGAAATGTAAACCAAGTTGGGAAAAGAAACTAAAGATGGAGACCAAACTAATAAGTCGTTCTCTTTTTTTGATATCTCCCTCTTTTTTTAAGTCAATTTTTTGTACAGGTTCTTTTTGTACGATCATTTTTTTTCTCAAAAGAAAATTCTCCTTTTCTTGTTTTGCTCTCATGTACGACTTCATTTTTTACATGCTAGCTTATATTTTTGTTGTGGCCAACAATTGGGCCCAAACAAAATTTGCATCTCCCCTTTTTTAATTTATCTCCATGTTTTTTACAACATCCCAATTGGGCCTTCCCCCCTTTTTTCTAGAACATAGCCCATTGTGCCAAAACTAACAACCCTTAGGTTCCCTCCCTAATGGAAACTCCTTTCGTTGCACTTAGGTTTCTTCATGGGCTCAACCCATCTTCGAGAACCTGCACCGATGGAGGAGGTAGCGCTTCTGGCGACACACATATGCGACGAGAAATGGAGGCGACTGATGTCGGGGAATTCAACTCACACAGACAAAGAGGATGAATTATCATCGTAGAGGAATGGGGGGTTGTCTGGAAGGATCACAACCCTCTATGGTTCGCCATAGACTAGAGTTTCATTGCATGGAGTCAACGGAGAGGGTGGCATTAGTCAGTGATTTAGCATGATGTTTGGAGATAAGGTGGCAACAATACTTCTTTCTTTTTCTACTTCGAGTAAAGATTGGGAGGAGGGCACACTAGAGAGGGTCCCTTGATCGACTCATAGCTCTGGTCTTCCTTCAATCGTAGGTGTAACACGTTGCACAATAGGTAGTGTTGTTGAGATCGTGTCTCTATTTGTATGAGAGGTCCGATCGTCGATTTTATTATAACATAGCCCATCACCATCTAGATCGAATATGACCAACATCCTGACAAAGCAATGATTCACATCCTAGAAGATGTATGCTTATTGCAAGTTGCATTGACGATGTACACTTCTAAAATTAGAATTTTTTAAGAAAACCTTGAACTTTCCCAAAACGTGGCGACGAATGTGATCCTCAAAAGAACCTTTAATATCTTCAGAAACTTGCGAGAACTCTCATAGAAACTTGGAATTTGATGAAGAAATTCGGCTACAGGATGTCTTCGGGACTTGAATGTAATCAAAAAATGAGTAAAGAAATGACCTAGAATCAAACTCGTTCGCTGATGAAACATTAGGGTTTTGAAAAACCCTAGAGTTTTTCTCAAACTCGAAATGATCTTCATGTTGAACATACTCAAGAATCATATCTTCAAGAACCAATCAAAAATCGTACCCTCTCTAATATCATGTAGAAAATAATGAATGTGGAAGCATATCCGAGGTAAACAAATAAATAACATAGGAGAACACCATGATTTTACATCGAACCCTATGCCATAAAGAGCCATTTAAAATTACGAGAGAACTGCCTCATAGGACTGATGTGTATATTGAACTCTCTCTACTATTACAACAGGTGTGGGGTTTATTATATAGCCTCACTAGAATGGCTGAGTCCCACTGATAGGCGATGTGGTACAAAACATGTGAATGTGGTAAGTGGACACTGGGGGGATCCAATTACCCATCTATGATGCATACTCTAATAATTTTTAATGGGAACACTTCATCTTGCTGTGAGAAGGCACCAAGCGATGCATCCATCCTAACCATCTGCATGTGTGCCTCCAGACTCATGTCATTATCCTCTCGCACCCGATCAAAGACCTCCCACTCAAGGAAAAGGACCGCCCAAAAGATCCCCTTCCCACCTCCCAACAGTGACATAAAACATCCATGGCGACACGAATGTTATGGCGCAGGTGGTGCACTATCTTCCCCTTGTCATCTCCTCTAGTGCCACCATTATGACCGTCGCCAACTTTCCCCAACCGAAGGAACCCCACAACTTTAAGCAATCTCCTAGCACCGACGGATGTGGGTTCGCCTTCCGGGGGAACCCCAGGCTTCGTGGAAGAATGGGGGCTTAATACTCCCTACAGGGCACCCCTTACTTATTTGGGCCCAATGGGCTATTGTATTATATTAAAAGAAGAAAACAAGGAGTATGATATGTATTGGGCCCAATTGGGCAATATTTAAAAAAAGAGGGAAATCAGGTAAAAAATGATATCGATTGAAAAAAGGTATGCCTTATGATGAAGGAAATGAGGAAATGATGCCTTAAAAAAAAGAGAAAAATCGAGAAAAAAATGAGAACATCTTATGAAAAAAAATCGGGAATTTGAATATAATAGATGGTGAATTCCAAACGCCCGATCTTGGAGGGCATGTGGTGCCCGACAAGTCAGATCCAACAATCGTTGTATTAGTGCCTCCTTCGGTACTCGGATGTCACCCAACCAAATCAATGATCAAACATTCAATCAAACCCCGTGGATGTGTATGTATAAGGAGATCATGCAAGTGTGTGGGTTATGGAATTTATTTAACTCTACATGAAATATGTATGGGCAAGAAAGTAGAGTATCATCCATGGGAAAAAACATGGAAAAACTACAAAAATGAAACCCAGCTCAAGGAATCAAGCACAAAATCGTTGGTTTCGCATCCTAATTTGGTTTTTGTTTATTTTTTTAGGATTTTAATTAATTTTTATCTTTTATTATTATTATTTATTTATTTATAATTTTGGATTTTAATTTTGCAAATGTTTTTTAAAGAATAATAATAAATATATGATACTAGGGTTAAATGGGGCCGCTCCCGTGTTATTCTTGTGTGTTATTTTATTTTTTGAAAATATCACAATGTACATTCATATATATATATATATATATATATATATATATATCCCTCCTATATGTCACTCGAATTTCGTCAGAAACAAATACTCCTATGACCTCCATCTAAACATGTCGATTACAACAATGTTTAGACCATTAAAATTACGTGCTCTAGATGGAGGGCATATGAGTCTCTATTTCTGGAGAACTTTGAATAACATATAGGAGTATATAACTGAAAATACATGGTGATAATTTGCGAAAAAATAAAAAATGTGGAAAAATGGGGTGGGGGCAACCCCATTTTTTATAATACTAATAATATAGATATATGTGAGAGATATATAATAAGATATAAAGAAGAGTCTTTTTAGATTTTAAAAATGTGCCAAATAAACTCAAAATAAACCAAAATAAACTATTTTTGGGATATGTTATCTGTTTAGAGAATTTTTATGATATTTTTAGGGCTTTTTATGGATTATTAAAATTCAAAATACATAAAATAAAAAGAAATAGAAAATACAGAAACTTCAGAAGGGCCTAAAAAATATCTATCAAATCCAAAAGGGTACAAAATGATTTTTCCTGTAAGGAAAGTGAAATAAAGAAATTTTCAAGCATTAGAAAATATTTTTTTGCTTTTCTACATTTTTTATGATATTTTAAGGTTTTATGTATTTTGTAATTTTTAAGCTTTCTATATTATATTTTTATGAATTATGGATATGTGATAAAAGAAAATAAAATATGACTACCCCATTTTTTTATTATTTTTGGACCTATATTTTATTTTTATTATTTTTCCAAGTTAAAATAATAAAATATAGCTAGTTTTGTAATTTTTAATTCAGAAAAAAATAATAAATACCTGAAATGAAATATATGTAATTATAATTATTGAAATTAATTTTCCCAGGATCTTTGTAGTGCATTAGGTAATTAATACAATTAAAACAAATGTAAACAATTAAATGCAACACACTAGGATTAGTCTATAATTTATGAATCCTATAGCATGCATTTACGCAAATATGAAAAGTCTAGGGGCTTAAGTACAATTTTTCCACTTAATTTCATAATATATAATTGCCAAGCAGGGGCATATATTTGAATAAATAAACATATAGAAGTCTCCAAGCAAATTTCTGGATAAATATAATTTCAAATAAAACTGAAAGGGACTAAATTGCAATTTTGCAAAATATTTTCATTATTTCCGTGAAAGAACCTTAAAACCACAGGACAAATATCGCTATTTAGCCTCAATAACCCTCACATGGAATCCCAAAACCACATTACAAATAGCATAAAATATATGGATCCACATACAAATTATTAACAAAATTATAAACTAGCAAAAATATTTACAGGATCGTATAATAAATACCAAAAAGAAGGGGGCTATATATGCAAATTTACTTCATCTAGACGCTTACAAACGGTGGAGGAATTCTCACTTAACTTGATCAATGCCCCAGATGGCCTTGTACCTGTTGTGGTAGGATGGAGTAGATCAGATCCTTAGATGGATCTGATGGTTGATGATGAGCTCAATCCAACGACAACTTGAGTGCCTATCAACATGTTCCTAATTCGACAACAATGAAGCACTCATGATGAACAAGGGCAGAACATGCGCCTAGAGCAGCTTCGATCTGATAGATCACCTTGCTTCGGGCCTCTCTCGAGAAACTGATTGGCGAAGACGGTTGTTGCAATGATTCCACAGTTGTTGAGAGTCAAGAGGGAGTCCAGGACCTAATGATAGGGTCATGGAGGTCAGAGAAGAACGTTGGACTTGGAGGAGCTTCAGTTGAACAACAAACCCCCAAATGGGGTCATGGAGACAAAAGACCTACACTGTTAGCTCAAGGGCTCCAACATGTAGCCTTATAACCCAAAAAGGAGCAAAAATATGGTAGTAGATCGAGGCAGAGGCCCTCCAATAAGGTGCAAAGCAGTTGTCTTGGGGGACTCTATCTATGATGAATCAATGTCTGTGACATGATCAAGAAGATGGAGAAGCGACAGGGAAGTCTGATGGAGGTTATAACGAGCGACGAACGATAGTCATAATAGCAGAGAACAAACCCAGAGCTGAGAGCTGCGGTGACCACAAATTTTTGGATTTTGAATATATTTAAGCAAAATCAAACAACTAGAAGGAAACCTAGATTATAACTATGCTAAGAAATGAAAATGAGCAAGAAGAGGAAGCTCACCAAGGTTGGAAGCCTAGGAGCATAGCTTCACCAGCAAAAACTCCAAAGAAGGGTGGATACGCATCCTCCTCCTTGGTCCATGCCCTAGGACCAATGCCTGGCCTTCCTATCACCAAGGTGAAGTGGTCCAGGGGTTCAGGGGGGCTAGGGAAGTAATAAGTGATCAACGAAGCTTAAGAGAAGATGAAGGCTTATTTATAGATGGCTGGAAAAAGGGATATGGAGTTTCGGTCAGATCAATCAAAAAGAATCAAAACCAGATGATCTGCGAGCAAGGGCATGATATGATCTCCAAGTTTCAAAAAGGAATCAGATCGAAAGGAATAATGGAGATCATGGGAAAATGCGAGAAGTAGACACCCCGACGAGGTCCGACAGGAGAAATAGAGGACAGGGGTTTTTGACCCGTGGTCAACAATCTGAGGCCCAGGATTGGACAACATTAGCACTATATTGGCATTAAAAGACAAAACACCCAAATAAATGAAAGAATAAAAAATCAAAATAAATAACAATTTTATTAAAAAAACATAATACATGAAATATGTTGCATAATTTAGAAGCTATTTTTTGGTGATTTTTATTTATTTTTATAACGTTATTTGTTGAGTTTTGATTTTTACATTTAATATATAGGTATAAATACCTATATAAACCCAATTTTCTTTTATGACTTATAATTTATTATTTTATATACATAATTTTATTATTTATAATATATTTAATTACATATATACATATTTTTATTTTATTTTTTGGTGTTAATGTACTTAAATAAGTATATATCCATATAATATAGGTACTTTATATGTAAATTTACCTATGTAGTAAAGTACAATATTTATTCTAGTGTAATTTTGATGATTTTATTTGAATTTTAATTTGTTCATGTATTTTAGGTATTATTTACAATTTTATAAAAATATAAGAACATAAAAAATATAAAGAATAGATAAAATGATTATTTTATATAGCTACGTTGCACATTGAGGGCCCAAAAGCCAACATCCGCATCTTAACTCCAAATTAAATGAAACCATCTTCATTAAATTGGTTATTAAAAGTTACATACAATTAAAGGTGATTTTGGTTCATTTTGAGGTTGTATGGAGAAGATACATGTCAAAGAAGTTTTCTTTGTGGATTTTTATTCTGGGTGTCCTGGGAATACTGTGCATTATTTTTAAATGGAATAAATTTTGTATTTTTATTTACATTTTTATCTACCAGCTTCCTGGTCATATTTTATTGATTTGATGTATGAATAATACATAATAAAATGGATATCAAAATAAATATATTTACAAGAAAATTATGTTTTTTATTACTTGTTTTCATGTGGTTTTTCTGCCCTATCTTACCCTACTTTGTTCCTTTTCGATCAAGTCAAGATTTGACTTGGTTTTGGGGGTCGGTGTCAGTCCGTGTCTAGAATACTTCCTTTATTTTCCTTTTATTTCATTTATTCCTTCATTTTATGATTTTAATACATGTATTTATATATAAAACAGAGATTAATGTACATGTGTTAAGTCAGGTATGTTATTGGTATTTAAATGAAATTTTCTAGGGATTAAAGCCTAAAATGAATGAATAAATGTGCATGAATGACAATTCATCACTCCCTTATACTTGGCTTTGCTAGTCCGTAGCAAGTACTTATGATCATAATGTTGGCCATGTGAGCCCGAGGCGAACCATTTCTACAATAAATGTTATTGTAATATTTGATTTATCAATAAAAGTTATTGATTATTTTCGCTCCCTTTCTGAAATTAAATGAATGAATGCACTATAAGGTCCCTCTATACAATTAGGGTTATGTACCACGACCACCTTAATAATCATACAACTATTGATTCAGTAATAGAATCGTAGAGGCTGGTGTTTGGATGAATATCTAAGGAGTTAGATAGATGACTTATAAAGCACCATAAAATGAGTATTAAGAGATGATCTCCAGCCTGAGTAGGAAATGACAATCATATCTCATTAGGCTGATATCTGACTGACCTCTTGATGCAAGTCCTCTGCATCGGAATAGAGATTCAGAGGTATCAGATTAGTTAGGTCAAGGAGTTGACTAAAGAGATCGAGATAACTAAAGTCCTATATCGTATACTGTCACGATACAAGCAGACATCCTCCGACCAGAGATAGATGTGTTACTATATGTCTAAGTGTGTACATTTGGAAGACCAATAGGTTAATGACCTAATCAAGGTCTATACACCGGGTGAGATGGTGTGCATATAAAGGCATCTGAGTAATACGATCTCTAAAATGGATCATACAAGCTCACTTGAGAACTGGAAGACATGAGCTCACTCATGAGGCATTTGGACCAATCAAATTCCATGTATGGTCGTCGTGCTTTGGAAGCATGACAAGAATATGAAGGCATGATATATGCTCTGGGAAAACATATGATCGATACAAATTCCCATTGAGCAAGACAGAGACACTTGTTGATAGAACCCTGAAGATGACAATGTTCAACTGATCTTTATCTTTTGGTTTATCATAGGTCTTCCAGTATGCAGGATGGCAGGTATTAAGAATACCTGATGGTGATGTGATCATAAACGATTGTAAAACCATGACGCTTCCACTCTGAGGGAGTGGTAGAATAGATTTGGATTTTAGTTACTCCTCTCAGAAGAGAAGTAATCTGATCGTGGTCAAAGTATTGGACATTGATCTAAATGTAATTCAGATGCAATGAGAAGATTGGATTTACGGTCTTGATTTGATCAAGCATCTATGAGAGGTACGTGAGATCTGGATTTGAGATGTAATCTCAATATCCAAGTCACTATACATGGAACATGCAATCGCCCTGTCCTTATCTCCAAGTATGTGAGGAGAAAGCGCATTATTCTTGAAAGGGTTCAAGAATAATTCCATTGTTGAATTATATCCAAGCATTGAGAAATGGATGATTAAATGTGGTTTAATAACCATAGATAATGTGGATTTGATTCACATTATTTGGATGCATGAGAATGATTATCCAATATAATTAAATGTGATTTAATAATTATGGATGAGAATAATGTGGATAGTAATATCAAATTATTCATAATATATTATAAATGTGATTTATAATGTATTAGAGAGAGCTTATTATGATTTATATTTGTCGATTAGTTATTGATGTGAATTGGATTCACATTGGATAATTAATTGAAAATGTAAATCACATATTATTTTGGGTTGTGAATGTGATTCACAAATTTCCAATGGCAAGATTGCAATATTCACAAAATAAAAAATATGAATAATTTTTGTTGAATTTTTTACAACAAGTGTTGTTGTAAAATCATGGAGATTTCCAATGAATAATGCATTCTCTCAAGATTGCATGGAGATTTCCAAGGAATAATGCTATCTCACAAGATTGCATGAGATTTCATGGAGATTCAACCCTTCCATATTTGAAGGGTGGACGGCCACCAATTCCTATACAGAAAGGGTGGTTGTCTACTCTATTTTGAGGGATGAAATCTCCATCCAAAAATTTACATGTATGCTTGATTTGATTTAGGAGTAAATTTTATTGATTTATCAAATATATTTAATCTAAATTAAAATAATTGTCTTAGTGTTTTCCCAACAACATCTTGGCCATTGAAAGAAGCACAAATCAATCTCATCCATTGATTTTGTGTAGTCCATGGATTGTGATCCATGGACTCCCAAACCCTATATAAGAATAAGCAACCCTTACTCTTCGTGGTTACAACAACAATAAGCTCTCTCCTTCTCTCTCATTCTCATGCCCTCTCTCCCTTTCTCCTTTTGGGTTGTCGTCCAACCTAGCCCTAGTGGGAACACGTCGTCGTCGCTTCGTTGTTGTGCTGCCGCCTCGACGACCCTTGGATCTCTATCTTTTTTGGTGCGCCATGCTCATGAAGAAGACGTACGATCTCGTGCGACGAGATCATGAGTTCCCTTGCTTGGATCAACATCTTGTATTGCGAGAACAACGCAGTTCATACCCGCGCTTACAAGTGTCTCCTCCAAAGATCGGACTTGAGACAAGAGGTCTCTTTTCATAGAGGCTTGATCACAACCACGCTAAAAGAGGTATTCCTTTATCTATATGTGGTTAGATGAAATGATTCAAGAAGTGTTCCTGAATCATGTGATTTCATCGCATGTTTTTTTTTTAATTCCGCTGCATCGAACAACTAGTGCGACTAGTCGTTCTTGATCCTATTCGATATGATCCCCACACTTCCATGATGTGCTTAAGGAGTATTCCTTATCCTTCAAGTGGTATGAGAGCCTTAGGTAGGAGGTTTTCGATGCGATCCATAAACCTAGGAAGACTTGGGTTCGTTAAGGTTTGTGAAAGTCTTATTGCATTTCATTTTCACATCTCTGTTTAGTGAATAATTTCGAACACTTTTAAAATGTTTAAAAACAAAATAATCACTTGTATTTTATTCCCCATTAAATAAGGAAATCAGGGAATTAGAGTTTGTGTAATTTGGATTCTGTTTGCTAAAGTTATTATCATTTTAATGAACATGTATCCATTGTTTCGGGGACTGCAAATCTTAACACGATTAAGGTGTTAATTACTGTTTTTATAGGCCTAGAAATGCACGCAATCACTTAGTTTCTGTCATAAATCAATTTAGCAAACTTTGGAAACTTATTTTGCGTAATTTGGAAATTTGATTGAGATATGTTAATTTTAGTAATTGGGGTCACCGCTGGAAATTGCATTCCTAATCAAGAACAATGTGATTGTCAACTAGTGAAATTAGTGACTAATTACATGAAATAGTTATGGAAAGTATTTGAGAAATATTTAATGATAATTATTTCCTTAATTGACATTGCCTTAACCAATAATTGATTATATATGATCTATATCACAATTGGTTACATAATCAACAAACAAACTTGCTTGAATAGGATTGGGAATTTGTTTAGAAATTTTCCTTATAATCAAAAGTGTTTTTATAATACTATATGGTATAATTTCGATTGAAGAACCGATTATCATCTCAAGTACACAATGATAAATTTGGCATTATCCTTTCTGAGGTGGATATGGTGTCTAGTCGGGGAGCGTTGGGGTAGCAGGTTGCACCGTGTGTGGTTTGTCCCACTCCTGTCGGTACTGGCCATGATAGTGGGTAGGGACTCGATAATGCATGAGAGATCAAGGTGCATTTTTCTAATTATTAAAATTCGAATTAAGACGTACTTTGAGATAGTACCATATATTCAAGTAACAATCAAGTTTGTTTATTGAATTTGATTGATATTTGATTTAATGTGATCAAATTGATTATATCCAATTTAAAAACTTTATTAAGAATAGATGTGTATTTCCCTTATAAGAATATTATGTAAATGTGATTCATGATAAGTAATTATAATTTGAATATGAGGTGGAGGATCACATAAGTGACATCCATGGTCTCTCGTCAAGGCGAAGGGTTCCGTCGCCAAGGATTGTATGTAGGAGACGCCTGTCCAAAGTGATAGCTACTGCATACAAGCGCATCTGGATCGGGCTCTTTGCTTCTCGAAAGAGTAAGGTCGTATGTATAGTGACCCCAATATTGAGTCCTCATATTATTGGGGCGATATTGGATTACGCATAACGAGTACTAATCCTGTTGACGGTTGTCAATTAACGACGGGTCAACATCACCTTAGGGGTGGTGGGCCCAGGTGTTAAAGACCGAATTGGAGATGCAAGTTGGACTTTCAAGGCATAACGTGGTCCCACTTCTCTTTGTCCAAGTTACAACTTCTCATATTATTGGGATGTGATGAAGGTAAAGAGGAGATCCCAGTTCTTTCTATAGATATAGCTATAAGTATATATCTTGCTTTGAAAGTGATTAAGGGAATGAACTTTCAAAGTTGAAATAGCTAGACTAATTTGATTAGAAATTCCTTAATCAAATATCTTTAAATTGAATATATTATTATTTTTATGTTCTAATATAGTGCAGTCTTAATTTTAGAAAACGAAGTCCATGAACCCACATAACATGCTTTTGGAGGTCAATCAACTAACCAGACCAAATTATTCAGATTGGATCCGAAATTTGGATCTTGTTCTTTCGGTTGAGCACATATCTTATGTGCTAACAAAGAAATTATACACAAACCCAAAGACTCCGAAGGAAATCAGTTATAATGAAAAATATGAGGAAGATCATAATCTGGCAAGATGTTACATTCTGGGTTCATTGTCCAATGTGCTGCAACAACAACATGTGGAAATGGCCTCTTGCTATGATATTATGACGAATCTGAGGGAAATGTTCGGTGACTTGAACCACACACAACATTATAATATAATGAGAGATCTTATTCGCTGCAAGATGCAGGAGGGAACCTTGTAAGAGGGCATGTGCTCAAAATGTTTGGGTACCTCTCTGAATTGGAAACCCTAGGAGCTAACATGGACGAAGACATGCAAGCTGACTTCATTCTGTTGTCGCTCCCTAAGTCTTTCAACAACTTGTTATCACATTCCACATGAGCAAAGTTGATTTTACTAACACTGGCCTATTGGCTGCATTAAAGTTTGCTGAAGACGTAATGAGGAAGGATAGGCCCCTCTAGCAGTGCAATGGTTGCACAGGTCAAAGGAAGCACGGTCGAAAGCAAGGTTCTCGGAAGGGCCCTGCCCAAAAGAGAAAGAAGAAGAGTCAGGAGTTGGCTCATCTTCGAATGCATCCACAATGATAGCATCAAAGAAAACCGATGTTTATCACCACTATAAGAAGACTGGGGCACTGGAAGCACAATTGTCTGGAATACATGAAGTCTACCGACAAAGGTAAAGCCCTTGCAATATGAAATCTACTTTCATCATTGAAACCAGTTTTCTTGTTGGCTGATAAGGAAGTTGGGTTGTTGATTCTGGTGCTTCTGTTCATGTATGCAATCTGTTACATCTATTTCAGGAAGCTAAGAATCTCGAAGAAGGGGAGATAGTCATCCAAATGGGATCTGATGCAAGTGGTGCAGCAATCACCGTTGGGACCTGCCGACTATCATTATCTAGTAGAAGAGTCCTTTTATTTAAAGAGTTTCTTTATGTATATGAAATCAGAAGGAATTTAATATATGTATCTAAACTTGCTAGAAGTGGATATTCATTCCTATTCTGTAATAAATTAGTCATAAATCATTATGATAAATATATTACGGATGGTATTTTATCTTCTGGTGGACTCTATGATTGAGCATTGATGAACATGTCATGAAAGTTACTACCACTAATAAAAACCCTAAAAGATCCAGGGAGTATGCAAATCATTCAAATATGATTTGGCATCAAAGGCTTGGTCATTTATTTGTTGATAGGATCAATAGATTGATAAAAGACTGTCCCTTAGATTTTTTACAGGTTCGATCTTTTCCTACCTGCGAACATTGTATTCAATGTAAAATGACTAAACGCCTTTTCCTAAAGATGTTACATGATGCGAAGGTATTCTTGACCTAGTAGATACCGATGTATGTGGTCCCTTCAGTACCGCGACCCGAAATGGATATCGATATTATTTGACGTTTATTGATGACCATTCACGATACAACTTTATCTTCCTACTACGTATTAAATCTGAAACCTTTGAAAAGTTCAAAGAGTAAAAGGCATTGGTTGAGAACTAAACCGATAGGAAGATTAAACGGATTCGATCTGACCGATGTGGAAAGTACCTCTCAAATGAATTCATGGAATACCTTAAAGAGAATGGAATTATATCCAATCCTACTCCTCCAGGAACCCCCCAACTTAATGGTGTTGCTGAAAGACACAACATGACTATCATGGATATGGTCCGTTCAATGATGAGCAAAGCACATTTACCACTTAGTTTATGGGGATATGCAGTAGAGACTGCAATATATATCATGAATAAGAATCCTAGCAAATTTGTACCTAAGACTCCTCATGAGATCTTGTATGGAACCAAACCTAGTGTAAAACACTTGAGGGTTTGGGGTTGCTTGGTCCATGCGAAGAACGTGGATGCAAGTAAGGTAGAATCTCTCTCTCTCTCGTGAGTGTTACTTCATTGGGTATGTTAAATATTGTATTGGATACCAGTTTATGACCCTGAGACCCAAAAGGTGTTTGTCTCTAGAGATGTCAAATTTGTGGAGGATGACTTCCTTATTGGTCAAGACAAAAATGAAGTAGAGGAACTCGTTGAATCTCTTGAGGATTCCGAGCTTCATGAACCAGAAACTGAAGATATAAATGAAGATGAAACACCCATACCTCTTCAAAGGTGTTCGTGGGTGGTTGCACCACCTGAAAGGTATGGATTCCATTTGTCGGGTGAAATTGACTATGATCCTTCTTCATTTATTGAAGCACTTGCAGATCATGACATGGATATATGGATGCTAGCAATGAAGTCAGAGATTGACTCCATGCATAAGAATGGTGTATGGACCCTAAAGGATCCGCCTAAAGGGGTGAAACCCATTGCGTGTAAATGGATCTTCAAGAGAAAGAGGGGACCTTATGGGAAATTAGAGATTTTCATGGCACAACTCGTATCTAAAGGCTACATACAGAGAAAAGGCATCAAATTCGATGAGACGTTCTCTCCTATGGCTATGCTTAAGTCCATCAGGACACTGCTAGCTATAGCTGCATCTCTTGACTACGACATTTGGCAGATGGACGTCAAGACAGAGGCTTCATAATTGAGGATGGTAAAGTATGCAAGCTAAAGAAATCCATCTATGTGCTCCAACAAGCTTCTCGTAGCTGGAACATCAGATTTGACGAAACCATAAAGAGTTATGATTTTGTGCAGAATCCTGATGAACCATGTGTGTACAAGAAGCTTAGTGGGAATGCCATTGTGTTCATCGTGCTTTATGTAGATGGCATCCTTATCATTAGGAAGATACAGGGATGATGACCAGTGCTAAAATTTGGCTATCTCATACCTTCGAGATGAAAGATCTTGGAGAAGCATCCTACATCTTAGGTCTGAAGATGTTCAGAGATCGAGAAAAGAGGATATTGGGATTAACACAACATGGGTACATTAAGAAGATTCTTGAACGATTCCGTATGGATAGTTCCAAGAAAGGTTTCCTCCCTTTAAGACATGGTATCCACCAATCTAAAGGGATGGCTCCTCAAAATGTTGAGGAAAAGAAAGCCATGGCTGGATGTCCCTATGCATCAGATGTAGGAAGCTTAATGTACGCCATGATGTGTACTAGACCAGATATCTGACATGCAGTGGGAGTGGTAAGTCATTACGAATACTGCTATGGAGAACAACACTGGAATGCAGCAAGGAACATTTTCAAGTATCTAAGACGGACGTAAGATTACATCTTGGTCTATGGAGATGGTGATCTCCAAGTCTTAGGATATACAGATTCAGATTTCTACCCAAATATAGATGATCGAAAGTCGACATCAGGGTTTGTGTTCATGTTGAACGGTGGTGTTGTGAGCTGGAGAAGCAAGAAGCAGGACACTACAACATATTCAACAATAGAAGCTGAATACATTGCCGCATCAGATGCTGCAAATGAGGCAGTGTTGTTGCAAATGCTCATCCTAGAACTTGGCATAGTTTCCTCTGATACTCCCCTCCCATTACTCTGCGATAACACGGGAGCCATTGCCCAGGCAAAGGAAACACGATGGCATCAAAAGAGCAAGCATGTGGAAAGGGAGTACCACATCATTCGAGAGATTCAAAAGCATGGTGATTCATCATCACCAAGGTGGCCTCTGCCGACAACATCGCTGATCCTCTTACCAAACCTTTGACACAGAAGGTTTTCGACCATCATGTAATGAGTATGGTTTAAGGATTGTACCTGAATGGGTTCTGAGGGCTAGTGGGAGATTGTTGGTCTTGTGAGCGCGAGGCGAACCATTCCTATGATAAATGTTATTGTAATATTTGATTTATCAATATAAGTTATTGATTATTTTACCCCCTTTATGAGATTAAATGAATGATTGCACTACAAGGTACCTCTTTACAATTAGGGTTATGTACCATGGCCATCTTAATAATAATACAGCTGTTTATTCAATAATAGAATCATAGAGGCTGGTGTTTGGATGAATATCTAAGGAGTTATATAGAGGACTCGTCAAGCACCATCAAATGATTATTAAGATATGATCTCCAGCCTAAGTAGGAAAAGGCAATCCTATCTCTTTAGGCTGATATCTGACCGACCTCTTGATGCATGTCCTCTGTATAGGAATAGAGATTTGGAGGTGTCAGATTAGTTAGGTCAAGGAGTTAACTTAACGGGATCGAGTTAACCAAAGTCCTATATCATATACTGTCAAGATACATGCACACATCCTCCAACCGGAGACAGATGTGTTATTATATGTCTGAGTGTGTACATTTGGCAGACCAATAGGTTGATTACCTAATCAAGGTCTATACACCGATGAGTTGGTGTGCATATAAGGGTGTATGAGTAATACAACCTCTCAAAGGGATCATATACGTTCACATGTAAACCGGAAGACATGAGCTCACTCATGAGGTATTGGGATGATCAAATCCCATGCATGGTCGTCGTTCTTTGGAAGCATGAAAAGAATTTGAAGGTATGATATATGCTTTGTGAAAGCATACGATCGATACCAATTCCCAATGACCAAGATAGAGAAACTTGTTGATAGAACCATGAAGATGATAGTGTTAAATTGATCTTTATCTTCGAGTTTATCAGAGGTCTTCCAGTATGTAGGATGTACAAGTATTAGGAATACCTGAGGGTGATGTGATCATAAATGATTGTAAAACCATGACGCTTCCACTCCGAGGGAATGATGAAACAGGTTTGGATTTTAGTGACTCCTCTCAGAAGAGAAGTAATCTGATCTTGGTCCAAGTGTTGGACGTTGACTTGAATGTGATTCAGATGCAATGAGAATATTATATTTACGATCCTGATTTGATCAAGCATCTATGAGAGGTACGGGAGATCTGGATTTGAGATGTAATCTCAATATCCAAGTCACTATACATGGAACATACAATCGCCCTGTCCTTATCTCCAAGTATCTGAGGAGAAAGTGCATTATTCTTGAAAGGGTTCAAGATTAATTCAATAATTTAATTATATCCCAGCATTAAGAAATGGATGATTAAATGTGATTTATTAATCATAGATAATGTGAATTTGATTCACATTATTTTGATGCATATGAATGATTATCCAATATAATTAAATTTGATTTAATTATTATGGATGAGAGTAATGTGGATAGTAATATTCAATTATTCATAATATATTATAAATGTGAGTTATATTGTATTATAGAGAGCTTATTATGATTTTATATTTGTCAATTAATTATTTATGTAAATTGGATTCACATTGGATAATTAATTGAAAATGTAAATCACAAATTATTTTGTGTTGTGAATGTGATTCACAAATTTCCAATGGTAAGATTGCAATATTAACAAAATAATTATGAATTATTTTTGTTGAATTATTTACAACAAGTATTGTTGTAAGATCATGGAGATTTCCAAGGAATAATGCAATCTCACAAGATTGCATGGAGATTTCCAAGTAATAATGCAATCTCACAAGATTGCATGAGATTTCATGGAGATTCCACCCTTCCATATTGGAAGGGTGGACGACCACCAATTCCTATACGGAAAGGATGGAACGTCCACCCTATTTGGAGGGATGAAATCTCCATCCAAAGATCTCCATGTATGCTTGATTTGATTTAGGATTAAATTATATTTATTTATCCAATATATTTAATCTAAAATAAATTATTTGTTGTTGTGTTTTTTCAACAACATCTTGGCCATTGAAAGAAGCACAAATCAATTTCATCCATTGATTTTGTGTAGTCCATGGATTGTGATCCATGGACTCCCAAACCCTATATATGAAGAGGCACCCCTTGCTCTTGTTGGTTACAACAACAACAACAACAAGCTCTCTCCTTCTCTTTCATTCTCATGTCCTCTCTCCCTCTCTCCTTTTGGGAGGCCATCCACTCTAGCCCTAAAGGGAAGACATCATCATCGCTTCACCGTTGTGTTGCCACCTTGACAACCCTTGGTTCTCCATCTTCTTTGGTGCACCACGCTCGTGAAGAAGACGTACGCTTTCGTGCGATGAGATCAGGAGGTCCCTTGCTTGGATGAACATCTTGTATTGCGAGAACAACGTGGTTAATCCCCTGCTCGCAAGCGTCCTCTCCAGAGATCGGACTTGAGACAAGAGGTGTATTTCTTAGAGGCTTGATTGCAACCACGCTGCAACAGGTATTCCTTTATCTATGTATGTGGTTAGATGAAATGATTCAAGAAGTGTTATGAATCATGTGGTTTCATTGCATGATTTTTTTAAATTTCGTTGCATCGAACAGCTAGTGAGACTAGTCGTTCTTGATTGTATTCGATACTTTCGCCACGCTTCCATGATGCGCTTAAGGATTATTCTATATCCTTCACATAAGTGCTTGAAAAAGAAAGAAAAGAAAAAAAGAACATAGAAGATAATGACTCTTAAACATATCGTCATAAATTGAAAGTTTGGATCTTATTTAAACCTTTGGATTATTAGTTTATTGAACCATAATATAAATAGGATTTTAAAACCTAACAGCCCTTAAGAACCACAATCCTCTATTCAATTCTCCTTAATAACTAGATCATAACAAGTCTCTTCATATGCAAAGTCTTATGACTATGAACCTTTCTTGTACAGTGTTAGTGATATGTATCTCATCTCGGCTGAGGCGGTAAAAACAAGTCTTGTCCAACATGGGGACCTTAATTCCCCAATCCAGCAACACTTTCGTCTAGAAGTGGGGTATTCCCTTCTAAGTTCAAGTGCAACTAGCTCAAAAATATGAAGTAGAGAAGAGAATGGACGGTAGCCAGTGTAGCTACCTATCCTTGGATCTTGACCAGTGTACCCAAGTCATCGAGCTGCATGCTCACTGATGGACCACTTCTACCTCACTTATGAATGATATATTATAACATAGGAAGGTAGAAAAATGATCTATCTCAAACCACAATCTTTGAATGTTGTAGAGAATTTTTACTTGGTAACTCTACCAAGTTCAAACACAGGGACATGAGCCTCCTCATCTATTTATCATAATTTATTGATTAAAGTCGAGTGATTAAATTCCTTCATTTGGGTCAACATACGTAGATGCCATGCAGAGACAATATGATGCATGATGTAAACATAATGAATGACATAGAATGAGGCATAAAATATGATGCATGTAGTTTTATTAGGTTTTATGTAATTAACTATGATGCATGTATAGATATGCAATAAAATAATCATGTAAGAAATAATTTACTAATATTCCCCAAATTAAATAAACACTTGAGAAATAAAAGAGAGATTAATTTCAGATTCAATTGATGCAATAAAAATGAATCAAAGTGAGCTCGAATGGCAATTAAAAGATTAGTAATGTCACACAATACATATCAAAATTGAACATGGTTAATTAAGTGTCAAAATAGGGAACAAATGTGATATTAGATAGAGAATAAGATATGCAACAAATGAAATTGAAATCAACCAAATCGGAGTTCGTACGCTCAAGATATGGGCAAAAAAGTGCGCATAAATGCTATCAAAATATGAGATAACTATGCGTAGTAGCTCATGGGAGGAGAATTTATGCAATAATAGAAAGCGACATGGCATTTTTACAATTTGCCAGGGTGCGACACGTGAGGCACGCACTCTTAGGCTGGACCAGGTTGCAATTATTGGGAGCTCTAGGGTTCAGCTGGTAAAATTTTTCACCCCTCGCGTGTGTTACAAATGTGTTGAGGTTTGAGAGGACGCAGCAGGTTTGGAGCAGATTGATCAGTCCATTTGGGTGTCCCAAGTAACTCGTATTGTGGGACGGGGAACCACAGGAGCCATCCAATCAAGGTGATCGATGGTACCTGTAGCTCATGTTCCTCAACTGCACTGTCGCTTCTATGACAGATGTCGTTGGGTTTCGACGAGCTACATCACCCTTCGCCTACTCTGATTTGACGTGTGGCAGGTCCCAGAACCTTCAGATGATCCTTGCGAGGCTCCTAGGGTGGCGGGCGAGTGGCAAAGATGCGTGGAGCAGTGGGCGATGCATGCGCGCTGGGGTGCTAATCCAATGGCTCTCACTTGGCCACGTTAATTCCTCAACACACTACAATAGCCATCAGATGTTGAAGATCGGAGGGCCGAAGCCATGCCACGTCGACTCAGTTGTGAGCTTCCACCACCTTACGATCGTCGTGATCTGACGAAACTCAAGCATCCTCGTGTCTTTGCCAAAGCCGATCCGAGCCTCAACACCAGAAAACCAGGCTTGCATACCCCGAGCCAATTCTGAGCCAGATCCGAAGCCGAGACACCTCATCCGAGCTCGGGCCTAACGCCGAGCCTCGTCCGAGCCTACGTGTCAGCCGAGCACCGAGCGCACGTGACCTTGCCCAAGTTCTAGAATGGAGCCCGATGAAACTTCCTACCTTTGTGAGAATTGGACCTACAATTTGTTAAAATATCTACGAGGAGTGCTAAAGTGTATGATGTGAATGATATGGAGTCCTATATGAGTGAGGGGAGTGGAAGACCTGATGGTTTTTTCTCCAGTGAGCCTGAGAAGAAGGGGGCGATGGTGAACAGATTGTGGAGAAAGGGAACAATGGATTTGAGACTCTCGTGAAGCTGGGCAGTGCTCGGCAGAGCTCAGAGGGCAGTTGTGTGAAGGTGAAGCTTAAAGTGTGTACACCATAAAGATAGAGAAAACAAAAGAAAAGAGGGGAAGGAACTTACCTGACCATAGAAGAGGATTCTGTGGAGGAGGCAGCTTGGACTGAGTGCCAGGAGGCGCTCTGGTCTTCGCATGATGAGGGAAACCATGCCTCGGTGCTTAACGACCAACTGAGGGTGGTAACTGATGAATACTCATTCATCACTCTTTATTCTTTTATTTTAACTAAATATCTTGGCAAAACATCATGCATATAGTTGTAAATACAATAAATTATCAATAAGCATGCATTTGTAAATATTTAATAATTAGCATGTATTTGTGCAAAAATAAAAGAATAAAGAATAAAAGAAAAAGTAGGAAATATTTAGAGTAAATATTTAGTGACATGAACCCAAGAGAGGGTCCAAAATGGATAGCCAAATAAAATAAGTAGAGAGAGATAAGGCCAATCTACCTTGTACATACTCCTTCCTTCATGTATATATTTTATTTTTACAAAAATTAAAATAAAAAGGTCTTTTTATCCCCTTTTATATATTTCTAAAAACATAACAATAAATAAAAAAATAAAAATAAAATTCTCTCTCAATCACCTTGTACATAATACACGTATATATGTATCATATGCCTATTTATTTTCCAATTGTACATAAATAATAAAAATAAAAAAAAAATTTACACTCCAAATAATATGTTGTAAATAAATAAAATATAAAAGTGGGGTATTTATACGAAAATAAGAAAATAAAAATAAATGTACAAAATACATAGGTATTTTATACATGTATATAATATAATATATTGTATATACCATATTTATTTTTCTTAAAAGAAATAAAAATCACAGAGAAATATTTTAGAAAATAAGAAATATTTGTCATTTTGAACACTTTTTATTTTAAAATCATTTTCTTTTTTTTAATTTATTTTACAAATCTTTTTGGCCAGGCTATTTTCTGATTGGTCGAGGACAGATGTTGACCCTGGTCAACTGCCCCTCCTAGACCCTCTTGCGCGTGGATACGATTCTCGCCCTGTCTTCTCCCATTTTTCTCAATCGGATCCTGCTCACTCATGCCCCTATTCTCACGCCCGTGTCTCCCCAGTGGATCAGTGATCCTCGCGGATCCCTAGGGAGTCGCAGATAGATATCGGATTGTGCGCCCTTGCCCGATTGCTCCGACCACCTGTAACATGCTATATAATCTTCCATCGCCTCCCCTGCCCACCAGCTCGTGATGCACACCTTTATGCTACCCTAGAATCCTTCGCCTCGGTGACAGTAACTGGAGGAGACCCTTGGTGATTGGAGAGGAGCACTGCAGCCGACGCTCAAGACTCATGGCCGGAGCGCCGTCACGACGAGCCTCCCCCGCCTTCCGCAGAGAGGTTGAGGAAAAGACCTCGTCGATAGCACCCCCTGGAGCTCAGGATTCAGTTAGGACCTTCAGGTATCCATCTCATAGTTCTTAGCTCCGTTATCCTTTGAATCTTTCATTTGCGCCCGTCCGCCCCTCCGCTAGCTCCGACCACCCGATCGGGGCCTTATCAGTCACCCAAACCCGTTCCGATCGACACGCCCGCTCATCGTCACCCTTCTTATGCAACCTGATCATCTAAATCTTGGCTATCCGAGCCTAGATTAGGCACTATGTCTTGATCCTCACGTACGCCAGAGACCCCCTTCTCATTCACCGCTGCTTCCCTTTGCTTTCAGTCTAATAACCCTTACCGGAGCCTTGCTCCGAGTCTGAGCTTTACCCTGTATGTTTCAGCGCATGCAAAGATACCCGATATCCCCTTCGACCCGCTTCGCCAGAGCCCGCCCAGGTCTCAGCCACCGTTTCGAAGATCCGACCGTCATCGAACCCATCTGACCCGTTCACCCAACGTTGAGGAGCCCCACGAGTCTTTTGCCACCGCCCGATCATTCATTGGAGCGCTGGATCATTGTTGGTGCTCTGGTGAACTTTGCCCAGGCGGAGTTCTTCCAGTGCCTCTCTTCACCGTTGGATCGACTTCATCGCCTAGAAGCCATCACAGCCGTCTAGTGCATGCAGTTGTCAGGCCGTTAGATGTCAAACCTAACGGCCTCCATACCCCATACGTAGCTGACACTTGAGGGCCATTGGATCTGCCAGCTGAACGCACCAGAGCCGCATGCCTCGCCTCCACTCAATGCCTGCCACCTGTCCACCCCACGCGCATTGCATGTTCTGCATGGGTAATTTGGTCAGCCACCCCTGCATTTATTTTAGTTTGTCTTTTAGTTTGTTAAATAAAAATTATACAGTGTACCTTTTTTGCATGTTAGCCCTTGCTGTTTTTTTATTTACATTTCAGTCCTGTCTGTGTGGACCCACATGCGTCGTCACGTGTTATTTGGGTTATTTGCATCGCTTACCCCTAAACATATTAGCTGTTATGGATTGAATGGTTATTTTTGTTATTTGCAAATATACCCATGTACGTATTATTTTCCAGCTTGTGTGATATTTAATGTTAAAATTACAGATTTACGCCCAAACTTTCTGTGCATGTTATTGTTTGGTCCAGAAACATGTTTTCATTACATTTTGGTCCATGTATGTTGTGTGCTTGATTATTGCTTTAATAAATAGAAAATATTGTACAAAAATCACGAGATTTTGACAATATCTGTGAATATTGGGTTTTATTTTGTTTTCATTTATTATTTTTAAAAATTCAAAAGCCATAAAAATAGCTACTGTCAACTTTTAAAAATCAACTAAAAATATTAAAAATCCTTGAAAAATTCTAAAAAAATTAGTGTTTGCTTATTTTGAGTTGTTTTCATTTCTGTCAATTTTTGGTTGCATTCCCATTTATAAAAACCATAAAAATAAAAAAAGACTAAAAACCTTAGAAAAATCATTACAAATTCGTAAAAATTCAAAAAAATATGTTTTCTTCTTCTGTAGTTAGATTTTTACTTATATTTCATATAAAATTGCCCCTTGAATTTTATAGGCATTTTAAGCAATTTTAAATTGCTTATAGATTCTGGCTGTACACTGTTTATTATTTTTGGCATTGTTTGATTTTTAGAAAATTATTAAAAATCGGAAAAATCTAAGAAAATTAACAAAAACGTTTGAATATTTAAAAAACCCAAAAATATTTTTTATTTGAATTTTCTGGGTATTTTTTATGCTTTAAATAAGTGTTTGTTTGTGAGTTTTTGAGTTCTTTTAGCCTTTTTCTTAATTTTAAAAATCATAAAAAATTGAAAGATATAAAATCCACCAAATTCTTTTATTTTCTTGGATTCCCAACTACTTCGTAGCTTTCGCATATCGTGCTCCTTGTGTTCGATCTTGGTAGCTATACTAGGTAAAATAAAATAGCAAGACCGCTATTTCTTTGCTTGATTGATTGATTTATATTTTGGTGGTCTTCTCTTTTTCTTGTTGGTTGTGCTTCGCGGTTCGGGTCGCAACGACCGTTATTTACACCTTAACCTGAGTAGCGGAGGACTCATCATCAGAATGGCGCCATTGCCGGGGAGAACGGCTTAGTAGTCGGTTTTCCCTTTTTGATTTTCTTTTTCTTTTTCTTCTTTTTTACTTTCTTTTCTTTGATTTCTTTTTATTTTAGTTTTTTGTTTTGTGGACTGACACAATTTCTGTTATGCTTTTCTTGCGAGGGCCTGACGAGCGAGGGCAGTTATCTTCAGAGAGCCGAGGCACCCGTGCGACTTGGAGGCAGCTCGTTTCTGCAATGAGCCGCAGGAGAGCGTAGGAGAGGAGGAGAGGAAGTTCGGGAGCCGTAGTTTAGTTTTAGACTTAGTTTTTATTTCTGCATTATTATTGTAATAATACAAGATAGACTCTCAGACTCAAACTTGGTGGTTATCTCGGGATCTGTTTCGCCGAGCACCAGTGTGCTCGGGAGACCTCACCACGATTTTCGCCGTTTTAATTTTTGATCACTTTTCTTTTATTTTTATTCTAGAAGATTTTGGCTATTAGACTTAGAATTTTTGCTTGCCTTGTGACAAAATTATTTAAGGCCCAATCCTAATTACATATCTGCTCCTATAGATCATAATTGGACCTTAAAAAATAATTCACAAATAAAAAGTTAACTTAGTCACCTGAGGGGTCACGTGCCGCTAGAGGCCATATACATCGTTGGAAGGATCCATTGTGGCGGACATCGATCAGCATCAGAGATCGGACCCCGACCCCTCTTGTTGATCTGTTAGCTACCGTTCTTAACGAGTAGAAATTATTTCTCTAAGGCCGATTTCTTCTTACATCATATAGGTATTTACTTTCTATCTTTTAATTTATGCGCGGATCACTCTGCATGTAGAGAGCTGGAGTCAGGTGCGCATCTCTTACTCTGCATGCATCATCGTGTTTAGCCGCGCATCGGCTTTTTCGCCTTCTCCCTCTGTTTTTGGACTTAAAATAACCAGGAGAACCGACAAATTTGTTAGGCGTTGTTTTATTTTAAATATACCTAAAAAAACAAAAACCATAAAAATTGGGACTGCTTAAGCATACTTGACCCTAAAAGACACTTCACTTAAAAATCTATCTTGGGAGAGTAATCCCCTCATTGTATGGTTTGGATGAGCGAGAGAGTGACCCACACCCTAGGTTAGAGCCACATCCGACCTCTCTTCAGACTACTGGTCTCAGGTTAGTCGTTCTCCAGTGAGGATCGCTCCGGTCTCTGATAAAGCGGGTCATGATATCCTTAACAGAGCGAGTCGATCGGGTAGCCGATAAACGGTCTGCGACTTGTACTGGCTGGGAAAGATCTAACCATGGATCGGGAAAGTCTCTTGAGAGTGTTGGATTCCCAACAGCTCACTTAATCGCTCTGAAAGACTATTTTATCACCTAATAAAATCGACAAGATAAAAAACCGAACCTTTACGGTCATCAGCTATGAGTGCGTAGGTGAATCTGGGGTTTAGTTGACCGATCTTGTGTGCTTTTCCAGATATCATCCGCCTCTACTCACCACATCAAGATGATGGGTCGGAGTTCCCTTAGGCAGCCTCTGGTTGCACGGCTTTCAAGCACTCCGGCTCATTCGTCTAGGTTGGTTTGCGGGAGCTGAGACCTGCTCTCCGAACCCGAGTTTGACTCTGCCTTGTTCCCCCTCGACCACCCTTCTACCAGTCCTGAGGTGCCCGAGTAGAGATCGCAGCAGCTATTTGAATCAAGGTTCCATAAACAACACCCTTTTAGCCTCCCTAGAGACCATCCAATGTCAGATCAGGGATCAGGGGGCTTTCATGGTGTATATGCACCGGGAGATGGAGCAGATGCGAGCCGACAGAGAGCAGCGCAGAGCCGGTGGAGGAGGAGGAGACAACCCTGATAGAGGAGAGCGTGAGCAGCGATCACAACGAGCAGCACCTGCACGACCAATGGGGGAGTTGCACAACTATGGTGCAACTCTAACCCATAGATGGATAGTGTTGCCCACCATTTTGGGAGATTTCAAGCTCCTGCCTCAGAAGATCAAGCTTTTGCCCTGCTTCCACGGACTTACCACAGAGGAGCCACACCTCCCTCTCCAGGAGTTCAAGATGATCTGCAGTACTGTCCACGATCGTCACGTAGATGAGGACACCATCAGGATGATGGCATTTCCATTGTCCCTCGTATACAGAGTAGCCAACTGGCTGAAGCACCTAGGAAAATTTGTCACGACGTGGGAACAGCTCTGGAACGAGTACTTGAACAAGTACTATCCACTCGGCCAGACAAATGCAGTCGAGGCCCTGATCAACAACTTTTCCATGCTCCCCAACGAGTAATTTCATGAGGCATGGGATAGATTCAGGGATCTCATAGACCGGTGTCCCCATCATGATATATCCAAGCCCAACCTTGTATAGAGTTTCTTTTGCGGGCTTACACTGGAATTGCAGGATCAGGTCTGGGCCATCTACAAGGAGATGGCAGAGAACTACACGATGATGTCCCAGACCCGATTGTACACTCAGGGGAAGCCCATAGCACAGGTTGTGTCCTATCATAGAATAGCATGGGTTGATGCCAGTCCATCTACATCATCAGCAGCCGCAGCACAGGCAGAGTTGACGGTCGCTTATATAGGGATTATCAGCGAGAAGTAGGACCTGATCGAGTTAATAGAGAAGAAGCAGTGCTAAGGCATGACTCAGATCGATCAGATGGCACAGACGCTGAGTGACCTGAAGACCCAGATCATGCGTCTCCAGGAGGTACAGACGAGTTCTCAGCCCCGTCTCAGGTCACGGGCAAATCCCAGCAGCAGCTCGCCCCAGCCCTCCGCCCACTACCGACAGGTGCATCACATTCAAGCGGCGCCGATCTAGCAGCAGCAACAGTATGTCCAACAGCCACCATCTCAGGACAACCAGATGGTGGTTTACTAGCTGAATCAGCCCCTGGCAGTTCTCCCCCCATCCACTTACGAGCAGGAGCCATTGATGGACATCAACGGGATTTGGTATGACCGACCTCAGCTTGCGATCCGACGAGACCATCCCGGATTCCGTTGGTCGACCGAAGGTATCAGTTTCCAGCAGCAGCCTCCAATTCAGGGTGGCCAGATCAGCCAGCAGCACCGGCAGCCCTAGTTCCCACAGCCACAACCACATCCTAAACCACATTACCAGCAGCATGGTCCTCGTCCCTATTAGCAGGAACAGTCGTGGACGCAGCAGCAGCAGCCTCAGCAGCAGTATCATCTTTGGTATCCCTCTTACTCTCAGCAGCAGCAACCTCACTTTTAGAGACGCCACCCGTCCGGTTCTCATGGGCCCGCCTATGAGAACCCTGCTTTAGATGATCTAGCCCACCTCATCTCTGAGCAACAGGCTACCTTCAGGAAAGAGATGGATGAGTTCCGTCAGGAGATGAGAGAGATAGTGAAGGAAAAGGCCGCCATGCCGCCCAGATTGAGCCCAATCCGAACAACCTCAAGAGGAAATCTGAGCAGGTAGAGTTTACAGAGGTTACCACTCCTAGTGATTCACTTGGTGATATTTCTGCATACACTTTTGATGCTGACTTTGTTACACTTAGGAGCGGTAGGATGCCAACCGTCGGTACCTTGTCTGAGCGACGACCACATGCAGATTCAGGAGCGCCAGACGAGGAGGAAAGCGGTGCTGATGCTTCTCGTGATGATCATGATGACGGTGGTGTTGACGCCACTAAGGATGTTGATCCAGCTAACAGTACTAAGGCCGTCACTTCACTAGATGCAAGAGGTGGTGCTGATGCCACAAGATTTGATGTTGAGACTGAGTGCGGTGCTGATGCTGCAAGTCCAGATGTCGTGGGTGGTACCGAGGCCACCATTTCTATTCCTGTTGCATTTCCCTCTGTTGATGTATCTCATGACTTTTCTAGTAATAAAGTAAAGGGTTCTTCATTTGTGAGTCCATTTGTGATGCTTGGGGATGTTAGTATGGATTATGATTTGTCTCAGCAGTAGGGAACTGATCCTATCCCTCCATCTGAGGATGGCCCAACCATCCCCTTTCCCCAAGCACTCCTCTTAGATAAGGGGACCAAAAAAGAAACCCAAAAAAATCACAGCAGCTAGAGTTCAGCCAGAAGATAATGGTCAGATTTCAGATACAACTGACTCTACATGAGGCCTTGGAGCACATCCCCCTCTTCCAGAGGTACCTTAGTGAGAGGACTACCATTTGCAGGAAGAGAAGGAACCACCACTCAGAGATCCATGTGCTCACTCGTGCCATCTACTGCGCCATCCAAAACCGTTTGCCAGCCAAGAGGTGAGATGCAGGAGCTCCCTATGTCAGATGCCACATACATGAGCAGAGGTTTGATCGGACTCTATTAGACAGTGGTTCTTCTATCAACCTACTTCCGCCAGCCATACTCGACTGATTCGAGTTTGGCCCTCTTTGATAGAGCAGGACGGTCCTTCAGTTTGTTGATTGATCTGTCAAGAGGCCAAAAGGGTTGCTGAAGGATGTGGTCGTCACAATTCAAGGCCTGAAATTCCCCGTGGACTTCGTTGTGTTGGATATGGAGATTCCTGAGTCTGTGACTTATATCCCCATCATTTTAGGATGCCCGTTCTTGGCCACAGCCAAGGCAGTGTCCGATCATTATAGCGGGAAGGTGTACTTTCGTGTCGAGGGTGAGAGTTTACAAATAGAGACGATCGATGAGACTAGAGCGCGAGATTCAGCTTGCTCAGAGCCACTCACCGATTCAGAGCAGATGACAGAGGCAGAGCGATACATCCACCAAGAGTGTGATTTTGTGATTATAGATGATGAAGCAGCTTGGTCAGACCCAGTTTCACGAGCCATCCTCTCACCTTCAGATCCCGCTGATGCACAGATTCCAGTAGAGGAGAGCTTGGAGAGCGCATTCTTGGTACAGGACACATTTCAGGTAGCAGATCACATTTAGGATAGCGAGGCAGTTGATTCTTCTTTTGATTCAGATTCAGATCCCTCAGAGTCAGATATTGATTGGGTAGAGTTTGATGATATGAACCCATGTCTGATTTCCACGGAGCCAGCTGCTTGGGTGGAGATTGATCCCATTCCGAGCACAGACACACCAACAGAGCAGTCTTCACCAGATTTTCAGGTTCAGCGAGAGTTCTCCCATGCAGATTTGGTTACGTTCACTCAGACCTTTGAGAGACCAGATCCGGCAGCTCCTAGTTGTCCAGAGATGAAGCCCTTGCCGCAGTCGCTGAAGTATAGGTTCCTTGCGGGTGAGCATGAGATGCACCCAGTCATTTTCTCAGCGGATTTAACTAGAGAACAAGAATCTCGTTTGATGGAGGTTCTTGAAAAGAACCTCAAGGCGATAGGATGGAGCGTAGCCGATCTCCAGGGGATAAGTCCAGCCATGTGATCCCACCATATCTATATCGAAGAGGACGCCAAGACATCGCGTGAGTTCCAGCAGCGGCTGAACCCGAATCTTTGAGAGGTTGTCATGAAGGAGTTCTCGAAATGGTGGAGCGCTGATTTTATCTACCCCATCTCAAACTCCAAGTAGGTTAGTCAATTACATGTGATGCCTAAGAAGATGGGCATCACTACAGTTGTGAGCGAGGCTGGAGAGGAGATCTCTACCCGGGTACCCACTTCTTGGAGGGTCTGTGTGGACTACATACGATTGAATCAAGCAACCAAGAAGAATTATTTCTCGCTGCCTTTTATTGATCAGATTATAAAGATGCTAGCCATGAAGAGTCACTACTGCTTTCCGGACGGGCACTCCAGATACAATCAGATGGCCATTGGGCCCGAGGACTAGGACAAGACCACATTCACCTGTCCCTTTGGGACATATGCTTTCAGACGGATGCCCTTTGGTCTATGTAATGCCCCATCGACATTCCAAAGGTGCATGTTGTCCATCTTTTCAGACATGGTGGGTGAGTGCTTGGAGGTCTTCATGGGCGACTTTTCGGTCTATGGAGATGGTTTTGATGCTTGTCTTGACTGTGTAGACCGCATCCTTCAGTGATGCATCGAGGTCCATCTTATGCTATCTTGGGAGAAGAGTCACTTCATGGTGACTCAAGGGACGGTGCTTGGCCATATCATCTCCAACATGGGCATGGAGGTTGATCCAGCCAAGGTGGATATCATTAGGAAACTCAGTCTACCATCCAACTTGAGACAGTTACGGTCCTTTCTGGGGCATGTCGGTTTCTATCGACGCTTCATTAATGATTTCAACAGGATTGCCCAATCGTTGACTGATTTGCTAACCAAAGACACCGAGTTCATTGTGGATGATAAGTGTCTTGCGTCATTCAAGACTCTCAAGAGTCTTGTTGTCAAGGCTCCTGTCCTTCAGCCACCTGATTGGTCTCTCCCTTTTGAGATCATGACGGATGCCTCCGATTTTGTCGTAGGGGCCGTGTTGGGATAGAGGAGGGATGGAGTGTCTTTTGCCATTCACTACGCTAGCCGTACTTTGAATGCCACCCAGTGGAACTACACCGTCACTGAGAAGGAGATGCTAGCTGTAGTCTTTGCCCTAGACAAGTTCGGATCATACATCATTGGATCTAAGGTGACTATATTTAGAGACCATATTGCCATCAGGTAACTCATGGCAAAGAAGGATGCCAAAGCGAGATTGACTAGATGGATCCTTCTACTCAGGGAGTTTGGTATTAAGATTAAGGATAAGCATGGAGTCAAGAATGTGGTGACAGATCATCTCTCCTAATTAGAGCATCTTGAGTATTATGAGCATATTGACTGTATTTCTGAGACCTTCCCAGATGAGGTGATCCTTGTTATCACCTCTCTCCCGTTTTATGCCAACATTGTGAACTATCTTGTTGCCAAGAAAGTTCCACAAGGTTGGCCCAGGCAGTGACTTGAGACCATCCTCGCGAAGGCCAAGTTCTACCATTGGGAGGATCCCATTCTTTATCACGAAGGAGGGGATAGCATCTGGCATCGGTGCATTCCTCAAGAGGAGAACCATAGCGTCCTCACTTACTGCCACAAGCTTGAGGCAGGAGGGCATCACTCTGGGAGGAGAACGGCACAAAAAGTGCTCCAATCCAGCCTATGATGGCCTACCCTTTTCAATGATTCTGATGAATTCAAGAAGAGGTGTAGTGATTGTCAGAGGAGGGGCACTTGTGGACAGCGTGATATGATACCGATGCAACCCATTCATTTCTGTGAGGTTTTTGACACATGGGGCATCGATTTCATGGGTCCATTCCCTAAGAGTCAAGAATTCGAGTACATTCTGTTGGCCGTTGATTATGTGAGTCATTGGGTTGAGACCATCCCAGCCCGAACCGTAGATGCTAGGACTGTATGCAAGTTTTTTGAGGAAGAACATCATTTCACGGTTTGGGGTGCCTAGAGTGTTGATATCTGACGGGGGGTCTCATTTCGTCAATGACAAGGTAAAGACCCTTGCTAGCAAGTTCAGCATTGACCATCGAGTAGCCACTACATATCATCCTCAGACTAATGGTCTTGCTAAAGAATCGAACAGGGAGATCAAGACTATATTGTTGAAGGTCGTATGCCCTGACCGAAAGGATTGGTCACAGCTTTTGGACTCAATCTTGTGGGTATATCGGGCGTCCTTCAAGACTCCTTTGGGTACATCTCCCTTTCACCTCGTTTATTAAAAGCCCTGCCATTTACCTGTTGAGCTTAGACATAAGTCACTTTGGGATGTCACAGACATACTTTTGGATTCAGTGAGTGTAGGAGACCAGAGGAGGGCAGAATTGGCAGCCCTTGAGGAGCTTAGAGATGCAGCCTTTTCAAGCAGCCTACAGTACAAGGAGAGAGTAAAGGAGTGGCATGATTGTCATATCAGCCACAAGCAGTTTGAGCCAGGACAGAGAGTATGGTTGTTTTATGCTAGGCTTAGATTATTTCCAGGGAAGTTGTAGAGCAAGTGGATGGGACCATACCTGGTCCGAAAGGTACATGACAATGGTAGCATTGACATATCTGAGATGTCATCTGAGTCTACCTTTCGTGTCAATGGGCAGCGGCTCAAACCATATCTAGATCATGAGCCCCTTTTCATTGACGTCGCCCCTATTGAATTTGTGTGAGATGTGGTCTTTGACTCACATCTATTGCATCTCGCGCCTTATTATCACTGTCTTCCACCTTGTACATATCCAGATGTCCATATCACAATATTCTTCAGTCAAACACCCCATTTAGATCTTTGATTATGCTATGCTTAGGGTGTACTTTACCCTAAGTATAGGGGGATGAGACTTTTGATTTTTCTTTTGATTCTTTTCTACCTCTGTTTTGTTTCCTATACTTAGGGATATTCTACCCTAAGTATAGGGGAGGTAGACCTTGTACATTCTCCCACTCGGATTTCCCTTTTGCGTACAACCTATATACTTAGGATTACTTGATCCTATGTATAGGGGGAAACACCGAGATTCTTTTCCATTCTATTCTTCATTCGTCATTGTAGTATAGTTTTCCTTTTCACTCCCCTATACTGAGCATGAGTTATGTCTTCTTCATCGCTCTTGATTCACTCTAAGGAAATCGTTCGAGCTAAGTATAGGGGGTGTCTTATATATTTCATATAGACTTTAGCAATAACTCGTACTTTATGTGAGTGTGTTAATAAATAAAATGGCTAAAATCCTTAAAAGCCCATAAAAATTTAAAATTTTTCTTGTACATAAAATTCTTCATTGCACATACATAGCTATTTACAAAATTATTTTTATACAAATGTTTGTAAAAATGTTTTGTGTGTAAAGAGTTAGTAAATATTTTTATATCAAAATTATGTATATAGTACACAATTTTTGTAAAATGTTTGAAAAACAAAAAAAACTTTGCAAAAACCTTTTGTAAATGTGTGTAAATATTTTGCAAAACTTCTGCATCCATGCATTCATTCATTCAAACTTTTTTCAAAAATTTTTCATATTTTCAAAATTTGCATCAAAACATTTTTGTATATATTTGTGTAGTTTTTCTGAATCGTAGTTGACATTTAAACTAGCATAGAATTAAATTGACAAATGGAGCTTGGTTAAGATCTTAATCCACCTAATTTAAGAGGAACCTTATAGGGCTTAGGGTTGAGACTTTTCAGGTCCATGGTGACTTAATACTTTGAGTCCACTAGGATATGATAATATGTCATCTTGATGAGACTAAGTAGAACACTTAACAATGCACACATGACTCTCACATACAATGGCTTTACTTGTACAAGCACTTTACACCTAGCTCTCTACGGATGAGGTGGTGAGGAGGCAGTCTTCTTCGGCTTGGGGTAGAATATGAGGGTAGTACTTCTAGGCGGATCATCTCTTCTTCTTTTAGTGAAGGAAGTGTGTCTCAACTTGGTCTGGTGGCATTGAGGTCTAAAGACAGGAGTTGTGGTATGCAATAATGCTTCAAAAGAGGTATAGTGTACTATCTCAAGAGGAAAAACTCCTTATGTATATATGTTGCACCTTGTAGATATGTTGTACATATGCACATCGGAAAAAAAATGCAAAACGAAAAGAAAAACTCCAAAAAAGTGGTGGGTCTGAGAGAAAATGAAATACCCACCGGAGTGTAAATAGACAAATAAAGCAAATCTTATGTTACCCATGCCCATCTCATGAAGCTTGCAGTAGGGAGACCTGGCTACACTAGATGGGCTCCCTAGGATACATGGCTACACTGGCCATGGTCCATTCTCTTCTTCCTCCTCTTCTTGAGCCGGTTGAACTTGAACTTAGAAGGGAATACCCCACTCCTCGAGGAAAGAGTTGCCAGACTAGGGCATTAGAGTTACCTTGTTGAGGGGGGTTGTCGCTTTGCCATTTATGAGGTGGGGAGCTACATATCACTTACACAGTACAAGAAAAGACTCATGGCCATTAGAGTTTGTGTATGTAGACTTGTTTTGATCTGGATTGTTGAGGAGTCTTGACCAAAGATTTGTGGAACTTAGAGGATGTTATGTTATAAACCTAAGTCCAAATAATGTTCCGACAAACTAATAATCCAAAGTTTCGACTGAGCTCCATACTTCAATTTAATGAAGACAAGTTTAATAATCAACCTTGATTCACCTCCTCCTTCTTATTTTTCTTTTCCTTTCTCTTTTCACTTCTTTTTCAAATAAGTGTTTGCTAAGGGACTAGCAAAAGTAAAGTATAGGGGGTGATGAATACTCATTCATAACTTTTTATTCTTTTATTTTAGCTAAATATCTTGGCAAAACATCATGCATATAGTTGTAAGTACAATAAATTATCAATAAGCATGCATTTGTTAATATTTATAATTAGCATGTATTTGTGCTAAAATAAAAGATAAAGAATAAAAGAAAAAGAAGGAAATATTTAGAATAAATATTGAGTGACCTAAACCAAAGTGAGGGTCCAAAATGGGCCTGATGACCAAATAAAATAAGTAGAGAGATAGGGCCACTCTACCTTATACATATTGCTTCCTCTATGTATATATTTTATTTTCACAAATATTAAAATAAAAAGGTATTTTTTATCCCCTTGTATATATTTCTAAAATAAAACAAAAATTAGAAAAATAAAAATAAAATTCTCTCTCTATCACCTTGTATATAATATATGTATATATGTATCATATGCTTATTTATTTTGCACTTGTACATAAATAATAAAAATAAAATAAAAATTATTTTATACTCCAAATAATTTGTTGTAAATAAATAAAATATAAAATTGGGGTATTTATACAAAAATAAGAAAATAAAAATAAATGTATAAAATACATATGTATTTTATACTTGAATATAATATAATATACTGTATATATCATAATTTATTTTTCATAAAAATATATAAAAATCACAGAAAAATATTTTATAAAAAAAGCAATATTTTTTATTTTTAACACTTTTTATTTTTAAATCATTTTCTATTTTTAATTTATTTTACAAATCTTTTTGACCGGGCTATTTTCTGATTGGTCCAGGAGGGATGTTGACCCCGGTCAACTGCCCCTCCCGGACACTCTTGCGTGTGGATCCGATTCTTGCCTTGTCTTCTCCCATTTTTCTCGATCAAATCCTACTCACTCATTCCCCGATTCTCGCGCCCGCATCTCCCCAGTGGATAAATGATCCCCGCGGATCCCTAGGGAGTCGCGGATCGACCTCAGATTACGCACCCTTATCCAATTGCTCCGACCACCTGTAGCATGCTATATAATCTTACATCACCTCCCATGCCCACCAGCTCGCACCACACACCTTTCTGCTACACTAGAATCCTTCACCTTGGTGACAGCAACTGGAGGAGACCCTTGGTGATCGGAAAGGAGCGCTGTAGCTGATGCTCAAGACTCGTGGTCAGAGCACCGCCGCAACGAGACTCCCCCGCCTTCCGCAGCGAGGTAGAGGCAAAGACCATCATCGACAGCACCCCCTGGAGCTCAGATTCAGTTAGGACCTTCAGGTATCCATATCATAGTTCTTAGCTCCATTATCCTTCGAATCTTTCATTTGTGCCCGTCCGCCCCTCCACCATCTCCGACCACCTGGTCGGAGCCTTATCGTCACCCTCACCCGTTCTGATTGACACGCCCGCTCATCGTCACCCTTCTTATGCAACCCGATCATATTAATCTTGGATATCCGAGTCTAGATTAGGCACTAGGTCTCGATCCTCACGTACGCCGGAGACCCCCTTCTCATTCACCGCTGCTTCCCTTCGCTTTATGTCCAATACCCGTGACCGAAGCCTTTCTCCGAGTCAGAGCTTTACCCTGCAGGTTTCAGCGTATGCGAAGATACCCGATATCTACATCGACCTGCTTAGCCGGAGCTCGCACAGGTCTCAGCCACCATTCTGAAGATCTGACCGTCATCGAGCCCATCTGACCCGTTCACCCGATGAGGAGGAGCCCCACGAGTCTTTTGCCACCACCCGATCGTTCATCGGAGTGCCGGATCATCGCTAGTGCTCTGGTGAACCTTCCCAGGTGGAGTTCTTCCAATGCCTCTCTTCACCATTGGATTGACTTCTTCGCCTAGAAGCCATCACAGACTTCCAGTGCCTGTAGCTATCAGGCCGTTAGATGTCAGATCTAACGGCCTTTGTACCGCACATGTAGCCGACACTTAAGGGCGGTTGGATCTGCCAGCTTAACGCACCAGAGCCGCACGCCTTGCCTCCACTAAGTGCCTGCCACCTATCCACCCCACGCGCGTTACACGTGTTGCATGGGCAATTTGCTCAGCCACCCTGCATTTATTTCAGTTTGTCTTTTAGTTTGTAAAATAAAAGTAATACAGTGGACCTTTTTTGAATATTAGCCCCTGCAGTTTTCTTTATTTACATTTCAGTCTTGTCTGTGTGGACCCACGTACGTCGTCACGTGTTATTTGGGTTATTTGCATCGCCTACCCTAAACTTATTAGATATTATGGATCGAATGGTTATTTTTGTTATTTGCAAATATACCCCTGTGCGTATTGTTTTCCATCATGTGCGAGAGTTAATATGAAAATCGCAGATTTGCCCCAACTTTCCGAGCATGTTATTGTTTGGTCCGGGAACATGTTTTCATTGCATTTTGGTCCATGTAAGTTGTGTGCTTGATTGTTGCTTTAATAAATAGTAAATATTGTCCAAAAATCACAAGATTTTGATACATGGCTCCTGCCATGGTATAGGAATATCTTTGAATTTTTTGTTTTATTTTATTTTTATTTATTATTTTAAAAATTCAAAAACCATAGAAATATCTACTGTCTTATTTTAAAATTCAACTAAAAATATTAAACATCTTTGAAAATTTCTAAAAAAAATATCGTTTGCTTATTTTGAGTTGTTTTTATTTCTTCCCATTTTTTATTGCATTCCCATTTATAAAAACCATAAAAACTGAAAAAGTCTAAAAACCTTAGAAAAATCATTATAAATTCATAAAAAATCAAGAAAGTGTATTTTCTTCTTCAGTAGTTATATTTTTACTTATAGTTTCATATAAAATTACTGCTTGAATTTTATAGACATTTTAAGCAATTTTAAGTTACCATTAGATTCTGGTTGTACACTGTTTATTATTTTTGGCCTTGTTTGATTTTTAGAAAATAATTAAAAATCCTAAGAAAATTAACAAAAACATTTAAATATTTTAAAAACCCAAAAATTTTTTTATTTGAATTTTCAGAGTATTTTTTTATGCTTGAAATGACTATTTGTTTGTGAGTTTTTAAGTTCTTTTAGCCTTTTTCTTAATTTTAAAAATCATAAAAAAATTGAAAGATATAAAATCCACCAAATTCCCTTATTCTCGGATTCCTGACTACATCGTAGCTTTCGCATATCGTGCTCCTTGTGTTTGACCCTAGTAGCTATAGTAGGTAAAATAAAATAGCGAGACTGCTATTTCTTTGCTTGATTGATTGATTTATATTTTGTTGGTCTTCTCATTTTCTTATTGATTGTGCTTCACGGTTCGGGTCGCAATGACCCTTATTTATACCTTAACCCGAGTAGCGGAGGACACATCATCAATAACATGACCAGGATGACCGTGGGTCGACACCTGGTCCTATAAGGGTCATCGCATCTCAATCCTTCCCCCTTGTGATTGGAGGGAGGATAGGGTCTTGCTTTAGGCCAATGAATGGTGGACGGGGGTTGATGGTGGTGGAGCGGGTGGTTTTAAAGAGGAGGAGGATGGTTACCGGCTAAGTGTAGGCATGATTTTTAATGTCCATATTGAAGTCATGGAGTGATGATCGTGGTCATTGATGATAGTGCAAAGATGAAGGGAGTTAGGGCTTCATTGGGGTTTTAGCATCGAGTGAGGAGTTGACATTGGGAGAGAAATAAATTGAGAAGGGGTGATGGGTTGGCATGTCATAACATCCGTTGGGGGAGATTCAGGAGGTTGAAGATGAGTATTGAGCATTGGATCTCACGATCCAATAGTCTGAATAGAGGCACGGGTAGGCTGCTCAGATCAGAGCAATCAATCTCATCTAAGGGTTGAGAGTGGAGAGGGGACATGCGGTCTAGATGAAGTAGAGGGCTTTGTCCAATGGCTAGGGGATAAGAGGTGACGTGGAGGAAACATGGGCGTAGGATAAGAGTCGATCACACGGTGTTGTTTAAGTGGAAGGGTGCGATCCAGATGTGGTGGGAGGTGAGGATCGAACGGTTGGAAAATGAAGGGAGATTAGCGGTGGAGATGGAGGTGTGAAGAGGAGATCAAAGGGCTAGGGAAGAGTCCAGTGTCATGCGGGGAAGGGGCCATGTGGGCTTCCAAGAGGGTGCCACTTGGCTCAATCAGATTATTCAAAAATGGAAAAATAATGGAAAATAAGAAAGAAATAAAAGAAAGAAGAATTAGCAAAAAGACAAAACATGAAAGTTCTAGTTCTCAAAGAGATATACAAGTTTTATGTTGGACAAAAAGTCATAGGATGTTAATAATAAAAGGAAATATTTTTGGAAGTATTTTTAATAGATAAAAATACTTGATTTTAACTACTATGTGATTTTTTGTAATATTGATTTCATCTAATGCTTAAAATAAATAAATAAAGTAATTACTCTAATTTTTAGTTTTTTATGGAATAAAATAAAGAAAATAAAAGGATTAATTTAAATATAGAAATTAGGGTTAATTACATGTGAATAATGTATTGATAAAGATGTAGAATTAATGAAGATTTGCAATGAAGTTCTTGTGCTTATAGGATAATAAGCGAGTATAGAGATTATAAAATCAGGGACTCGTCATCCCCCTATACTTAAACTATGCTCATCCTCGAGCATCTAAAGAATGAAGGAGTAGGATTAATTCCTGATGACGCATGTGATTTTCCAAGGCTCAATTCATCAAGGACCCTTTATTTAAGAGATCCTAAAATTCTGGTTCAATCATGCTCTAGTCAAAAGGAATCCAACTTCTCTAAATCATACTCACTATTTGTACATATAATATAAGGATAGGACATTTAGTGTACTGTAATCATGAGAGTCGAGTTGAAATGTCACTCAAGGTTCCAATCCTGCAGACTCTACTCTAGACTTAATCCTAAACACTAGGGAATGAGTCTTTCTTGCATTCAATCTAGCATCTCATTAGTTTGTCATACTTGAAAGTGTAGATGGAAGGACATGTGATTGAATGCATATGATTGCGTATGATCTTCTCTCCCTCTCATTAGAACGAGGATGCTCTCGAGTGCCTTATTACTCAATGCATGTATATTTTTGGTTTGATGACCATTGCATCCATCAAGAGTTTTTGCATTTGTCTGTACCTGTGTTTATAGGAATACACGGGGATGTTCCTTTTCTGAATATCTAATATAGCTTCTACACCAAGACTTGTAACATTTATGATGCAGAGCCCTTTTTGGTTGCTAGCCCGACTCCTTGGTCATAATTAGCTTTGGTCTAATCGGACACTATGAAAAGGTTGGGAGCGCTTGCCTTGGACGTACGATCTTTGATATTTAACTTTGAATTGAGAGAGCTTTTCTTCTAATATTTATTTCATTTCTTTATTGATAGATCCACTCCTTTAACCAAGAGTTGGCGCACACTAATAAACAAATTATAAAGTTTCGTCATACCCTGGCACGTAGGTCATCATCAAAAGATAGCATGTGAACTTGTTCGCATACTAGATAGGGTTTTGCTGACACTCAGGTTTCTTGAAGCCTTCATTGACTTTATCTCATCCTTGAGTATCATTAAATCGGGTCTAGAATCAAATCACCAGTCCCAGTTCCTCAAGTGATAACTCAACTCAACTCATCATTCATGCAGTTGTGAAGGTGATGTGTTGATTATATTCTTAAAAAGTAGAGATGAAGACTGCAATATTGCGCTCAAATATTTCAAACTATGTTCTATTAATATTCATATCCCAAAGACTAATGCTGGTTAACCTAAACTCTCATGATCTCAAAAATCAAGTGTCCTCATATCATTAAACCTTGAGTGATAGTGAAAGTGTTAGTTTTACACAAACTCCAAAGTCAGTAAATAATTGTGATTTTTGAATTTTGCAAATTTTATGATATTTTTCATCTCAAGAGAAATAATGACTGGCCCAAAGTCATATGAATAGTTGCATTCATTTTTAGCTAGTATCGGTGTAAGTACAGATCGTTGGATAGCTACCCGTATTACTTCAAGATTGTGGCATTCACATTTCTTTTAACCACCCACTCTGATAAGGGAGACCGTAGTTCCCTTCGTAAGAAATGGCTACTCACTTTTAAGCTCAGTAGTCATAATCGCTACTCAAGAAAAACTTTCATTTTTAAGATTTTTAAGGGATTTTTGAATAAGGTTTATTACAAAAAGAGAAGTTACTCCCTCACTTTTTGAAAATATTTGCAAAAAAAATTTTAAACCATGTCAAATAATAATAGATTTTCAAAACATTTTTCAAATGATTTTTCAAACGATTCAAATCCTCATTTTTCAAACAATTGTCAGATATTTTTCAAAATAGTGTCACATAGTTAGAATTTTTTCCAAAACATTTTATAAAAAGTTTTATGAAAATTAGTTCAAAAATACTTATAGTATCTGGATGTTGAATTAAAGAGGGGGATCCAGGGGTTAGTTAGGGTTAGAGGGGGTGGAATTACAAAGATAATCATATATGTGGAGAAGTTTGGGTGGAGGGGTGGATTTACAAAGAATAATGAATCTACAGGGATGGTTGGGGGTGGGGCATCTAGAGTTACGGGAGGGTTGGTTGAATACACATCCATGCTCAACTGAGCAAGCAATACCCTTGATTCTGCAACACATACATGAGGATCGTCAAGGTTCAGTCATATTTATTATGTCTATTTTATTGGTAACCATCCAAAATTGAAGTCTATTACACATGTTTAAGGACGGGTTTTGGGCAGGATGGGTTTTGGGCACTATCCTATGGACACGTCCTCTTCTCTCAACATTTAATCATAGGCTGCGTACCATGAGGGTATTGCTCTCCCATAAACCAATGTTCTTGTTATTCCATTTATTTTTGGTAAACTTACATTACAGTCCTAATTTTATGCTTAGGTTATCACTATATTTTTGTGAGCGCAGGTCGAACATTCATCGTCTAATCGACCATTCTCAATTTACTTTAATATCCTAAGTGATAAATCAAGGTAATATTGAAAAAAACCGATGCATTCATGAAAATCATGATGCATTCTTGAGAGAGAAAATTACAGTACCTCAAGCAATCTCCATGCATGTGCAATACTGTATTTCAAAATTTTCTTTACATGCATGCAAGTTGAAGAAAACACACCCTAAACATGCTTCTACTAGAAGGGAAAGAATTCTAATTAATTTGGCTAAGTGAAGCAATGTATGTGCATCTTGTGAATTATGTGGATTCTATTTATGGAATGGCAACTAAAATATGAAAAATAAAGCGAGCTCGGAGAGCCGTGTGCCTAGCGCTAGGTCGACACTCAAGTGAAGCCCCACCCGGACTGGGGTGAAATAGGCTCTACACTACACACATGCAAGGTCCAAGTTCAAATTACACATGAAAGCCCTCAAATGAGGACCACTAGAAATGCAAATATCACACTTATATACAAAACAAAATGCATGAACTGAATGTTGATTAAATTCCTTATTTTTCTCCCGAGTTTCTTCTGCGGCTCCTCGTAGTGGGAGCTCCTATCTCCATGCCTCCATGTAGATCGAGCACCCTCCATCTTCACGGACCCTTTTACAAAAGAAAATATCAGGAAAAACATCAAGAATTCTAATCAAGAATAATGCAAAAAGAAACACAGCATGAGGACCTAAATTTTATAAAATAATCGTCTCTAAATAATACAATAAAATCTAATAGATAAATAAGGGTGAGTCGCATCCCCGACAATGGTGCCATATGATGGACCGCATTCTACCTCACTTAATAATGATATATTGTAGTTTAGGAAGGCAAAAAATGATCTATCAAAAACCACAATCTTTGAATGTTGTGGAGAATTTTTACTTGGTAACTCTACCAAGGTCGAACACAGGGACACGAGCCTCCTCATCTATTTATCAAAAAATATTGATTGAAGTTGAGTGATTAAACTCCTTCATAGGCCAACATATGCAGATGTCGTGTAGAAACAATATGATGCATGATGCAAAAAGAATGAATGACATAGAAGGAGACACAAAATATGATGCATGTATTTTTATTTGGTTTTATATAATTAGTAAGGATGCATGTGTATGATATGCAATAAATAATCATTCAAGAAATAATGAATATGACCAAAATTAATTAAATACTTGAGCAATAAAAGAGGGATTAATTTCAGATTCAATTGATGAATTAAAATGAATCAAAGTGAGCATGAAAGGCATTTAAAATATTAGTAATGTGACAAAATATATATTAATTTAGTATGTTTAATTAAGTATCAAAATAGGGAACAAATGATGCCACTAGATAGAGAATAAAATGGGCAACAAAATGAAAATGAAATCAACTAAATCAGAGTTCGCATGCTCAAGATATGGGCAACAAAGTGCATGGGTAAAAATGCAAGAAAATATGAGATAACTATGCATAATAGCCTTGGGAAGGGATATTTATGCAATAATGGAAAGTCTGCGGGCATTTCTGCAATTTTCTCAAGCACGACGCGTGAGGCACGCACGTCTGGGATGGACCTGGTTGAAACTATTGGGAGCTCTAGGGATTCAGCTACAAATTTTTTGCCCCTTGCGTGCCTTGCACGTGCGTTGAGGTTCAGGAGGAGGCGAGTAGCTTGGGGCAGGAGGCTTGGGCCATGTGGGTGGCCGGAATATCTTCAGGTAGGCTAGGTTCCACTGAGAATGAAGGCTCATATCGAGGCATAGGGGAACCATAGGAGCCGTATGATCAAGATGATTGGCGGTACCAGTTGCTCATGTTCCTCAGCTATGTCGCCGCTTTTGCAGTGGTTGTGGTTGGGCTCTGGCGAGCTACATCACCCTCCGCCTTCTTTGATCTGATGTGTGGAAGGTCCTAAAACCTTCATATGATCTTCACGAGGCTCTTGGGGAGGTGGGTTACTGGCGAAGACTTGTGGAGCAGTGGGTCCTTGCATGCTCGCTGGAGCCCATGTTCTAGAACGGATCCCGGCGAAGCATCAATCCCTTGAGATAATTGGACATGCATGGTGTTAAAACATAGTCAAGGTGTGCTCAAGTGTATGATGTGAATGACATGGAGTCCTATATAAGCAAGGGAGTGGAGGACCTGACGGTTTCTTCTTCAGTGAGCATGAGAAGAAGGGGGCAGTGGTGGACAGATTGTGGAGAAAGGGAACGGTGGATCTAAGCCTCTCGTGAAGGTAGGGAGTGCTCTGCAGATCTCGAAGGGTAGTTGAGTGATGGCAAATCTCAAAGTGTGTGCAAAATAAAATTAAAGAAAACAAAAGACTCCTCGCCAGGAAATGAGAGGAGCGACACTATCACCGTTGTCTCCTCGTCGAAGGTTGAGCTATCGGTGGATGAAGGCGAAGGCGCTGGGTTGTCGAAGTCGGAGTAGATCATGGGTGGTGATGATCGTTGACGATGGAGTCGATGCTGGAGTTGTCGGTGGAGTTGTCGTAGTGGTGGTCGGTGATGATCGTTGACGATTGCTCGACAGGAACCTGGAGCGAAGCAGCAAGGAGATGAAGCTTGCACTGAAATCGACCCGATGAAGCGGGTCGGATCTCGCCGCAGGTCTGGAGAGATTCACCGGAGCTGTCACCTCCAGCGTTGAGTCTCCCTAGAGCTCTGGGTGTATCGACGGACGAGTGAAGGCATGGGTCGGCGATATTCTTAAATAGCGATGGAGGGGTAGGCCGGAGAGGGTGGGAGGCGCGTGACGAGCGGAATAGGTTCCAGAGGCGGTTGGCGGCGAGAGACATAGAGGCGGTTGCGTTTGGCGAGAATTGCGGTGGAGGTTACGGAGGGGTGGCGCTGGGAGGTTGAAGGCGACCCCTTTGTCGTTCGATCGGGCGATGATCGGATGGCCCAGTATGGGCCACGTGGCGTGAGATCGAAGAGAGAGAGAGAGCGCGCACTTGCTTGGTGCGTGCCTGGGTGGCACGGGCCTCGCACGTGCGGAGGTTTTAATTTAATTTATTTATTTTTTTATAAAAATGGGTATATAAAAAGGCCAAAAAACGCTGACATGTGGTGGCCCCAGGGGGTGCCACGTGTCAGCTCCACAAAATCCCGAGAATAAAGACTTTGTAAAATAAAAAATAAATAGTAAACAACCTTAGATCTGAAAAGTTTCTTCACAAAAATTACTCGTCCCGATGAGATCTACAACTTTCATGAAGACATCAAAACCAAAATCGATCAAATGCACAATGTGAATATTTGGGTTACCCCATGTACATAGAATACCTTGATTTTTGGGTTTTCTTTTGTTCGTGTCATTTTTTTAACCAAAAAAATCTGGAAAAAATATGGAAAAACAAAGATAAATAAAGACATCTTAATCTATTTTTTTGGATTTTTATTAATTGATAAAATATGTACATAAAATATCAGGTCAAAAACCATTAAAATACAAAATGTACAAAGAAGCCAAAAACCCAACTTTCTCATATGAGCTCCGATTCACTTGAACTTGGTCTTGTTTTGAAGATAATTGAATGTACATTAGTTCAAAAGTGAGTAGCATCAAAACAGACACTGGATGGGGAAGATATGGGGCTTTTAGTTCAGAAATCCTGAAACTAGGGTTTGGGTTTTTGGTCCACTTATTTGGGGTAGTTATTTTTTTGTATTTTTTATTTATTCTTGTTAGTGATATGTACATAGTGGAGGTGGTTTTGGATCATTCGGAGTTAGCATGAATGGTTAAAAATCCGGGAAGTTAGGCTATTTACAGGTCATTTTTGGCTTGGATTTTTGGCTTCTTATTTTGTGCAGAAATTAGTGCTAAAATGTAATTCTTATGAAAAAAAGCATGAATGGTAATTATGCAGAATAGATGCAGAAATGTTGTTGATTTTGAGGGATTTTGAGCTCAATAATTGAGATTTAGAGTGATGAATTTGAGATTCATCACTCTTATACTTAAACCATGTTCATCCCTGAGCATCAAAAAGAAATGCCATGAGGTGGAATGAGATTGAGTTCCATACCAAGACCATGAGCTGATGGTGAAAATGAAGCTAGACTCGACCTTTGGATTATTATTGTGGCGGAACATCTGTGAGACTTAGAATTTTAAAATCGACAGCCCTCAAGTTCTACACATCATTGTCACAATTTTGGATAAGAAGTCATCTTAGATCAATCCTCTTCCCAAAGTATATACTATGAACATTGAACAACCGACTCATGTGTGTGAAAGGTTTTAGCTCTTCCCATCCAGAATGCCAGACTACCATGCTCCTCTCCTCTCCAGTAACTCGTCCTCGGGAAGTCAGGTATTTCCTTCTAAGGTCTGTCGCGCTGTGTTCACAATCGAATTGGGGGAGAAGTTAGAAGAAGGGGAAAAGAACTGGAGGGTGCCCAGTGTAGTCACCTCTCCTTGCGAAGATGGACAGTGTAGCCGAGTCTCCACCAAGATCTGCAGGTTTCTTGAAGCTTGGACCTTTTTGGTCAGAATTTTATTTGGTAGAATGCTTCTTTGTATTTAGAATTTTCGGTGGTTCTTCTTGGATCTTGTTGTGCCCCTACGGATATAGAATCTTTTTATTCCGCACATTTTTTGGGTCTTACAAAAAATTGTGCCCAGCCATCCATCCCTTTTCGGAAGCTTTATTTCGACCCATACTCCGATCTTTAGATTTTCACGCTACCAGGAAAGAAACTCACACAATCTTCCAACATCCAATCTGAGTTGAGCTAAGTGCATAGTGCGAGAGTACAAATTAATTCCCTATTCCAGAGTCGTACCCAGAATGAAGAGACCATGTTAGACACTAAGAGTCAAATGATGCACACTGTCCTATGGAACTTAATGAATTAAGTCAAAGACCTGATGTTTCAAAAATCCTATTTCTCGGTGAAGTTCCTCTGAAAATTAGGTGGATTAAGGTCAAGTCTAGACCACTTTCGATTTCTGCTCACAACTTGGTTCAGAACCCAAAGACTTTTCACAGATGCAAATGCATGAGGTGCTGGATGAAGTGTCGGTGTGTGAAATGCAAACACATTTTTTTGTTTTTTTTGTTTTTTTTGTTTTCAAATTAATTACCCACCCCGTAAATACATATAGACTTACGCGAAAGTATGAGATATGGGTAAAATCTATACAAAGTATATATACAGACACCCTATACTTAGCGAGTGCTGTGTCCTCAGAGCATAAGAAGCGTAAAGAAGACATAACTCGGGCTAAGCGTAAGAGAGTGAAAAAGGAAAAAAAAAGATGGATCGGAACACCCCCCCTAAACTTAGGCTATGAACAGTCTACGTATAAAAGAAGAGCGAAAAAAATGAGGCGGTCGGAATATAAGAGAAGGATGGTATGCACAAATGGTATCGGTCCCCCCCTATACTTAGGCGTTGGCCTAAGTAGAGGAATAAGCTGTACAAGGAGACCGATGTGGTCGGGAGGGAGGGTGGGTAGCTGATGATTAAGGTGGTTTTTGGATGATCTTCTTGTGAGCCTGCGATGGGAGATCAGAATAATGAGTCGGAGATGAAGAATATGATTCCCAACTATTATCATTGTCATCCTCAGAAAAATCATGATGGATAGTGGATGAAGTGTTTGAGTCAAATGAAAAAAATCAATCATTGGAATTATCCTCAAAGGAGTAGTATTCAAAAGTGGACATACTCCAAATATTCTGGTCTTTTTGTTTCTTCAATTGTTTTCTCAGAATTCGTTCCTTCTTGGGATCAAGTGGTTTGTCCTCGGATGAATACTCAGAAGCACCGGTCTCAGTCAGCTCATAAGAAATAATTCCAGTGTATTTGAAGAGGGCAGGAGCATCAGCTTTGGATGAATAGTAGTTAGGAATAGGAGTTGTTCAATGAGAATTGAATTTTGGATCCTTGCGAAGATATGGCTTTAGAGATGCCAAATAGACTTCACTCATGTAGACTACCTTTTCCGGACCTGATGAGGGATCATCAGTTGATTCCTCTTCTGAAAGGTTAAAGGAGACTCTCTTTTTATTTCTTCGTGAAGGTGTCGGTTCACTTGAGTATCCAGATGAATAGCTACTGAAATTCTCCCTGGTCGGTGCTCGACCTGCGTGCATGTTCTTAGTCTCCCGAATGTTGCTGCACTCTCAATTTCGGATGATTTGGTCAAGATATTCAGAGTAGGTTGCCCCTGGGTGTGACCATGCATATGTCTCGGGATCATAGAAGAAAGATTTATCTATTTTGAGATCCGTGGGAATCGAAATATTGGGGAGAGTTTCTGCATGTTCGTTCTTAATTGATTCGATGTTGGAGCATTCCTATGTCGAGTTGATGTAATCCATGTAGTCAGAGTAGGTTGACCCAGGGTGTGCCCATGCATAAGTCTCTGGATCATATGATTCATATACATGATTCTCCAAGGTGAGAGAAGCTGGGAATGGAGCAGGTGGGAGATTCTCTAAACCAACAGTCTCATCAACAACCGCTATCTCAGGTGTCATAGAGGGGTAGGGCTCTTCTACCTCTTCATGGTTGGGGCTGTCGGGGACTTCGTGGGTTTCCTCAGAAGATCGTGGTTCCTCAAAGATAGGGTCAGATCTAAGTGTTTCCAATGCTTTAAAATTGATTTCTCGAGTCTCACAATCGATAATTGCCTTTGACAATGCGAAGAATGGTTTTCCGAGAATAATTGGAGACTGGGTGAATTCTCCTTGATGCTCAATATCAATGATCGTGAATTCTACTTTGAGCGGAGCACCTTGGATTATCATGTTGAAAGAAATGATTCCTCTCGGCCCTTTTATCGATCGGTCTGCTAATTGAACAATCTCTTGTATTTTCCTAATTGGTCCGAGTTTGAATTTGTGAAATACAGATGTCGGGAGGATATTGATCGGTGAATCGTCATCAATTCGAGTGTGGGTGAAAATCGTATCTTTGATTTCACAGTCAAATCTGGGCAACTGCTTCACTATGCAGCTTTTGGTTTTTCTCCTCAACACCAAGGAGGAGGCCATTGACAAAATATGTCTTTCGGTCTTTGTCTGTATCGTGCCCGACTTTTTTATCATTAATTTATCCATTTCAAATCCTTTATGGTCGGGGAAGTGTTCGATGGCCTTTATAAAGGGAAGTTCAAAAATTAATTTCTTTTCCAATGCTTCCCGTACAACAGGATCAAATTCCTCAGATCTTCTTCAGTCTCAATTTTTATGAAATTTTCTGGATTTTCGATTTTTGGCGGTTTCAAATATTCCTATTTTTTGGTATTTTCTATGTGGTGTGGTGATGTGGTGTGTTCCTCCGATGAGCAGGGGTTCTGATGTTCAGAGTAAGAGTTAGAGGCATAGTCATTTCTAGGGGAATAATATGCAGAAGTGATATTGTCAGAATCGTCCCCAGATTCCTAAATATCCTCAAAATTTTCAATCTTAGATCCAATCATCTCCTCATTCATATTTATATCCGAGCTACCAGAGATTGAAATTAGTTGATCGGCAAATTCTCGAAATCTATCCTCCATTAAATCAAATTTCTTATTCATCCTCAACATATCCTCAAAAATCTTTTCATGACCAATCATGGGGGCAATCGGGGTGTGTTTTTGTATTTGAGGTTCAATAAATTCCTCTTCCATTTTCTTATATGTACTAGGAGAGGAGTCTCTTGTAATATCCAATATATGATTATCATTTTCTGAAAATATCTCCTCAATAATCATGGAAGGCGGCTGCTCATATAGTCTAGGTATGCGGAGTTGGTCCGAGCAGAGTTCAATCCTTTGTTTATGAGTGGTCGGACCTTGATATTGTGGAGTCAACATACAGGGTTGATGTGTTCCTATGTGGTCGGTCCAATCCTCTGTATGAGTATCATGTCTGAAGAGGGGGTTGTCATGGTCAATCCTAGATGATGATTGTTCATTGGTGTTCCAGGGTAGGGTCGATGGAAAACTTGAAGAAGTGTTCAATTCGATCATGTGGTTATCATCTCCCATGAATGATGGATTGACATTTACCGAATATGAAGGATGAATTGTATGATCGGCGTAGAGAGGATTGATATATGAAGAAGTGGAGACCTCAGTCAGTTGTTGGTTTGTCTTGTCCGAATACAAGGGGTTGTCTTTCATGAAACAGATCGGATTAGAGGGTGTCGGATCTATTGGTGGTTGAGGAGGAGGTGGTTTGGGTCTAACCGATACGAATTCATTTTCATAATATAGCTCTAATGGATTCATGGATACACGTTCGACCATTTTTGCAAGAGCTAAAAGGAATGAGGGGTCGGGTCTGCAATTTGGAAAAAGTTCCATGATGAGATTTAAATCAAGAGGTGAGAAAGATGATTGCACGGGAAAGTCAAAAGAATTTTTATTAATGATGTGGCTGTTGATCTTCGAAATCAGTTCATGCACACCAATGCAAACACAATTCAAACCCCGGGTTCACCAACACAAACAATGAAGCCGTAAGAGTTCGGCTATTATCTTTTCAATTTTTAGTAGGTGATAAATCAATGTTGGCAAAAATTTAGCGAGCTGTTAGGTGCCGAAATTTTTGTAATGACTGGCCCGAATTCTTACGACTAGTTGCACCTACTTTCATCGAGTATGGGTGTAAGAACGGACCGTAGAACGGCTACCCGTGTTATTTGAGGACGGAGCCTTACGCAGTGTCCTCTAAACCATCCACTCTGCTAAGGAAATACGGACCGTTTACCGGGTACCCGTAGATCCTCACTGAGAAGTAGCTAATCATTTTTGGTAGAATCAGTAGTCAATATGAAAATTCGGGTTTGGGCTCTAGCCTTTAGTTTCGTCTCTCGATCACTCAGAAAAAATAAAAGCATCCAAGGTTGGGGTTGCTCTGCCGTAACAATTCTTGATTTTATGGATTATTTTGAAATCGGCTATATTTAGCAGTCCCAATTTTAATTAGGTCATCACAGAAAAATTAAATGAGTGCAAATACACGTCTACCGTCCAGTCCTAATTTCCTTTTAAATTTATGTGACAAAACAAGGGGGAGGAGTTCGGGAAAAGCCAATGCACGCGAAAACAATGATGTATGCTCAGTTAGAAGATGTACAATGAATCCTCGCAATCTTCATGTGTGATGCAATACAAGAATTAAAAAATTATTCTATATGAATGCAAGATGATGAAAAAACTGCACCTAAGCAGAAACTTCTATTAGCGTGAAAGAATTGAGTTAAATTTGGGCTAAATTGGACGATCTGTATGCGTCTCAGTTAATGTGCAGTGTGGCTAAGTCCTACGAGCACATTCAAGAAATTAAAATGCTCTGAGAGTCGTATGTGCAGGTCTATCCTAATCGCCACTCAAGTCAGGCCCCACCCTTATCGGCGATTGAAACATGCCACGACACACCACAGAAGAAAGTCCAAAGTCTTTTACATGCACGAGAGTCCAAATGGACAACGCTGCAGTTGAGAAATTAATTACCAAAAGAAAATTGCAAATATTAAAAACCTAGACTCTACGCTCTCTCACGACTTGACTCGATCTTAAATTAATTGCGACTTTTTCGTATGTCGGTGAAGATACTTCAGTTTCTTGAAAAACCGCTCCATGTACGCCGAGTACCTCACAAGAAAAATAAGAGAGAAAATGTAAGAGACTGACTCAAAAATAATCAAAAATAAAATAAGAGAAATAAATGCTGAAAAATAAATGCTGGAAAAAAAATGAAATTTACAATGAACAATTCAGGGGTCAGACTGCCCGAATGCAGAAAACCGAACAAAAATTTTCAAAAAACACAAAACTAAGCCATTTGCCACCTCGTCAACGGCGCCATCAGATGAGTCCGAAATCGCTGCATTAAAAGATGTTTGTTTATTTGTCGCTTGCTAACGAATAATGTGTGATTTGTCATTCGTTGTAGGTGGCAATCGGAATCGGTCAAGAAAATAACCACACAAAATATTTGTCAGTTTTAATCGGTGGTTTTATGTTTATTTTACTTGGGCAAGTCCCAAGGCCGAACACAAGGAGGCAAAGGAACAACCTAGAATTATGTCTATCAAAGTTCGTGCACGGTTTTCGAGGCGGTCTTTTTTTTGAATTTTTTAAATGCAATAAAGGATGCGAGATGCAATTTCGGCCTATTTTAGGGACTAAAAAGTAAAAGTCGATCAAACAATGTCCAAAAAAATATGAAACTTGGCTACTATGCAAAATATGATGAAATGTATGTACTATAAATTTTTTGGAATTTTTAGATGCAATATGAATTTTTATGAATTTTTAAATGCAAACAAAATGAATTTCAATATTTAATTATAATAAATATTAAACCTACTTATTTTTGAGAAACAAAATTATATAAGATCTATTACTAGGTGATGGATCTCAGAAAAATCCTAAACCTAGAAAATGTGAGATTTAATACTTATTAAAACTCAAACACTGAAATATGAAAAATGATTTTTACAGGATAATCTATGCATGAAATGCAAATCTTTTTGGTTACAATGTCAAGCACACTTAATTCTTCAATGTATGATTTTTCAGAAATTTTTAGAGCAACGGTTGATCAATAGCAAATTTAAGAGCATAAAATGGGAAAATTTTCAATTTTCCACAGAACAATTAATAATTAATTAACCATCAATCACAAAAATATCCACAATATGTCAAAATATAGAGAAAAATAAAAGACACACATCATGTTATTTTTGATAAATAAAATGATGCAGAGAAGAAGTCTAAAATGATAAATGAATACAAGGATATAAATGCAATGAATAACTAAAAATAAATATAGAAATGTAAAGGGGGGACCTAAGTGCGATTATCGATAAAGAGAGGGATGCAATCTGCAAATTTTCCAAGGGGCACGTGAGAAGGGTTCGACTGAAGAACAAACAGAGGATGTCTAGGGGGCATTTGCAATTGACCCCCAAGGTCACATGCGGAGCACGTGACCAGGGGCGCTCGTCGGCTCGGGAAGAGGTTTGGTACAGGCCTCCATGTGTTGCGCTTCCATGCATCGGGACGGACGAGCCTCCTAGTTGGGATGTTGGTTAGGGGCTCGGCTCGGATCTCGTCTGGACCGTTGACGACGAGGAGATCTACGGTTGAGAGTTGTTGTGCTTCAACGTCAAGGATGAGTGGGTGCTTAATGATTGGACGGTCGCCGTTGGCCGACACATGGCCAAGGGTCGGCAGTGCAGAAGCATGGATGAGGAGCTGGAGCTTCTCGCGGAGGAGGGCCGGTGGAAGAAGATGCGGTCGTCGGAGATGGTCGGTGAAGGCGAGGTCGAAGACATTGCGTCGTTGGTGGTCGTTGGTGAAGAGGCGCGGCCAGTGAAGTCGTGGAGGTGCTCGTGGAAGTTGGAGAAGACGAGGTTGTCGACGGTGATGGCGATGGAGTCGGTGGCGGTTGACGCCGTGGGCTCAACAGCCACAAAGGTCAGAGCAAGAGCAGCGGGCCTGGGAGCGCAGCGCTGCGTCGAGGCCTAGGACCTTGGATCTCGTCGGGAAAGGAGAGGAGCGGCGTTGTCACCGCCATCACCTTGTCGAAGGTTGAGCTATCGGCGGATGAAGGCGAAGGCGCTGGGGTTGTCGAAGTCGGAGTAGATCGTGGGCGGTGATGATCATTGACGATGGAGTCGATGCTGGCATTGTCGGTGGCGTTGTCGTAGCGGTGGCTGGTGATGATCGTTGATGATGGCTCGACAGGAACCTGGAGCGAAGCAGCTGGGAGATGAGGCTCGCGCTGCAATCGACCTGACGAAGCAGGTCGGATCTTGCCGCAGGTCTGGAGAGATTCACCGGAGCTGTCACCTCCGGCGTTGAGTCTCCATAGAGCTCTAGATGTATCGAAGGACGGGTGAAGGCGTGGGTCGGCGATGTTCTTAAATAGGGTTGGAGGGGTAGGCCGGAGATGGTGGGAGTTGCGAGATGAGCGGAGGAGGTTGCGGAGGCGGTTGGCAGCGAGAGACGCGGAGGCGGTTGCGGTTAGCGAGATTTGCGATGGAGGTTACAGAGGGGTGGTGCTAGGAGGTATAAGGCAATTCCTGGGCCGTTCGATCAGGCGATGATCGGATGGCCTAGCATGGGCCACGTGGCGTGAGATCGAAGAGAGAGAGAGCGCACGTGCTTGGTGCGTGCCTGGATGGCACGTGCCTCGCACGTACGGAGGTTTTAATTTAATTTATTTTTTTTATAAAAACGGGTATATAAAAAGGCCAAAAAACGCTGACATGTGGCGGCCCCAGGGGCTGCCACGTGTCAGCACCACAAAATTCTAAGAATAAAGAATTTGTAAAATCAAAAATAAATAGTAAACGACCTTGGATCGAAAATGTTTCTTCATGAAAATTGCTCGTCTCAATGAGATCTACAACTTTCATGAAGAAATCAAAACCTAAATCGATAAAATGCAGAAAGTGAATTTTTGGGGTATCCCATGTACATAGAATACCTTGATTTTTGGGTTTTCCATTTTTTGTGTCAGTTTTTAAACTACATAAAAATCCGGAAAAAATATGGAAAAAACAAAGATAAATAAGACACCTTAATCTAATTTTTTGGATTTTTATTAATTGATAAAATATGTACATAAAATATCAGGTCAAAAATCACTAAAATACAAAATGTACAAAAGAGGCCCAAAACCCAACTTTCACATATGAGCTCTGATTCACTTGAACTGGGACTTGTTTTGAAGGTAATTGAATGTACATTAGTTCAAAAGTGAGTAGGATCAAAACGAACACTGAATGGGGAAGATATGGGGCTTTTAGTCCGGAAATCCTAAATCTAGGGTTTTGGTTTTTGGTTGACTTATTTGGGTTAGTTATTTTTTTGTATTTTTTATTGATTCTTGCTAGTGATATGTACACAGTGAAGGTGGTTTTGGATCATTCAGAGTTAGCATGAATGGTTTAAAAATACGGGAAGTTAGGCCATTTACAGGTCATTTTTGGCTCGGATTTTTGGCTTCTTATTTGTGCATAAATTAGTTCTAAAATGTAATTCTTATGAAAACAAGCATGAATGCTAATTATGCAGAATAGATGCAGAAATGCTGTTGATTTTGAGGGATTTGAGCTTAATAAATGAGATTTAGAGTGATGAATCCGAGATTCATCAGGAGAGTTCTAAAATGAGGAGGGGATGTGTGGTTGGCGAGTCATAATGTATGTTGGGGGGGATTCAGGAGTTCGAAGATGAGTATTGACTGTTGGATCTCGTAATCCAACTATCTGAATGGAGGCGCAGGTGGGCTACTCAGATGAGATCTGGTGATCTGATCTAGGGGAAGAGAGGGGAGTGAGGACGTTCAATCGAAATGGCTAGGGGATAAGAGGCAACATGGAGGAAGCACGACACAATATACGAGACGATCACACGACTCTAGTTTAAGCGAAAGGGGGTGGTCCAGATGAGGTGGGAGGTGAAAATAAAAAGGTTGGGAAATGAAAGGAGATGGGAGGAGGAGATGGAGGCGGTAAGAGGACATCCAAGGGCCAGGGAAGAGGTCGGGTCGCAAGCGGGGGTGGGGGCACGTGGGCGGCCTAGAGGGTGCCACCTAGCCCAATCGGATTATTAAGAAATGGAAAAAGTATTGAAAATAAGAAATAAATAAAAGGAAGAAGAGATAGAAAAAAGTCAAAAAATGAAAGTTGTATATCTGAAAGAGATCTACAAGTTTCATGTTGGGCAGAAAGTCAGAGGAGGTCATTAATATAAGGAAATAAAGTATTTTAAATAGATAAAACAATTGATTTTAATTACTTTGTGTTTTTTGTAATATTAATTTCCTTTAATGCTCAAAATATATCAATACAATAAGTACTCTGATTTTTAGGGATTTTTAATTGGGAAAAATAAAGACAATAAAAGAATTAATTTAAATACTAAAATTAGCGTTAATTACATGTGAAGGATTTATTGATAAAGTTACAGAATTAATGAAGATTTGCAATGAAGTTCTTGTGCTTCGAGGATAATAAGGGAGTATAGAAATGACAAATTAGAGATTCATCACTCACATGAATACATTGACTTTGAAGCATAAGCTTTCTTATTGGATACATTCTCTAATGGGAATTGATTTTTCCTTGAGTATTTGCCAATCTATTCTTTTTAGAGTTTTTGATTTTGCATTATTTTAATACCTATGTACAATAGCATTTGCATACAGACTTTTTCCTCTTAAGCCAGTAGACTATCCCTCTTTTGAAGCTTTATTGCAACCCAATTCATTATGTCTTTAGACCTCGTCATTACTGGACTAGGTTGGGCTACAATAGTCACATATTTGTGACTTCCGATGTTTCCATTGGCGTGTATCTCATGTCGGCAAATCCAGCCCTCTACCACTTCAACTATGATGAGCAAGGTGCAGGTGCAGGTGTACATGTTTGGTCACTGCCTAAAAAGTCGTGCATGTGTATCAAAATATTCTACTTAGGCATATGAAGATGACATGTGAATGTAGTCTTATGATCTTAAAGAATTAAGTCAAGCCGACCCAAGAAGCTTCAAATCTAGTTCCTATGATTTTATTGTGAATTTAAGTGTATAAAGGTCATAATCAAGCTCCAATCTTCATATTTAGCCTAGACCAGATCAATAGTCAATATCATTCAGAAAAATGAAATTGCTATGCATGATGCAGAAAAAACCTTTTTGTGAAACATTTTCTTCTTTTGAAATTTTTATGGATTTTGAAAAAGTTTTTCAAATTTTTGTGCAATTTTTGGAAAACATTTGAAAATTTTTAAGGCTTTTAGACTTTCCAAATTTTTAAGGATTTTTGAACATTTTTAATGCAAGAAATATGTTAATCTATTTACACAAGAGTGTATTAATATTTACAAGAATTAGTTTCATAGTTATAAATGATTTTATGCATAGTCCTATAAGAATTTTATTTGAAGAAGTATTTGAAGTATTATTTCCACAACTTTTACACAATCCTCAAAAAAATTTGAAAGAACTTTTATACATTTTACAAACACTTTGAAAACTTGTTTTATCAAAAAAATGATAAATATATTTTACAACATTTACAATGATTTGAAAATCATTTTGTAAAGATTTTTCAAACAATATATATAGATTTTTCAAACTATGTTTGCAACCATTTTCCAAATAATTTGAAAATAGCTTTTCCAAACATTTAATTGAAAAAAATGAAGGAAAATATTTATGATTAAAATATTTTTACAAAGGTTTGAAAATATTTTATAAAAAGTTTTCCATAAGATTTCAATAGAGTTTTTTTTTTTAAAAATTGTAAGCATTTTTCAAATCATTTTGCAATCATTTCTAACATGATTTATTGATTGTACTTACAAAGAAATTTTGAAGTATTTTTTTACAAAATTATTATTTTAGCCATATTATTCTAAAATTCATAGGTACGAGTTATGGCTAAGGTATATACATCATATAGACGACCCCCCTATACTTAGCTTGATCTATGTCCTCATAGATCGAAGAGGAAAAAGGACATAACTCGTACAAAGTATTGAAAAGGTTATACTACATGTACTAAAGAATCAAATAATAAGAGGTCGATCGTCCTCCCTATACTTAGGGTGAAATAACCCCAAGTATAGATAAAATATTAACAAGTTTGGAGACAAGCGAGGAGAAAAAGAACGAACACGTGACACACTCACGCCCCCTCCCCATACTTAGGATGAAGTCATCCTAAGCGTAGCATTTGATGAAAAGGGTGAGTGAATAAACGGAAGAAGGAATGAAAGGAAAAGAAAAAGATAAAGAGAAAAAATGGAAATGAAGGAATATTTTTGCGCTCAAAATATGAATCCTTTGACTGTTCATTTTCTTCTTGAAGTACCACTTCAACTAAGTGAACCATGGACAGAAATGTACCACGATCTATGTACGACTTCAATAATTATCCGTTGACTATGAACGATTGTGCGTCAGATGTCAACTCGAATATGAGAATGATGTCGTTGTCACGTACAATCTTAACCAGATACAACCATGTCCACTTGCTTTTAATTTGCAGGAGAAAAGCTTTAATTTTGCATTAAACAACCAAATCTTTTGACCAAGCTCGAAAGTCTTTCTCATGATATGCTTTTCATGCCATGTCTTGACTTTCTCCTTGTACATCAAGTTGTTGTCCTATTTATAATCTCTTAGTTCAAGGAATCTGTTCAGATCTATATTGTGGTTCTGACCACTAAGATGTGAGTCCAAATTACATATGTTAACTTCTGAAAGTGATTTATGAATTACATAGGGAGACATACGCATGGAGTCTTAAAGGTGGTTCGATAAGCCTATTGAACAGAATCAAGAAGTTGAGACCAAATCTTCCTATCCAATCGTATAATGCAGAATAGTCTTGAGCTCCCTATTGGATAACTCAACCAAACCATTTGATTATGGGTGGTAAGGAGATGCGATGAAGTGTTCAATGTTGTACTCCTTCATGAGCTTTCTGACTTCCTTGTTCACAAAATGACTTCCACGATCTGATATAAGAATTTTGGGTCTCCCAGACCGTGAGATAACGACTATGAGTAGAACGAGTGGGGATAGCCTCCACCCACTAACACACATAATCTATGGAAAGTAGGATGTATTTAAATCCTTGATTGATAGGAAAAAGGACCATAATGACGATGTCCCAAGCATCAAATACGTCTGAAATTTGGATGAACTTGAATGGCATCGATTCTTTGGAACCTGTGCTACCTCCCAATTTATGACAATTAGAGTAGCCTTTCACATATGTTGCGGCGTCCTTGAAAAGTGTGGGCCACCAGTGGCCACATTGCAATACTTCTACTGCCATTCGTTGTTCAGAATAGTGTCCTCCTTTTTCTAGATTATGACAGTGCCCAAGGATACTAGCATACTCCTCTTGAGAAACACACTGTCGCCAAAGGCAATATGCACCTTCCCTGTAAAGGTACTTGTCCTCCCATCTGTAGAAATGGATATCGGACAGAAATTTATCCTTCTTGACACCTATCCAATCTTGTGGGACTTTCTTATTCACAAGATTGTCCACAATGTTGGCATAACATGGGAGATAACCGACAATAATTATCAATTCATCAGGAAACGTCACAGTGATAGGTACAATACTCAAGGGTGTCTCTAAACTTTCAAGTATGGACAAATGGTCTGCTACCATATTCTTAACTCCAACTTTGTCCCTTATTTCCAAATAAAATTTATGGAGTAGAAGGATCCAACGGAGCACTCGTGACCTGGCATCCTTATTGTCTTGTAGATATCTGATAGCAGATTGATTAGTGTAGACAATAATTTTTGAACCCAAGATATGTGATTTAAACTTCTCAAGTGTGAACACAACAATCAAGAATTCTTTCTCTGTTATGGTGCAGTTTTTCTGGGCGTCAGGCTGGCATACTATAAACAAATGTAACTCCATCCATGCTCTGACCCAAAACAGCCCCATTGGCAAATTCAGAAGTGTTTGTCCTGATCTCGAATGGGAGAGACCAATTAGGCGGCTAAAGCAAGTAAAATCTTGTCATCGACTATAAACTCAATATCCTTCCTCAGAATCTTTATAAGAGGTCGGGCAATCCGAATGAAGTCTTGGATAAATCATCTATAGAATCCGACATGCCCTAGAAAAGACCTCACCTGCTTTAGTGTTCAAGGTGGCTCATGATTTGCAATAACATCCACCTTGGCTGGACGACCTCCATGCCTCATAGTCCCATCTATAACAATGAAGTGTCTCTTTTCCCAAGAGAACACAAGATTTACTTCACAACATCTCTTAAGCACTCAGTCTAGGTGCATCAAGCAAGAATCGATATCATCACCATACACTGAGAAATCATCAATGAACACCTTTATTAAACTACCTACCATGTTGGCGAACACAACCAAAATACACCTTTGGATTGTAGCGGGAGCATTTCACAATCCAAAGGGTATCCGTCGAAAGGTAAAAGTGTCAAATAGACAAGTAAATGTAGTCTTCTCTTGATCCTCAGGTGCAATTGCCACATGGTTATAACCGGAGTACCCATCCATGAAACAAAAGAATGGTTTCCCTGCCAAACATTCGATGATATGGTCAATAGAGCAACGGAAAGTGATCCTTCTTTGTCGTTGAGTTCAGGTTTCGGCAATCCACACAAACACACCATAACGTAGGTACTTGAGTTTAGATCTCCTCTCATTTCTCATTTGTGACCATAATGATTTTGGCTATCTTAGGAACCACATACAATGGGCTAATCCATTTAGAATCGGAGATGGGATAGATAAAGTTTGCCTCACACTATTTTGTTATCTCTTTCTTGATAACTTCTTGGAGATTAGGACTCAACCTTCGCTGAAACTCACAAGATGACTAGTTGTCATCCTCTAAGTAAATATGATGTTGACACAAGGTCAGATTTATCCCCTAGAGATCTGAAATATTCCAACTATGGGCTTTATTGTTTTTCTTTAGAACCTCTAGCAAGTGATATTCTTGATCAACGATCAATCACGAACTTATGATGACCAGATATTGTTCGGGCTTACTAGCAAGGAAGACATACTTAAGAATTGCTGGAAGCGGCTTCAGCTCAGGGGGAATCAACTAAGAATTCTTGCTCACTTTAGAAACTGTATTTGCTGCTGGAGAGTGATGAATCAGTGATTTTGGATTCATCTCGGTTACTCCTCTCTCAATAAGTGTGATACTTAACATATGCATACTAATTTCCTCTTGTTCAGTTTGGGATGGAAATTATTAGAAAAGATAGATCAACTCTTCAGAGTCTACCTCATCAGAGGCAATGGAGAAAAATTTGATCGTGATATCAAGGTCTTTATCTGGAAAGTGGAAGTCCTCAATCACAGTTGCAGTCTACAAAGCATCTGTATCTATGCTCTCCTCAAGTATGTCGCACTTGGCTTCATAAACAAACATCCTTTTCTCTTTTGTGCTATCTGGCTTCTACGGCTTTGCATTCATTTCTGTGGATACCTTGTCGCAGTGGGAGCAGAAGGTGATCTTTACAGATCCATAATCAACTATTGGCTCGTCTGTTCAAAGGAACAACCAACCAAGTATGATCAGTATCTGGAGTAAACATACTGAGGAATCCATGTCCATGACAATGAAGTCCACTAGGAATTTCATACCTTGGACCATTACGATAACGTCTTCCAACACTCTACATAGTTGCTTAATGGATCGATCAGCAAATTAAAGGATCATTCTTATTTGTTTGAGCAGACCAAGCCCAAATTCCTTGGCTAATGAAGTGGGGATGAGGTTGATTGCAAAACTGTTATCAAGAAGAGTGTGATCAAATATCTTATTAACTATCTCATATTCAATAAAAAGAGCTCCTTTGTCTCCATTCTTCCGTTGGAGGTTGGTGATCACACTGACGATCCCTATAGTCAAGATATGCTTCTCTGCACATCTGCGCCAGTTCTTGTGGGGTTGGTGCTTAGATGTGCATGCCTCCTTTAGACCCTTTTTAACATTTGGCATGTATTCCATGGCTTGCAATAGTGGAAAGAGTTTTTTTCAATTTTCTCACTGTTTTGTTTTTCATTGCTTCTGAAAAAGGTACATATACATTTTCAAAAGCAACATTTTTTTCATTAATAGAATTAGCTTAAACATCAGGACAACTAGAAATGATACATTTTTCTAATATAGGGTGAGAAGTAAAAATTGGAAATTCAGCCTCGTTGGCTCGTACAAGAGTTGTTGTAGGCACTAATATCTCCTTGGTTGGATTGGCTTGGTTTTTGTTGTTATTATTGGTATTTTTCTTTTCTTCACTTCTATTGGTTGTTTCTTGATCTAGATCTGTTTCCTCTAGGTGCATCATCTCCACAGCTCTAGGTTGTCTTGGTTGTTGATGTAGAAGATTCATCCAAAGAAGCTTTATTTCTCCCCTTTATAGCTACAGATGGTTGTTGTTTTCCTACCACTCTTGAGATTCACAACATTAGATAACATGAAATCAAGTGCACCTAACTATGGGGGTGGTGGGGCACTGATGAGTGTCTAAAGATCGAGTTTCGCGGCTTTCACTTTTTAAAGAAGAAAAGGAATTGATGTCAGTTTTAGCAGAAAGCCGTGAAACAGAAAAGGTTTTCGATCTTTAAATCCTATCAAACAAATACGGTTTTCTGTCGGAAAACCGTTCACTAATATTTAACCAGGCAAGTGTTCCTGGGTCGAACTCAAGGAGGCAGAATATATTCCCTAGATTTCTCTTCTCGTAATTTTATTTTAACTCTTCTCTAAGTCAGAATGCTTTTTTAGTGATTTTTAATCTTGTTATTTTTATTTGATTTTATTCTTTTCAAATTTTTATTTAATTTTCAAAAGGGGATGTTTTTCAAAAGATTTATTTATTACATAGTAGATGGATAGAATATAGGTGATACTATATAGTAAGGGTGAACGAGGTTCGAGCCACGTACTCGAACTACACAAGAAACCAAAACAAAACGAAGCGGTTTTCGAGAAAATCAAAACACGTCAAAAACTCATCGAAAAGCCGCGAAAACTTTATACTAAGTAGCTGGGGTAGTTGTGAAACTACCCTCAAAGAATCGTCGAAGTTCGAGGTCACAAGAGCAAGATACAGCCCCTACAGCCCAGGGGCTTAAGCGTAAAAAAAATCTATTTAAAAATGTTTTCAATTTGGTCCTTGAGGACTGTTCTGAAAGAAAACTAAACAAAATATTACGTTTAGGTCCCTACGGAGGGACCTAAATGTAAATATACAAAACTCTGGAGGCGGGGTTAAAGAACTGGAAGTTGTCTGGACTTATGATGCAAATTCTCCACCGGTTCAACTTTGACGGCCGAGATTAGAACGTGCGGCGCGTGATCTGAAGGCTACGGGCGCGCCACGTGTCAGAAGACTGTGCTTCCTCTGTTCTTGAATCGGTTGAGCGGCTGACGGACGCGGCGTCTTCTCCGAATTATTCCGGCCGACTGACGGCGACTTTGGCTCTCCGGCGGGGCCAGATGGGTGGCTCCTCCACCCCTCGAGCTCGCCCGCAGTAGGAATGAAGGTGGCGGCGCTCCGAGCGGTGGTTATAGATCGAAGAAGATGGTGGTCTCGACCACCTGGGGCTGAGGCTGTTCTGAGAGTCCGACTTTGGAATGGAGTTTGGTGATGATTAAAGCTCCCAGATGTTGGACAAATGGCTCGCGATTGAAGATCAACCTGCAAATAACAAAATTCTATGCTCGATTCATATAGAATCGGCCAACAATTAAAGATCTCAAGCCCCAAAGTTTGAAGAAAAACACATAATTCCAGCCAAACAACCAAAGATGCGAAGAAGATGATGGTTTGCGAATTGATTGGAGGCGAATCTAAAGTGAGTCGAGAGGTTTTTAGTTTGTGCGGATTAGATGGATCATTAACCTAGCTTTATGCGTGATTAGCCATGCTAATCGTGGCACGAGAATCGAGAACTAAAATCGCAAAGATGAAGTAATAAGGTCTATGAGTTCCAGGTGTATTACCTGGAAATGTCGCTCGACGGTCGACCTTCGAGCCGGAGCTGACGTACGATGGTGGCGATGCAAGGCGGGGGAACACCTTGGAAAGATCCTCCGTCGACTCCTCTTCCTCGCGCGCTATGCCTTGGTGCTGTCACCACCAGGGATTCGCTGGAACAGAGCTTGGAAGTGGAGGGGTCGGTAGTCTGGAGCTGATGCTTCAGGCAGTTGGGGAGAGTTAATGGTGATTGGCGAACTTGGGGCCCTTATATAGGGAACTTGCTTGGGCCCCAAGGTGGAATCAATGGCTGGCGGTGACGATGGTTGTTGGGAGAAGGGAATCAAGGGTCTAGATTGATCAGAAGCTTCAAGAAGGGCACGGGAGAATTAGAGGAAGTTGGCCGGTTGAACAACCTGGCGCAACTTCTTCTTGAAGAAGAAGACTCGAGGTGCTGACACGTGTCAGCACCTGGTTCGCCCAGATCCGTTAATTACTTGTAAATTAAGTATAAAATAATAACTTACATTATTTTAAATAGGTATAAATACAAGAAAGTTAAATAAATTAATTTTCTAAATTATGGTATAATTACTTTTAATAAATAATAATTATTATGTACGATATAAATATTTTATTAGTAAATATGTATTTATAAATAGATTTTGAATTTTTAATTTAATAAATAATTAAGTAAAAATTAATTTTATATTTTATTAACTATTAGAGTATTAAGTAAGACTTGTACGAATTTTTATGGATTTTTATGAATTAATTTACATATTTTAATAAATAGTGTAAGTATCTATATAGGTTAATCATACCTATATTTTAAGGTATTTGAGTTTATAAAAATAATAAATAGTCTCCAAAAATTATGAAATAATTTATGGTGAAACTACAAGATCATGAAATAATTTAAAAATTATAAAATTAAGAAAATAATAAATAGTGTGTGTTACATAAAATAAATAGCCCAGAAACCCCTTTGTCTATTGGTCCCAAAACCGACTTTTTGCAAACGGACTCCGAATTCAATGAAACCACCTTTATTAATTAGAGAATATTATTTTATGAACTTTAATGGTGAGTAGAGTGAAATTGGAGTTCGTATGAGGAAGTTATGATGTTCGGAAGTTGAGATTTTAACAATTTGTAAGCTGGATTTCTTGGCATATTTACAAAATAATATTTTTAACTTATTTTTATATTTTTATTTACATTTTTATGAATAATTAGGAGAAAGTTTTGGTGAAAAATATGTTAAGATGAAATAATTAAAATTCTTTGAAGTTTTGTATTTATTTTATAAATAGTGAAAGGTGTATATACAAGTGATAAATTATTTTTATTTGGTTTTCTTTCCTTATCTCCCCCTACTTATTGGTTTGTCGACCAATCCATGCTGACTTGGTCTCGGGGGTTGGGCTATAAATATATCTTACAGCTATATTTATAGTTTAAGTCATATTGCATATATATACATATATTCCATATGCCTTTGCTTTTCTTTTCTGATTCTTTATTTATTTACAAGAATTTAATGGTTAAAAGTGAATATTTATACATGAATGGAGTTTTGTTAAAGTATGAGAATTAGTGAATATTTACATGTATTTGTTAAGGGTTTTAAGACAAAATGCGACAGAAAAGTTAATGAATCATGGATTCATCAACCCCCTATACTTAAACTTTGCTAGTCCCGTAGCAAACACTTATTTTGAAAAAGTAAGTGAAAAAGAAAGAAAGTTAGAATGAATTTGTTTTCCTAAACCAATTCATAAGAACAGACAAAGGACAGAGCTCGATCGGGCCTGAAACAAGCATTTTGTCGGAACCTTAACTAGGATTAGGATTTCATCCTCAACAGTCTTCAAGTTCCATAATCCTTACTCAAGATCACTTCATTGGCTAGTTCAGACTCACTTATTCATATCGCAAACTCTATCATCCTTGAAGTCAACTTGTACAGTGTGTGAATTGATTTAGCTCTTCCTGCTTAGAGAACCGAAGAAACCGTCAATCCCGGCTATACACTCCTATGGCTTCCTCATCCCGCTACTCTTTCCTCGGGGAGGGAGGTATTCCCTTCTGAGTTCAGTTCTGCTATGTCCACAATCGAATATAGGGAGAAGTTAGAAGAATGAGAAAAGAAGTGGAGTGCGACCAGTGTAGACGCATCTCCTTGTGAAGCCCAACCGGTGTAGCTCAGTCTCCACTAAGATGTGCAGGCATATTTGGTGGAAGCTTTGACCAGTTTGGTCTTATTTGGTGGCTTCTGCTTTGCTTTGACTTTGTAATTTTCTTGCACTGCATTCATCTTTTGTGCCTCGACGGTTATAGAATCTTTTTAATCCGTCCAATTTTTGAGGTCTTAGAAAAATTGTGTCAGCAGATCCTTCCCTCATCCGAAGCAACTATCGCAACCCCAATCTCTCCCATCTTTAGACGTCAATGCCGCAAAGATAAGGATAGGAATGCACTACCAAGGTGTACTGCCCTTCGGAACTCTATGCGAGTCGAGTTAAATGCAGAGTGCATGTGTTCAAGGTTGGTTCACTGGTGAAGAGTTGTACGGATGACTCCAAATGGTCTACTTAAGCTCATATGACTTGATTTCCCGAATATGGTCTTACGGAACCCAAAGATTTTAAGTCACCAGACCTGAAGAGTCTAAATTTCAGTTCCTAATCAGGCTCCTTACAATGAGAGTTAAAAGCCGTAATCAAGCTCCATCCTTCAGACTAGACTCAGTCATTAGTTCTGGAAATCAAACTTATTCTGAAAAATGCGAATGCAAATGCAACCATGTTTTTGTGAAGTCTATTTTCTGGATTTTACTCATTTTTATGGATTTTATGGATTTTGTAATTTTTTACAAATTTTAGGACTTTGTATTTTTTATGGATTTTTATGAACAGGATTTTATTTACATTTTTTTTCAAGATAAATTTTATTTAAGTTAAATGTCTAATGTATTTTACAAATTTTATCTACAAAGTATTTTACAAGGGTTGAATGGCTTTTATACAAATTTTAATAAATAGGATTTTAAATAAGGATTATACATATTATAAGTACAAAATTTAAATACAAGTTTTAATTGCAAATTTTAATTACAAATTTTAAGCATGTTTTACTTATTTACCAGGATATAATAAATAAGAGAATGGATTTTAAATTAACCCGTTCCCACTTTTTTTTATGGATTTTATAGATATAGAAAATACATAAAAGTACGAGTTATGGCCGAAAGTATATATACAATATATACGCACCCCCCTATACTTAGCTTGAGCTATGTCCTCATAGCGTCAAAAGAGAAAAAGGAGGACATAACTCGTGCTAAGTAAAAGTGGGTGAAAAAGGGATATCGATGACAAGTCAGTCAACCCCCCCTATACTTACGATCAGGTCATCGTAAGTATCATGGGAGAGCAAAAACGGGATGACTGAATGAAAAGGATAAATAACAAAGATTTAAAAGGAAAGAATACGAAATCATCGAAATCACTCGGTCCCCCCTATACTTAGGATAAGGCATCCTAAGTATAGAAAAGAATGTAGCCAAAAATTGGGGATCAGTGATTCGTGAAAAAGAATGGCTATACAAAAGAATTAGTACAAAAATAAAACGTAAATCAGCGGGCAATCTGTCCCCCCTATACTTAGGATTTTGTATATTAAGCATAGAAGACGAGAAAAAATGGGGACGATTGTGGTCTATGAAGAATATACAAGTGTTGTGAATCTCCAGAATGGCTCAAAAGGATTTGTACAGGAAGGAGTAAAAGAATGATCATGATTCCTGTACAAAATAGATCACTTCAATACGGGCCAGATGATCAGTAGTCTCTACGAAGTGCTTCAGCATCTGCCCGTTGACCACGAACGGCTCTGCACTAGGTGACGCATCTGATATTGCAATACTGCCATTGTCGTGCACCATTCTGACTATGTACGGTCCTTCCCACTTGCTTTTCAATTTGCCGGGAAAAATTCTCAACCTTGCATTGAACAACCAGACTTTCTGCCCAGGGACAAAGCTCTTGTGCCGAATATGTCTGTCATGCCATTTCATTACTTTGTCCTTATAGATGAGTGTGTTCTCGTATGCTTGATTGCGGATTTCTACCAGCTCATTCAGATCTATCTTTCTCTTGGCTCCTGCTTTTTGCGTATCCATCAATATTTCTCAGATTGCCCACTCAGATTTGTGCATGATCTCTATGGGCAAGTGGCACGGCTTTCCATAAACTAGCCTGAATGGTGAAGTACCTAAGGGAGTTTTATATGCAGTACGATATGCCCAAAGAACTTGGTCTAGAAGAAGTGACCAGTTCTTCCTATCCGGTCGTACTAACTTCTGGAGAATTGATTTCACCTCCCTATTTGAGACTTCGGCCATGCCATTCGTTTGTGGGTGATAAGGAGAAGCTACTATGTGATCGATGCTGTACTGTTTCACTAGCTTCTTCACCTCCTTATTAATGAAATGGCTACCCCCATCAGAGATAAGAATACGAGGGATCCCGAACCGCGAAATGATGTGTTCCCTTAGGAACTTGCAAACGGTCTTACTATCTGTGGTTCGTGCGGGTATAGCCTCCACCCATCTGCTAACATAATCTACAGCGAGAAGGATGTACTCAAAGCCACTGCTAGAAGGGAACGGTCCCATAAAATCTATATCCCATGCGTCAAAGATCTCGCAGATAATGACGGGTCGCATCGGCATTGCATCTCTGGCACTGACTGTCCCTACAGCTCTCTGACAATCTGGACAACTCTTCACGAATGTGCAAGCATCTCTGGTAAGAGTCGGCCACCATAATCCGCTCTGTAGTACTTTTTGCGCTGTCCTCTTCCCTGAATGATGTCCTCCTGATTCTAAAGAATGACACAAAGTGAGGACACTATTATATTCCTCCTGAGGAATACATCGCCTGTAAACGCAATCCGGTCCTTCACGAAAAAGAATCGGATCCTCCCAATGGTAGTATCGTGACTCGGAGACGAGTTTCTCAACTCTGTTCTTCGGCTATCCTTGAGGACTTTTCTGTGTGACCAGAAAGTTCACTATATCTACATACCACGGAAGTTCTGTAACCGCAAAGATGCTCTCGTCTGGAAATCTCTCTGCGATCTCTGGCGTGTATTCATCTGAAGGCTGATCTCACTGTAATCGGGATAGGTGATCAGCTACCACATTCTTTACTCCAGGTTTATCCTTGATATCCAAATCAAATTCCTGAAGTAAAAGAATCCATCTAAGAAGGCGTGCCTTGGCATCCTTCTTTTCCATCAAAAATCTGATAGCTGAGTGATCGGTGTAAACTGTGATCTTGGAGCCAAGTAAATAAGATCGAAACTTGTCTAATGCAAACACTACTGCCAACATTTCTTTTTTGGTCACTGTATAATTTCTCTGAGCATCATCTAAGGTCTTGTTGGCATAGTGAATAGCGAAGGGAAGTCCATTCCTCCTCTGTCCTAATACAGCCCCGACCGCAAAATCTGATGCATCCGTCATGATCTCGAAGGGTAGAGACCAATCAGGCGGCTGTAGGACAGGAGCACTGATTATCTTTTCTTTTAGCGTGAGGAAGGCATGAAGACATTTGTCATTTAAAACAAACTCGATGTCTTTGCCTAACAATTCAGTTAACGGTCGGGCAATCTTGGAGAAGTCTTGAATAAAGCGTCGATAAAAGCCGACGTGCCCCAGAAATGACCGTAACTGTTTTATGTTGGATGGTGGCTCGAGTTTCTTGATGACGTCCACCTTGGCAGGGTCAACCTCCATGCCTCGCTGGGAGATGACGTGCCCCAACACGATCCCGTGAGTAACCATAAAATGGCTCTTTTCTCATGACAGAACAAGATCTACCTCACAACACTTTTTCAAAACCTGGTCTAGGTGCGCTAAACAATCGTCAAATGACTCACCATAGACCGAAAAGTCATCCATAAAAACCTCTAGAAAATCACCGACCATGTCCGCAAAAATAGCGAGCATGCACCTCTGGAAGGTCGCGGGAGCGTTGCACAATCCAAAGGGCATCCGTCTAAAGGCATATGTGCCAAATGGACAAGTAAAGGTGGTTTTCTCCTGGTCTTCCGGAGCAATTGATACCTGGTTGTATCCGGAGTAACCGTCAAGGAAACAGAAGTACCCCTTCCCTGCCAACCGTTCTATGACCTGGTCTAGGAAAGGCAAAGGGAAGTGGTCCTTCTTCGTCGCTGTGTTTAGCTTTCTGTAATCAACGCATACTCATCACAACGTGGTTACTCTCTTTGGAATCTCCTCTCCACTCTCGTTTTTCACATCTGAATTCCCGACTTCTTCGGGACAACATGTAATGGGCTAACCCATTCGGAGTTGGAGATGGGATAAATGAACCCTGCGTCGCACCATTTCGTGATCTCTTTCTTGACAACTTCTCGTAAAACTGGATTCATCCTACGCTGAAACTCTCTGGAGGGTTTGTTGTCATGATCGAGATAGATATGATGTGAACACAAAGCAGGATTAATCCCGCGGAGATCGGATACAGTCCACCCAATGGCCTTGCGGTTTCTTTCTAGAATCTCCATCAGACGAGTTTCTTGATCATCGGTCAAAGTTGAGCTGATAATGACCAGAAACTGTTGGTGTGGACCTGCAAGGAAGGCATATTTCATGTTTGGTGGCAAAGTCTTGAGTTCTGGCAAGGTAGTATCTGGATCTGCTGAAACATCATCTATATCTGTATGGGGATCTATGTCGGTAGGTGATGTGTCTGCATTCTGATTATTCACCATCTCGATGTGCTCTAAAGTCGGACTACAGAAGATGTTCAAGACATCATCCGACTCCTCAGAATGATCAGAAGAGAATAAGTCAGCTAGATAGAATTCTGATTCATCTGAGATGGAGGAATTGTGTAAAGTCTCTGAATCTGAAAGATCTGCATTAATTTCATCAAAAGTCTGATCCCTTTGCTCATCATCATCCAAACTAAAATATAATGTCCCATCGGAAGAGTTACCTCCTAAAGTCTCGGACCCGTCCTCTGTCAATCATTCTTGGGTCTCTACCTGGTATCTTTCGAGGTCGTCAAGACGAACCTCATCCATGTAATCGCAGGAGGCTAAAGAACTCAGAAAATCTGAAGATGCATCACTGAAGGTGTTTGATTCTCTCGCCATATCTATATGTACCTTTTCGCCCTCGGCGCGAAAAGATACCTTCCCTGTATCATAATCGAAGAGAGCCTTTGCGGTCTCTAGAAAAGGCGTCCCGAGAATGATCGGGGTAAGGTGTAACTGTGCAGGGCAATTCATATCTAAGACCGTAAAATCTACTGGAAATTGCAGACCCTGCACGGTTACGATAACGTTCCTAAGTATACCCTTAGGTCTCTTTACAGATCTATCAGCAAATTGAAGGATCGCGCGGGATTTGTAAAGAGGACCTAACTCGAGCTTCTCGAGTAAGGAAGCGGGTATAAGATTAATCGAGGAACCGTTATCTAATAGAGTGCGATCGAATTCGGCTTTTGCGATCTCGCATCTGACATAATGTGCACCTGAGTCTTTCTTCTTCTTTGGAAGCTTATTCTGTATCGCACAGGATGTTGCCTTAGTCAAAACATGCTTTTCTGTTCGGGATCTCTTTTTCCTACGCGTGGTGCATCTGTTTTTCAATTGATTCTTAAGCATAGGAAATTGATCTAAGGCATCATGGAGAGGGATCTTCAGAAAGATGTGATCTTTGAGTAACTTTTCAATCTGTGGAGATTCAGGATTATTTTTGGTCTTTTTCTTTCCTTTTCCAAACAAAGCATCGGGAAAAGGAATAAAGTCAGGAGTCAGAAAATCAGAATTTTTATTCAACTCATTGGAATCAGCATGTACATCGAGAGTCTCAGAATTATTTACAAAACTCTTTAAAACAGGGGAATAAATGTTTTTGTCCGGGACTTCTGCCTGATCTGGCGTGATATCATCATCTGAGTCGCCAGTATCCATATCTGAACTGTTGGCATTACTCCCGTCTCTTGATTCTGCGTCCTCATCCTCTTGCGGATTCTCCTCCTTGGCATTAGGATCATGCTCGTGCTCCTCTGGTACCCTCTCCTCCTCTCCAGTAGGTGTTTGCGGTGATCTACCGCTCCTGAGACGAATGAAGTTAGACAAAAATTCAGGAAACGAGATCTTACCTGTAGGATCTACCTGATCTGGATGCCTCCTCTTGTTGTTCGGATTCATCTGAGGCTGGGCTGGAAGAGTGGTCTTCGGCACGGTTAACTTGTCCAGACGACGGTTAACCTTCTCCATCTCTGTCTTGTGCGCGATCTGGAGCGTACTGAGCATATCCATGATCTGGTTGAGCGCCTGGGCCTGTGAAGACATCTCTGGTTCGGTGTGGTGGCCCTGGCTTGCTCCTCTCTCCTGCCTTGGCGTGAAATGCTGAGAGGTAGAAGGCTGGGAGTAGCGCTGAGGTGTAGAAGAAGACTGCTGTGGCTGCTGAAAAGGATAATTCGGTGAGAACTGGGCAGGGTGTTGATAAGAAGGTTGCGGTCTCTGATGGTAAACGTTCGGATGAGACTGCTGTGGCGTGAAACTCTGACGGTGCTGGAATTGCGGACGTCCATGTTGTGGATGACCGTACGGCTGCTGCTGATGATTCGGTATACTCGACTGCTGCATCGGCGTATACCAAATCCTGTTGATCTCGAAAGTGGCTTGCGGCTCCACCTCCATCTCTGCAGTACTGATGATCTGACCGGAATTGGCATGAGACTGATCCTCATGCCAATCGATCTGCGGAATCTCGAGCTCGCTCTGAACGTAGTGTATCTGACGGGTGGGTGGAGCGGGTGCGATCCTCCGTGCTGGCTGTGAAGAAGTATGGCTCTGATGGTACTGAAGCTGAAGATCAGAGACCTTCTTCGAAAGATCACTCAGCTGCTGAGGTAGAGATGAGAGTTTCTCCAACTCTCGCAGCGGCTGTAGGTCCTGGACCTACTTGTGAGTCACGTCCACCAACGTCAACTTCTCGCTAATAAAGCCCATGTTGGTGTTGGATTCAGAATCTGATATATTCGCCACCTTGTGATGCTCTCGGTGATGTGGTGGTTGCGGGGCTTTCTGAAATGCCCGAGTAGAGTCTACAACTCTCGAGTTCTTGGCCATCCCTTCGAAGATGGCCCAGACTGACTCGGCGTCCTTATTCAAGTAACTGCCGCCACATGCGGCACTCACGAGCCCCTGAACTTCCGGCTGGAGTCCTCCGAAATAATTTTGCACTAGCACCTTCATTGGTATCTCATGATGCGGACATCTCTCCGTCAGGTCCTTGAATCGATCCCATGCCTCATGGAATGATTCGTTCGGCAATTGCGTAAAGTTGGAGATCTGACTCCTCATCATGTTCGTCCTTCCTAGAGGAAAATATTTGCGTAGGAAGGTGGACTTCAGGTCGTCCCACGTGGAGATTTCTCTTCCCAGATGGCTCAGCCAATAAAGGGCCTTATCGGCTAAGGCAAAAGGGAAAGCTTTGAGGCGCACGGCTTCCTGCGTTACTCCTGGATAGCAAGCTGTTCCGCAGATCATCTCAAACTGCTGTAAAAACGTAAACGGCTCCTCTGCGACATTCCCATAGTACTTGGGAAGCAAAGAGATGAAGGACGGTCGGAGTTCGTATGGCCCTTGATTCGGCGGTAGCCGAATCCAGTGATGGAGCGTTCGAGCGCCCGGGTCATACTCGTCCCGTAAAGTAGCGGGAACCGCAGGCGGTAACTGGTTCCCGGCCCCTGCTCTCAGTGCGGCTAACTCAGCCTGCAGTTCGGTCTGAACTCTATACTGTTCTCGAATCTGTAGATTCATCTGCTGTAATGTATCGAGAATACCTGTCATGACATCTCCGTTCAGCTCTGCTCTTCCCTCCTGATGATCCTCAGTTGGTGGCCTCTCGTCTGCTGCTGATGCTTTCCCATGAGCCATCTGATCGTCTGTAAAATAGAAATTCTCGTAAGAACTCATCGAGAAATACTCAGAAGATCTAGATTCTGTATTGAGGCGAAGGTCTGCCTCAATGATCTGGCCAGGAGGCCAGGGAGTCTGGGTCTGACTCGCCTCGAGATCGGATGGGACCAGCTCGGGAAGAGGGTTATCCCGAGCCTGTGAAGACATACGTTCGACGATGGACGGTCGAAAGCTCACAGATTCTGAGTCGAAAAGCCGTCGAGACGTCATCTTCGATGTCAAGAGGAGATCGGGAGAGCACGTGTACGATTCAAATGAAGAAGGAATGCGAATGCCGCGGAAACTCACGCCCCGCAAACAAACACAAAGCAAACCCCGTTTTCACCAACTCAACCCTGATGAAGACCGTAAGAGTTCGGCCTTTTTATCTTTTCGGTTTTAGGGTTGTGATTAGCAATCGTTGCGGTTACGCGGGCTGAGCAAGCCAATAGGTGCCCGATAATTTCTCCAAGACACTGGCCCGAATCCTTACGCGAGACCACTCGCACTCAGCCAGTATGGGAGTAAGTACAGACAGTTTCTGGCTACCCGTGTTACTTGAGGACGGAGCCTTGTGCAGTGTCCTCTAAACCTCCCACTCTGCTAAGTAAACCCGGACCGTTTCCGGCTACCCGAGCTTACCCACTGAGGAACAGTGATCAGGTGTATGGACCCAGTAGTATCCCGCAAGAAATACGGGGTTTTGTCTCTATCCTTAAGTGTCGGCTCTCGAGCTCGCGCACTCTGAGAAATGTGCGGGGGTTACTCTCCCCAAATCAATTGAATCGATTTACGGTTTTTGATCATATATATTTTTTTTAGCAGTCCCAATTTTAGTTTTGCGATTTTTATGGTATTTTCAAACAACGTCTATTTTTGTCTTTTTGTTAAAAACCCTAGAGCAAGCACCTAGGTTGCAAGTCCTAAAACTAGCTACGCGGCACAAGCAGATAGAGAAAAATCCTAAACAATCATCTAGAAAACCGCGGAAAATCGATAAGCGATGAAAAAACCGCGGTGGGTGCCCTGATTCACCGGATACACGGTATCCGATGAATCAAGCCCCTAAAAAAAATGAATGTTTTATTACTAAGTACAACTCTCTCCCTTTCTCTCTCTTTTACAAATAAAAGGATACTAAGTCTTTGCTCCTCTGCAGTCGACTCGTGAAGAAGAAGTCGACCTCTGCCCTTTCAACTGACTCGGCTTCCGAAGTAGCCGGTTGATCCTGCAGGCCCTACAAAGATGATTAGCACAAAAGAATTGATCGAGAAAGCCTAGAAAGCCGTAAAGAACCAAAAAGAAACTCAGAAAATAAAGCACGAAAAGGCCGTACGAAAAACCGTTCGAGAAACAAAACAAAGAGAAGAGAAAGAATAAAATCACGAAAAACAAAAAATCCAAGGAATCTAACGCCTCACCGGCAACGGCGCCATTTTGATAAGTGTCTAAAGATCGAGTTTCGCGGCTTTCACTTTTTGAAGAAGAAAAGGAATTGATGTCGGTTGTAGCAGAAAGCCGCGAAACAGAAAAGGTTTTCGATCTTTAAATCCTTTCAAACAAATACGGTTTTCTGTCGGAAAACCGTTCCCTAATATTTAACCAGGCAAGTGTTCCTGGGTCGAACTCAAGGAGGCAGAATATATTCCCTAGATTTCTCTTCTCGTAATTTTATTTTAACTCTTCTCTAAGTCAGAACGCTTTTTTAGTGATTTTTTATTTTATTATTTTATTTGATTTTATTCTTTTCAAATTTTTATTTAATTTTCAAAAAGGATATTTTTCAAAAGGTTTATTTATTATATAGTAGGTGAATAGAATATAGGTGATATTATAGAGTAAAGGTGAACGAGGTTCGAGCCACGTACTCGAACTACACAAGAAACCAAAACAAAACGAAGCGGTTTTCGAGAAAATCAAAACACATCAAAAACTCGTCGAAAAGCCGTGAAAACTTTATAATAAGTAGCTAGGGTAGTTGTGTAACTACCCTCAAAGAATCGTCGAAGTTCGAGGTCACAAGAGCAAGATACAGCCCCGACAGCCCAGGGGCTTAAGCGTAAAAAAACTATTTAAAATGGTTTGCAATCGGGTCCTGGAGGACTGTTCTGAAAGAAAACTAAACAAAATCTTACGTTTAGGTCCCTGCGGAGGGACCTAAATGTAAATATACAAAACTCTGGAGGCGGGGTTAAAGAACTGGAAGTTGTCTGGACTTATGATGTAAATTCTCCACCGGTTCAACTTTGACGGCCGAGATTAGAACGTGCGGTGCGTGATCTGAAGGCTACGGGCGCGCCACGTGTCAGAAGACTGTGCTTCCTCTGTTCTTGAATCGGTTGAGCGGCTGACGGACGCGGCGTCTTCTCCGAATTATTCCGGCCGACTGACGGCGACTTTGGCTCTCCGGCGGGGCCAGAGGGGTGGCTCCTCCACCCCTCGAGCTCGCCCACGGTAGGAATGAAGGTGGCGGTGCTCCGAGCGGTGGTTATAGATCGAAGAAGATGGTGGTCTCGACCACCTGGGGCTGAGGCTGTTCTGAGAGTCTGACTTTGTAATGGAGTTTCATGATGATTAAAGCTCCCAGATGTTGGACAAATGGCTCGCGATTGAAGATCAACCTGCAAATAACAAAATTCTATGCTCGATTCATATAGAATCGGCCAACAATTAAAGATCTCAAGCCCCAAAGTTTGAAGAAAAACACATAATTCCAGCCAAACAACCAAAGATGCGAAGAAGACGATGGTTTGCGAATTGATTGGAGGCGAATCTAAAGTGAGTCGAGAGGTTTTTAGTTTGTGCGGATTAGATGGATCATTAACCTAGCTTTATGCGTGATTAGCCATGCTAATCGTGGCACGAGAATCGAGAACTAAAATCATAAAGATGAAGGAATAAGGTCTATGAGTTCCAGGTGTATTACCTGGAAATGTCGCTCGACGGTCGACCTTCGAGCCAGAGCTGATGCACGATGGTGGCGATGCAAGGCGGGGGAACACCTTGGAACGATCCTCCATCGACTCCTCTTCCTCGCGGGCTATGCCTTGGTGCTGTCACCACCGGGGATTCGCCGGAACAGAGCTTGGAAGTTGAGGGGTCGGTAGTCTGGAGCTGATGCTTCAGGCAGTTGGGGAGAGTTAATGGTGATTGGCGAACTTGGGGCCCTTATATAGGGAGCTTGCTTGGGCCCCAAGGTGGAATCAATGGCTGGCGGTGACGATGGTTGTTGGGAGAAGGGAATCAAGGGTCTAGATTGATCAGAAGCTTCAAGAAGGGCACGGGAGAATTAGAGGAAGTTGGCCGGTTGAACAACCTGGCGCAACTTCTTCTTGAAGAAGAAGACTCCAGGTGCTGACACCTGTCAGCACCTGGTTCGCCCAGATCCGTTAATTACTTGTAAATTAAGTATAAATTAATAACTTACATTATTTTAAATAGGTATAAATACAAGAAAGTTAAATAAATTAATTTTCTAAATTATGGTATAATTACTTTTAATAAATAATAATTATTACGTAAGATATAAATATTTTATTAATAAATATGTATTTATAAATAGATTTTGAATTTTTAATTTAATAAATAATTAAGTAAAAATTAATTTTATATTTTATTAATTATTAGAGTATTAAGTAAGACTTGTATGAATTTTTATAGATTTTTATGAATTAATTTACATATTTTAATAAATAGAGTAAGTATCTATATAGGTCAATTATACCTATATTTTAAGGTATTTGAGTTTATAAAAATAATATAGTCTCCAAAAATTATGAAATAATTTATGGTGAAACTACAAGATCATGAAATAATTTAAAAATTATAAAATTAAGAAAATAATAAATAGTGTGTGTTACATAAAATAAATAGCCCAGAAACCCCTTTGTCTATTGGTCCCAAAACCGACTTTTTGCAAACGGACTCCGAATTCAATGAAACCACCTTTATTAATTAGAGAATATTATTTTATGAACTTTAAAGGTGAGTAGAGTGGAATTGGAGTTTGTATGAGGAAGTTATGATGTTCGGAAGTTGAGATTTTAACAATTTGTAAGCTGGATTTCTTGGCATATTTACAGAATAATATTTTTAACTTATTTTTATATTTTTATTTACATTTTTATGAATAATTAGGAGAAAGTTTTGGTGAAAAATATGTTAAGATGAAATAATTAAAATTCTTTGAAGTTTTGTATTTATTTTATAAATAGTGAAAGGTGTATATACAAGTGATAAATTATTTTTATTTGGTTTTCTTTCCTTATCTCCCCCTACTTATTGGTTTGTCGACCAATCCATGCTGACTTGGTCTCGGGGGTTGGGCTATAAATATATCTTACAGCTATATTTATAGTTTAAGTCATATTGCATATATATACATATATTCCATATGCCTTTGCCTTTCTTTTCTGATTCTTTATTTATTTACATGAATTTAATGGTTAAAAGTGAATATTTACACATGAATGGAGTTTTGTTAAAGTATGAGAATTAGTGAATATTTACATGTATTTGTTAAGGGTTTTAAGACAAAATGCGACAGAAAAGTTAATGAATCATGGATTCATCAGGCACTACAAGCTACATGCTCCCTACACTGAAGTTGTTGGGGTTGGCCTCTACCTATGTTGGTATGATCATCTTTGCAGTTGTGAGGTCATCAATCTTTTGGATCTTATCAATCATATTCTTGATCAATTGAGTTAGGTAATCTGGAGTTGGATTCATGGGAGCAGCCTCAGATGGTTCAACAACAAATGGTTGCTGAGGCTGGTGATAATAAGACTGTTGCTGGAAGTTCTAATATTGATGCAGAGGGTATGTCTCATAATAGTATGGAGGAGGAGGAGGGAAGTTCTGATACTAACTCACTAGCTGCTGCTAATAGAACAGTTCGCGATTTGCCGATGGCTGGAAGTTCTATCTCTAAGTGTAATTTAGATGTGGCGGAGACTGGTAGTGGGGTTGTTGTTGGTGTTGGTGCTGCTAAAAACTTCATCCACCTTGATTCTAGTGAAATGGTCGGTTGGCCTACGCTTTCCACAACTATTGTCCTCTAAGATAGGCTGAAGATTGTTCGATTTCCCATATGGCATCCACTTCATGTATCTGCGGGGGTGGAGGTTAAGTAAACTGCTCATCATAAGATGGAGCTTCAGGAAGGTAGACGACTATCTGGGAGTGCTGAGGTGGCTATAATCCCTGGTCCAGAGCTTGCATGTAATAAACAGACATGTCCTTATCATAGCAGACTCAAAATGATGACTTTCCATTCTAGTCTTCTCCTTGGGTGACTCTAACAGGCTCGTCACGATAGCCACAGTCCAGTCGTGATTACTCCAAGCAGGTCTACTCCTCTCTCTCGGATGTATCGAATGAAGATGTGTTGTGTATATTTCCTTTTATTACAAGTTGAAACATTCTAAGATCCAACTTGAAGAGAAGTATTAAAATAGATAAAAGATAAAATTGATCTCTCCAAGATCCAATCACCTTGCACTCCTTAGCCCCACATTATCTGTAAGTGGGACTCTAGTTTGTATGTGGGGTTATATAAGAAGCCATACACCCCATGTATTTATTGAGATATTGAAATTGAATATCCTACCCTCAGAGGTCTTCTCTTGTTGCTTCATCCCGATGATTACAAACCAACGTTCCACGCAAAATCCTGAATGTTCTTCTTCCATATATATGTTCTTGAGTTGGTTATCTATTTTGGTTCTGCATTACTTATTTCAAAACTTATTTAGTATGCAAGCTAGGACTCGTACACAAACTGTGTTAGCTAAAACATTTTCCACATATAATCTCTCACCCCCAAAAACCAACGTGTTCCTAGCTAACCACATAATTAGTAGAAAAGCAAAAGGCTCCCCTCTCCCCATCATACAACAAGAAGCTGCAGCCCCCAAACAATTCTAAAACCCCTCAATGCATAAAGATTTTGCCCTGCCTCTCTAAACCTCTTGAGCAAACCCACAAGTAAATATGGTCAATGTCCTTTGTGAAAGCAAGTGAAAGACTTGTGTATTTTTTGTCCATAAGGCTCCTTTGTATAATGGAGAAACCATATAGGGAAAATAACCAATGGAAAGATTACATAAAAATGAAATAAGAAAGACATAAATATTAGTTTCTATATGATGAATTAGTTTTTCCACACGAGTCTAAAAGTATCCTCATAGCATGCGAAGATAAGTTGTTGTTGAGGTGAACCACAAGAATCCCCTAGTTCGATCAACAAGTACCCACAATAAAATAATAAGCAATGAATAGCCAAAAATGTAAGGCACAATTTATTATACTCTACAAACATGAATGTATAGCATGTAAGCATGTAGAGGTCGAACCATAGAGAGAAAACGAGGAAAAGCCTAATTGCTAATCATTGTGTATTATGCGCATACTTGTCTTTAAGTCTTTTATATGGGTTTGATTTTTTTAATTTTAATTTTAATTTCTTATTTTTTTCATTTTTAATTTAATAATTTGTATTTTCTTTTTTCATTTTCTGATTTTTTAATTTCATTTTTCTTTTAAAATAAATAATATAGGGAAATATAATGCTTTATATATAATATAGGCTAATATAATTATAAATACTAAAAAAACTATACAAAATACAATAAGTAAAATACTTTTGGGTTTTAAACAATTTTCTAATCTTTTCTGATTTTTCTAGAATGTTTGCTAATTTTTATGTATTTTTAAAATAAAAAAAATCCTAAAATATGGATTAAATAAAAAAGCGGAACTGATTTGGAGATTAAGAATAGAAAATAATGTTCAAAATTCTCCAAATCAATTTTAATAGATAGATAATAATATAAAAAAAATTTAAAAATAAAAATAAATAGTTTTGAAGTTTTTCAAAAATTTATATCTTTTTTATCGATTTTGGAGCATTTTTTTATTTCCTTCTTTTTTAATTTTTTGAGATTTTTGGCATTATAAAATACAATAATAAAAAATTTTTTTACTAATTTTTCAAAATGCTTTTATATTTTTTTGGTATTTCCATGTTAGACAGGGATAAAAACATGCTCATTTGATTTTTAATAAATACTTAAGATGCGTAAAATGCCAATATAAAAATGTAACGTTAAAGTACATGCTAGCATGCATCGAACCCTATTTTGCATAATTTTTGGAGCACGGATGTTATTTTTAATAAATGGAATACAAGCACAAAAATACATGTTCGAGCAAGGGTATTTTTGGAATAAAAAATAAATTCAGCGGTACATGTGCAAATTTTCAAAAAATATACAACCTAATATTAAAACTTTATGGACCATTTTACATTTCAGAAAATTCTCAGAACATAAATTTAATTTACCCATCTTACGTGGGACGACACATGAGCTGAGATAGACTTTATTCATATGAAATATCAAATAACTACAGGGGTCTCTTTACAATATTTCCAATTTTATTTGCATTGTAAAAAGTAATTACAAGATTAATAATTAAAATCTATAGGTAAGGGGCTAGATGTGCAATTTACCCCCAAATACCGCATCATCAGACGATTGCAGGTAGTCCACTTGGCATGTGTCACGTCCTAAAAGCATCATAATGGTTCGACCATGGGCGTACGAGATTAGATCTCAGGATGAGATCGAGCATCTGAGGCTTGAAAGATCCGACAACTGACGATAAATATGGGGACCCTCCCTAGATTAGTCGACAGCTGCTCGTGACAAAGAACAAGGAAGAAGGTTGCATTCCCTAAGCTTTGATCCTTTCATTCACCCTCCTCTGAGCGGTTCAGATGCTGCCAAACTGCCCATTCGATCCTCGGAGGTGTTTTGTAGCTGGAGGTATCCTCAAAATGATACGGGCTCATAAGTGAAGCCTTGGAGCGTGATGCGCATGGAGGTGCTTCTTGAATGCCTGCAGCCCTCAAATGGGCTCTTCGAGTCCTGAAAACGTGCAAAAGCACGCTATGATGAAGACGAAGGATCTCGACTGTTCTTGGGGTGGACTCGAGGTCAAATGGAGAGGATATGAATGTGCTCCAACAACAGTGGCAGATGGAGCACATATCGTTCGATCTAGAAGGATTTGAAGGGTGTTGATGGGTTGAGGATGTGGAGAAACGTAGAGACTAGGTGATAAGATAGTCATGGAGGTCAAAGACAACGAGTAGCAATGAATCACAATGGCCAGAGATTTAGAGCTCCAACGAACTAAGATCTATATATTACAGTAATGCAGACGATTAAACAGGAAATAAAAAGGCTGAATCGAAAACTATGAGTAACGTCTATCTAGAAATGGTAAAAAGTGCAACTCTAACTTGGTGGTGGACAAGAAAGAAGGACAACCATCAGAGCACCGTCTTTGGTACACCTCCCTCCTCCTACGGCTATGCAAACACCTCAGGGAACCTCCCCTTATTACAGGGATGTGCACTAGGCCAAGGGTAGCGGGTTTTACGGGAAGAAAAAGGACTAAACTGAGATCAGAGGCGGAGGTTTTTATTTATAGATATAGTCATGGACTCTTATTAACCGATGATTTAGGATCAATCAGAGCTATGTAAAAGGGATTTAGGGTAGTGGTGTGTGTTAAGATCGAACAATGATAGGTCTACGTGAAAAATCAGATCGATGGGAGTCTTTGATTACCTTGGAAAAATGTACCAAATTCGGAGAAAAGGCAGATCTGGCGGAGCAGAGGTGCCAAAGGCCTAGTTGATCATAGGTCAACCAATATCAGACTCCTATTGCTTCATGCGGACAACTAGAGGAGAAAACTAGCTGAAAATAAGAAATAATTAAAAATAAAATAGTAAATGGATTTATAAACTTTCGCTTATGAGATAATAATATTTTTTATTTATTTATATTTAATTACTATTTTTATTTATTTTTGTGATATTTTTTATTGTGAGTTATTATTTATAAGTGTATTTATAACTATATTGGCATATGTTTTACTCATTTTATTTTTATTTTGTATTTATGATTTAGCAATTTATTTTCATATTTTATATATTTACAAATTACTTTTAAGTGCACAAATATATTTTTATTGTATTTTTCTGAAGTATTATATACACTTACAAAATAGGGGTATGTATTATACATGTAGTATATGTATTTGATCTATGTATTTTTATAGGTTATTTTATTTTAGTGTTTTCTTTATTTTTTTTCTATTCTACATATGTACATATCTTATAAATAATGTTTACAAAATTATAAAAATATAAAATTACAAAAATAATAAAGAATAAGTAAAAATGAATATTTTATTCAAGTATACTATAAAATAAGAGTTCAAAACCTAACTTTCACTCGTAATTCCAAAATAAATGAAACAACTTCATTAAATAGCAACAAATTATATATAATAAAAGGTGATTTGGATGAGTTTTTATCGAGGAGATATGGGTCTAGTAAATTTGGGTTTTGGCTTTTTATTATGAGCATAAAATGAACATTATATCTTATTTTTGTGAAATCTCAATTTTATATTTTTCTATACAATTTTATATACAACTTTTGTTTACAAGGTTTCTTTATTTGAGGTATAAAAGATAGAAAATAAAATAAGTTCAAAAAATGCAATAATGATGACTAAAAGAATAGGGTTTATATTGTGTTTTGAACTCTTATCCCCATCACTTTATTCCTTATCGACCGAGTCAATTCTTGACTTCATCTCAGGGTTTAGGGTCATAAAATACCTTTGAAATTTTATTTTTTATTTCTTTATTACTTTTTTATTATAATTTCTACAATAATTATATAATAAAAAATGATTTTTTTACAAAATAATGATATTTACAAGCATTTACCTAGGGTTTTAGGCGAAAAAAAAAGAATAAAGATGATGAAATGGAGATTCATCACCCCACATACTTGCTTTTTCTAGTCCCTAGCAAACACTTATGCACTGAGGGCAAAAATAAAAATAAAATTGAACGAAAGAAAAATAAATAACTTGGAATAATTGTCGACTTTTAAACTACTCTTCAATAAAGTCAAAGTTTGGAGCTCAAAGAAGGCCTTTTGATTAATGGTGTGTTTGGAACCAGATGCAAGTTGGGAAGTGTGACATAACAACCCTTAGGTTCCATACTCCTATTATCCAGTCCAATTCACAACCGGGTCAGAACCATCCTCTCAATCGCGTACACTTGCTACCTTGAAATGATAGAACCATATGTGTGAATTTGTACAGCTCTTCTAAGACAAAATCGTTGATCCATCAAGGCGTTTGCTCTTCCGATAACTCATCCTCGTAGAGAAGATATGAGAAAAAGAAATGAAATGGGAATGGACTAGTGTAGTCTTCATTCCCTTGTGAAGTCGGTTAGTGTAATCGATTCTTCACCAAGAAGCAAGTTTTTTTCTAAATCTCAAGTTTTTGTGGAATATTTTTCGTATGATCTTCTTTGGATATTTTCTTTGACTTTGTACAGCTTCTGCATTTTTTTTATGACCCGGTAGATATAGCATCTTTTTGTTCCACCCATTTTTTGGTGTCTTGAAAAAAGTTGCACTAGTAGACCATCCCTCATCCAAAGCATTATCTCAATCTATCTCCAGTCTTTAGATATCATTTTTAGTGAAAGAAGTCGGTTAGAGTACCTGTGTCGGCAATCCCCAAGGTTGTTTCCTAAGCCACCCTTGACGAAGCAGCCTTGCATCATCCCGAATTAGACTCCAAGATTTTTCAACAGTTTATTAGAGTTGAGCTAAGTGCTAGGTGTGAGGTTTCCACTCAAGTCACTGTCTCAAGAGTCCTACATTTGATATGAAAGGTCCTAGTTAATCACATTGAATTGACTCATGAACATAGTCTTATGGAACCTACAGAATTAAGTCAAGGTGACCTGAAACATCTCCACTTCCATTCCTCGATGGGTTCCTCTAAAATTAAGCGTATTAAGGCCTATTCCAAGCTCCAATCTTCAGACTGTATTTGGACATATTCAATTGTCTAGGTTATTCCAAAAAATGTGAATGTTATGTACAATGCAAGAAAAATATTTTTATGATCAGCTTTCTAATTTAGAACTTTTTTATGGATTTTTTAAATAGTTTTTTTGCAAACACTTTTGGGATTATAGATTTTGATTTTTTTTAGGGATTTTTCAAAAACAAATGGTTTTTGGAACAAAAGGGAGCATGTGCATATATTTACACAGGCATGCATCTATTATTTACAAGAATTGAGGTTTAGAGGATTTACAAGAGATATGTGTGTTATTTTTGCTAAAAATGTATATTTATTTGGACGATGTAAATATTCCTCAAAATTATATGAAAATATTTTACAAACAATTTTGAAAACTATAGTTCAAAATAATTTAGCAAATAATTTTTACAAACTTTTACAAACTTTTGAAACCTGTTTTACAAAGATTTTTCAAACAGTATATATAGATTTTTCAAAATATTTTTGCAACCATTTTCAAAAGCATTTGCAAATATATTTTTTAAAAAAAATATTTCACATAAAGAAAAGAAATTTTTACAAATCAAACATTTTTACAAAGGTTGAAACTATTCTATATAATGTTTTTCAAACAGTTTTGAGAAGATTTTTTAAATAGATTGTCAAACTATTTTTCAATCATTTTGCAAAATATTTTTATCTTATTTATTAATAAATATCTATAGAAAGAATTTGAGGAATAATATACATTTTCTTATTAGTTTATTTAATGAATTAGAAATGTATATATATATATATATTGACATATTTATTATGAAATTAAGAGAGTACGAGTTATGGCTAAAGTATATACAATGTATATACGACCCCCTTTATTGATCTTGAGTTATGTCCTCATAGATCAGAGAGAAAATAAGAGGACGTAACTCATACTGACTATAGAAAAGCCTATACTACAACGACTAAATAATAAGCAATGAACGAATCCTGAGAATGAGAAGTCGGCTATCCCCCCAATAATTAGGATCAAATAATCTTAAGTATAACAGACTGTATCTACATGCAGGGAGGGTCGAAGGTGGGAATGAACAACTCATTGACTCGTCCTATCTCCCCCTATCCCTAAGTATAGACAGAAATATTAACAAGAGAGGAGACAGGTGGTGAAACAAGGAATGAACATATGAAGTCACTCACCTCCATTATACTTAGGATGAAGCATATCCTAAGTATTCATGAAATGAATGAGGAAGACAAAGCAGAAAATAGAAAATAAAATAGAAATAAGAAAAAGAAGAAAACTAAAGGAAGAGTTTTGGAGTAACATTATCTGAATATTTCGACGTTGCTAAGGTTGTGGATGTTTCTTCATTGTATATCACTTGGACACAATCAACAACAACCAAGAAAGTATCATGCTCGAGGTAGGTCTTTAGTAGCTGACCATTAATGATGAACGATTGTGCATCTGGCAACAAATCTGATATCACAATGCTTCTGTTCTCACGCACTTCTTGCAGTTTGAATAACCCTTCCATTTTCTCTTTAATTCACCTGGAAATATCTTCAACTTTGCGTCAAATAGCCGCACTTTCTTTCCAGTCTTGAAGGTCTTTTGTCTGATGTGTCGGTCATGCCAGCGTTTAAACTTCTCCTTATACATCAAGGTGTTATCATATGAATAATCTCGGAATTCCAGGAGCTTGTTCAGATCCTCCTTTTTTTGTCCAACTTTTAGTGGATCCAAGTTGCAGATATAGACTTCCCATAATGATTTGTGGATCGGTTCCACAAGTAAATGGCATGTCTTTCCATACACAAGACAGTAGGGCAACATGACCAAGGGAGACTTTTTAGCAGTTTCGTATGCCTAAAGGATGGAGTCCAAGAGTTAGGTTCAATTCTTTATGTCTGGCATCAGAAGCTTTTACAGGATCGTCTTGATTTCTCTGTTTGATAATTCTACGACGCCTTTGGTCTATGGAAGACAAGGAGACGCGACTCAGTGCTCGATGTTGTACTCCTTCGTTTATTTCCTGACCTCTCTGTTAATGAAGTGACTACCCCATCTAATATCAGTATTTTCATAATCCCGAACCACGATATGATGTTCTCCCTCAGAAACCAACACATGGTACAACTATCTACAGCTTGGGTGTGGATAGCTTCAACCGAGTGACTCACGTAGTAAACAACAAGTAGGAAGTGCTCATATCCCTGACTGTTTGGGAAGTGTCCAATGAAATCGATGCCCCAAGCATAGATTACGTATGAAATCTTAATGAACTTTAGGGCCATGAAATCTTTAGTTGTAAGGGTCCCTCCCAATCTTTAGTAGTCAGTGTAGTGCTTCACAAATGTTGCAGCACCTTAGATAGTGTTAGCCACCAAATGCCACACTACAATACTTTCACTTCCGTTCTATCTCCAGTGTGGTGTCCAATAGATTCGAGTGAATGACAATGCCTGAGGACATGATTATGCTCCCTTTGAGAGATGTAATGTCGTCAAATGCAATCCGCTCCTTCCGTGAATAGTAGTGGGTCTTCCCATTGGTGGATGGTGGACAATATTTTGTCCTTCTTTATTTTCGTCCAACTTTGTGTGACTAGACCGGAGATGAGGTAGTTCACTACGTCGACATACTAAGGGAGTGAAACCATGGCCAGAATCGACTCGTCGGGAAAGGTGTCTGTGATAGATGCATTTCTCAGTGGAGGCTCTTGATATTCAATTCTAGAGAGGTGATATGCTATCACACTGTGAACCCCATGCTTGTCTTTGATTTCCAAGTCAAACACCGAGAGGAGAAGGAACATCTGATAAGTCTAGGCTTGACATCCATCTTCTGTTGTAAGTATCAGATAACAAAGTGGTTAGTGTATGTTGACAAGATTTTATGCGGTTTAAAATACTAGATTAAGCAATGTCATTGTGAACCATGATTAATAAAGATCAATCAAATAAAATAACACCTACAAGAATGATGGAAACATATGAGGTGTATAGTGCAAGTAGAGGTTCGTATCCACAGGGACTAAGCAAACTCACTTTTTTTGTTCTTCTTTAAAACATGATTCTAATTTTGAACTATTGCATTGATGGAGAAAATTATAAGAAAATACGATCTACAGTGAAAGTATTTCCGAGAACTTAAACTAAGAAATTGTGGTTATGAGTGCAACTAAGTGCGGAAAATGAGGGTTGACTTGCAATTTAGTAGGGAAGAATTGAGAATTACTTAAAACATTTCAAGAGGTAATAAAAGATATGAGAGTTGTGACACATTTGTTGAGAAATAACTAGAATAGATAAAAGATGTTACCAAGTATTTATTTCATCAAATTTAACTTAGACAATGCTTCTCTATTCGGATGCGAAATGTGACGATGTCGACGACGATGACCACAGACACACGGGATGCTAAATGGGAAGAAGAACACCACACATGAAGAACGTCGTTGTGCGAGTTGATCGCGCGCATGCCGGTTGCGTGTGTGGGCTTAGTGCAGAGAAGCTTCTGGTCGCGGAGGGCCACAGGTAGGAGCTGCTGGCCGTGACGAGGAAGAGGAGGGCTGCAAGGCTGCAGGTCACTGGCCACGCAAGGTGGAAGAGGACGCAACTTCTTGCTATGTGAGGAGGAGGAGGTGATGGCCGCAGGTCGTGCTAGAGGAGCTACTTGTTGCTGGCTGCGCTAAAGGAAGAGAATGAATGTAGAGAGAGATGTCGGGGCAAGAGAGAGTCGTTGCCTGTGTCAGGGAGAGAAAATGAGTGGTAGCAGGCCAGAGGAATTCCATGCGTGGGTGCATCCCATTTTATAGCCAAAACATGCCTCTACACTTCCTACAATAAATACAAAAGTCATTCATGTGCATGGGAAATAAAGAACGTGCATGGGAAAGGTTTTGCATGGGTGGCTACATTTTGTGGCAAAAGGGGGAGAGAGAGAGTGAGTAAAGAGGGTATGCATGCATGGCAATTGTGTTGTACGTGGGTGGCTCTATGCCCGATGATAAAGAATGGAAATTTTACACTATCCTCCCTCCCCTTTTATTTCTAACAAAATGTGAGAGGTATTTGTATAGTCAAAACAATGTGTTGGATTCTTGTTAGATTTAATTATATATATATATACCCAACACACTTTCATTTTCTCTCTTACTATGATAAATATAAATATGATTTGTTTAGTTTATGTAGATAAATATTCTGATGATTAACATGGATGATCATTATTTTTTGTATAACAACATAATCTCACCATATAGTTCTTAAGTAATAAGTAAATTGAGATGTCTGAGAACATTTTATCAGGATATATCACCATGATATGTTGATTTATGCTATGATTTAATTGATTATGTTCAAATAAGTCGGTTTCTCCATTGTGCATATGGAATAAATATCATGTGAATTGTGTGTAATTGGAGATTGTATGACAAATGTTAAGGTTGTTCTTCACATAATTTGATCATATTATATCAATATATAATGTTATCATCAGTGTAGATGATGACTTTAGATCCGAGCAGATAGGATCTGAACTTCTCAAGCGATGATACCATTACCAGCAACTCTTTCTCTGTTATAGTCTAATTTCTCTGTGTGTCATCTAGAGTCTTGGTGGCATAGTGAATGGCATATATCATCTTGTCTTTTCTTTATCCTAGAACAACCTCAACAGTAATGTTTGACACATCTATCACAGTCTCAAAAGGAAGAGACCAATCGGGTTGTTGTAGGACAAAAGCTTGAGTGATTAGCTTCTCTATCTAATTAAATGAAAGGAGAACATGTTGATTAACATTAAACTCGATCTCCTTGCACAACAACTCTGTGAGAGGTTGGGCGATGCAAGTGAAATCTTTGATGATTCTCTTGTAGAAACCCACATGCCTCAAGAATAACCTCACATGTCTGACATTATGAGGCGGCTCAAGATTGCTGATAACATACACCTTTGTCGGGTTAACTTCCATGCCTCACTTAGAAAAGACGTGACCCAACACAACTCCTTTCGTGACCATGAAGTGGATATTTTCCCAAGATAGTACAATATTGACATCACGACATTCCTGAAGTACTCTGTCCAGGCGCTCATGGCAGGCATCGAAACTGTCACCATAGATTAAGACCATAAACACCTCAAGAAAACTGTAAACCACCTCGGCAAAAGCTGCAAGCATGCATCTCTGGAATGTGGTGGGTGCATTGCACAGACCAAAGGGAATTCTCCTGAAGGCATAGGTGTTGAACGGGCAAGTGAAGATAGTCTTCTCTTGGTCCTTTGAGGTGACTGCCACTTGGTTGTATCCGGAGTACCCATCCAGAAAGTAGAAGAACTCCCTTCCTACTAATCCCTCCAATACTTGATCGAAGAATGACAAGGGGAAGTGGTCCTTCTTTATTATTGCATTTAGGTGGCAATAGTCAACACATACGCATCATGATGTGGGTACCCTAGTAGAAATCTCCTCTCCTCTATCATTTGTAACTATAGTAAACCTAGTGATGAATCTACGTTTCATCATCTTTATTTATCATTTTGGCCTTAAAAACCCTAGTAAATGCGTGTAAATAGGCTTAATTTGGGCATTTTAGCATTCATGCATCATTGTGTAAATATTATATAAAATGTGGTTTTTAAAGCCAAAATTATAGAATAATGAAAAGAAAAGAAAAAGAATAAAATATTGTAAATATTTTATTATCTGAAACTCCGAGACCTAGGCATCTCGATCACTAGGTCGACAAGGAATAAAGTAGGGGGAGATAGGGGCCAAAATGGCAATAAAACACCTTGTATTTCATTCATTCTTTATTCATTTTGGGATCTATTTTTGGTTCCACTTTTTATACCTCAAATAAAAAGCTTTGTACATAAAAGTTGTAGATAATTAAATATAGAAAAATACAAAATTGATTTCATACAAAAATAATGTACAGATAAAAAGTTATAGTTTGAATAAGAATCCAGAATCCCAACTTCCCATACCTGTATCTCCCAAATAAAAACTCCAAATGCATGAAACTTACCTTTAATTGTATATAATTTAAAATAAGCTATTTAATGGCAGTGGTTTCACATTTGGCGGAGCTACGGTTCGAAAGTTGAGTTTTGGACCCCTATTGTATACTTGTACAGGTTAAAATATTCATTTTATTATATATTAATTATTTTTTTTATAATTTTATATTTTTATAATTTTGTAAATATTATTTATAATAACTATGCATATTAAAATCAGAACAAAAATACAAAAGAAATACAAAATAAAAATACTTGTATATTATACATAGGTATAATACCTGTACACACACCTATATAGTTCATAGTTCATTTTTATTAAGTGTATAAAATACTTCAGAAAAATAAAATAAAAATATATTTAAGTATATAAAAATATTATATGAATTTATAAAATAATAAACAAAAATATTAAAATTAAATACACAAATTAAAAATAAAATAATAAAATGTATAGATAAATATACCTATATAAGCCTAAAAAGGCTACTTGTTATTTTATACCTCATAAAAATAAATAAAAATCAGAATTAAATACTTTACAAAATAATAAACATTTTTTTATCACCAAAATTTAATAAATTCATCTACTATTTTTAAATAATTTCTGAGAGGTTTTTCCTGGTTGGTCCACGTGGACCAACCAGGTGGTCTAGACCGTTGACCACAGGTCAACCATCTGACCTCCTCTGCACTCTACGCCATACCTCGTTTGTCACCCAATTTTGCGGATTTATCGAGGTCGGAGCATTCATCTTTTGGAGTCGATTCCTTCTGCAATTTTTCTCCCCTACCATAGAGGATACAACCCTTAGCTTACATTGGGGATTGAATCGCTGCTCTGCCTCGTGCGCCTCGATCTTTGCACCGCGTTCACCATCTGTACAAAACACGTCCAATCACCTCCCTTGGCCCTTTGAACCTTTCTAGCCCTAGCTTTGGCCCTTGGGGGACTGCTCAGGATAGAGGCTGGTGACAGCAGCCACTCCAGCTGCTCCGAGCGTGCCCATGTGACGGCGGAAGTGCTTCCACCCATCTCTGGTGGTCTATGCCACCGTGAGGTTCCTTCTTCGTGGCTCCGGCCACTAAGGTCCTATTTTATCATTTTTCTTAGCGTAGGGATAATATTAGTTTCATTTCTCTTAATCAGTTTGTAGTCTAATCACGTCAGTAGCTTTCATCTCTCCCATTGATGCTCGCCGGAGCCCCGCTCCGGCGAACCTTCGCACACACTTTTCACCTTCCATTCCACCTAATAACAGCCAAGATTCCTCCACCTTGCCTCTCTGTGCTTCTGCTCATCCTTGCAGGATATGGAAGACCCCATCTGAGGGGTGCTCTACCCAAAAGAAGACCTCCATGTCCACCTCCGCCGCTAGCCCTCGGCGGAGATCCTTGGAGCATTTTGAAGTGTCAAATCAAGAGGGAGGTGTCCTGGGAGGTTCTTTGCACCATCGGAGGGGAGTGGGCAACACGGAGCTTGCAGATTTTGGCAGATCAACCTCATCCACGCCGTGTTCATCGGTTGTTCTTGCCGCACCTCTCCAGACCGTCGATCTCGCCCTGTTCTTCAAGGAAGACATTTGTCGTCCGATGCGCCATTGTTTCGACCGCCAGATCATCAATCATGATCTAATATGGGCCGCTTCAAGTGAAGGGGTATCGCCGCGCTGTATGTTGGCGCGTGTATAAGTAGAGCGCGCGGAGTGTCGGATCGTGCCCTTTGGTTGGGCATTTTGTCATTCAACCCATACCAGTTTTTGTATTTAAAACTACAGCTTAAACTTTCATTTGCTGTGGTATAACTTTTTTAAAGTTGCTGAACACCTCCTGTAATTCCCAAATTCACGAATCCATCCTCGCCAGCGTGGCTCTCGTGTGGCCTCACGTGAGTTGCGCATTTCACGGCCAGGACCCCTGGACTTTATTTTTTTTATTAAATATCAGAACATATTAGATGAGTTGTCAACTTTTTAGAGATTTTGCAAAACAGTCCTTAGAGGTTTCGTTATTTACGATTTCGTCCTTGCCAGACACGTTGCAGCCATGTGCAGGCTGGTCATTTTGCTGGAGTGGACATGAGATTTTGGCTATTGGTATTTGATCCCAAAATATTTTTTCTTGCCTTTTATAATTTCTGGAAAGTTGCATGTTGGCCCCTGGACTTTTCTCATATTACATAAATGCCCTTGCTAGGAATGATTTTTCTTTTTGTTTTTGGTATTTATTCCATGCATCTCTAAATTGCTAAAAATCACCAACAAATTAGGTTAAGCTCATGTTTGCTTGCTCATTCAAATAATATTGTTGTTTTTCATTTTTATTGCATTTTTAAAATTATTAAAAATCAAAAACATGCATTTTCAGCACTGTTTGCATTGAAAATCCGTAAAAATTATAAAAACAATTCGAAAAATTCCAAAAAAATATATTTCTTGTATTTTCTTGTGTTTTAACTCCAGACCAAAAATCATTAAAAAATACAAAAGAAAACTCCTAAAAATTTTAAAACCCCAAAAATCTTTATAAAAATCTTAAAAAAAATTAGAAAAATCCTGAAAATCTAATTTTTGTGTCTGAATTTTCCTTGTTTTATTATACTTTATTTAAAATTAATGTGGAGAATTTTTATTACTGTTTTCTATTTTATTTCTCCATTTTAGTTTTAGCTTTTTAATTTCTTCATTGTTTTCAGTATTTTTGACTTAAATACCAAAAAATTAGGAAAAATATAGGAAAATCACAAAAACATTAGAAAAAATACAAAAAGCACAAAAACACTTTATTTCCCTAATTTTGAGCATTTTTACTTATTTCTATAAATACCTTATCTCCTTTTTTCTCACTTTGTCTATATAGTCTAGTTAAATAAAAACGAAATATAAAAAAATATAAAATATAAAAAGAAAATATAAAATCAGAAAATTAAAAATCAAAATACAAAAATAGAAAATTAAAAATTAAATAAAAAATATAAAATCAAAAACCCACAAGAACTTGTATACTTGTAGAAAAATAATCACTTTCACTTTTTGAGAATTTTGCCTCGTTCTACCTGTCTGCTCCATGTGTTCGACCTCTACACATTCTTGCACCTATACACATCTTTATTGTAGAGTTATAAAAAATTTTAACTCCGCACCACTTTTTAGTGTTTGATTTCTGTTGTGGGTTAATTGTTGTTTGAACTATGGATTTCGTGTGGTCGATTCAGCGACAGAGTTCCCGCCTTGTGTGGAACTTAAGATCATCGATTTTCGCGTTCAACGAATGGCACCATTGTCGGGGAGAAACATCGCGTAGTTATCTTTTTACTTGTGTTTTTGATTGTTGTCTATTCTTGCGGTTTTATTTGTTTGCTTTTTTATTTATATATCTGTTGAGCCGTCTAACCTTCTCTAGTGTTCACTATGTGCGAGGAACCGCGGATCGAGGGAGGCGCTCCACCCTAGGCGCCCGTGCACCCACGAGAAGCCGGCTTTAGCTAGCCTAGCACCGAGGAGACGAGGAGAGATTTTTGAAGACCGAGCTCTACTTTAGTTGTAGAATTTTGTATTTATTTCAGTAATTTTAGTGAGTGAGAGACTTTATATTATTGTAATAATACAAGTACTCGGATATTGGACTCTCGAGCCTAATTTCCAAGTGATTGTTCACTTGGGGGCTCACCGCGGCTTTTAACGGTTTTCATCGCATTTTTTTCCTTTGTTTTCTCTGTTTTATTTTCTTTCCTTTGTGTGATTGAGCCCTTATCTTTAGGAGTTGCTTGACCTAGTCTTAAGGCCAAACACTTAAAATATTTTCATGTGCCTATAGTCTCATTTAGACTTAGATAAATTTTGAAAACGTTCTTCCCGCTAATAGCAGCTGCTCAACTTAGGGCGATTTCATCGATTGCATTTGCATATAGATTAGGTTTCAATTCTGCTGAGCATCCTTGCATGTAGAGTGCGGGAGGCAAGGTGAGCATTTACGCTTTAGCATTCATCATCGTTTTTGCCGCTTGCATTGCTTTTCCGCCTCTCCCTCTGATTTTGCCAACCTAGGTGCTTAAAGGAATTGACTCCTCATTAGGCTCGTGCATTTCTTATTAAAAATCCAAAAAAAGTGACAATCAAATAAAATTGGGACTGTTAATATCACTCGACCCTAAAAAAATCAAAAAGAAAAATTCTCTTGGGGCGAGTAATCCCCTCATTGTCCTCATTTTACATTGCTCGCGCACACACTAAGGATAGTGACCGAATCCCATTTTACCCCCCTAAGTATGTGTGCAACTTTTTGGACTTCTCAACTAACTCTAAAAGAGACAAGATAAAAAGATCGACTTTTCGGTCTCTACTGAGTTGAGTAGGTGAATTGAGGGTTTGTCTTGTTTCATTTTTGCTTGTGATTGTTTTGTGTGTTCTAGATCGTCTCTACGCCTTTGCGCCTTTTTCTCACTTCTCTTGACTTGACCTTCACGCTCTCCCGATTATTTTCCTTTTGTTCTGATAGGACCAACTGGAGTATATTTTGTTCGGACTTTGCGGACCCCTCGTTCGCTCCAGGAGGTCCACCTCCCTTTTATCAGGAGGATCCTCATCCTATTTTTTCTGATTTTTGCACATATATGCCTCAGCCACAGTTTCAGACCTCGGATTTCTACTCACATCCCCCACCACCTTCGTATTTTCCACCTTCACATCCACTCGAGTCTGACCTGTTGGAGTCACCTTTCATAGAGTCCACCCTTGAGAACATGACCCAAATGGTGGATCACATGAGATAGAGGATTGACAACCTCACTAGTACAAATAAGAGCGATCATGATTCTCCACCATTTGACGACATGGGTTCACTCGGGAATTTCCATGACAGCTTGCAATCACCCAAAATACAAAAAAAATGAGAAAAAAAATAAAAATCCAAAAAGAGTTTGGGAGACCTTTGATCGAGTCCGACTGTGAGGAGAGGTACCACTTGCCATATACTTTGACCACACAGCCTTTCACACTCGGTCCCACCTTTGATCCCGAGGATGCCACTGTACAGACTGCTCTTGGCATGCCTCGTGTAGATGTTGATTCCGACATCCTCCCTTGTATGGAGGAGGTCCAAAGTACAAAAAATATTGACTGAACCCGAAGTGGTGGCCACTATTCATGAGATCATTTGTGCCCCACTTCAGCAGGACATGACTGATTTATATACTCCTCTTCCCAAGAAGAGAAAGCGGAGGAGCATATCTGAGCGTCATATTTTGACCATGGCCACTGCCCACGCCATCACACACCGTCCCATTCCTAGGAAAAGGAACACAGCTACACCATTCATCACCTGCAACATCTCTGACTATACCTATGATCACACTCTCCTTGACGACGGTGCCTCGATTAGCATATTACCCTTCTCGCTGGTACAATCTCTTCACTTAGGGCCTTTAAAGAAAACCAGGATGATCGTTCAGTTTGCTGATGGATCAAACAAGAGGCCGAAGGGTATCCTTGAAAACGCCGTCATCTCGATTCAGAGCACGAGCTACCATGTTGATTTTGTAGTATTGCCCATGGAGACCTCCATAGGGGAGCACTCTCCAATCATCCTGGGACGACCATTCCTCGCCTCTGCGAGGGTCGTTATTGACTATGGATCATGAGAGATTCTCTTCCGTCCTGCAGACGAGAGAGAAGCGTTGATCACCGCACCCACAGTTGACCAGAGACCTACATCTGATGTGCCTTCACCTGTTCTGGCTGACCCTGAGGCCTATGACCTTTATGAGGATATCAGAGAGACTTTCTTTATGACCAATGATGAGACCCGAGATTTCCTCTCCAAGGAGGAAGGCTCGGAAAGCTTAGACCTTGGCATTTCTGCTTAATGTGATTGGCGATGTGTTGATGACATCTGTGGGATTTACATGATTGATACCATTGAGTGGAGGGCAGATTTAGAGACGTGACAAGACGGACATGTTTCTACTACTTTCACCGATGGGTCCGCTCCTGTTCACTTAGATTCAGATGAGACAAAGGCCGAATTTGATCTTATTGCTTTTATTCGAAAATTCAGGCCTTTTGATGAGAAAGATGATCCGGTTGAGATTATAGAGGACGAACAGAGTTCGACTACTTCCACTGATGAGTTCGTGCCTTTTGGTTTTGACTTGGACGACACCTTGCAGGACGACACTGAGTACACTACTTCTGATGATGATGAGTTCGTCCCATTTCACTTTGATATCAGCAAGACTTCCAAAGCTGGACCTAGTCTTACTTCTTCCACTACCCCGTCTGTGCCTTCACACCCTAGGGCCTCTGAGGATCTACACTCTGTCGACCCTGATCGGATTTGGTCCACTGTGGATCCCAATGTCGACCTTCACCATACCAGATCCATTCCTCAGTGGTCTCGCAAGAAGGTTCGCTTTATACCTTCTTGATCATGTGTACATCCACCTCTGTTGTATATCCTTCTCTGCCCATCTCTCATTTTGCTTATCCACCCATTCTCGTGTTTGCCTTGCTTAGGACGTACTTTGTCCTATGTATAGGGGGGGTGGACAAGCCGAGTGCTCTTTCTTCGTTCCATTTCATCACTCCTGTTGTCGTCGATACTTAGGGCTTCTTTCACCCTAAGTATAGGGGGAGTGAAGTGTACATTCTCACGATCTCTTCTTCCATCTTTTGATCTCTTTTCTTCTTTTCTTCTTTTCATTTTCTATCTTATTTTTGTATCAAAAAGGTGTCGCCCCTTGTAGACAGTCTTCTATACTTAGGACGTAAGTATAGGGGGGTCTGCACCTTGAGTTTTGTATTCTTTGATCCTCTCCATTGTCTCCTCTTCTTGTCTATACTTAGGGATATCATACCCTAAGTATAGGAGGAGACAATCTGAGTACGATCTGTTCATTCCCACCCTTGACCCTCCCTGCTTTGTCTACAGTACGCTATACTTAGGATTATTTCATCCTAAGTATAGGGGGGACGGTCGACTTCTCATTCGTTCATTCATTTCTCCATTCATTTAATCTTTAGATTTTCCTGTACTCAGTATGAGTTATGTCTTTTCTTTTCTCTCTGATCTATGAGGACATAGCTCAAGCTACGTATAGGGGGGTCATATATACTATGTATATACTTTAGCCATAACTCGTACTTTCGTATTTTCCTAATAGGTATGGCTAATACTTCTTTAAAATTCATTAAAAACCATAATAAAAAGATGTTATCATTCCTAAAATTCTTTTTGTATTTACTGATTAATAAATCAGGTGAAAGTATTTTTTGCAAAATTTTTGAAAAATAGTTTGAAAATCCTTGTGAAAAATCTTTTGAAAACTATTTTGAAAACGTTTTGTTACATGTTTTCAACCTTTGTCAAACATTTTTGTTTAAAAAATTTCTTTTCTTTGTGTGAAATAAAATATTTGAAAAATGATTTGCAAATGGTTTGAAAAATTGTTGTAAAAATATTTTGAAAAATCTATCTATACTGTTTGAAAAACCTTTGCAAAATGATTTTCAAATGTGTGTACATGTTTGTAAAATTTATTTTGGACTATAGCTTTCAAAATTGCTTGAAAAACCTTTTTCAAATAAGTTTGAGGAATATATACATCACACCAAAATCCATTATATATACCTATAAAATTGTTCACTTACCCTGTCAATTCTTAAAATCCACTTCTTATAAATAAAAGAGGCACTCCTGTGTTAATATTTGTACCTAGTTTTTGGCCAAAACTTTTTGTTTTCAAAAATCCCAAAAATATTTTCAAAATTAAAATACCAAAAACATTTGAAAAATCTCTTTGAAAAATATAAAAAATGCATATGCTTCATCATCTTTTCAAAAATCCATAAAAAGTTCAAAATCTTGAAAATTGCATCACAAAAATATTTTCTGCATCGCATTGCATAGCATTCACGTTTTTTGGATTGAGTTTGACAGTTGAACGAGTCTAAGTAAAATCCGGAGATTGGAGCTAGATTGGACCATAAAATCTACCTAATAACAGGAACCTTATAGGAACTAGGTTTGAGGTACTTCAGGTCTAGTTGACTTAATTCTTTGAGGATCACGAGACTTGGTTCAATGGATCCTTGAAAGCCTAAGTAGAGTATTTCGGAACACACGCACGACTCTTGTTGATAATGACCTAACTTAGACACCTGCACCTTTCACATGGCTCAACTCAGTTGAAGGGGTGAGGGGATTGGATTTGCCGGTATGAGACGCACACAAGTGAAAACACTTGTCCTCCTCTAGGGAGGGAAGTGCACCCCAACCCATCCAGTGATGAGGAATTCTAAAGACAGGAGAGTGTTGGTTGCAATAAAGCTTCAATGGAGGGATAGTCTATTGGCTCAAGAGGAAAAACTCCCTATGTAAATGCTGTTGTAAATAGTATTTCAAAAAAAAAAGAGGAAAAAAAAGACCGGCCTGTACAAAAATAAAATGACTGCAAATGTATGTGAATATGTTGTACAGAAAATAAGCAAGCTTGAGTTCCAAAGTCAAATCATGTGAGCCTGAAACTGGATGACTTGACTACACTGGTCTTGCATCCTAGGATAGGTAGCTACATTGGCTACCGTCCATTCTTTTCTTCAGCCCCTCCTCTTGAGATGGTTGCCACTTGAACTTAGAAGGGAATACCCCGCTCCTCGAGGAAGGATTTATTGGATTGTGGAATCATTGGGTTGTCATACTGGAGAAGTCAATCTCTTTGTCATTCTAGTTTGGGAGAGCCACTATCACTTACACTGTACGAGCCAGATTCATAATCGTAAGGGTTTGCGTATGAGTTGAGATATTTCTGACCTGGCTATTGAGGAGACTTGGACAGAGTTTTGGGATTCTCGATGGTTGTTGGATTTCAGATCCGGTTCTCATTAAGGTTCCACCCGCACCAAAATTCCAAAGGTCTGACTTAAGCTCCAAACTTTGATTTTGTGAAGACAAGTTTGATAATTAAATTTAATCCACATTTCTTCTTCTTTTTTTCTTTGTTTTTCTTTTCTTCACTTATTGCATAAGTGTTTGCTAGGGACTAGCAAAGGCAAATATAGGGGGCTGATGAATCTACGTTTTATCATCTTTATTCTATCATTTTGTCCTTAAAAACCCTAGTAAATGCTTGTAAATACGCTTAATTTAGGCATTTTAGCATTCATGCATCATTGTGTAAATATTGTATAAAATGCGGTTTTTAAAGCCAAAATTATAGAATAAAGAAAAGAAAAGAAAAAGAATAAAATATTGTAAATATTTTATGACCCGAAACCCCGAGACCTAGGGATCTCGATGACTAGGTTGACAAGGAATAAAGTAGGGGGAGATAAGGGCCAAAATGCCAATAAAGCACCTTGTATTTCATTCATTCTTTATTCATTTTGGGATCTATTTTTGGTTCCACTTTTTATACCTCAAATAAAAAGCTTTGTACATAAAAGTTGTAGATAATTAAATATAGAAAAATACAAAATTGATTTCATACAAAAATAATGTACAGATAAAAAGTTATAGTCTGAATAAGAATCCAGAATCCCAACTTCCCAGACATGTATCTCCCAAATAAAAACTCCAAATGCATCAAACTCGCCTTTAATTGTATATAATTTAAAATAAGCAACTTAATGGCAGTGGTTTTGCATTTGGCAGAGCAATGGTTTGAAAGTTGAGTTTAGGACCCCAATTTTATACTTGTACAGATTAAAATATACATTTTAATATTTATTAATTATTTTATTATAATTTTATATTTTTATAATTTTGTAAATATTATTTATAATAACTATGTATATTAAAATCAGAATAAAAATACAAAAGAAACACAAAATAAAATACTTGTATATTATACATAGGTATAATACCTGTAAATACACCAATATAATTCATAGTTCTATTTTATTAAGTGTATAAAATACATCAGAAAAATAAAATAAAAAGATATTTAAGTGTATAAAAATATTTATAAATTTATAAAATAAGAAAAAAAAATAATAAAATTAAATACACAAACTAAAAATAAAATAATAAAATGTATAGATAAAAATACCTATATAAGCCTAAAAAGGCAACTTGTTATTTTATACCTCATAAAAATAATAAAAATCAGAATTAAATACTTTACAAAATAATAAACATTTTTTATTTTATAACCAAATTTTAATAAATTCATCTACTATTTTTAAATGATTTTTTACATAATTTCTGAGAGGTTTTTCGTGGTTGGTCCACGTGGACCAACCAGGTGGTCTGGACCGTTGACCAAAGGTCAACTGTCTAACCTCCTCTGCACTCTGCGCCAGACCTCGTTTGTCACCCAATTTTGTGGATTTTTTGAGGTCGGAGCTTTCATCTTTTGGAGTCGATTCCTTCTGCAATTTTTCTCCCATACCATAGAGCATACACACCCTTAGCTTACATTGGGGATTGGATCGCTGCTCTGCCTCGTACGCCTCGATCTTTGCACCCTGTTTACCATCTGTACAAAACACGCCCCATCACCTCCCTTGGCCCTTTGAACCTTTCTAGACCTAGCTTTGGCCCTTGGGGCACTGCTCAGGATCGAGGCTGGTGACAGCAACCACTCAAGCTGCTCCGAGCGTGCCCATGTGACGGCGGAAGTGCTTCCACCTATCTCCGGCGGTCTACGCCTTCGTGAGGTTCCTTCTTCGTGGCTCTGGCCACTGAGGTCCTCTTTTATCGTTTTTCTTACCGTAGGGATAATCCTAGTTTCATTTTGCTTAACCATTTTGTAGTCTAATCACATCAGTAGCTTTCACCTCGCCCAATGAAGCACACTGGAGACCCGCTTCGGCGAACCTTCCCACGCACTTTTCGCCTTCAATTCCACCTAATGACGGCCCAAATTCCTCCACCTCGCCTCTCTGTGCTTCTGTTCATCCTTGCAGGATCTGGAAGACCCCATCTGAGGGGTGCTCTACCCAAAAGAAGACCTCCATGTCCACCTCCGCCGCTAGCCATCGCCGGAGCTCCTTGGAGCATTTTGAAGTGTCAAATCAAGAGGGAGGTGTCCTGGGAGGTTCTTTGCACCATCGGAGGGGAGTGGGCAACACGGAGCTTGCAGATTTTGGCAGATCAACCTCATCCACGTCGTGTTCATCGATTGTTCTTGCTGCACCTCTCTGGACCGTCGATATCGCCATGTTCTTCAAGGAATACAGTTGTTGTCCTATACACCTTTGTTTCGACCGTCAGATCATCGCCCAGGATCTAATCTGGTTTGCTTGAAGTGAAGGGGTATCGCCGCGCCGTATGTTGACACGTGTATAAGTGGAGCGCGCGGAGCGTCGGATTGCGCCCTTTGGTTAGGTACTTTGCCATTCAACCCATACCACTTTCTGTATTTAAAACTACTTCTAAAACATTCATTTGTTGTGGTATAACTTTGTTAATGTTTCTGACTGTAATTCCCAAATTCGTGAATCCATCCTCGCTAGCGTGGCTCACGTGTGGCATCACGTGAGTTGCGCATTTTACGGCCAAGACCCAGGACTTTATTGTTTTTTTATTAAATACCCGAACATATTAGTTCAGTTGTCAACTTTTTGAGATTTTGCAAAACAGTCCTCAAAGGTTTCGTTATTTACGATTTCGTCCTTGCCAGGCACGTGGTAGCCATGTGCAGGTTGGTTATTTTGCAGGAGTGGCCCTGAGATTTTGGCTATTGGTATTTGATCCTAGAATATTTTTTATAGCCTTCTATAATTTCTGGAAAGTTGCATGTTTGCCCCTGGACTTTTTTCATATTACATAAATGCCCTTGCTAGGAATGATTTTTCTCGTTGTTTCTAGTATTTATTCCATGCATCTCTAAATTGCTAAAAATCACCAAAAAAGTAGGTTAATCTCCTGTTTGCTTGCTCATTCACGCAATATTTTTGTTTTGCATTTTTATTGCATTTTCATTATTATTAAAAATCAAAAACATGCATTTTCAGCACTGTTTGCATTAGAAAATCCATAAAAATTATAAAAACATTTCGAAAAATTCCAAAAAAATTATATTTTGTGTATTTTTGTGTGTTTTAACTCGAGACCAAAAATCATTAAAAAATACAAAAGAAAACTCCTAAAAATTATAAAACCCCAAAAAGTTTTATAAAAATCTTAAAAAAATTCTAGAAAAATCCTAAAGATCTAATTTTTATCTCAAAATTTTCTTTGTTTTATTATTTTTTTAAGATTAATGTGGAGAATTTTTGTTACTATTTTCTATTTTATTTCTCCATTTTAGTTTCAGCTTTTTAATTTCTTCACTGTTTTCAGTATTTTTGACTTTAAAAATACCAAAAAATTAGGAAAAATATAGGAAAATCACAAAAACATTAGAAAAAATAAAAAAGCACAAAAACACTTTATTTACCTATTTTTGAGCATTTTTGCTTATTTTTATAAATACCTTATCTCATTTTTCTTACTTTGGCTATATAGTCTAGTTAAATAAAGGAAAATATAATAAAATATAAAATATAAAAAGAAAATATACAATCAGAAAATTAAAAATCAAAATACAAAAATAGAAAATTAAAAATTAAATAAAAAAATATAAAATAATAAACCCACAAGAACTTGCATACTTGTAGACAAATAATCACATTCACTTTTTGAGCATTTTGCCCTGTTCTACCTGTCTGCTCTCTGTGTTCGACCTCTACACATACTTGCACCTATACACATCTTTGTTGTAGAGTTATAATAAATTTTAGCTCCGCACCACTTTTCATTGCTTGATTTCTGTTGTGGGTTAATTGTTGTTTGAACTGCGGATTTCGTGTGGTCATTTCAGCGACTGAGTTCCCGCCTTGTGTGGAACTTAAGATCACCAATTTTCGCATTCAACACCTAGATTTCTTCGGAACTACATGTATAGGTCCCGTCTATTTTGAACTGGAAACAAGATAAATGAAGTCTGTGTCACACCATTTCATATTCTCTTTCATGATGACATACCACAAATTTGGGTTCAATATTCTCTGAAATTCTCGAGATGACTTGGCACCTTCTTCCAAATAGATAATATGTGAACACAAGGCAGGATTTCTCCCACGAAGATCTGAGACATGCCAACCAAGTGCCTTGCATTTTTTCTTTAGAACCTCGAGAAGTCGAGATTCTTGATCCGGGGTTAGCTTGCTGCTGTTGATGATCGGATACATCTTTTCTACTCCCTCAAGGAAGGCATACTTCAGCCCTATCGGAAGTGGCTTTAATTGAGGTTCTAATCTAGCCTACTTCTCGATCACTTCAAAAATGGTGCTGGTAGGTGGATGATCTGCCATGACATTAGAGGTCGTGCTCACCTCGGTAGCTTGTTGTTCAACTGATAACGTGCAGAACAAATCTGCAAAGAATTCATCATGTTCATACTAGCATGAATCTTCTAAATCAAATAAATGCATCATCCAATTGGATTATGTCTCCTAGGTGACATCGGAGCTTGAGTCGACTACGCTTTCCATGTCCTCCTCAGTAGAGAGGATGTCCAATGTCCATGTGTCATTTAAGGAGAGTTCTGTATCTATGATTCTGCAATAAAGTCACAGTCGTCTTCAGCGATGTTGTATGACTTTCATCAGATACAACTTTCAGCTTACTGTCCATGTCAATGGTAACTCTGTAATGGCTCGATCTGAACGTGACCTTTCCAGATCCATAGTCAGCAACAGCCTCTACGGTGCGCAAGAATGGCGGGCCAAGGATAATTGGGTCTAAAGTAATGGTACAAGAGAGTCCATATCAAGGACTACAAAATAAATAGGAAACTGCATGTTCTACACTTTTACCACAACGTCTTCCAACAGACCACAATGTTGCCGGATGGATCGATCAGCGAACTGAAGGATCATGCGTATCTGCTTGAGTTTACCCAGCCCAAATTCATGCAACAGTGACGAGGGCATGAGGTTGATCTCAAAGACCCGATCAAAAATCTCACATCTTATCAATGGTGCTCCCTTGTCCTGCTTCTTTTGAGGGAGATTGCTCATGGCTGCAACTGTAGACATGGTGAGGATGTGCTTCTCGACGTATTGGCGTCTATTGTTGCAGTTTGATCGACGCTTGCTTGTACATGCTTCTTTCATGTCCTTCATCACATCTGGCATATATTCCATGTCTTGCATTAATGGTAACTCAGCCGTTAAATTCTTAATAATATCCACAACTCCGAGATCAAATAATCCACTTTTTCTTTTAATTTTTTTGGATTTTTTATTCCATCAAGGAAAGGAATATTTATAGAACTGAAATCAAAAGCAATGTTCTTATTTACAACAGAATTCTTGTCCACAATACTCTTTACAGTCGAACTACAAAAAGGTCTACATTCTAGAGATGATGTTGTTGGTGGTGGACATGCATAAAGTGCAGTCTCTGCTCCATCGGCTGGATTTGGATTAGTTGTTGATGTTGGCTCCTCCATGGCTTGCACGACATCATTTCGACTACGATCTTCTTCTTGGTCTTTTTGTTTTTTCTTACTTTTTTGTTCCTTTCGTTGTTGGGGGTGGTGGTGGATGACAGCTGGCTTGTCTCCTCCTTCTTCCTAACCCGAATCTATAACTAGCATGGTTGATGCAGAAAACAATGATTCATCTAACAAAGCTTTATTCTTCACTGTGGTTGCGACATACAGAGGCAAGGTCCTACCACTCCTGAGAGTAATAGCACTAGACAGAGAAAAATTACAATCATCTGATTCTGTAAACACAGACGAGAAATCACATTGTACCTGCTCTTTCCTCTAGATTTTTTTTGGGATTATCTTCGACAAAGGTTAGGATAGGAATTTTAGTGGCATTCGGTCCGTCTACATTCTTTGCCATCTCTACTAGACCCTTTACTAGTTGGGCCAAACTATGAAGATTCTGGTTCACGGGAACCACCTTAGAAAATTCAACATGTTGACCACTCTACGACTGCTAATGGGGAGGTTGAGGCTGAGTTTGTTGGTAGTGCTGCGGAGGTGGAGGAAGCTAATTATGTTGGTATGGTGGAGGTGGAGATTGCTGTTGAGGTGCAACCGTGTACTGGTGATACTGCAGGTGCGGATGATACTACAATTGCGGGTACTACTACGACTGTCTCCAATTATTGTGATATTGTTGTTAGCCACGTGAGCCAGAGGTGAACCATTCCTACAATAAATGTTATTGTAATATTTGATTTATAAATAGAAGTTATCGATTTTTTCACTCCCTATCCGAGACTAAATGGATGAATGCACTATAAGGTCCCATTGTACAATTAGGGTTATTTACCATGGCCATATTAATGATCATACAGTTGTTGATTCAATAATTGAATTATAGTGGTTGGTTCTTGGATGAACATCTAAGGAGTTACATTAAGGACTCATCAAGCATCGTCAAATGATTGTTAAGAGATGATCTCCATCTTGAGTAGGAGATGGCAATCCTTTCTCATTAGGCTGATATCTGACCGATCTCTTGATCTAAGTCAAATTGGTTAGGTCAAAGGGTTAACTTAACAAGATCGAGATAACCAAAGTCCTAGGTCGTATACTGTCATGATATAGGCACACATTGTTTGACCAGAGACATATGTGTTGCTATATGTCATAGTATGGACATCTGGCAGACCAATAGGTTGATGACCTAACCACGATCTATACACCGATGAGTTGGTGTGCATATGAGGGCATATGGGTAATATGATCTCTCAAAGGGATCATACAGGTACACTTGTGAACCGGAAGACATGAGCCCACTTGTGTGGAATTGTGACAGATCAAATTCCACGCATGGTCTTCATACTTTGGAAGCATGACAGGAATTTTTAGGTATGATATATGTTTTTGGAAAGCATATGATCGATACCAACTCCCAATAACCAAGAATGATAACTTGATGATGAAACGCTAAAGATGGCAGTGTAAAATTGATCTATATCTTCGGGTTTATCATAGGTCTTCAAGTATGTAGGATGCACAGGATTAGAAATACCTGAGGGTGATGTGACTATAAATGATTGTATAACCATGACGCTTCCATTCCGAGGGAGTGACGAAATGGATTTGGATTTTAGTGACACCTCTCAGTAGAGAAGTTATTTGATTGTCGTCTAAGTGTTGGACATTAATCTGAATGAGATTCATATGCAATGAGAAGATTATATTTGCAGCCTTGATTTAATCAAGCATCTATGAGAGGTCCATGAGATCTAGATTTGAGAAGTGATCTCAATATCCAAGTTACTATACGTGGAACATACAATTACCATGTTCTTATCTCTAAGTACCTGCGGAGAAAGGACATTATACTTGAAAGAGTTCATGAATAACTCCATAGTTGAATTATATCTAGCATTGAGAAATGGATAGTTAAATGTGATTTAATTATCATGAATAATATGAATTTGATTCATATTATTTTAATGTAGGAGAGTGATTGACCAATATAATTAAATGTGATGTAATTATTATGGATAAGAATAATATAGATAACATTATCCAAATTATTCTTAATATATATTATAAATGTGATTTCTAGAGTATTAGAGAGAACCATTTATGATTTAAATTTTTAATTATTAATGTGAATTGGATTCACATTGGATAATTAATTGAAAATGTAAATCACACTTTATTTTGGGTTGTGAATGTGATTCACAATTTTCCAATTGCAAGATTAAAATATTCACAAAATAATTATGAATTATTATTATAGAATAATTTACAACAAGTGTTGTAAATCTTGGATATTTCCATGGAATAGTGTAATCTCATGAGATTACATGAGATTGGCTCCTTCCCAATTGGGAGGGTGTACGATCACCAACTCACATTAGGAAACGGTGGTCTCCACTCCCATTTCGTAGGAGGCAATCTCCATTCCTTAATCTCCATGCTTTTTTAATTAATCTTGAGATTAATTATATTGATATATATTTAATCTAAATTAAATTAATTGTTGTTGTGTTTTATAATAAAATATGGTCATTGAAAGAAACACAAATCAATCTCATCCATTGATTTTGTGTTCTCCATGGATTGAGAACCATGGACTCCCAAAACCTTATATAAGAGGTACCCCTTGCTCATCAAAGTTACAACAATTGCAACATTAAGATCTCTCTCTCTCATTCTCACGCCCTCTCTCTCTTTCTCCTTGAGTAGAAGTCCACTCAAACCCTAGAGAGAAGGCCACCGTCGTCATCGCAATGCCGTTGTGATATCGCCTCGACTGCCCTTAGTACTCCGTCTTCTTTGGTGTGCTACGCTCATGAAAAAGATGTTCTATCTCATGGAATGAGATCAGGAGTTCTTTTACTTGGATAAACGACTTGGATTGTGAGAAGTATGTGACTCATCTCGGCGCTCGCAAGCGTCTCCTCCAACGGATCGGATTTGAGACAGGAGGTCTCTTCTCTTAGAGGCTCAATCAAAACTAAGCTACAAGAGGTATTCCTTTATCGATTATGCGATTATATGAAATGATCTAATAAGTTTTCTTGGATTATGTGGTTTCATCAATTTTTTTTTAAATTCTGTTGCACCGAGCAACTAATGCGACTAGTCACTCTCAATCGTATATTTTATGATCCTCACGCTTCCATGATGTGCTTGAGCATTCTCCCATATCCTTCACGTGGTATGAGAAACATGTTGGAGTTTCAGATACGATCTATAAACCTAGTATGACTTGGTCTCATTAGGGTTTGTGAAAGTTTATCGCATGTTGTTCATGCAACCCAGATTTGTGAGATTTGTTCATCATATTTAAATTTTTTAAATACAAAATTATCACTTGTATTATGTTCCCCATTAAATAAGAAAGCCTTGGGATTTGAGTTTGCATGATTTGCAATCTGATTGCTCAAGTTATGGTCTTTTTAATGAACATTTATCCACTGTTTTGGGGATGTTAAATCTCGATGTAATTAAAGATTTATTTACGGTTTTTAAATGCCTAGAATGCATGAAAATCACTTAGGTTCTATTGTAAATCAAATTAGAAATCTTTGGAAACTTATTTTGCATGATTTGGATTTAAATTGATTGAAATTCTGAAAATTACTTTCCTAATCAAGAACCTTGTGATTGTCATTTAATCAATTAATTAAGAAATGGTTCAATTTCCTGAAACAATTATGGATAAATATTTAAGAAATATTTGATGATAACTATTTCCTTAAATTACATTCCTTAATCAAAATTGATTAGATATTATCTAGATCACAAATTGGTTACATGTTCTTTATTCCAACAAACAAACTTGCTTGAATAAGATTAGGAATTTGTTTAGAAAATTTCCTTATAATATAAATCAAAATGGTTATTATTATTATTAAATGGTATAACCTCGATTCAAAAAATGATTATCATCTCAAGTACAAAGTAGTCAATTGGCAGTATCCTAACCTGAGGCGGATATGGTATCTAGTCGAGGAGCGTCGGGGTAGCAGGTTGCTTCTTGAGTGGTATGTCCCACTCCCGTCGGTACTAACCATGACAAAGGGTAGGGAAGGGATAATGCTTGAAGGTATCATGATGTATTTTCCTAATTAGTATAATTCGAATAGTACGTATTTTTAGATAATACCATCATTTCAAGTGACAATCAAGTTTGTTGGTTGATTGAATTGGATTGATAATTGATTTGATATGATTAAATTAATTATATCCAATTAAAAAACTATGTTGTGAATAGATGTGTATTTCACTTGGAAGAAATTTTTATATGAATGTGATTTATTATAATTATTTAAAATTTGAATATGAAGTGGAGGATCACATAAGTGACATCCGTGGTCTCCTGTCAAGGCATAGGGTTCTGTTGCCAAGGATTGTATGTAGGAGACGCATGTCTGAAGTGACAGCTCCTGCATACATGCGCATCTGGATTGAGCTCTTTTCTTCTCAAAAGAGTAAGGTTGTATGTGTAGTGACCCCAATATCGGGTCCACATATTTTTGGAGAGATATTGGATTGCACATAGATTGTTCTAATCTTGTTTACGGTTGGCTCAATTAATGATGGGTCAACATCACCTTAGGGGTGGTGGGCCTGGGTATTAAAGGTCGAATTGGGAAATGCAAGTTTGACTTGAATGGCGGAATGTTTTCTCGCTTCTTTTTATCCAAGTTACATGTTCTTATATTATTGGGATGTGACAAAGGTAAAGAGGAGATCCTAATTCTTGCTAGAGATATAGCTGTGAGTATATCTCTTTCTTTGAAAGTCATTAAGGGAATGAACTTTCAAAGTTGGAAAGGCAAGACTAATTTGATTAAAAAATTCCTTTCTCAAAGAATTTAAATTGAATATATAATTATTTTTATGTTCTAATATAGTGCATCATGAAGTCCATGAACCCTCTTAGAAGGATCCTGGAATTCAATCAGTTGACCAAACCAAATTATTCAGATCGGATCTGAAACGAATCGTGTCCTATCTGCAGACCGCACCTCTTATGTGTTGTCCAAGGACAAGTATGCAAACATGAAGACTCCGGAAGAAATTAAATTCAATGGAAAAATATGATGAAGATCGTAATTTGGCAAGGTATTACATTATGGGTTCATTATCTAATGTGCTTCAGAAGCAACATGTGGAGATGAACACTTGCCATGATATTATGATGAATCTGAGAGAAATATTCGATGATGTAAACTACACACAACGTTACAATGTCATAAAAGAACTTATTCATTGTAAGATGCGGGAGGGAACCTATCTCAGAGATCATGTACTCAAAATGTTTGGGTACCTTTGTGAGTTGGAAACCATGGGGGACTGACATGGACGCAAATACACAAGATGACTTCATTCTGCTGTCACTCCATAATTCTTGCAACAACTTTGTTGTCACAAACTCATGAGTAAAGTTGATTATACTAATGTTGGGTTATTGGCTGCATTGAAGTCTGCTGAAAACGTGATGAGGGAGAATGGCCCCTCTGGTTCTGCAATGGTTGCACAAGTCAAAGAAAAGTACATTCTGAAGCAAGATTTCGGAAGGGCCCAACCCAGAAAAGAAAGAAGAAGAGTCAAGGCATTGGCTCATCTTCCAATACATCCACTTTGATAGCATCGAAGAAATCTGATGTCTATCATCCCTGCAAGAAGTCATGGCACTGGAAGCGTAGTTGCCCAAATTACCTAAAGTCGACCGACAAAGGTAAAGCCCCAGCAGATATGAAATATACTTTCATAACGAAACTAATTTTCTCGTTGTACGAGAAGGAATTTAGGTTATAGATTGTGGTGCTTCTATTCATTTATGCAATTTGTTCCATCTATTCCAGGAAACTAACTGTCTTGATGAAGGAGAGATAGTCATCTAGATGGGATCTGATGCAAGTGTTTCAGCGGTTACTGCCGGTACCTGCGGACTATCGTTATCTGGTAGAAGATCCTAGTACTTAAAGAGTGTCTTTATGTACCTGAAGCCAGAAGGAACCTTATATTTGTATCTAAGCTTGTTAGAAGTAGATATTCATTCCTTTTCTATAATAAACTAGTCATAAATCATTTTAATGAGCATATCAAATATGGTGTTTTGACTTTTGGTGGACTCTATGAATTATGCATTGTTGAAAATGTCATGAACGTTACTACCACTAATAAAAAACCTAAAAGATCAAGGAAAGATGGAAATCATTCAAACATGATTTGGCATCAAAGTCTTGGTCATTTATTTATTAATAGGATCAATAGATTGATAAAGGATATACCCATAGATTTTCTATATGTTCAATCTTTGTCTAACTATGAACATTGTATTTGAGGTAAATGACTAGGATGCTTTTACGTAACAAGGTTACAAGATGCGAGGGTATTCTTCACCTAATACATACTGATGTATGTGGTCCCTTCAGTATCGCGACTCGAAATGGATATCGATATTATTTGATGTTTTTTTATGACCACTCACGATATGGGTTTATTTTCCTCATACATCATAAATCTGAAACCATTGAAAAGTTCAAAGAGTTAAAGGCTTTGGATGAGAACCAAAGTGATAGGAAGATCAAATGGATTCGATCTGACTGAGGTAGAGAAACCTCCCAGATGAATTCAAGGAATACCTTAAAGAGAGTAGAATTGTCTCCAATCTCACTCCTCTTGGAACTCCCAAAACTAATGGTGTTGCTAATAGACACAACATGACCATCATAGATATGGCCCGTCTAATGATGAGTAAAGCGCATTTATCTCTTAGTATCTGGGGATATGCAGTAGATACTGTAATATATATCCGAAATAAGATTCCAAGAAAGTCTATACCTAAGACTCCTCATGAGCTATAGTATGGAACCAAATCTAGTGTTAATCACTTGAGTGTTTGGGGTTGCTTGGTCCATGTGAAGAACATGGATGCAAGTAAGCTAAAATCTCACACTCGAGAGGTTCGACTTCATTGTGTACGTTAAGGATGGTATTAGATACCAACTTTATGACCCTGAGACCCAAAAGGTATTCATCTATAAAGATGTGAAATTTCTGGAGGTTGATTTCCTTAATGGTCAAGACAAAAATTAAGTAGAGGAACTCATTGAGTCCCCTGAGAATTCTGAGCTTCCTGAAGTAGAAATTGAAGAGATGATAAAGATGAAACACCTGTATATCTTCGAAGGAGTTCGAGGGTGGTTGCGCCACCTGAAAGGTATGGATTCCATGTATCTTGTGAAACTGATTATGATCCTGCTTCATTTGATGAAGCACTCGCAGATCATGACATTGATAGATGGATGCTAGCAATGAAGTCAGAAATTGACTCCATGCATAAGAATGGTGTATGGACCCTAGAGGATCTACCTGAAGGGGTAAAACCCATTGGGTGTAAAACGATCTTCAAGAGAAAGTGGGGACATGATGGGAAAGCAGAGACTTTCAAGGCATGACTTGTAGCAAAAGGCTACACACAAAGAGAAGGTATCGACTACGATGAGATGTTCACTCTTGTGGCTATGCTTAAATCCATCAGGACACTGCTAGCTATAGTTGCATCTCTTAACTTCGACATCTGGCAGATGGTCGTCAAGACAACTTTCCTCAATGGATACCTCGAGGAGGATATCTATATGGAGCAGCCCTAGGGCTTCATAACCGAGGAAGGTAAAGTATGCAAGCTAAAAAAATCCATCTACGAGCTCAAACAAGCTTCTCGTAGGTGGAACATCAGATTTGATGAAACCATAAAAAGTTATGATTTTGTGCAGAATTCTTACGAACCTTTTGTGTACAAGAAACATAGTGGGAGTGCCATTGTGTTCATTGTAATTTACGTAGATGACATCCTTATCATTGGTAATGATACATGGATGATGACCAGTGTTAATATTTGGTTATCCCATAACTCCGAGATGAAAGATCTTGGAGAAGCATCTTACACCTTGGGTCTGAAGCTATTCAGAAACTGAGAAAAGAGGATATTAGGATTATCAAAACATGGGTACATTAAGAAAATTTTGGAATGGATCGTATGGAGAGTTCAAAGAAAATGTCCTCCCCTTAAAACATGGTATCCACCTATCTAAAGGGATGGCTCCTCAAATTGTTGAGGAAAAGAAAATCATGGTTGGATGCCCCTATGCATCAGTTGTTGGAAGCTTAATGTACGTCATGATGTGTACTAGGCCAGATTTCTTCCATGAAGTGAGAGTTGTAAGTCATTACCAATCATGCTATAGAGAACAATAGTAGAATGCAGTGAAGAACATTTTCAAGTATCTAAGAAAGACGCAAGATTACGTCCTGGTCTATGGATAAGGTGTTCTCCAAGTCTTGGGTTACACAGATTCAAAGTTCTAGTCAGATATTGATGATCAAAAGTCGTCGTCAGGGTTTGTGTTCTTGTTTAATGGTGGTGTTATGAGCTGGAGAATTAAGAAATGTGACACTACAACAGATTCAACAATAGAAGTTGAATACATTGTCGCATCAGATGCTGTAAAGGAGGCGATGTGGTTGCGCAAGTCCATCCTAGAACTTGGCTTAGTTTTCTTTGATGCTCCCATCCTGCTACTCTACGATAATAAGGGAGCCATTGCCTAGGTGAAGGAACCTAGGTGACATCAAAAGATCATGCACGTGGAAAGGAAATACCATGTGAGCTCGAGTGAACCATTCCTATAATAAATGTTATTGTAATATTTGATTTATCAATAAAAGTTATTGATTTTTTCACTCCCTATCTGAGATAAAATTATGAATGCACTATAAGGTCCCTATGTACAATTAGGGTTATGTACCATGGCCATCTTAATGATCATACAGATGTTTATACAATAATTGAATCATAAAGGCTGGTGCTTGAATGACCATCTAAGGAGTTAGATTGAGGACTCATCAAGCACCGTCAAATGATTATTAAGAGATGATCTCCAGCCTGAGTAGGAGATGGCAATCCTTTCTCATTAGGCTGATATCTGACTGGCCTCTTAATGTAGGTCCTCTGCATGGGAATAGAGAATCAGAGGTGTCAGATTAGATAGGTCAAAGAGTAGACTTATGAGATAGAGATAACCAAAGTCCAAGGTTGTATACTGTCACGATATAGGAACACAACCTCTAACCGGAGATGGATGCGTTACTATATGTCTGAGCATGTACATTTACCAAACCAATAGGTTGATGACCTAACCAAGGTCTATACACCGGCGAGTTGGTGTGCATATGAGGGTATATGAGTGATATGATCTCTCAAAGGGGTCATACAGTTTCACTTGTGAATCGAAAGACATGAGCTCACTCATGATGTATAGGGACCGATCAAACTCCATGCATGGTTCTCGTGCTTTGGAAGCATGAAAAAAATTTGTAGGTATGATATATGTTTTTGGAAAGTATATGATTGATACCAACTCCCAATGGCCACGAATGAGAAACTTGATGATGAAACCCTAAGGATGACAGAGTAAAATTGATCTATATCTTTGGCTTTATTATAGGTCTTCCAGTTTGCAGGATGTACATTTATTAGGAATACCTGAGGGTGATGTGATCATAAACAATTGTATAACCATTACGCTTCCATTTTGAGGGAGTGATGAAGCAGGTATGGATTTTAGTGACTCTTCTCATTGGAGAAGTAGTCTGGTCTTGGTCCAAGTATGACATTGATCTGAATGAGATTCATAAGCAATGAGAAGATTTGATTTACGACCTTTATTTAATCAAGCATCTATGAAAGGTCCATGAGATCTGGGTTTGAGATGTGATCTCAATTTCCAAGTCACTATATGTGGACTGTACAATCGTCATGTCCTTAGCTCCAAGTATCTATGGAGAAAGCACATTATTCTTGAAAAAGTTCAAGAATAATTCCATAGTTGAATTATATCTAAGCATTGAGTAATGTATAATTAAATGTGATTTAATTATCATGAGTAATGTGAATTTGATTCATATTATTTTGATGCATGAAAATGATGATACAATATAATTAAATGTGATTTATATATTATGGATAAGAATAATATAGATAACATTGTCCAAATTATTCATAATACATATTATAAATGTGATTTATAATGTATTAGAGAGAGCCTTTTATGATTTATATTTGTTGATTAATTATTAATGTGATATGAGATCCATGGACTCCCAAAATCCTAGAGGGATGGTCGTCGCCGTCGTCGTAACGTCGTTGTATTGTCGCCTCGACTGCCCTTGGTTTTCATCATCTATGGTGCTCTACGCTCGTGAAAAAGATGTTTGATCTCTTGTGACGATATCCGGAGTTCTTTTGCTTGGATCAACAACTTGGATTACGAGAAGCACACGACTCATCTTCGTGCTCGCAAGCATCTCCTCCGACGGATTGAAGTTGAGATAGGAGGTCTCTTCTCTCATAGTCTCGATCACAACCACACTACAAGAGGTATTCATTTATATGCTATGTGGTTCGATGAAATGATCCAATAAGCATGCTTGGATCATGTAATTTCGTCGAGTAAAACCTTTTAAAATTCTGCTACACTAAGCAACTAGTGCGATTAATCGCTCTCGATCGTATATGATGCCATCCTCATGCTTCCGTGATGCGCTTAAGGATTCTCCCATATCCTTCAATTCTGGAAACTAGTGATGTTGGTATTGGTGATGAGGCTGGGAGTGATGTGCAAAGTGACCACCTGAGGTTGGTGGTAAGGTCGGTTTCCTGATGGCTGGCCATGGGGTTGTCCAACAAGACGGGCTAACTGCACATCGTTGCTCTAGACACCATTGACTTCATGTATCAGGGGTGGTGGTGGGAGAGTTGGGTCAGATGGCAGTAGGTAGTCTGGATGGTAGACCACAATCGTTTGATGTGGCAAGCTCTGCTCGGGTGCCTGCACATAGTACACGTGCTGGATCGCCAAATGCTATTGACTTGGCTGAGGTTGATGTGATGGTGATAACACGGATTTTCCACGAGGGTCACCATGAATAATATAAAAAGTGTCGCTGAGGCGACCACTCACAGAAGACCGGTGTTAATCAGCAATTAACCCACAATAAAAGAATAAAACAATCAAGCTCAAAAAGAAATGTGAATTAAACTTTATTACTCTACCATAAAATGTATAGGGAACAAGCATGTAGAGGTCGAACCACAGAGAGCAATACAAAAATGCAATAGCCTCCATGTAACTCAGAGTCATCCTTGTGGGAAGTGGGTTTGTGAATTTTATAATTTTTTTATTTTATTTTATATATATATTTTTTCATTATTTTTTTATTATATATATTATTGTTTTTTTATAATAGAATTAGGTAATATATATAGATAATATAAATATATAAATATATGTATACCCAGAAAGGGTGAGAATATAGCTTATAATACATACAATATATATATATGTATATATAAGTATAGTAATAATATATATATATATATTATATTTTAGGGTTTATAAATAGATATATAAATACATATAAGTAGTTAGATATATATATATATATATATATATTTAGGGAATATTTATATACATAAAGGGGTACTATAATATTTATAAAAATACTCAAAAATAGTCAAGAATTCAGGAATAACGTCTTTTTGGGATTTTCATGATTTTTTACTGTTTTTGTGATTTTTGGGCATTTTTCAAAACATTTTTAGTATTTTTAATAGCAAAATAAGAGCAAACAGTGGAATAGGGTCTAGCTGTAAGAAAAATAGGCATTAAAATTAGCAAACAACCTAAAAAATTTTCCACACTATTTTTCTAATAAAGATAATAAAATATAGCATAAATAGGGACTGAGTTCATATTTTTCTGATTTTTCTTTGTTTTTATGCAGTTTTTTGAAGTTTTTGGGTATTTTTGAATTTTTAAGGTTTTCCTTTTGAGATTTTTAGGGATTTTTGGATTGACACTGAAATAGGTCAAAATACACCAAGCTAATTTTTTTGGGATTTTTCGAGGTGTTTTAATATTTTTTTGGTATTTTATAAGCTAGACAGTAAATAAAATGCATGTTTTTGGTTTTTAATAAATGCAAAAATGCAACAAAATTAAAAACTAAAAATATAGCGTGCAAGGGTACACTAACAGGAGCTTATGTCTATTTTTGCAAAATTTTTCGAAGAAAGATGAAGCACAGAATAAATAGACAAAGCATTCAAAAATAAATGGCCTAGCAGGGGTGTTTTTGCAAATAAAATAATTGACAGGGGCATACATGCAAAAATCACAATAAAAATGAACGTTAACTTTTATTTTCAGGACCATTTTACAAATACGAAAACCCGGCGGGGTTTAAATGCAAATATCACGTGCCTTACGTGGGTGCTGCACGTGAGGCGTAGAGGGACTAAAAAGTAAATACACAAACGTCAGGGGGTGGACTGCAAATTTTACACTTTATTTACAACGTGACCTTTAATTTTTAGGATTAAACTATAAATACAAAAAGCGGGGGGATGTGTATGAAATTTACCCCCATAAGGCGCTTCATCCTGCGGCGCTAGATGCGCCACTTATCCACGTGTCGAGCATCGGACAGTCGACGCCGATTCGCCGATGAAGTGTGCGGATTAGAAGCTCCTGGCTGATCTGACGGTTGGGGCATATCTTCATCGGACGGCTCCTGTTGGATCTGGGACGAGCCTCCTGATCCGACGTCGCTGGAGCTCCCTGGAAGAACAGGGAAGGAGCTCGCGCCTGGCGAGCTTCGATTGAGAAGCTTGGGCTCCTCTGGGGCTCTCCGGCGCGTCTGAGGTGGTCTGCACGAAGCTGGAAGCATCCCGCGTCGACTGATGGGTCCATCATGGCTCCTGGAGATCCGAGTCGCTCGGACGAGGTCGGAGAAGTAGTGGACCTCCAGGAACCTCTTCCTGGTTCAATTCGAGCCCAGATGGGGTCTATCCTTCATTTGACCTGCAGAGGAAGAACCGGGGGCGAGAGGGCTACCTCCTCGACCCGGGGTTTTGAAGCTGCGAAGCAAAATGGAGCGGGGCGGAGGGGCACTGACGAACGGCAGAGGTGGAGCCCGGATTCGCCAAGACCAGGGGTCCTGGGTTGGTCAAAGGTGATGGAACGATGGAGAAAGCGATGGGTATCGAGATGGGGTGCTCGTGGCGGTCGGAAACAATGGGTTTCATAGTGAAGAAGTCGCAGGAGCGGAGCTCCGGCGAACTTCGAATTTGGAATTTTACGCTACAGGGATTAACTAAAACCTAATCTAATAACTGGAATTAAAAGCTCGCATTAAAACCTAACTAAAACGCATGAAAGGACAGCTCTTATACCTGGGGGCCATCAGGGAGCAGGGCGGACGCCGGAGCTCCGCCGCGATAAAATTCTCCGTCCTCCGGCCGAGTCGAGGCGTTGGGTCACTCCTCCTGTCACGAGGAACGGTCCATGAACAAGATCAAGGCTTTAGGTTGGAATGAAATTGGCCAAATTCGAGGAAGGAGGCGGAGCTACTTATTTATAAACATTGGCGAGTAGCCTTATTGACCGGCGATTATTGATTAATCCAATGAGCATCTGATCGATCCAAGTTATTGGCGGGCATCATGGATAATCAGAGAACAATTCTTGTGAAGGAAGCGAGCTCGATCAATGGACGGGATGGCCGTAAAAAATGGAGGAAATCGGGGGAGTTGACAGTTCAGAAGCGCCAGAGCAGGGATGGGACAGTTGACCAGGGGGTCAACGAAGGCCGGCACCTCATTGGTCCACGTTAGCCGCTAAAGGACAAAACAGAAAATTTTAGCCTAAATTGATTTATTTACCACAGTAAATGATTTTATTCAAATTTTCTCAAAACATAAAAAATGTGTATTTTTTCATGTAGTATTTAATTGTGATTTTTATTGAATTTTTCGAAGTGTTTTATTATGGTTTTAATTTGATAATGTGTATATGTATGTATTTACATGTATTTTTGTATATTTTATTTTTAATTTGTTTATTTTCTTTTATTATTTTATTGGCTTATTTTATAAATTTATAATTTATATTTGTGAGTATAAAGGTATTTTTATTTAATTTTTAGGAGTTTATTTACATTTTTAAATAAATAGGTATATGTATATGTAGGTATCCTTATAGGTATTTTACCTATGTATTTTGTATACTTAATTTATTTAATGTATTTTCTTGATTTTTACTTTGGATTTACATTTTTAATGAGTTATGTATAATGTATACATTATTATAAAAATATAAAAGAAAAAAAACCAAGGAATAAAATCCTTTTTATCTATATAAAGATATATAGTATAGGTATTTTGTCTATGAATTTTGTAGACTTATTTTATTTTACAAAGTCTTTTTGGTTTTCTTTTATTTTTAATATGTGTATGCATTATATACATTGTTTACAAAATTCTAAAATTATAAATTTGTTGCAATAATGAATAATGAATAAATGTAATAATTTATTCAGGTATTATGTACAAGGAGGGCCAAAAACCTAACTTTTGCACATGGACTCCAAAAATTATGAAACCAATTTTATTAAATAGTTCATGGAAAGCTATATACAATTAAAGGTGAGTTTGAGTGATTTGGAGTTTTTATTTGCAAGATATGGGTCTGTGAAGTTAAGATTTTGGCTTTTTATTCTGTGTATAGACTATGCACTGAGTATTATTTTTACACAAAATAAATTTTATAATTTTATTTACATTATTATCTACAACTTTTATGAACAAAGTTTCTTTATTTGATGAATAAATAATTATGTACAAAATAGGTGTCAAAAATGCATAAATAAATGAAGAAATAAATGAGGTATTTATTGTATACTGGCCCTTATCTCCCCCTACTTTATTCCTTGTCGACCAATACCATGCTGGCCTTGGTCTCGTGGTTTGGGTCATAAAATATCTTCAATATTTTATTCCTTTTTCTTTTCTTTTCTTTATTCTATAATTTTGGCATTAAAACCTTATTTAATGTACAATAAAATACAATGAATCATGAATGCTATTATGTACAATTTGATGCTATTTCCATGCATTTGCTGGGGTTCTTGAGGCCAAAATGATAGAATAAAGGTGATGAAATGGAGATTCATCACCCCCCTATACTTGCCTTTGCTAGTCCCTAGCAAACACTTATGCAATAAGTACAAAAAGAATAAATAAAAGAAAAAGGAGAATGAAAGAAAGATAGAGTGAATAGGGGTGCTTTCAGTGCAATGCATGTCTTTACAAAATCTGAATTTGGAGCTCCTGTCAGACCTTAGGTGTAGATGTGTGTGGAAACTAGTCGGGAACCAGCTCTAAAATACAACAGCCTTCGATAGTCACAGAACTCGGTTCAACCCACCTCAATAGCCTGGTCAGAACCAGTCTACATCATACGCAAACCCTTATAACTATGAAGCTGACTTGTACAGTGTAAGTGATGGTGGCTCTCCCCAACTGAAATGACAAAGGAACTGACTTCTCCAGAATGATAACCCAATGATTCCCCAGTCCAACAGCTCTTTCCTCGAGGAGCAGGGTATTCCCTTCTAAGTTCAAGTGGCAACCAGCTCAAGAGGAGGGGGTGAAGAGAAGAATGGACGGTAGCCAGTGTAGCTACCTATCCTGGAATGCAAGACCAGTGTAGTCAAGTCATCCAGCTGCAGGCTCACATATTTGTCTTTGGAACTCAAGCTTGCTTATTGACTTTGTACATACTTTGCAGGCATTTTTATTTTTGTACAGGCCTGACCATTTTTTTTTCAACATACTATTCACAGCAGCATTTACATAAGGAGTTTTCCCTCTTGAGCCAGTAGACTATCCCTCTTTTGAAGCTTTATCGCAACCCACAATCTCCTGTCTTTAGACCTCATGGCTATTGGACCAGGTTGGGGTGCACTTCCCTCCCTAGACGAGGACGAATGTTTCCACCCGTGTGCGTCTCAGACTGGCAAATCCAACCCCCTCACCACTCCAACTAAGTTGAGCCAAGTGAAAGGTGCAAGTGTCCAAGTTAGGTCACGGTCGGCAAGAGTCGTACATGTGTCTCGAAAAGTTCTAGTTAGTCCACTGAGGTGACTTGAACCCAGCCCTGATTTCTCAAAGAATTAAGTCTGCATAGACCTGAAGTACCTTAAACCTAGTTCCCGTAAGGTTCCAGTGCAGTTAGGTGCGGTAAGGTCTAACCGAGCTCCAATTTGAGACTTTATTAGACTGATTCAATCATCAAGCTCACTCAAAAAGAATATGAATGGTATGCTTATGCTATGCACAATGAATGATGCAATTTTTCACAAAGAATTTAAAAGAATCAAAGAATCTTTTTACACAAAGAAATTTTTGCAAATAGAAACTTTATACATACAAAAAGGTACATACAATTATTTATACGGGCGTACCGCTTTATTTACAAACTGTATGGATTTTCAAAGACTCTACAGGTTTTATTGGCGTACCGAACGAATTTTATGCATTTTAATTCTGATTTACAAGTCTCTGTATCAATGTTCTTTATGCTTCATCTCTAGTTTTGAAAATAATTTTGCAGACTATAGTACACGATAATTTTTGCAATCATTTACACACATTTGAAAACTATTTTTGCAAAGGTTTTTCACACTATATATATACAATTTTCACAATAGTTTTGACAAGCATTTTTCAAAATATTTGCACATAGGTTTTTCAAATCCTTTCTTTCACATGAAGAAAAAGTTTTTCAATCAAAATAGTTTCACACAGGTTGAAATCATTTCACATCAAATTTTTCCAAACTGGTCACACTATTTTTCAAATCATACTGTATAGGTATCTGATTTATTAATCAGTATATATACAAAAGAAGAAAAAATTGTACTTGTTATATAGTAAGGTTGTGATTATTCCTTATTTACAAATGAGAGATTTTTGTGTAAACTCCTCAGACTTATTCAAGAATCATTTTTCACAAGAGTTTTGAAAGCTCTAGTCCAAAATAATTTTGCAAACATGTACACGTATTTGAAAATGATTTTACGAAGGTTTTACACATCATAGATAGGTTTTTCAAAACAATTTTGACAATCACATTTTTACAATCATTTGCACACTGACTTTCACACATTTTGATTTCACGCAAAGGAAATAAATTTTACACACAAAACTGATTTTTCACAGGTTGAATACTTGTACACATTATTTTCAAACAATTTTCACAACATTTTTCAATGAACACTTTTTGCAAAATCTTTTTCCTGACTTAATAATCAGTATAAGTACAAAGAGCCTGAGGAGCTCACAATCATATTTTATTATTATAGAGTTACGTATTGCTTTTTAGATTGAATTGGTGTTTTATTTTTCAGTATGAGTTATTGCTTATAGTATATACATGGTATATACGACCCCCCTATACATAGCTTGAGCTATGTCCTCATAGATCGAAGAGAAAAGCAGAGACATAACTCGTACTGAGTATAGACAAGTCTAACGAATTAATATGAATTGAAATGAATGAATGAATGAGAAGTTGACCGTCCCCCCTATACTTAGGATCAAGTAATCCGAAGTATAGCAGACTGTACAAAAAACAGGGAGGGTCAAGGGTGGGAATACACAGATCGTACTCAGATTGTATCCCCCTATACTTAGGGTAAGATACTCCTAAGTATAGACAAGAAGAGGAGACAATGGAGAGGATCGGAAAGAAATGAAAAACTCTGGGTGCACATCCCCCCTATACTTAGGACCAAGTACGTCCTAAGTATAGAAAACTGTCTACAAGGGCGGCACCTTTTAGATACAAAGTGAAAATAGAAAAGGAAAAGAAGAAAAGAAGAAAAGAAGAAAATCAGATAAAAATTCTTGGATTGCATAGTCTGAATCTTTCGATGTCGCAGGTGCTGAGGAGATGTCATCATGGTGCATGAGCTGAACAGAGTCAACAACGGCCAGGAATGTGTCTGGTTCGAGGTACGGCTTCAGGAGTTGACCGTTGACGACGAATGGCTGGGCGTCAGGAGACAGTTCTGATATAGCAATGCTTCCATTGTCACGCACTTCACAAACTCAAAAGGGCCCTGTCCACTTACTCTTTAATTTGCCTGGAATTATCCGCAACTTTGCATCAAATAACCACACTTTTTGTCCAACGTCAAAGGTCTTTCGTCTGATGTGCCGGTCATGCCAACGTTTCACCTTCTCCTTGTACATCAAGGTGTTATCGTATGCATAGTCTCGGAATTCCAAGAGCATGTTCAGATCATCTTTTCTCTTCTGACCACTTTTGCGTGAGTCTAAATTACAGCTGTTGATTGCCCATAAAGACTTGTGAATTAATTCCACGGGCAGATGGCACGGCTTTCCATATGCAAGACGATAGGGCGACATGCCCAAGGGAGACTTGTAGGCTGTTTGGTAAGCCCATAGGACCGAGTCCAAGAGTTGAGACCAGTCCTTTTTGTTTGGCCTAACAAGTTTTTGCAGGATAGTCTTGATTTCTTTGTTTGATAGCTCTGCCATGCCATTGGTCTGAGGATGATAAGGAGATGTGACACGATGGTCGATGCCGTACTCCTTCGTTAATTTCTTGACCTCTTTGTTAATGAAATGGCTACCCCCGTCTGAGATGAGGATCTTCGGTATCCCGAACCGCGAAATGATGTTCTTCTTCAGAAACTGGCATACTGTTCGGCTGTCGGCAGCTCGAGCGGGAATAGCTTCAACCCAACGACTCACGTAGTCGACAGCAAGAAGGATGTGCTCAAATCCTTGACTGTTAGGGAAAGGTCCCATGAAGTCAATGCCCCATGCATCAAAAACGTCTACTATCTGAATGATTTTCATGGGCATTGAATCTTTGGCAGTAAGTGTTCATTTCATTCTCTAACAGTCAGTACATCGCTTAACAAATTCAGCTGCATCCCTGAATAAAGTGGGCTACCGGAAGCCACACTGAAGAACTTTGGCTGCCGTACGATCTCCAGAGTGGTGTCCACCAAATTCGAGTGAGTGACAATGCTCGAGGACACTAGACTGCTCCGTCTGAGGGATGCACCTGCGCCAAATACAATCGGCTCCTTCTCTGAATAGAAGAGGATCTTCCCATTGGTAGAAGCGGATGGTCGACATGAATTTATTCTTTTGGTTCTTCGTCCAATCCGAAGGTATTACCCCCGAGGCGAGGTAATTGACTATATCAGCATACCAAGGAAGAGAATCAACAACTAGGATGGCTTCGTCAGGGAAGGTTTCTGTGATAGGTGCAATTCTCAAAGGAGGTTCATGCAGCTCTATTCTGGAGAGATGATCTGCTACCACATTCTGAACTCCAGGCTTGTCCTTTATTTCCAAATCGAATTCCTAGAGGAGAAGGATCCAACGAATCAGTCTTGGCTTGGCATCCTTCTTCTGCTGTAAGTACCGGATAGCAGAGTGGTCTGTAAAGATGGTGACTTTTGATCCCAACAAATAGGATTTGAACTTCTCTAAGGCAAAAACCACAGCCAGCAATTCTTTTTCGGTCACTGTATAATTTCTCTGTGCTTCGTCTAGTGTTCTGCTGGCATAGTGAATGGCATAGGGCGCTCTGTCTTTCCTTTGCCCAAGAACATCCCCGACTGCAAAGTCTGACGCATCGGTCATTATCTCAAAAGGAAGAGTCCAGTCGGATGGCTGTAAGATTGGAGCATGAGTGATGAGCTCCTTCAACTGATTGAAAGCAAGGAGAACCGGCTGATCAACAATGAACTCAGGCTCCTTGCACAAGAGTCCTCTTGAAGGCATAGGTGCCGAACGGGCAAGTGAAGGTAGTCTTCTCTTGATCTTCAGGAGCGATCGCCACTTGGTTGTACCCGGAATACCCATCCAGAAAGTAGAAGAACTCCTTGCCTGCTAATCTTTCCAAAACCTGATCAATGAATGGCAAGGGAAAGTGGTCCTTCTTGGTTGCTGCATTGAGACGGCGGTAGTCGATACACACCCGCCAGGATGTTGGTACCCGAGTAGAAATTTCCTCTCCTTTATCATTCGTAACCACGGTAAGCCCAGATTTCTTGGGAACTACATGCAGTGGGCTTACCCATTTTGAATCGGAGATGGGATAGATGAAGCCTGCATCACACCATTTCGTAATTTCTTTCATGATGACGTCCCGAAGGTTAGGGTTAAGCCTTCTCTGAAATTCACGGGACGGCTTGGCATCTTCTTACAAATAGATATGGTGTGAACACAAAGCTGGATTTATCCCTCGGAGGTACGATACGCTCCAACCAAGTGCCTTGCGGTTCTTTTCTAGAACCTCGAGAAGTCAAGATTCCTGATCCGGATTCAGCCTGCTGCTGATGATGACCGGATACATTTGTTCTTCACCCGCAAGGAAAGCATACTTCAGGCCTGCAGGAAGTGGCTTGAGTTCTGGTTTTGATCTGTCCACTTTATCTGTTATTTCTGATACCATGATGATGGTGGGATGTACTTCCTTGCGATACTTACCATCCTTATCATCCTGTCGAGATCCCGGTGATGCACCGAATGGGTCTGCGCTAAGCTAATCATGTTCGGTCTGGAGTGAATGCTCAAGAAGATGCGCCTGCATCTGAGAGTCTGTCTCCCAAGAATCATCGGAGCATATGCTGACTGCGCTTTCCAAGTCCTCCTCAAGAGTAAGGATTTCTCGGGTCCATGAATCATCCAATGATAAAGCTGAGTCTCTGATCTCTGCAATAAAATCACAGTCTGCTTCTGATGCTGCCTGGATCTCATCAGTTGTGGCATTTTGCTCTTTCTTCATGTTTATCATGATTTGTTGGGTGTTCGAGCTGAAAGTGATCTTCCCAGACCCGTAATCAACCACCGCACTGAAGTACGAAGGAATGGTATGCCAAGGATGATAGGGGTCTGGAGCAGGGGTGCAGGCGAGTCCATATCAAGTACTACAAAGTCAGTTGGGAATTTCATCTCCTGCACCTTAACTACCACGTCTTCCAACAGACCTCGAGGCCGCTTGATGGATCGGTCAACGAACTGAAGTATCATGCGTGTCTGCTTGAGCGGTCCCATCCTGAATTCTTGCATTATGGACGAGGGCAGAAGGTTGATGGAAGATCCACTATCCAAGAGAGTGCGCTCGAAGACCTGGTCAAAGATCTCACAACTGATCAAAGGTGCTCTTGTATCTTGCTTCTTCTGGGGGAGATTGCTGATGGCTGCTACCGTGGCCAAGGTGAGGACATGCCTCTCGACCTGCTGGCGTCTGTTTTCTTGCGTTGGGCGATGCCTGTTAGTACAAGCCTCTTTCAATCCTTTCTTCACAGCTGGCATGTATTCCACGGCCTTCAATAAGGGAATCTCAACAGTTAATTTATCCAAAATATCCACAACACCTGGATCAGACAATGCCTTTTTTCGTTTTGCAATTTTTTTGGATTTTTGTATTGCATAAGGAAAAGGAATATTTACACCACTGGCAGGAAAATGAGAGTTCTTATTTACATCAAAATCATCACCCATAGAATGTTGTACATCCGAACTACAAAAAGGAGTACAAGCTGTATCTGGACGTGCTGGTGCTACAGGGCGATCAGAAAGTAAAGCATCTGCTCCGTTGGCTGGCGAGGGATCGGCTGCTGCTGGCGGCTCCTCCAATGCTGGCACGGCTTCGCTTCGGCTACAAGCTTCTTTTTGTTGTTTTTGTTTTTGCTGATTTTTTTGTATTTTCTGCTGAGGTTGCTGATGACTAGGCACGACGGCTGGGCTGGTTTCTCCTTCTTCTTCCTCCTCACCCGCCCCTGGAGCTGGCACGGCTGATGCGGAAGATGACGATCCACCTGTTTCTTTATTCACCCCATTTTTGCTAGCAGGCGGAGGCAAGGCCCTACCGCTCCTGAGAGTAACAACATTAGAATAAGCAGTAATATCATTACCAGACACTGATAGGACATCACATTCTACCCGCTCTTTCTTTTTGAAGTTATTGGGGTTGGCTTCGACCTGCGCCGGAATGGTAGTTCTGGTGGCGGTCAGATCATCAAGCCGTTTAGTCATATCCGCTAGCCCTTTGATGAGTTGGGCCAGACAGTCCATGGTGGGGTTTGCAGGGGACACTTCAGAAGATTCAGCGTGTAGACCACGCTGCTGTTGGGTAGATGGGTGGGGAGCCTGTTACTGGTGGTGTTGCTGCGGTGGAGCAGGAAATTGAAGTTGTTGGTATGACGGAGGAGGATACTGCTGGTATTGTTGAGAGGGGGCAGCTGCGTACTGGTGATACGGCAGTGCGTGGCGGTACTGCGGCTGCTGCTGGTAAGGAAAATTCTGCCTCCATTGATGTGCAAACTGGGGATGCTGCTGGTACTGCTAATGTTGCTGAGAGGATTGTCCAAAACGACCACCCTGAGGTTGGTGGTACTGTCGATTGGCAAATTGCTGACCCTCAGGTTGTCCCTGAGGACGGGTCGGCCGTGCATCATTAGTCCATACCCCATTCACTTCTTGAATCAGGGGTGGTGGAGGGAAGACTGGATCAGGTACAGAAAGAAACTCCAGTTGGTACACGACCATCTGCTGCTGCGGCGGGCCCTGGTCGGGCACCTGCACATAGTACACGTGCTGGACTGCCGGTGGCTGCTGGCTCGGCTGAGGCTGATGCTGCGGTTGCTGCTCGTCCTTCTTCTCAGCGGGAGCGTCCGATGGTGTAGCTGACTGAACAGAGTTGATAGTGCCGACCAACAGTTTAAGGTACTTGTTGATCTGATCTAGCTTGTCCAGGTTCTGGTCCTCTTCTCGATCACAACGAGTTTCTCGAGGTCCTGTGATCGCTTCTCAATGATATCTACCTTAGAGAGATGGCCCCCGATGATGTTGAGGTTGGAGCTCTCATCTCTCTCTGCTTCCTTGGATGCAGCCATGTGCACTTGCTTCTGGAGGATCTGGGGCTGCTTCTGATACGCCTTGGATGAAGAGAGGGCGGACTCTCCTTCGGCCATTTCTTCGAAAATCTGCCAGACTACATCTTCATCCTTATTAAAATGTGAGCCCCCACATGCTGCGTCCACGAGCCTTTGGCTTTCAATGTTCAGTCCCCCAAAGAAATGCTGGACCAAGCTGGTCTTAGGGATCTCATGGTGGGGACATTTCTCCTGTAGATCAGTAAATCTCTCCCAAGCTTCATGTATCGACTCGTGGGGTCCCTGGGAGAAATTACTGATACGGGATCGCATCTGGTTGAGCCGACCGAGAGGGTAATACTTGTACAGGAAGGCGGACTTCAACTCCTCCCAGGTCGTCACGACCTTTCCCAAATGATTGACCCAATAGAGGGCCTTGTCCTGTAGGTTGAAGGGGAAAGCCATCATCTTTACATTGTCCAGAGGGACATTCGGATAGTGTGTAGTATGGCAAATGCGGGAGAATTGCTGCAGGTGAATGTACGTCTCTTCATTGGTGTTTCCATGGAATGAAGGGAGAAGGGCGATGAACTGGGGCTTCAGCTCAAAGTGAGCGTGTACCGGTGGGATGAGGATCCACTCGGTCATCTGGATATCTTCCGGGTTGTATGTTTCTTTAAGGGTAGGCTTTGGTGGTGGGGGAAAATCTACATCGTCATCGGCACCACCACCTCCACCTCCACCTCCCCTGCCTCCTCTGCCTCTGCCTCCTCCTCCATCGCCACGGTTCATCATGTCATTCAACATATCCTGGAATGCGGTCTGTGTTAGGGCTTGCTCGGTCAGCTGCTGCTGGATGGCCTGGATGGATGCCAGTAACTGTGCATTTACTTGGTTCTGATCTGGCACCTGTCCCTCTGGTTGTGATGGCTGCTGACCCTTGCCCTTTCCTCCTGGAGCCATGTCAGGGTCTGAATCGTACGAGATGAACTCCGGAGTAGTCTCCAGGGCTCGCACTGTCTTCTATCTGCATAATGAGATGGTCAGAATCAGATCATTTGCAATTAATGTTCAGCTGCCATGATCAAGCTGGAATTCAGATCAACCCCAGCATGTTGTGAATAGAAAAGGATGTAGACTGTAATCGACTTCCATTTACAACGGCGAAAGCGGGACAAAAGTGATCCTAGCTTATTGGTTGGCCAAGAGAAAGGTAGAAAACGAGGAGTCTGGAGATCAATCCGCAAAGTCCGAATCGGGTTCTCGGGAATCGCCTCGAACTTATTGGCGGAGTTGAGTCCATGGAATCGATGTGGGTGTTGGCATGGTCCCGACGGAAACCATCCATGGATCAACTTCACGGAGTACAAGAGAAGATCGGATGTTGGATGAAAGATACGGTGGTCAACGAGGAATAAAATGAGTGTAAAATATTAGAGAGGCTCGGTTGAGCGGGGTGGTCAAAGGGAGAAACAAAATATGCGCAAACGCGCGGGACTTGATCTTTGAACCTTAATCTAGATCCATACAAACACAAAACAAAATCGGGTTCACCAACTCACGCCATGTGAAGCCGTGAAAGCTCGGCTATTTATTATCTTTTCATTTTTTAGAGTTGTGATTTTCAGGCATATCTTATAACAAGTCCTTAGTACGATACCCTATAGGAGAGAGAGAGTACTGCCGGAAGAGTATCCCGTACTTGTCCTCCTCCTGTGTAACCTGTAGTCTGTACTTTTTGGAGTCCTTGTAACCCTTCCTGGATCCCTACTCAGCCAAAGAAAAGAGAGAGGAAGCCGATAGGCGAAACCAATACTTCGGTTCTCGCTCGCAACGGAATCACCTATGAGCGTGCAAGAACCTACTCGGACACTGGACAATGAGACAGACACCCTCGTGAAGGCATGGCCTATGCTCAATACTTCGGACAGGGTCGATGCTCTCACAACAGAGAGTCACCATTGGTGACCAAGTCCTACTCGCCTACGTACGATAGAAGCGCCATTACTTCGGAAATCCAGGCGATACACAAGGCAGTTGCAGACTGGGTTTTTGGCTTTAATCCTTAGGGGGTCGCACTCGTTCAAGGGAGTAGGGTTTTGGTCCCCCTCCAAGGTACCTGAAAAAAATGAGGGCTTTATGAACCCGGTACAATGATAGTCCATTACAGATTTTAATTAAGGTCGAAGTTTATTTAGCAGTCCCCTTGCTTTAATTTTTTGAGTTTTCACTTTTTTTGAGTCTGTTTTCATACCAGCGCCTAACGTTTTTGTAGATTTTCATTTAAGTCCTAGGTGCTCAAAATCAAAGGGAGATAGCGGAAAAGCCGTGCAAGTGGTTCCATGATGGAAATCTCACCATTGAACCGAATGATGCATGATGAGTTAGAAGACTTACAATGCATCCCAGCTTTCTCCATGCGGTATGCAAAACAGAAATTTTAAACCTATCTACATGTCGGTATGCAAGGCACAAAATCGTCCTAAACATTAGATGCTATTAGCATGAAGAACCATAAGTCGCTCATTCATCTCTAGCCCAAAGGGTCCGGTCTTGGCTCACCCCTCCTCTGCTCAACACAATTGAGGGTAGGAGAAAGCGCTTTACAGGGCTCGCTGCGGCACAAGGGCTAAGAGACAAACGAGCGGCTTGTTTAAAGTTGACTAGATCCATACGAAGTAGACTATAGGAACATACATTCTTATTAATGGGTGGACCTAGCTACCGAGTCAAGCAACCTACATCTAGGGGCTCCAAGCACTCAAAACAAATGAAAATAAAGGCGGAAAGCTCAAAACTTCGGAAAACAAATAAAAGAAGGCGATGAAAACTCGAAAAGCCGCGATGAGGCCCCCAGGTGAACAATCACCCGGGCACTGGACCTCATTGTGAAGAGTAGAGTCATGTTTAATTACATGCCAAAAATGTCTCTCTCTGACAATAAATTACAAAAATAATTAATACTAAATATCTACACCTATCTAATCCACATCTATTTTCTTCCTTGATGCCCTCTCTCTCCAGATGGTCATGAGAAGAAGACCATCCTCCTCCAAGCTTGGCTGCATTGGCCTCCTAAGAAGCCATCCTCACGTGGCGGGCCCTCGCATCAAAGTCACAAAAAGAGTGCATTAGTATAGCTCAATTAATCAAAACAGAGCAGATAAAATAATCACAATGAATGAATCAATGAATCATGGTGATTAATGGCAATAAAAATAGCTGCTCATGAAATAACTAATAAATCAGAAATGTACACAAGAATGTCAAAATAAATTAGGCTATGCTCATTGCTCCCCGGCAACGGCGCCATCTGATAACACGGATTTTCCACGAGGGTCACCATGAATATATATAAAAAGTGTCGCTGAGGCGACCACTCACAGAAGACCGGTGTTAATCAGCAATTAACCCACAATAAAAGAATAAAACAATCAAGCTCAAAAAGAAATGTGAATAAACCTTTATTACTCTACCATAAAATGTATAGGGAACAAGCATGTAGAGGTCGTACCATAGAGAGCAATACAAAAATTCAATAGCCTACATGTAACTCAGAGTCATCCTTGTGGGAAGTGGGTTTGTGAATTTTATAAATTTTTTTATTTTATTTTATATATATATTTTTTATTTTTTTTATTATATATATTATTATTATTTTTATAATATAATTAGGTAATATTTATATATAGATAATATAAATATATAAATATATGTATACCCAGAAAGGGTGAGAATATAGCTTATATTACATACAATATATATATGTATATATAAGTATAGTAATAATATATATATATATATATTTATATTTTAGGGTTAATAAATAAATATATAAATACATATAAGTAGTTAGATATATATATATATATATATTTTAGGGAATAAATATATACATAAAGGGGTACTATAATATTTATAAAAATACTAAAAAATAGTCAAGAATTCAGGAATAACATCTTTTTGGGGTTTTCATGATTTTTTACTGTTTTTGTGATTTTTGCACATTTTTCAAAACCTTTTTAGTATTTTTAAATAGCAAAATAAGAGCAAACAGTGGAATAGGGTCTGGCTGTAAGAAAAATAGGCATTAAAATTAGCAAACAACCTCAAACATTTTCCATACTATTTTTCTAATAAAGATAATAAAATATAGCATAAATAGGGACTGAGTTCATAGTTTTCTGATTTTTCTTTATTTTTATGCATTTTTTTGAAGTTTTTGGGTATTTTTAAATTTTTAAGGTTTTACATTTGAGATTTTTAGGGATTTTTGGACCGGCATTGAAGCTAATTTTTTTGGGATTTTTCGAGGTGTTTTAATATTTTTTTGGTATTTTATAAGCTAGACAGTAAAAAAAATCCATGTTTTTGGTTTTTAATAAATGCAAAAATGCAACAAAATTAAAAACTAAAAATATAGCATGCAAGGGTACACTAACAGGAGCTTATGTCTATTTTTGCAAAATTTTCGAAGAAAGATGAAGCACAAAATAAATAGACAAAGCATTCAAAAATAAATGGCCTGGCAGGGGTGTTTTTGCAAATAAAATAATTGACAAGGGCATACATGCAAAAATCACAATAAAAATGAACGTTAACTTTTATTTTCAGGACCATTTTACAACTACAAAAACCCGACGGGGTTTAAATGCAAATATCACGCGCCTCACGTGGGTGCTGCACGTGAGGCGTAGAGGGACTAAAAAGTAAATACACGAACGTCAAGGGGTTGACTGCAAATTTTACACTTTATTTACAACGTGACCTTTAATTTTTCGGATTAAACTATAAATACAAAAAGCGGGGGGATGTGCATGAAATTTACCCCCATAAGGCGCTTCATCCTGCGGCGCTAGATGCGCCACTTATCGACGTGTCGAGCATCGGACGGTCGACACCGATTCACCGATGAAGGGTGCGGATTAGAAGCTCCTGGCTGATCTGACGGTTGGGGCATATCTTCATCGGACGGCTCCTGTTGGATCTGGGACGAGCCTCCTGATCCGACGTTGCTAGAGCTCCCTGGAAGAACAGGGAAGGAGCTCGCACCTGGCGAGCTTCGATCGAGAAGCTTGGGCTCCTCCGGGGCTCTCCGGCACGTCTGAGGTGGTCTGCACGTAGCTGGAAGCATCCCGCGTCGACTGATGGGTCCATCATGGCTCCTGGAGGTCCGAGTCGCTCGGACGTGGTCGGAGAAGTAGTGGACCTCCAGGAACCTCTTCCTGGTTCGATTCGAGCCCAGATGGGCTCTATCCTTCGTTTGACCTGCTGAGGAAGAACCGAGGGCGAGAGGGCTACCTCCTCGACCCGGGGTTTTGAAGCTGCGAAGCAAAATGGAGCGGGGCGGAGGGGTTCCGACGAACGGCAGAGGTGGAGCCCCGATTCGCCAAGACCAGGGGTCCTGAGTTGGTCAAAGGAGATGGAACGATGGAGAAAGCGATGGGGATCGAGATGGGGTGCTCGTGGCGGTCGGAAACAGTGGGTTTCACAGTGAAGAAGGCGCTGGAGCGGAGCTCCGGCGAACTTCGAATTTGGAGTTTTACGCTACAGGGATTAACTAAACCCTAATCTAACAACTGGAATTAAAAGCTCGCATTAAAACCTAACTAAAACGCATGAAAGGACAACACTTATACATGGGGGCCACCAGGGAGCAGGGCGGACGCTAGAGCTCCGCCACGACAAAATTCTCCGTCCTCTGGCCGAGTCGAGGCGCTGGGTCACTCCTCCTGTCACGAGGAACGGTCCAGGAACAAGATCAAGGCTTTAGGTTGGAATGAATATGGCCAAATTCGAGGAAGGAGGTTGAGCTACTTATTTATAAACATTGGCGAGTAGCCTTATTGACCGGCGATTATTGATTAATCTAATGAGCATCTGATCGATCCAAGTTATTGGCGGGCATCATGGATAATCAGAGAACAATTCTTGTGAAGGAAGCGAGCTCGATCGATGAACGGGATGGCCGTAAAAAATGGAGGAAATCAGGGGAGTTGACAGTTCAGAAGCGCCAGAGCAGGGATGGGACAGTTGACCAGGGGGTCAACGAAGGCCGGCGCCGCATTGGTCCACGTCAGCCGCTAAAGGACAAAACAAAAAATTTTAGCATAAATTGATTTATTTACCATAGTAAATGATTTTATTCGAATTTTCTCAAAACATAAAAAATGTGTATTTTTTTCATGTAGTATTTAATTGTGATTTTTATTGAATTTTTCGAAGTGTTTTATTATGATTTTAATTTGATAATGTGTATATGTATGTATTTACATGTATTTTTGTATATTTTATTTTTAATTTTTTTTATTTTCTTTTATTATTTTATTGGCTTATTTTATAAATTTATAATTTATTTTTGTGTGTATAAAGGTATTTTTATTTAATTTTTAGGAGTTTATTTACATATTTAAATAAATAGGTATAAGTATATGTAGGTATCCTTATAGGTATTTTACCTATGTATTTTGTATACTTAATTTATTTAATGTATTTTCTTGATTTTTATTTCTGATTTACATTTAGTTGAGTTATGTATAATGTATACATTATTATAAAAATATAAAAGAAAAAAAACCAAGGAATAAAATCCTTTTTATCTATATAAATATATATAGTATAGGTATTTTGTCTATGAATTTTGTAGACTTATTTTATTTTACAAAGTCTTTTTGGTTTTCTTTTATTTTTAATATGTGTATGCATTATATACATTGTTTATAAAATTCTAAAATTATAAATTTGTTGCAATAATGAATAATGAATTAATGTAATAATTTATTCAGGTATTATGTACAAGGAGGGCCAAAAACCTAACTTTTGCACATGGACTCCAAAAATTATGAAACCAATTTTATTAAATAGTTCATGGAAAGCTATATACAATTAAAGGTGAGTTTGAGTGATTTGGAGTTTTTATTTGCAAGATATGGGTCTGTGAAGTTGAGATTTTGGCTTTTTATTCTGTGTATAGACTGTGCACTGAGTATTATTTTTACACAAACTCAATTTTGTAATTGTATTTACATTATTATCTACAACTTTTATGAACAAAGTTTCTTTATTTGATGAATAAATAATTATGTACAAAATAGGTGTCAAAAATGCATAAATAAATGAAGAAATAAATGAGGTATTTATTGTATACTGGCCCTTATCTCCCCCTACTTTATTCCTTGTCGACCAATACCATGCTGGCCTTGGTGTCGGGGTTTGGGTCATAAAATATCTTCAATATTTTATTCCTTTTTCTTTTCTTTTCTTTATTCTATAATTTTGGCATTAAAACCTTATTTAATGTACAATAAATACAATGAATCATGAATGCTATTATGTACAATTTGATGATATTTCCATGCATTTGCTGGGATTCTTGAGGCCAAAATGATAGAATAAAGGTGATGAAATGGAGATTCATCAGATGGTGACGATTCATCCTCCTCCTTAGCATGAGTCTCTGACGATGATATCGCCGGAAGGCATGAACTAATGGTGCTCACCTACAACTCCAATTGCTTGGTGATTTGGTCCAACTTATCCAAGTTCTACATCCTTTGTTGAATCACAATGAGATTTTCAACATCTTGTGATCGCTTCTCAATAATGTCAACCTTCTAGAGATGACCCCAAATGATGCTGAGGTTAGAGCTCTCATCTCTCTCTACCTCGCTGGATACTCTGATAAGCACGTGATGAAGATAGGGCGGCCTCTCCCTTGGTCATCTATTCAAAGATATGTCATACCACATCTTCATCTTTGTTAAAGTGTGATCCCCCACAGGCAGCGTCGACTAGTCTCTGGCTCTCTACATTCAGGCCCTCAAAGAAGTGTTGGACCGAATTGGTCTTCGGTATCTCGTAGTAGGCGCACTTCTCCTACAGCTCAGTAAATCACTCCCACGCTTCATGAATTGACTCATGAGTAGCTTGAGTGAAATTGCTAATCTTGGCTCACATCTGGTTGAGCAGACCGAGAGGGTAATACTTGTGAAGGAACGGAGATTTTGGTTCCTTCTAGATCATCACAACCTTTCCTAAATGATTGACCCAGTGTAGATCCTTGTATTGTATGTTGAAGGGGAACACAGTCATCTTGACTACACCTAATAGAATATTAGGGTAATGGGTGTTTCTGCAGATGCGAGAGAACTACATCAAGTGAATGTAGGGCTCCTCATTGGTATTCTCGTGAAATGAGGGTAGGAGCACAAGGAATTGGGTCTTTAGCTCGAAGTTAGCATGGACTGGAGGGTTGTGAATCAATTCAGTGATCTAGTTATCTCCAGGATTATATGCCTCCTTTAGTGTCGGTTTTGGGTTCCCATTCCTTGGTCCCTATTCTTCCTGATATGGATCATCACGTGGCCTTCTCCCCCTCCTCCTTTTGCTGGTATGTTCCTTATGTCATTTAGTATGTCTTGAAAAGCAATCCGCCTGATGGCTTGTTCCATTAGTTGTTGTTGGATAGCATGTGTGGAGGCCAACAACTGAGCGTTCACATGATTCTGATCTGGCACTTGCCCTTATTCCGGATAGGGTGGCTACTGCCCTTTGCCCTTTCCTTAAGGAAACATTTCTGGATCGAAATATGAGGAGATGAACTCTGTATTGGGATCCAGGACTGGGACAAGCTTCTATATGTAATGTAAGAGAATCCCAATCAGACCATTTCAAACTAAATACCAATTATCTTGATGAATCTGAGATTAGAGTCAATCCAAGATGGTTCTGAATGGAGTAAAAGATGTAAACTGGAATTGACCTCCATTCGCAACGGGCAGTATTGGGACAGGAGTGGTCCCGATTTAAGAAAAGAAAACGAGGAGTCTGGAGATCGATTTGCAAGATCTAAACTGGGTTCTCGAAAATCGCCTCAATTTATTGACGATGTCGAGTCCATGGAACCGTTGTAGGCATCGTTGGAGTCCCAACTAAACCATCCATGTATTGATATCGTGAAGCAACAGAAGATCAATATAGGAAGAAGGATATAGTTGCCAATGAGGAATAAAAAGGAGTGTAAAATAGTAGAAAGGCTCGAAGCGAGCTATGCAGGTTTGCGAGACATGATCTTTAAACCCTAATCTAGATCCATACAAACATGATACAAAATTAGGTTCACTAACTCAACTCAATGTGAAGCTATAAAGGGTCGACCATTTTTATCTTTTCATTTTTAAAGTTGTTATTTCATGCATATCTTATAACAGTCCTTAGCACGCTAACCCTATAGGAGTGAGAGTACTGCTGGAAAAGTATCTCTTACATGTCCTCCTCCTTTGTAACATGTGGTATGCACTTTTTGAGATCCTTGTAACCCTTCCTGGATCCTTACTCTGCCAAAGAATAAGGGGGAGGAAGCTAGTAGGAGAAACCTCTACTTCAGACCATGCTCGCAACGGAATCACCTGTGAGCATGCAAGGACCTATTCAGACACAAACTTATGAGACAGACATATTCGTGAGGGCGTTTCCTAAGCTCAGTACTTCGGACCAAGTCGATGTTGCACACAAGGTGGGAACACCATCTATGACAGGGCCCTACTCGGTCACATATGATAGAAGCACCAATACTTCCGAAATCCAAGCTATACACAAGGATACAGGCTAGGTTTTCAACTCTAATCCTTAGCGGCTCGTGCCTCGCTCATGGGAGGGGTTTAGGTCCCCTCCTAATGTACCAAAAAATAATGAGGGCTTTATGAACAAAAGGCACTGAAGTTCATTAAAAATTTTAGTTAAGGTCATAGTTTATTTACCAGTCCCTTTGTTTTAGATTTTTAATTTCCACTTTTTTGGATATTTTGAATATAAGCACCTTACGATTTTGTCGGTTCTTGTTAAACTCCTAGGTGCTCAAAATCAGAGGGAGGTAGTAAAAAGTCGTGCAAGTCGATTAAATTATGGAAATGTCATCATTGAATCTAATGATGCATGTAGAGTAAGAGGACTTACAGTATTTCCCAGACCTCTCTAAGTGGTATGCAAAATAGAATTTTTAAATCTATCTACACGATGGTGTGCAATCGAAAAATCATACTAAATAGTTGATGTTAGTCGTGAAGAACCATATGTTAGTTATTCAGAAATGAGACCAAAGGCTCGGTCTTCGATCCCACTCGGTGCCCGCCACAACAGGTCCTGCCAACATTGTATGCGACCTCTCTTGACATGCATTCTGAAGTCCAAATAATTGACAATTATTAATTTGACTAGATCCAAATGTAAGAGGCTGTAGTAACATAATTCTTATTAGGGATTACTCCTAATTACCGATACAAGCAACCTAAAGTCTAGGGTTCCATGAGCAAAAAACAAATAAAAAGAAAGGCGGAATACTCAAAACATCAAGAAACAAATAAAATAAAGCTGTGAAAACACAAGAAAACCATGACGAGGCCCCCAGTGAACAATCACCTGGGAACTGGACCTCGTAGAGAATTGTGTCCAAGTCCATAACTATTACAAATAATGAATAAATGAATTTACTCTCTCTCACTAAAAAAAAAGAAATTTCTATACTATGAATCTAGTCTAATTAATGTCCTTATTATGTATGTTGCCTCTCTAATTGGTCTTCTTCACAAGACCAATCTCCAACATTCTCTGTTGCATCGTCCTCCTAAGAGATCGTCCTCGCATAGCGATCCCTCACAAAAACATAACAAAAGAGATGTATTAACACAACCAAACTAACAATGTATTTAAACAAAATGTAAAATAATATATATACAAGTAAAAGATAGACGAATTAATGAATCGATAAATATGTACGAAGAAATGAATAAGTGAATAATAAAATGACAAATAATTACAAATAGGCTACACTACATTTCTTCCCTGCAACGATGCCATTTGATGACTAGGTTTTTCCACATGGGTCTAAAAGTTTCCCCACAGAATGCGAAGATAAGTTTTCGCTGAGGTGACCCACGAGAATCCCTTAGGTCGATCACTAAGTGCCCACAATAAAACAATAAGCAATAAAAAGACAAAAATGTGAGGCTCAAGTTATTATACTCTACAAACAGGAATGTATAGAATGTAAGCATGTAGTGGTCGAACCAGAGAGAGCAAACGAGGAGGCCTATTATTCTTGCTAATCAATGTGTATTATGTACATACTTGTCTTTAAGTCTTTTATGTGAGTTTTTTTATTTTAATATATATATATATATAAATATATATTATTTTAATTTTATAATTTTTATTTCCTTTAATATTTTCTGATTTTATTTTTTTTTCAACAAATAATATAGGGATATATAAGGCTATATATAATATAGGTTAATATAATTACATATACTAATATAAATAAATAAAATATAGGAAGTAAAATATTTTTGTGTTTTAAACAATTTTCTAATATTTTTGTGAATTTTCTAGAATTTGTACCATTTTTTATGTATTTTTAAAATAAAAAACATCCCAAAACAAGGATTAAATAAATAAGAAGAATAGATTTGAAGATTAAAAATAACAAATAAAGACTAGATTTCTCCAAAAAAATTTTAATAGTTAGACAATAATATAAAGAAAATTCAGAAAAAAAAATTGTTTTTGGAGTTTTTTTTTAATTTTATATCCTTTTCTACTAGATTTCAGAGCTTTTGCATTTTTTATCTTTATCTTCTTCTATTTTTAGGGATATATGGTCTAGAGTTATAAAATACAATAATATACAAAATGTTTAAAAAAATTTGGAATTTTTCAAAACATTTTTATATTTTTTATATTTTCCATGTATGATAGGGATAAAAACCTACTCATTTGATTTTTAATAAATATTTAAAATGCCTAAAATGCCAAAAAATGTAGCCTTGAAGTACATGCTAATATGTAAAACCCTATTTTTGCATAATTTTTATAGCACAGATGCCATTTTAAATAAATGGAATACAAGCACGAAAATATATGTTCCGGTAGGGTATTTTTGTAATTAAAAATAAAGTTAGGGGTACATGTGCATTACAAAAATATACAACTAATGTTAAAAGTTTATGGACCATTTTATATGTTACAAAATTGTCAGGACATAAATGCAATTTGCCTAGCTCGTGGGGGACAACACGTGAATAGAGCTGGACTTGACTCATATGAAATATTAAATAACTACAAGGGTCTCTATGCAATATTTCCAATTTTATTTACATTGTAAAAGTTATTTAAAAGACTAATAAATAAAACAAAAAGGTTGGGGACATATGTACAATTTACCCCAAAAAACGCTTCATCGGACGGCTGCAAGTAGTCCACTTGACACATGTTACCTTTGGGAAGCTTGATAACGGTTTAGTCGTAGACGTAAGAGATTAGATCTCAGGATGAGATCGAGCGGTTGAGGCTTGCTAGATCCGACAACTGACTATAAATCTGGGACCCCTCCCCAAATCAGACAGTTGTTGTCATGACGAAGAATAGGGAAGAAGGTTGACTTCCCTGAGCTTCGATCCATCGATTCCCCCTCCATCGAGCACTTCATATGTTGCCAAGCTACACAATCGCTCCCTGGAGGAGTTCTGCAGCTGGAGGTATCCTCAAAATGATCTGGGGCTCATCAGTGGATCCCTGGAGCATGATGCACCATGAGGTGCTTCTGGAATGCCTTTTTCCCTCAGATGGACTCTTCGAGTCATGCAAAAACATTCAAAAGCACACTACAACAAAGACGAAGGATCTCGATTGTTATTGGGATGGATTTGAGGAGAAATGAAGGGGATATGAGTGTGCTCCAGCAACAGTGGCGGATGGAGCATGGATCCTTCGATCCAGAAGGATTCGAAGGGGGCTGATGGGTGGAGGAGTTGGAGAAACCCAGAGGCTTGATGATGACATGGTTACGGACGTCGAAGACATAGAGTAGCGATGAATCACAATGGTCAAAGATCTAGAGCTCCTTGAACTAAGCTCTATAGATTGCACTATTACAGATGATTAAACGGGAAATAAAAAGGTCGAATTGAAAAACTACGATTAACATCTACCGAAAAATGGTTAGAAGCGTATCTCTAACCTGGTGGTGGACAAGGGAGCATGACGGCCACTGGAGCGCCTCCTTGGGTACACCTCCCTCCTCCTACAGCTACGTCAGCACCTCCGGGAACCTCCCCCTATCACAACGATGCACACTAGGCCAAGGGTAACGGGTCTTAGAGGAAGAAACTGGATCACACTGAGATCGAAGGTGGAGGTTTTTTTGTAGACGGTGTCATGGACCCTTATTAACCAGTGGTTTACAATCAATCAGAGATATGTACAAGGGATTTAGGGTAGTGGTGTGTATTAGGGTTGACCAAGATTGGTTTACGTGAAAAATCACATCGATGGGAGTGTTTGATCATCAAGGAAAAATAGAGAAAATTCAGGGAAATGATAGGTCTGGCAGAGTAGATGCGCCAAAGGCCCAGTTGACCAGAGGTCAACTCCAGCCTCCCATTAGTCAACGTAGACCGTAAAGGACAAAACTAGATGAAAATAGGAAATAATTAAAAAAAATAGTAAATGAATTTATTAATTTTAGATTATAAAACTAAAAAGTCTATTATTTTATGTAGTATTCAATTACTATTTTTATTTATTTTTATAACATTATTTATTGTGAGTTATTATTTATAAGTGTATTTATAGGTATATTGACCTATGTTATGCTCATTTTATTTTTATTTTATATTTTTGATTTTATTATTTTATTTTCATATTTTACTTATTTAAACCTTATTTTTAGGCATACAAATTTATTTTTATTGTATTTTTTTGATCCATTATATGCACTTACACAAATAGGGGTATGTATTATATAGGTATAAGTATAGGCATTTCATCTATGTATTTCTATAGGTTATTTTATTTTAGTGTCTTGTTTATGGTTTTATTCTATTTTAAATATGTACAGATTCTATAAATAATGTTTAAAAATAATAAAATATAATATTATGAATGTAATAAAGAATAAATAAACATGTATATTTTATTCAAGTATAGTATACAATAGGAGTCCAAAACCTAACATTCACACATTAACTGTAAATTAAATGAAACCATCTTCATTAAATAGTTTATTAAAAATCATATATAATTAAATGTGATTTGAGGCATTTTGTATTTTTATTGAGGAGATATGGGTCTTGGAAGGTTGGGTTTTGACTTTTTATTCTAAGCATAGAATATTCATTGTATCTTATTTTTGTGCAAAGTCATTTTTTTATTTTCATATACACTTTTATATATAAACTTTGTGTACAAATTTTCTTTATTTTAGGTATAGAAGATAGAAAATAAAATAGGTCCTAAAAATACAATAATGATGACTATAGGAATAGGGTTTTTATTGTCTTTTTAGCCCTTATATCCCCGTACTTTATTTCTTGTCGACAAAATAAATTCTTAACTTGGTGTTTGATGTGCGGTTGATTGACTCGGGTTAAGTAAGAAATTAAGGTGTCGTTGTGGCCCAAATAAATCCAACGAACAATCGAAAAAATCAAACAACTAAGATAAAACAATCGAATGTAAGCATTTTCACTACTTTTATTTACCTGGTATAGTGACTAGGGTCAAACATAAGGAGCGCAACTAGAAGCTAAGTAGTGAGATTTCAATAATAAAAAGGCTTTTTAGTGGTTTTAGTTTTTCACATTTTTAGTTTTGCAATAAGAGAGAAACAAGCATAAGTGATAAAAACACACAACAACATTATTTTTTGAATTTTTAGAATTTTTCTTAGACAAACAGGACACGTTTTTGGGGTTTTTGATTTTTTAGTAATATAAAATGCATGCAAATCAACACCTAAAAAATTACCACAAAGAATACATGATAGCTGGAGCTATAGGTAGTTTTTATATAATTTTTAAAATTGATTTAATATTTATTACATCAAAAAAGTCCAATAGTTAAAAACAGTTCACAAGGACCTTTTCACAATGAAATTAAGTTCTGAGGGCTAAATCATAACAAGCCAGAAAGTACATGGACCTTTATACAATTAATCCACCAAATACATGCCCACCATGTGAATCTCAACTCATAGGGGTATAAGTGCAAATATCAAAACATAAACTTCACTCCATAACAAGAAAAAAGTTTTGGGTGTGATATACAAATATCTTAAAACACTCGTACGCATGCATGTGACTCAGACTCGATTGGACTATAGTGCAAATAAATAAACTAAAAGAGTACAACTACAAAAGTTATTAACTACACAATTTATTTTCTGGACTAAAGCTAAATAAAAAACATGTGGGGGTAAAATGTAAATATACATTAAGTGCTCGTGAATGGCGTGTGAGGAAACTGATGGCTCGGATGCATCTCTGGAAAAGATCTGATGTCATCGGTGGAGGCATGTGTGTATGGTTCTGATGAACCATTAGGACGTAGATCTGACGGCTCTGATCGCTATTGAGCGTGTGTGTCAGATCCACGTAAAAAGTTGATCTGACGCTCTGGAAAAGGGCATGATCGTGCGGCTCTGATTCAATCTGGGGGAGAGCCTTCTAATCTGACGGGTGCGAAACCAACTAGAAGAACAAGTAGAGGGGGAGCTTCAATAGGAGATAGGAGTCGTGCAGATGGTTGGATCGGTGCTCCAAAAGGTCCAACACCTTTAAAAGATGCTCCGTATCCAGTGAACATCTCCGATCAGAAGTCTGACAATCAGATGGTCAGTTCAGTGGTGCTCCTCCTAGGGTTGCTCTGCCTGAGCAGCTCATGGACCAATTGGATCTCCTCGCACAAACCAAAACCTGTGAAGGGTGGCAGGACTCGGGGGCTTTGCCCGGTCCATTTATTACTTGGAAAACAGAGGAAATGAGTGGGGAATGGAGTTCGATCTCCAGAGTACATGGGAGACGGAGATCAGACCTTAATCTCGCTTCGATGAGTGAGTCTAAGGGGGGTTAGGATGTGTAGGGAAATGGGGTATGAGTCGACGGATCGATCTGTGCGGTGGTATGTGAGTGAAGGGGCTCCGACCAGCTGGTCGGAGCTGGTGAACGGCAACGGAGATGATTGGCTAAATCGAAGTGAAACGAGAAATGGAAGTGAGGAAAGGGTATCTGGAGCTTCGGAAGGATTCAGGATCTTCACAAGGCGAACGACGGGGTTATGGCCTTGACTTGGTTGCGGTAGGCGAAGGAGGCTTCTTGTGGTAGCGCTCCGACTACACGATGAGTTTCGATCAATAGATCACTAAACAAGGAACCAAAGGGCACTCCAGACAACTGTCACTCAGCTTGAGGTAGCTAAGGGGCAAGAAGGTGGCGAGGAATGAGTTGCAGAGCTCAGGAGGTGGAAGAGATCATCTATAGGAGTGCCCTGGGGTCCCGAAATTCGAGGAGAATGTGAAACCCTATGATGATCAGGTTGTGCCTAGGGATCTGCGAGGATCATGGGTCATAGGAGCATAATCGGGTGCAAGAATAAATGAGAATGGATGCGTGACCCGATCAGGATAAAGGGGAGAAAACGCGTCCAGTGTAGGTAGAGCGGGGTTGGGTCAACTGGAAGGTGGGGTTGACCGAGGTCAACAATCAACTATGGACAAATCAGATATCAGAAATTACAAAATATAAGAGTATTAAATATAAAATAGTAAATGATTTTAAAATAAGAAGTGAATAAAAAGAAAAATGTTATTATTTTATAAACTATTTTTTCTGAATTTTAATTATTTTTATGGCATCATATGTACAGTATAGTGTATTATAAACAAGTATAATATACCTTTATATTGTATACATGTATTTTTATTTTATTATTTTTTACAAAAATATATTTTATTTTATATTTATATATTTACAAAATAATTTGAGGAATATTAAATGATTTTTATTTGATTTTTTACAATTTGAATAAAGCTATTAAATAAATAGGTAATGTATACAATATACATACATGTGGATTTTGTACAATGAATTGTGGATTGTATTGTTTATTTATTTTGTGTTTTCTTATTTTTATTTTATTTTTATTTTCTTTGTTAAGAATAATTTACAAGTGTTCGAAATAATATGGTATTTACAATATGTGAAAAAAATATAAATATTTATTTGTATAGGTATTATTTACAATACACCATATCTCCCTCTACTTATATTCCTTATCGATCAGGCCAAGGTTTGACCATCTCTTAGGGTTTAAGTCACTCTGTTTTATTCTAAATACATCCTTCTTTTCCTTTTCTCTTTATTCTTTTATTTTTGGAAAATGTGTGTTAATTATGCAATATTAATAAGGATCTGTACAATTATAATTTATTGTATTTACATATAATTATGGGATTTTTACTCGACAGACCCTATAAACTTTGCTAATTGCCTCCACGACCTTTGAAACAACATAATTCTCCCCTCGACCCCATAATCTTGCCAACTCTTACCCTATGAACCTTGTTGTTACTCTGTTCGAACTCGCAAGGGTTCTTGGAGTAATTTATAGGGTCGATAGGGTAATTACGTTATGCAAAAGGTCGTGGAGGTGATTAACAAAGTTTATAGGGTCTGCTGGGTAAAAATCCCTATAATTATAGGGGTTTCTGCTAAAACGATAAATCTAAAATAAAAGAATAAGAATTATAGATTCATAAGTGTCGGGGTTTAGGGTCATAAAATACCTTTATTATTTTATTTCTTTTTTCTTTTCTTTCTTTATTATCTTATTTTTGTTGTAATTTCTACAATAAATATATAATAAATAATGAATGCTTATTTGTACAAAATAATGATATTTACATGCATTTAACAAAGGTTTAAAGGCCAAAATGAAAGGATAAAGGAGATGAAATGGAGATTTATCATTATAATACTTCTCATCAAGCTGGAGCAAAGACATCTATCATTCTCAGCTTGGAAGAACACTTCCGGAATGGACCCTTGCTAGATACTTGGTGAATTTGCATGAAATCCGATTCCCTGAGCTGATATGATGTGATGAAACCTTTCTATATCATGTATATAGTGTAGTGGCAATCAACCTTAATATGTTTGGTCATCTCATGGTATGCTAGGTTGTTGGCAATGATCAATGCAACCTAATAATCACATATTAGCTACATGAGAAGAGGTGCGTCAAAACTAGGTCAGTGAGTAAATATCTGACACATATCATCTTAGTGCTTCCATGTATCATGGCCTGATATTTGGAATAAACACCCAATCTAGCAACAATTATTTTCTTCTTACTTTTCCACGAGATTAATGAACTCACATTAAACAATGCAAATCAAGATATTGGCTTCCTATATGTTGGTCACCATGCATAGTCAGCATTGGCACAAGTCATGATATCAAGAAATGTCCCTTTGCTGAAGAGTAACCCTATACCTGGTGAAGACTTCCGGTACTTTAGGATCGCAAAGACAACATCCATATGAGCCTGGCATGGTTGCTCCATAAACTGAACTGACTTTGCTCATTCTAAAGGAGATGTTTGGGTTGGAGATTTTTACATATAGGAGCTTCTCAATGAGCTCCCAATATCTCCTTTTTTCCACCTAGTATATATCATCATAGAGCTTCATGTTGGGATCGATGGTAGTAGTGGCAAGTTTGCATTCTACCATCCCTGTATCTAGAAAGAGATAAGTGACATACTTCCTCTATGTAATCGCAAGTCCTCTATAATTTCTGGCAAACTCAAGACCGAGAAAATATTGTAGTTCTCCAAGATCCTTGGTGGCAAACTGCTGTCCAAGGAATGCTTTGGCCTCACAATTATCTCCACTAAATCATTTTGTGAAATTATAATGCTGTCAACATAGACTAGAATAACAATAATACCTCGTGATGTTATCTTTCCAAAGAGCGAATGATCTTCATTTAATTTCTTGAAACCATGCAACTCTATCTAATCCATGCTCTTTTTTAACCATGGTTTGGATTCTGTTTGAGATCATAAATAGTCTTACGAAGTATGCAAATATTCTGACATTACCCGCAACAGTGAACCGATGTGGTTGCTGCATATAGACTTCTTCTTACAGATCGACATAAATAAGGCATTCTTGACATAAAGTTGGGGATCGACCAGTCTCATACTGCAACAAGAGAAAGAAGGATTTAAAGAGTGGAGTGGTGTGACAAAAAGAGAAAGTGTCACAATAGACCATCTCATATTTTGAGTGAATCCACGTGCCACAAGTATAGCCTTACATCAGTTAATACTGGCATCCTCTCTCTGCTTTGTTGTTGCAATAGCCACATAAGCTCCTATTAGGGCAGTAACCAAGCTCCATGCGCCTCGTGACTGTAGTGCAACCATTTCATCTTCCTTGATGCTATTGATTTTCCGTCATAGCCTGATGACATATCATGGGACTATAATAGTTGACAACCCACCACAAGATTCCTAAAGCCCTCTAATAGATGCCAAAGTGAAATATGGCCTGAGAGATGGTACATAGTATAAATATGCATCATCTTCTGCAGAGTGATGGGTCGGTCAAGATCCTCTAAATGATTCACCTCCTATATGGAAATCTCCTAAGCATTTGCACTCACACCCTATAAAGTCTCTTGATGTACAAAAACATCAATAGTTCCATCAGTGGAAACCAAGTATTATAGATTTACCTAGGGTAGTCTAGATGATGGAGAAGGCAACAGAGCATGGGGTCCAGTAGTGAAGGATCTACAAACATTGAACTAATACAAGTTCTGCACCAAAGGAGGTATGGTAGGAGCAAGAAGTGAAGCAGGTAGAATTTAACCTCCTCATCAGAGCCAAATGGTGTAATCCTGTCACATGCAGGAGAAAAATACATTACTAACTCAAGGCAAGTGACACTAGCACTAACATAGTACTTCTGCCCGACATGATCAAAATAATGGTACACTTTTTGGTCTGGGAGTAGCCAACAAAGGAGAATTTGACAGATATCAGGGATAGCCTGTCACATTCAAGAATCATGTGATGGACAAAGGCCACACAACCAAAGATGCGAGATGTTAGAGAAAAGAGGTCCTTTTCGTGGAAGGTAATCGAAAAAGGAACATTTTTTTCCTAACACAAAGGATATCATGTTATTAATGAGGTATCAAGAAGTAAGGACAACATATCTCCATTAAGAATAAGGGGCATGACTCTATATTAAGATATTCCCAATAACATCTAAGAGATGGCATTGCTTACCCTCAGGAACATCGTTCTATTGGAAAGCGTAAGCATGCGAAGTCTGATGGATGATCCCAATAAACTTGATGAACTGAGATAACTAACTAGTACAAATTCCAAAATATCAAAGAGAACATACCTAATAGTAGTAGAAAAGATATTCTTCATTTCAATGATAAATGTTTGCATAGTAGAGCCAACCTCAAAAATATTTTTCAAAAGAAGTTCCAATAAAATTTGGAAAAATCATCCACAACAATGACATAAAATGTGTCCTCCTGGTAATCCGGAATATGATTGGGATTGTAAATGATAAAATTCAACAACCATAATAAGAATTAATGCTGAAGACTAAGAAAATTTGTACGAAAATGGTTCCCATGTCGGTGAGCCTAACACTTCAAATTGGACTGAGATGAAATCTGAGGGAGGATTCTACATAGCTTCTGTAGAGTAAGATGACTGAAAAATATGTACCACAAGTACTGAGCGACATATGCGATTGGAATGCAAGATATGCTAGTTTATGGAGAGTGGACCAATTTGTTGATACCTCATTGCTCACCTCCACATCTAGTGTTCATGAAATCGATCGCGTGTGCAGCTGCATATGCCCGCACGACATGCATACCAAATCGATTATATGAATTGGTGCATTATACGCCCTAAGAGCATATGCGACCCGCATATGACCTGCATATCATGCATATGCCTCGCATATTGATTCAGTAGTTTGGTGGCTCAACAACAATTTCACCTTTTCAATCTTCTCATTCAGGTGATTACCTTTGTAGCTTCATTTAACTAATAATGCAATGCATTTGTATGAAATTTCAATGCATTATGCCATTGTACATATGCAATGTTCGTTCATGTATCATTTTCATCAGTATATACAATATATCATCTAATATTTTAATATATGCCGATTGAGGTTTTGCTCATGTATTTGCAAATCTACATGTATGTGTATTGAAGTTTTGTTATTATGAATGATCAAATATGTAAAGTTTTTATGGCTTTTTTTTTGAGATTATTATAAGGCAATTAATAACATCTACTTAAACAACTAACATGAACTATTTTTTTCAAGGATTTTCTTTAACTTTAATTTAATATATATTTTTTAAATAATATTATTTATAGATATTTATTTTATTTAAAATAAAAATAAAAATAATCACATAAAACTGCATATACCCTTCATATACCCCCACGTACCGCTTATTCAGTATTCAGTGACATGTCTGACTGCATATGCATACCGCTTTCCTGAACCTTGGCCACATCAGATCACCCCACATGTACGTATATTAATAAATGAAAGAGAATAGGGGTCAAAATGGCAAAACAGATGAGATCCACGGTATTTTGACTAATAGACAATAAGTTCATCGATGATTCAGGCACATGTAACACATTCTGCAGATATATGGAAGGCATCAACTGAATCTCATTCTGCCTTGTAATAGGATAATGTTTTCCATCATGAATGATTAAAGATTGGTTAGGATGAACCATTTATACGAGCTGAACTATTCTCTCTCACCATAGAGATGATGAGATGCTCCAGAGTTTGTGATCCGTGCAGATAAGTAAAAGAATTTTTTTGTGACACGTAGTAAGAACATAATATGTACATGTGGTACTTGTGAAGGCAATAATGTCATATGAGGCCGGTGGAGCAATAGTAGAACCGATGGAGGGGCACATATTCTCCCTCTGATAAGGTAGGATATCGTCATTCTTATGATCAACGAGAGTGGAACTATGATCAAAATGCTAAGCAGCACAAGCAGAAACAGAGCAACCATGCTTCTAATAGTATGTATCCTCATAGTGTCATATATGGTTGCAGTATGAGCACTATGAGCAAGGGTGACGACTTACGTTGCCACATATACCACATCATCTGAACTGTGTTGAACTCCTCCATCGCGAGATCTGGCCATAGTAGAGAAAGTCTGAGTAGTAGATGCAGGGAGCACCGTAATCATGCTCGGTCTATTATAAGCCGTAGAGGTAATCATTCCCATTCCATAATACTTATGAACTACATTGCGTACATTTCATAGTCGGTCCCATCCATCTAGATGATATGAATTGAAACTTGAAAGCACTAAAGGAGGATATATCGACCTTGTTCTCTATCATGATGAACGGAGGAAACTAGGAAGGACATGACTAGAAGATAGATAGGCCTAATTTTTGTATACACAATCATGTATGCAATAAGTTGTGTATGCAGACTCAGAGCAAAATCTTTCCCATTATCCAAGTCCACGATCTTCGGCATGCTAATTGGATTTATTTATGTATATCCAAGCCAAACTACACCAAATTCATTATGGAATAATCCCGAGAGGAGCCTTGGGAGACCCGGATAGGGACTAGGAGAAATCTAGTTATGGGCATGGTTCCTGAAGAAGAGCGAGGTACCTGCACGGTAGGCCTAGACCACCAATGGAATCAAATAGGTGATGTATACCTTGGAGCACGATGTGGTTACAGGCACAGAACTTGAAGCACTACTGGGCATGAACCTCGAAATGTCGCTGGGAGCAAAACACAAGGCATAGAGGGGTGACCCATAGAGGAGGGCAGTATGATGAGATAGTTGCACGTAGAGGAGTCAGATAGCGGGGTCAGGATATCATGAGAATATTAGAGCTCTAGTCCTGTTCCAATGCTCTGATACCATGCGAAGAGAAATGAAAGAATTGTTTACTCTATGGTAACAGGGCTTCTTTATATAGAAGAGAAACCCTAAGGGTAAATAACTGATGGGGACATTACACAAAAAGGAAATAAATACACAAATAATATTTCCGATATCATCCTCGATCTCTTTCTGACAAAATATCCAGGTGAATATGGTACTAGAGATTTTTTAAATGGAAATTGGATGCAAACTTGATATGAGTTCACCTAGAATATATTAAACTAGAAAAACATACTTATAGAGATATGCTGAGAACAAAGTCATGGCACAGTGAATCACATTGTCAATAGAGTACAATTCTTGCTTAAATATTACACCATTCCGTTAAAGTCAAATGACCCAAGTAGCAACTAGCGGTTGAAAGCAACCCACATGTGAGGAGACACAAGCAGATTCAAGAAAGCCCAGAAGCCCTGATCTAACCATGTAATCGTTAAGTGTTGCATGTTTACCACCACAACAACGTATCTTGGACAACTCACAACACTATTTGACAACCACTTATCTCTAAAAACCTTTGTCACGAGTCTCCCATTCTGCATCTGCCATAGAAAAACCTTCACATGTGTGGGTGTCTCAATTTTTGTCGAAGAAATTTATATGTATAGGAAGAAGACCCATGAAATTTTACATCCGCTGACACCCATTGATTCACACTCATCAAACGTAACCTTGTATTCACAAAGATCCTGAAGCAAAGCGAGAAACTCTTCCAGTCGTTCACTTTAAAAGCCTGAATAAAAAGAGAGATCAAGATCCATTCATCCAGACCTCATATACCATAACCTCCATGTTAGAGGACTAATAGAATAACCTCAGATACCTGACTATAAGCGCACCATCACATGTTCAATCGTCCCTCCAAAAATGAAATAAACCTCCTCTACCAATATGCGACCTTAGCAAATGACAAACACATGGCATCACAATGCAAACACCCCTTCAGAAGCAAGATTGGGAAGAACATCATATCCACCACAAGCTAGGTTAGAATTAACCTTGTAGATGCGATGTACAAGGAGCACCATGACGTCGTCACCATTGCCCTAAATTTCCTATGATCAATTTCGTTAAGTGCATGATTAAGGTCTTTGAGGCACTTGATCCCCAAGCCTCCATAGATCTTTTGCTAAGTGATGGCACCCCAATCCACCTTATGAGCCCCTTCCCATCATGTTGAGTACCATGCTACAAGAAACACCACATAATAGCCCTTAGCGTTTGCATAATACCAATCAGAATGTAGCAAATAATCATATAGAATGTGGGAATAGTTTTCATAACTGATGTGAGTAAGACCAATCAACCACCCTTACAAGACAAGATGATTTATAACCTACCAATTTGCACTCTAATTTATCAATTAAGGGGGGCCCATTATGAACACTCAATCTTGTTTCTTCTTAGGGGAAGACCAAGATAATTGATTGTCAAATTAATCCTAGGCGTTAGCCCTGCAAGCTTCTACTTCCTCGGAGAAAGCATAACGGGGACAAAGCTAACTTGTTTCTATTGATTTTGAGACCGGACATAGATCTAAAGCCATCGAATACAATCAACATATGTCTTGCTCCCAATGCAAGTGAAAGAAAGACCAAAGATCTTTCTCAAGTAAGATACGTTAAGGACGAGGAACAACATGTGCTTGTTACTTAGAATGATATAGAGATTAGATGGAAGCAGTATTTCCATAAGCTTTTCATTAAGAGAGGGAATAAAGAGATTACATTGGGTGATCTAGCTAGTAGTGAACGTTATGTGAATCATGCAAGCTATAGAGGAATGTAAAGGATGCAAGTAGAGGAAGCTTTGAATGTTATGAAACCTATTAAAAATGTATGACATGATGATATTCCTATAGAAGTATGGGGAGTTTTATGTGACATGGCTTGACTTAACTAAGAAACTTACTCAATGTTACTTGGTGAAGCAAGGAGGAGAAGCATCATAGTGTATCTTTATAAAAATAAAGGAGATATTAAAATTGTATGAATTACTGAGGTACCAAACTGACGGGTTATACTATAAAAATTTGAGAACATGTAATCAAAATAAGGTTAAGGAAAATTTCTAGAGTAGCAGAAAATAAATTAGATTCATGTTATCTCGCTCAACTATTGAAACTATCCCCTTGTTGAGGAGACCAATGGAGATTTATACATCTAAAAGGAAGAACCTCCATATGATTTTTATTTATTTTGACAAGCCTAATGAATAAATCCCATATGAGATACTGTTGAGAGTTTTGGAGAAGAGACAATTAGTTTTCATATGCATTAACCTAATAAAGGATATGTATGATGGGGCTTCATATTGTGTAATGAACTAGTATGGAGAGATTGGATACTTTGACATCAGCATCTATTTGCATTAAGGTTCAGCTTTGAGTCCATTCTATTTTACTTTGATGATCGACAAGTTAACTAGTCAGGTTTAGAATGAGATACATTGGTATATGTTATTCCTCGATGATATTGTCTTTATTGATGGGACTAGAGATGGAGTAAATGAGAAGCTTGAGGTTTTGACACATGCCTTAGATGAAGGATATGGGAAAAGTCTTTAGCACATCACGAAAGCGTAAAGATCATATCCAATGCAATCGAGAACGACTAGTCATAGTAGTTGCTCGGAATAACGGAATTTTTTAATAATTTAATGAGATCAAAGCACACGATTCGAGAACATTTCTCTAAAATTTCATCATAACCACAAACAAGATATAATAACACCTCTTGAAGTGTGGTTGCAATTGTTGTCTCTAAAGGAAAAGACTGCCTGTCTCACGTTCAACCCGATGGAGAAGATGTTTGCTAGCGCATTGATGAGACGTGTGCTTCTCGTAATCCAAGATGAAGATTTAAGCAATGAATCTCCTAATCTTTTCTCACAAAATCCGAAGTCTTCTTCACGTGCAAGGAACAATGAGGAAGACGAAGATCCATGAGCATTCAAAGTAGAGGCACGACAGCATAGCGACGACGGTAATTCTCTTTAGGTCACAGCAGTGGACGACTACACTTGAGAGAGAGAGAGGGAGCATGTGATGAGAATGAGAGAGAGAGAGAATTCTCTTGAAATGTGTTTTGTAAAAGTAGAGCTGGTGTTGCCTCTTCTTTTATAGTATTTTGGAAGCCCATAGATCACAATCCAGGTGCAACACAAAATCAATGATTGAGATTGATTTGTGTTTTTATTCAATGATCATGATTTTATTTCATAAAAATGCAACAACAATTAGTTTAAATCAAACTAAATATATTGAATCATCATAAATATAATTTAATTTACTAAATAAATTTACATAGAAGGATTAGGATGGAGGCTAGACACCTTCCATATATGAAGGGGACAACCACCTTAAATTTGTCAAGGGTGGTCGTCCCTCCATATTAGGAAGGCGGCATCCCTTTCTAATTATGTTAGATTTAATATCTCATATAATCCTTCATTTATTTGCAACAACTTTTCTTGAAAATTATTTCACAAAAAATAATTCTAAAATATTTTTGTGATAATTACAATCATACCATTAAATAATATGAATCATAACTGCACATCCAAATTAAAAATATAAGTAGTATTTCCAATTAATTGTCCAATGTGAATACAATCCATATCCACATTTAATTCATAAATACTATTTACAATTATCTCTCTCTAATATATTATAAATCGTATTTATAATAAATATAATTAATATGGACAGTTCTATCTACATTAATCATTAACTTGATAATTAAATAATATTTAATCATATTGGATCTCTATTCTAATGTATCTAAATAATGTGTTTATGATCACATTCCTATTATTCCTGATAATTAAATCACTTTTAGTTATCAATTTCCCAATGCCGAGATACATTATTCAATAATGGAATTATTCTCGAGCTCTTTCAAGAATAACGCACTTTCTCTATGGATGCTTGGAGATAAGGATAGAGTGATTGTATATTCCACATATAGTGACCTACATATTGAGAACATATCTCAAATCCAGATCTTGGGTACCTCTCAAAGATACTTGATTAAATCAAAGTCGTAAATCTAATCTTCCCATTGCATCTCAATCATATTCTGATCAATGTCTAACATTTGGACTGAGATTATATTACTTCTCTACTGTGAGGAGTCACTAAAATCCAAACCTGCTTCATCACTCCCTCAAAATGGAAGCACCATGGCTATACAATCGTTTATGATGACATCACCCTAGAGTATTCCAAATCACTGTACATATTTCATACTGGAAGATCTAGAATAAACCCAAAGTTTTAGATCATTTTTAGATTGTCTTCTTCAGGATTTTATCATTAAGTTTCTCATTCGGTCATTGAGAGTTGGTATCTATCACATGCTTTCCAGAAGCATATATCATACCTACAAATTCTTGTCATGCTCCCAAAGCAAGACAACCATGCATGGAATTGGATCGATCTTAATACCTCATGAGTGAGTTCATGTCTTCCTGTTCGGTAGTGAACCTGTATGATCCATTTGAGAGATTGTATTATTCATATGCCCTCATATGCACACCAGCTTGCTTGTGTGTAGACCTTGATTAGGTCATCAGCCTAACGGTATGTCGAATATACATTTTCAGACATATAGTAATACATTTGTCTTTGGTCAGAGGATGCTTGCATATATCGTGATAGTTTATGATATAGGTCTTGGTTATCTTGATCTCGTTAACTCAACTCTTTGATCTAAACTTATTTGTCACCTCCGAATATCTATTTATATAAAAAGGACATGTATCAAGGGTTTGGTCAAATATAGGCCTTTAGAGAAGGATCGTCGTGTCCTTCTCATGTTGGAGATCATCTCCTAACAATCATTTGACGGTGTTGGATAAGTCCTCAATCTAACTCTTTAGATATACTCCAAGCACCGACCTCTATGATTCAACCATTGAATCAACAACTATATGATTATTTAGATGGCCATGGTACATGACCCTAATTGTACTAAGGTACCAACTTTGCAAATTAGTTATTCTTCATTTCATATTATGGAGTGAATTGCAGTAACATTTATTGCACAATGGCTCACTGTGGGCTCACTTGTCCAACAATCTTTCACTAGCCAAAAGATCAATTAACTGTCTAATCTTTAAATCCACACTCATGTGCTAATCATAAGCTATTTAGAAAAATAGATGTGAAGGCTAACTTGTCACTCTTTTACTGAGAGGCTATGCAAGTCCTTTTACAGACTTACACATACCTCAGTAATAGTTCTCGCATCCAATGCGAAAGTGCATCTTATGCAACAAATACCCAATCTTGTTACAGTATTTATTGTGCATTTGTCACTATAACTTGATAATTATTATAACAAGTAAGCGATACCCTTATGCATGGAGATCTCTATCTTCTTATATTAAGATGTAGTCTTAAGTTTAGTAAGGTATTTTTAGGTAAGACATTTTAGATCACTATCTAAAAAGTCCTAATTTATTAAAGAAAAAACTTTGAGATCACTATCTCAAAACTTCTGCCTTTGAAGATGTTGATTATTACTGCAATTAGATGTTTTATTTTCATAGTAGGATTAGTAACAATTTACTACTCCCATTACATGGAATACATCTGGCTTTTATACACATCTAGCATACATCGAGCTTCCCATAGTTGATGCACTAGGGCATGTAACTTTGGCATTCGCATCCTCAACCCTTTGAGGTGTTATCCCTATATATAGATCAGTACCATATATAGATCAGTACTTATTATTGTCCTTATATTATTGTCCATAGTTGGAGTTCCTTAGCTTGCATGCCTTGCATTCCATAACCATGAAGCCATGGTACTACTTCATATGAATATCCTCATTGATGTATTCAACGAGAAATGAAATATCAACTTCCATCTTCCAGATGTCATAGTCAAGTTGTGTAGCTATAATTAACAACATTCTAATGGGTTTAAGCATGGTCATTAGAAAGCAAGTCTGGCTGCAAGCGATGTCTTCTTCATATGTAGCTCATGGCTACGAGCTGTGTTTAGAAGGTTTCTACCTTCTCATCAGGTTCCCTCTTTAGCTTGAAGATCCATTTACTTCTAATGGGTTTGACCCCTATAGGTGGATCCTCAAGGGTCCATTGATGACACGTGTATGATTTCTACTTTTGTCTTTATTTCTAACATCCATCTTTCTTTGTCATGATCAACATAAGCTTCATCATATGATGTTTGATCATTGTTATATTTCTCTGACACATGGAATCCATCTCCTCTAGGTGGTCTTGCCAACCTGATTTGAAGAGGTATGAGTGTTTTATGTTTATTTCCCTTTTAGTTTCCGATTATAGGAGCCTTATTATCTTCTTAGGATTCAATGAGTCTTACTACTTAATACTTATCTTGATTCTTTAGAAAGTCGTCCTCTTAGAATGATATTCCTGTATATGAAATCTTTTAAGAATCCCAAGGTCATAAAGTAGTCATCCAATACCATCCCTTATTTTTCTAATGAAGTAGCACTCTCAAGTGCAAGATTCTAGCTTTCTTGCATCCATGTTATACCACGAACCAAGCAACCCTTAAATCCTCCTGTTTTTGGCACTAAGCTTGGTTCCAAACCATAGCTCACGAAGAGTTTTGGGTTCATATGGAATATTATTAAGGATTAATATTGCAGTGTTTACTACATATATGTCTGGAATCTAAGAGGTAATTATTCTAAGATTCATAATTAATCAAATCATGTCATATATGATATAATTGCATCTCTCTACAACTCTATTAAGGTTGAGGTGTATTAGGAGGAGTGATATAAGAACGATATTCCTTTCTCTATAAGGTATTCCTTGAATTCATCTAATAGGTATTGGCTACCGTGGTTAGACCAAATTCTTTTCATCTTCCATATAACTTTAGTTCATATACAAATTTATGAAATCTTTGAACATTTCAGAGGTTTCTAATTAGTAAAGGAATAAATCTCACATCATGAATAATCATTAATGGATATCACATATCATTAATGTTCATTATGTATAAAGGGTCCACATACATCAATATGTATGAGGTCTTGAATATATTGGCATCTTACTCCATTCCCAGGGAAGGATGCATCAAACATTTTAACTTTAAATACAATATTCACAAGTATGTAAGATTTGAACTTTTATACAATCTACAAATTCCATGTCTACTAGTCTATTGATAAAATCAATAGACATATGTCCAAGGCTTAATGCCAGATCATTGTCCATGATCTTCATCCTCCTGTTAATATTTTAGGGTTTAAATTTCCAATATTAGAAATGTTAATGAACCATTCATAAATATTTTAATTTAGTAGAGTCCTCTAGATGTTAGATTACTATTTTAAATATATCCATCATAACTCTTTATGATAGGTCTATTCCAGAACATATGTTCATTTCTAATAAGTTTAGAAATAAACGATGAATATATTCCAATATCTAGGTCATAGATACATTTTCTAAGACTAATGTCTCTCCCACTGAAAATGTATAGTCTTTCTATCCAATGGAGATTGTTGTAACAATTGCATCAAATCCCATGTGGATTACTATTAAACCTTAAGATCAAATTTTCTAGTCTTATAAAACATATGCAACCAATTGCAATTGTTATTAAAAGAAGGAGATACAATTATCAGACTTTTGATCTTATGTAATAAGTAAGTCAATTTCAGTGATGATATGTAGATGTGGAATATCTCAATGCACTATCCCAGTCCTTCTCTAAAGATCTTAGATAGTCTAGATGGTCGTACTATCATCCATCTGCTTGTTGTAGTATTGGCATTCATCCAATTCTTTGGATGCCATATGTATGGAAGACACAGAAGTACAATCAACTCTTTGACTATCCTTATTACATGGGTCAGATCCATGCTTCTATTATGCTTCCTTAACACTTAAACAACCATTTCTTAAGATAAATGATCTCTTAAATTGAACATCTCCTCAAGAGACTTTAATATAAGAGTATTTCAACATTTATTCTTGCTTCATCATATTCATACAATATGAATAATATGATGCATCATGAAAGACATGAGTAGAGATAGCCAAAAGATGACATTCATCATATCCACACTCACACTGACTCAAAAAAATACTTAGGTTCAGGCAGTGATGAATCCACATTTCATCATCTTTATTCTATCATTTTGGCCTCAAAAACCCAAGCAAATGCCTGAAAATAGCATTAAATAGAGCAATTTAGCATTCATGCATATGTGTGTAAAAAGTGTATAAAATACTGTTTTTAATGACAAAATTATGGAATAAAGAAAAGAAAAGAAAAAGAATAAAATATTGTAAATATTTTATGACCCAAACCCTCGAGACCTAAGCATCTTGATGAATAGGTCGACAAGGAATAAAGTAGGGGGAGATAAGGGCCAAATACCTATATTTATTAATTCCTTCTTTATTCATTTTGGGACCCATTTTTTGTTCCACTTTTTGTGCATGAAATAAAGAAACTTTGTACATGAAAGTTGTAGATATTGTTATATAGAAAAATACAAAATTGATTTCACTGAAAAATAATGTACAAATAAAAACTTATGGTCTGAAAAAAATCCAGAATCCCAACATCCCAGACCTGTATCTCACAAATGAAAACTCCAAATGCAGCAAACTCACCTTTAATTGTATATAGAATAAAATAATCTATTTAATGGTAGTGGTTTCGCATTTGGCGGAGCTACGGTTTGAAAGTTGAGTTTTGGACCCACATTGTATACCTGTACAGCTTAAAATATTCAATTTATTCTTTAATAATTATTTTTGTATTTTTATATTTTTATAATTTTGTGAATATTATTTATAATAATTATGTACATTAAAACAGGAATAAAAACCCAAATAAAACTCAAAATAAAAATAAATACATATAAAATACACTAGTATTATACCTACATACAAACCTATACAATACCTACTTATATTTTATTTAATATACAAAACATATCAATAAAATAAAATAAAAATATATTTGTGTATACAAAAGTATTCTATAATTTTAAAAATTAATAAATAAAAATAATAAAATGAAAATACACAAAATAAAAATAAAGTAATAAAATACATAGGTATATGTACCTATATAGGGCTAAAAAGACAACTTGTAAAAATACACCTAATAAAAATAAATAAAAATTACCATAAAAGTATTTATAAATTTATAAGAATTTTTTATTGTGTAACCATAATTAAATAAAATAGTTTACTATTTTATTTTGATTTTTGAAATATTTTTCTCAGGGTTTTTCCTGGTTGGTCCACGTGGACCAACCAGGAGGGCTGGAGAGTTGACCTCGGTCAACTCTCTGCCCAACACCTGGACCGTGTCAGAAGATGCGTTTAACCCACTTTCGTCCATTTTTTCGAGGATGCTTCGATCACCAATTGGTGATGTTATCTTCATGAAATCTCTTCCTCGATCAATGGCGAATCACGCCCAAGTGATTCCTTGGTCTGAGGACCACTGATCGAGGCGTTTGACCCTCGTCTTCCACGCCACCTGTCAACCCTTCAAAAGGGCACCCCCGACTTCGATTCGAAGTTTGATCCTTCTTCTGCCAAAATCACCCGCAAACCCCTATCCCTTCGTGCTCCTGGTGACAGCAGGAGTCGAATAGAGCCGAGGTTCGAGTCATCTGGCGTCGAATTGAAGTAGATCCATCCCTCGCCGGAGCTCCGCCGCGAAGTTCTTCCCGACGCCTCTGGTGAGCTTCTCCCTCTTCTTTTTCCTTTTTCTTGTAGCTCTAGCGTAGCATAGCTTAGCTTAGGAGCAGTTGTGATTTTTATCGCGTTAATCGCCGTGAATCCTCGATCAAATCCCACGGCGGAGCTGAGCTCCGCCCACCGTTTCCGGCCGTACCCCGCATCTATCCGACCACCTGTCGCCCCCATTTTCTTCCCCTTCACTCCATCGCTCCTCTCCACCCCTCCATCCACCTCGATCTCGCCCAGATCGAGCCACCGAGTTCCCCTCTCCGCCGTTCGCTGGAGCTCGTCGCCCGAGCCGCTTTCTGCCTCCATTGCGCAATCAAAAGACACCCACAGCTTCGCCTGGATTTTGTGCACCTAACCATGCAGGTCTGAGCCAAGGAGAAGGCTCCATCGACCCTCGGAGGCCCCATGATTGTTTTGCCCTTGATCCTAGGGCCGGAGCGGCCGTGTGTCGGTCGTATTCGCCTGCCAAAGCTCGCCGGGGGAGGTGTTCTTCGTGACCCTCTCCCTGCCGTTGGATCAGCAGCCCCCCTCCAGGCGCACGTCAGCCGTCCGATCGCCAAGTGTCCCCAGCTGTCCGATCATCCCTCCAATATCTAATCCCAGCCGTCCAGGGCGAAGGGGTACGGGCCATTTGATGCCTGCCACGTGGATTAGTGAAGCTCCATCGGCCGCACGATCCGCACCGTGGGTATTTTGCATCTTAAACCCACGTCTTTTTGTATTTACGTTTTAGACCTAAACTTTCATTTCCAGTTTAAAAGTTTTTGTAATAATTGCACTTAGGCCCCCGAACTTATTTTATTTGCACTTTAGTCCTCGGCCACGTCACCTCACGTGACTGGGGCGCGTGCCTTTTGGGTATTTTGCATTTTTGATCCCGAATTTTCATGTATTTGCAGTTATACCCCTGTGCGTAGTTAATTAAATATGTTTTTGGGATAATTGCATGGCTGCCCTGCCAGTTTTCAGTAATTACAAATATGCCCCTGTGAATGATAGATCACGTGTTCTACGCGTGTCTTTTGGTGAAATTTGCACCTAAGCCCCATGACGTTTCTATAATTGCCTTTATACCCTTGCTAGGCTTAGGATTTTTGTATGTTTGAACTATTTTATTCACACATCATTTTAATTCCAAAAATTCTCAAAAATTAAACTTAAGCTCCTGTATGCTTGTTCTTTAACGCAATATTTTTGGTTTATTAATTTTATTGCATTATTATATTTATTAAAAATCAAAAACATGCTATTTCAGTACTGTCTAGCTTAGAAAATACCAAAAAAATATTAAATACCTCTAAAAATTCCAAAAAAATTACCTATTGTGTATTTTAATCTATTTTAGTGTCAGTCCAAAAATCACTAAAAATCTCAAAAGAAAAACCTTAAAAAATCGAAAATACACAGAAACTTTAAAAATATATATAAAATCAGAGAAAACTCAAAAAAATATAAACTCAGTTCATATTTCTTCTATATTTTATCCTCTTTATTTTAAAATTAGTTTGGAAATTTTTGGTGGTTGTTTGCTATTTTTAATTCCCATTTTATCCCCAGCCAGTAGCTTATTCACTGTTTTGCTTTATTTTGTTATTTAAAAATACCAAAAACATTCTGAAAAATACCCAAAAATCACAAAAACAATAAAAAATTATAAAAAGATCAAAAAGATTTTAGTTTTGAATTTTTTGACTCTTTTTGTATATTTTTATAAATATTTTATCACCTCTTTTATTACATTATCTTTATTTTCCAATATTGAAAAAGAAAATAGAAAAATATAAAATATAAAATTAGAAAAATTAGAAAATTAAAAATCAAAATACAAAATTAAAAAAATAATAAATAAAAAAATATATAAAATTAAAAACCCACAAAAAAATTAGATTGGCTAAGTAGTCTAATTGACCTAGGTTTTGACTTTGTCTACTCTGCACCTTTGTTTCATGTGTTCGACCCCTACTTGCTTGCCATTATACATTCTTAGTAGGGTATAATAAATTTTAATCCTTGCTATTGATTGCCTGATTGATTGTGTGGGTTAATTGTTGACAATCGAGAAGGCTTGAGTAGTCACATCAGCGACAGTGAGTCTGATTTGTTAGACCACTAATTAGCGGCTCTCGCTTTCATCGTTTTTCGGGCAGGTACTTGACCATTTTGAGTACATCATCTCTTATCAAGCCACCATTCTACATAACACAATGAACCAATTCATGCATGATTAATTTTTGAGAGCACATATGCTTGCCAAAACATTTTCTTCGGTTTTTAAGAATGATCTTCACAATTGCAATCATCACTGACATGATACTTCCAAAGCATACTCGATGAGAGATCAAGATTTTTAGATACACACAAACCATAGGTTGTTAACCTATTGTCTATTTAATTGTCAATCCTCAAAATCATGAGGAAACTTGCACATTACAACCACATGCATTATGTGGCCAACTGCAAGTACTACATCTTGATCATTCATCCAATCCATCATACTATAACGGTTATGATTGAGTATAGTTTTAAGTGGATTTAATGAAGGTTACATTAAATAAGATAATTTGCATAAAAATATATTTTTATTAAGGTTATTAATGTTTTTAATCAAAGTTGTCTTGCCTTTTAGACTCTGAAAGTTCATTCCCTTTTTCACTTTCAGATCAAGAGATATATTTACTGATATATCTTTATCAAGATCTGGATCTCCTTTTTATCTTTGTTACATCCTAATAATATGAGAAACTATAATTCGGAAAAAGTAGGAACTCATTCCGCATTGCAAGCCCAACTTGCATTTCCCAATTCGATCTTTAACACTCGGGCCCACCATCCGTAATGTGATGTTGACCCATTGTTAATTGAATCAAGTGTCAACAGGAATAGTACTCATTAGGTGCAATCCAATACAAGGAACTGATCCATGACGATGGAACTCTTTACCTTGATGGGAGACCGTGAATGTCATTTATATAATCCTTCATATCTCATTCAAATTTTAATTATGAGTCATTTTCATAACTATTAATTCTTTCGAGGGAATTACGACTCTATTCATAATAGAGTGTTTATTTTAATTGGATCTAATTAATTTAATCATACTAAATTAGTTATCAATTCAGTTCAACTAATAAACAATAAAAGTTTGCTTGATATTACTATATAATATATACCCTCACGACTACGTATTATTTTGTATTTAAATAATTAGAGTACAACTTGACTTACTCATATTATTCTTTCCTCAAAATAGTCCTTTCCAGTACACTCGAGTTATGCTGGGAGGGAGTATTTTCTTGACATGCAAGGATCTAATTAAGAAACCAATCCAGCATACTGGGATTGTACACTTTCACCATTCTGATTGAGAACAACACAAAATAATGCCAATGTACTTGCGGTTTTATAGATCAACTTTGATGACCGGCATTATACTATATAGTAATAACTCAAAAATCTTAAGCATCGTAAAATACTTTTTGAGATCCTAAATTTCTAAGCATATCAAGCAACCATGTTTTGCATGTAGAAGTTGTCCTACAACTATTGTAGGATAAGCTAGGGTTTTCATGAAACATACATTTGACCACAGATTTTTAATCAATTATTTTCATAAAAAAATTAATCATCAATTTTAATCAATTCAAATTCACAATTTCTATGATTTTCATTGAATGATAAACACATTAAGCAAGAAGAATTAATGATCCAATCATTTTCTGACTCATCTGCACTAAATATGGAATATCTAGGGAAAACATAGTCAGAATTGTGTGAAGTAAATTTGAGCATTTTGCTGGTTTGATTCTCTACTTGATTAAAGTTTTTATTTCATGTTTCATACCAGGAAAACAATAAGTTAAAATTAATTTCTTACAGATCCGCGAATACATGCAAAAACAATTTTGTAGCGGGAACTCTTCATATTTTTATTCATGTATTTTTGGTTCCAACAATTAGCTACTATTTTTGGGACATATTTAGACATTTAAATACATTTTCATAACTTAAAAACATGCTAAACTAGTGCATAAATATGGAATTTTTATTTTAGAGAAAAAAATTAATTCGAAACTTGCAACTCTTGCGAAACAACGAGTCCCCGCACATCCGATATACAAAACCTTGTTCACCTACAAAATTTTGATCACATCCAAGACCTTGACCAAGGCTCTGATACCACTTTAAGGCTATGGAAAAATCCTTAAGCGCATCACAAAAGTGTGAAGATCGCATCCATTGCGACCAGGATCGACTAGTTATACTAGTTGCTCTGGCAACGAAATATTTAAATATTTTAAAGAGATGAAACAACATGATTCAAGAACACTTCTTGACTCATTTCATCATAAACACAAATAAGATATAATAATACCTCTTGAAGCGTTGTTGCAATCATTTTCACTAATGGAAGAGACCGCTCGTCTCAAGTCCAACCCGACGAAGGAGATGCTTTTGAGTGCATTGATGAGATGCTTGCTTCTCGCAATAGAAGATGAAGATACAAGCAAGGAATCTCCTGATTTCATCTCACAAACTCCGACATCTTCTTTCACGTGCAAGGAGCATAGAGGAAGACGGAGATCCACGAGCAGTCGAAGAGGCAGCATGACGGCTTAGCAACGACGATGATTCTCTCTAGATCGAGGGTGTAGATGGCCACAATTGAGAAAGAGAGAGAGAGGGAGAGTGTGATGAGAATGAGAGAAATAGATAGATATTGCAATGTGTTTTGTAAATGTAGAGCCAGGGTTTCCTCTTCTTTTATAGTATTTTGAAAGTCCATGGATCACAACCCCTGTGCAACACAAAATCAATGGTTGAGATTGATTTATGTTTTTATTCAATGTCCATGATTTTGTTGCATAAAAATACAAAAATATTTAATTTAAATCAAATTAAATATGTTGAATTATAATGAATATTAATTTAATTTTACTAAATCAATTTGCATAGAAGGATTAGTAAGGAGGCTAGCCACCTTCCTTAAATGGAGGGGACGATCACCTTGAATTAGTCAAAGGTGGTCTTCCCCCCTCCATATTCGGAAGATGGCTCCCCCTTAAAATTACGTGAGATTTAATATCTCACATAGTCCTTCAATTATTTGTATGTCCTTCATTTATTTGTAACAACTTTTTTTGCAAATTAATTCACAAAATAATTTCAAATTATTTTTGTGACAATTACAATCATGCCATTAAATAATGCGAATCACATTCACACATAAAAATTAAAAATGTAAATTATGTTTTCAATTAATTGTCCAATGTAAATCCAATTCACATCAACATTTAATTCGTAAATACTATTTATAATAATCTCTCTCTAATATATTATTAATCATATTTATAATATATACGATTAATATGGATAGTGATATCCACATTATTCATATCATTGATAATTACATCATATTTAATCATATTGGATCTCCATGCTCATGTATCTAAATAATATGGATGACATTCATATTATTCATGATTATTAAATAACATTTAATTATCAACTTCCCAATGCTCAGATACATTATTAAATAATGGAATTATTCTCGAACTCTTTCAAGAATAGTGTAATTTTTCCGTGGATATTTGGAGATAGGGACATGGCGATTTTACGTTCCACGTATAGTGACATGGATATTGAGATCATATCTCTAATCCAGATCTCGGGGACCTCTCAAAGATGCTAGATTAAATCAAAGCCATAAATCTAATATTATAATTCCATTTAAATTATATTCAGATCAATCTCCAACATTTGGACTAAGATTAGATTACTTCTCTACTATAAGGAGTCCCTAAAATCCTAACATGTTTCAACAATCCTTCAGAATGGATGTGTCATTGTTATACAATAATTTATGATCACATCAACCTTGAGTAATCATAATACCCATAAATGATGCATAATGGATGACCTAGAATAAACCCGAAGTTTTGGATTACTTTTAGTATGCCTTCTTCAGGGTTTTATCATTAAGTATCTCATTTGGTCTTTGGGAACTGGCATCGATCATATGCTTTAAGAAGCCTATATCATGCCTACAAATTCCTTTCATGCTTCCAAATCAAGAGGACCATGCATGAACTTTTATTGGTCCCAATAACTCATGAGTGAGCTCATGTCTTCCGGTTCAACAGTGAACCTGTGTGATCCCTTTGATTGATTAAATAACTAATATGCCCTCATATGCACACCAGTTCACCACTGTATAGACCTTGATTAGATCATCAACCTAACGGTCTGCCAATGTACATATTCATCCATATAACAATACATCTATCTCCAGCCAGAAGATGCATGCTTATATGGTGATAGTATGCAACATAGGTCTTGGTTATCTCGATCTCGTTAAGTCAACTCTTTGACCTAACTTATCTATTGCCTTCGAATCTCTATTCCTATGTAACGGACATGCATCAAGAGGTCCGCCAAATATCAACCTTTAGAGAAGGATTACCATTCCTTCTCAGTATGGAAATAATCTTTTAATAATAATTTGACGATGTTTAATGAGTCCTCAAGCTAAGTCTTAAGATATCATCCAAGCACCGAACTCTTTGATTCAACCATTGAATCTACATTTGTATGATTATTAAGATGGTTGTGGTACATAATCCAAATTGCACTAAGGGACCTATTATGCAAATTAATTATTCTTCATTTCAGATTAAGGAGTGAATTGTAATAACATATATTGCATAATGGCTCCTCGTTGGATCTGACGAATTTGTGATTCATCATTCTAAAAGTGATTAATTAAGCTCAGTTCCCAAAATTGATCTACATTTAATTCATTATATTGCATAATTAGCATTCATGCATATGTAGATAATAATTTCATTTTATCATTCATAATTGCATAAAATAAGAAGTAAAAACTTCCAGTCTAATTGACTTGTAAAATAAGCTAACTCCTCTTATTTTTAATTAATTCGTGCTAACTCCAAATCACTTGAAACCACCTCCATTTGTACATATTACTAACATGAATAATAGAAAAAAATCACTAACTGAAATAACTGAGAAATAAAACCAAACCTTATTTTCAGATATGTCAGACTAAAATGCTAATATCTTCCTCATACAGTGTCCAATTTGATCCTACTGACTATTAAACTAATGTACATTCAATTACCTTCAAAACAAGACCATGTACTAGTGAATCGAAGCTCATATGTAAAAGTTGGGTTTTGGGTCTCTTTTGTACATTGTGTATTTTACCCAATTTTGACCTATTAGTTTACATACATAATTAACTCTTTTTCATTTATATCTTTTTCATTTATTTTCTTTTATACAAGTTTTATTAAAATCCGAAAAAATCCAAACCTAAAATAAAACAAAATTAATGAAACTAACTAAGTCTGAGTCTTCACTGACAGTCTGTACAAAGGTCATTTTATCGTACCTTATTTTACGTCTTCATTTCTTTATATTTAAAAATACAAAAAATAGATTAATGTGAAAATATTTATCTTTTATTTTATCATATTTTTATCTGAATTTTATCTTAATTTAAAATAACAAAAATTACAATACCCAAAAATCAGTGTATTCTATGTACGTAGAGTACCCCAAAAATATCACTTTATTTAATTGACCTATTTTGGTGTTGGTTCCTTCATGAAAGTTGTAGATCTCATCATGTCGAAAGAATTAATGAAGAAAATTTTTCAATAGAAGGTCATTTGCTATTTCTTTCATATTTATATTTGTCATTTTTTTGAATTTTTTGGAGCTGACACGTGGCAGCTCATGTAGTCGCCATGTGTCACTCAATTTTCAGATAATTTTCATTTATTATTTATAAAAAATATTCAAAGAAATAAAAAATAAAAAACAACATGCGGCTCAATCTGGACCGCCAGATCTCGACCGATCGAACGTCCCAGATGCCATCCTCCATCCTCTATCTTTCTCCCCCAACTTTCCCCGCCTACATCCTCGGCCACCTGCCCAATCTAGTGCCTCCTCTCGTTCCCCATCCATATGGCCCTCTCCTTCCGAATCTCTGATCTCCTCAAATCCTCATCACGCTACCACCTTCCTCGTCAGCACCATCTTAGCCCCGCGAATCTCGCTGGCACCAGTCGTCGCTTCTCAATCAACTGATCACCTACCAATCTCGAAAAAAGTCGCTCCTATATCAATACCAAAATCCATCTCTCTCATCAACCCAAATCAAACCCCTCAATCAAGCCCGCTCCTTCCATCTCTAGCTTATTTACAATCGCCTTCACGATCCTATATAAACACCTCACCGTCCGCACATCTCGATGATCCATCATTAGCACCCATTAAGAAGATGATACTGGTGGTTTCTTCCCAACCTCCATCTCCCGATTGCGAGGTCCGAGTCTATAAGACTCATTGTAGTATAGCTCTGATCCTCCTCAAGTTGTTTCCCCAACTCCGGCTGCTTCGAGTCATTGAGCACCGCCCTTTTCTCCTCCACAATGTTCATCTCCACCATCGTACCCATCTCCATCTTCCCCTATACCAACTCGTTGTCCGATCATGCACCACACGAATCACCTCCGCCTTGATTGCACCACCATGCTCGTAGTCTGAGCTTCCACAGCCTCGACCACCGACAGCAACAATAATCGCTCCTATCCATGTCCTGATCCAAGCATTCCTTATTCATCGACGCACACACATCCAGGGGTGCCACCACTCCGCTAGGGACTGCACCGACATGTGGGTGTAGTTCCTGCATCAGACTCCTCTGAGATCATCTCTAGGTTGATGCTCCATCACCTTCATGTCAGCACATCCTCTGGTCGCTCTGCCTTCACCCGCTCCCGGAGAGTCCCCCACCATAGTCGTACCCCATCGCAAATCCATTGATTGTGCAAATATAAGAGGAGGGCTGGTGGTGACAACTCGACCACTCTTCCCCCTCCCTCAACGAGATCTGGTGGATCTTTCCACCGTTACAGAGCTCCACCTCCAACGAGACTCGCTCCTCTCTGGCAAACCTTTGGCCGTCGATTAAAGCTACCATCATACCTTCACCCTCCACCAGTGAGGATTTGCACCGACAACCTCTAGCTGTACTTTCCTCTATGTCATCGCCCATCTTCATCGACAGCTGGAGCTCTTCACGCATCCGAAACCATGCTAGAGCTCCCTCACCAGGTTCGTCTTCGCACCACCGACTACGAATCTGCACCGTTGAGTTCCTATCTCTTGGATTTCATTGCCAGCAAGGGACTCTTGCTACCTCTCTACTTGTTGTTGCTCGCGACCTCTTGATGTGTTTGCATTTAATCTTCTTTATTCATTTATTTTAGATTAAAATCCCTTATAAAACACCTGTATATAATACTAACTACATATTCTTACTAACATGCATCTGTGTGTAAAATTATACATTTATTACTATTTTAACATAAAATAAATAAAGAAAGAAAGAACAAAAAATAAAGAAATAAATAAAAAAAGAAGATTGTATATATGTAATAGATAAAGGTAGACCCGAACTCCGAGAGAAGGTCAAGACTTGACCTGATCGATCAGGAATAAAGTAGGGGGAGATAGGTTCCTTAATCAAAAAAATCCAAAAAAATGTGTGATGTGTATATTAGTATATTTACACTATTTTATTTGTACATAAATTGATCAAAAATTTAACAATTTTCAAAGAGAAAGTTGTAAATAAAATTATTTCCTAAATAATAAAAATGTTTGCAAAATAAAATCATGTACAGAATAAAAGCAACCATACTTGGAAAAAAGCCATTAAGCGATAATTGAAAGACAAATTCCGGCTCAATATGAACTCAAATTGAACCAAACTCACTTCCATTGTATTCTAAATTAAATTTTCTTTAACATGGTTGTGATTTCATAATTTTTGGAGTTACGATTGAAAAGTCAATTTTCTGGGGTAGTTTGTGCGATTTTACCATTTATTTGCACTAATTGTATTTGTAAATATTTTTGCTAATTATTTAAAATAAAAATAAAAATAAAAATTTAAAACAAAAAAAACTATTTTCCGTATTTAACTATGTATATAATGTACCATATGTATATAGTATATGTAAATTGTTGCTATTCTTAAATAACCACCATAAAAAAATAAAAAATTAACATTTTTTATTCAATTTAATTAAGTGAAGAAAATAAAAAAAATTAATTTGTAAATAATTTTAGCTTTATCTCATTTCAAATTTTTTCTCTTATCTCTTATCTTCATTGAAAATTTTAAAAATTCAAACACCATTCTTTATCTATTAATATGGCTCTGTCTACCTCATTTCAACCAGATAAATCTTTGGTGAAAGGAGCATATTCTTCGAGAGCTATTTTGTCGCATAAGGGTGCCTAGCCTCTGAGTTATCCGGTGATAGCGAGTCAGCCTTCGTCGAGGCGATCACGGTCTTTTCCGCTCCTAAGATGAGATCCATTTTCTCTTATTTTTAACCAAGGTAAATCGTAGATTAATTTTCGCTTTTTTTGTTTTTTTCATTGTCATTTTCTTTCCTCTAGATCTTAGAATCATTCACAATTTGATTCCCCATTGATCTCGACTTTTCATCTTACATCTCGATCTCTACACGTTCTCGTTCTACCGCGCACAATCTCTCACCTCCAACCACGCACGGTGGCCGGAGATCCGGTTCCATCCATCATTTTTCTCGGAACAACACTTGTTCACGTCTTCCATTTTGATTTTGGGATCGAGCTGTCATGCTCTCATTCTATTTTTTTATAAAATATATAGTTTTTTTAAATTTGTTTTGCAAGACAAAATAAAAAAATAACAGAAAAAAGAAAATAAAAAAATATTTAAAGTTTCTGTTTAAAAAATTAAAAAAAGCTATTTTCCATATTTTTCTAAAAAAATAAAGGGCGTGAGGTGGTGCCCGCCGCCTCCATCCAGCCTGCACCGCCCACCGCTCAATCCGCACCGCCTGCATAGGCGCCGACCCTCTCCGCTGTGGGAGAGTACCCACCTCCGCCGGTCGTTCCCATCTCCACTGCACCACGCAGAAGTCCCCCTACCGTGCGCCCTCCTCTGAGCTAGGCATGTGTCGCACAACGTCCACATCTCCGTCTCCCGATTCCACTGCAGAGTGAAGGAGCAACTACGTCATGAGCGTGGCCCCTTTGTCGTTCACCTGTTCGCCTCAGATCTCAAGCACCATTAGATCCACCACCCACGCCGCCCATGCAAGCATGCATAGCCATCCCTAGAAATCTATGTCTGCCCCTCCCTTACGTGGAAGCAAGAAGGAAACGAAGAAACGAGGATGACCCTTGTGCCCCTTCTATTCTGATGTGAACGAAAGAAGAGGAATCCCTAATTTCAGTGTAAATTGAAATTAACCCCTAGAGATTTTAACAATTCGCACATATGCCCAAGCAACTCCCATTACGTGTTTTGCACGCACCTCGTGGGTAATTTGCACTTTCTACCAATCTTCTATTTTTATTATCTTTCAGTCCAAATACACTAAATACTTACATTTCAGTCCCCGAATTTCCAAACATTATTTTTCATGTTCTTTTTATTGAAATAAATGTTTTCATTTCTCTAAAAATTATACAAAAATTTGTGTATATTCATGTTGTATTCATCTTCATTGTATAAAATTTTTATTGCATTTTATTTCCATTTTATATTACTAAAAAATAAAAAATAGTGTCATTTTCTCTTCCTGAAATTTAAAAATTCAAAAAAATTTGAGTATTGCTCTAAAAATTCCAAAACAATAGATCAGTTTTACTTTATTGTCTTCAAATTCCTATCAATTTTTCGTGCATAATTCTTTCCAAACCCAAAAATTTTGAAAAATATCAAAAATCTTAGAAAAATCACAGAAAATTCTAACAAAAATTTAAAAAAATCATGATTTCACTTCATGTTTGTAGATATTTATCTATATTTTAGCATAAAAATAATCTCTAGGAGTTTTTGGTACTTAAAATATTATTAAGTTTCAAAATTATTCCAGCCTGTGCACTATTTATCAATTTAGTCACTGTTTGATTTTTAGAAAAATATAAAATAACATTTGAAAATTCTACAAAAAATCCCAAAAAAAGTATATAAAACCCAGAATTATTTTTTCTATAATTTTCTGGACGTTTCTCACTATTTCGAAAAATATAGAAAGAGTATGGTATGTGTATTTCTTCCCTTGCGCATATTTTTCCTTATTTTTGAAAATAAAAAATAGAAAAAATCAAAATTTTAAAAATTTGAAAATTGAAAAATTAAAAAATTTAGAAATAAAAAAAATTAAAAAATTAAAAAGACAAAAAAATTTGCAAAAAACCAAGGCATTTGAGATTCTCTTTTCTTTTAATTGATTTTCGATTATTTGAATAACCTCAGGAATTTTAGCCTCCCTGAGTTCGATCCTGTTGCTATACAAGTAAATAAGTAGCAAAAATTTCTCTCGCTTCATTATTCTCTTGTAATTAATTTTGTAACTTCAAAAGAAAAAAAAATTGTTTGTTTGTTGCAGGATATTTGGGTTCCAATGACCACTGTGCATTTTTAATTTCACATCTTGATTTGAAACCCCAAAGAAAATCGATCAATGAAATGGCGCCGCTGCCGGGGAGGAACGGTGAGGGTAGTTAGGTTTTTCTTTTGACCTGCTATTCTTGGTTGTAAATATTTGTTTATATTTTTCCTCTTATTTCATTGTTTATATTCATTGCATTTATTTCATTTTTATTATTCATATTTGTTAATTGTGTTTCTTACACATTCTCTCTTTTTTTTTTCTTGTGAGGGCTCGTGGAGTGAAGGAGGGAATCTTAGGAGAGCTGAAGCACCCAAGCGAAGCGAAGGCGGCTTGACTCTTCACCAAACTGCAGGAGAGGAGGAAAAGAAGAATTGAAGGAGACCAACAAAAGACCTTTTTATTTTTTTTCTAGCATTTGAACCCTTGTAAACGGGCATTCATTGGTTGCAGGGTCTGTTTCGTCAAGTGCCGGTGCACTTGGGGGACATAACCGGTTTTGTTTTCATCACCTTATTTTTCTTTTTTTCACACAAATTTCGTGAGCTACCTATTGATTGCTTTAATAAATTTTCTTGAGTCAGGTAATTAATTAGGTCCAAACACCCTAAACAAGAATTTATGTACCTATAGAATAGAACATAATTGGACTTAGTCAAATTAACATATTCTTTCTCTTTAAAAGAAGCTATTGTTAGGACAGTTCACATGCATTTACATATAGGTTAGTTTTTTTTTCTATATTTCAATTCAGCATGTATCACCTTGCATGTAGAGTGATGGCGATAAGGTACGCATCTCTAACCCATGCATGCATCATTTTGTTTAATCGCGCATTGGCATTTCCGATCTCCTTCATTGTTTTCACTCACATAAGTTAAAAAAGATTGGACACTCAGTAGGCGATTCATTGAAAATATTCAAATAAAGTGATAACTGCCTAAAATTCGGGACTACTAATGAAAACTCGACCCTAAAATAAATGTAAGGAAAAATAATTATTTTGGGGAGAGTAACCCCCACCTTGTTTGATTTATCTGCAGCGAGAGAGAGAGACCCACACACTAGGATAGAACAACGTCTGAACTCTCTTAAGACTATTGTATTGTTATTATTTGTTCTATAGTAAGGACTTCACCGAGTAGCAGGTAATCAGTACGGGATTTCCTTAGCAAAGTGGGCAGATCGGGTAGCCGGTTAATGGTCCGCACCCATACTGGATGGGAAAAACTAGTTGTGAGAATGGGACAGTAACTGGGACTATTGGGTTCCTAAAAACTCGCTTAAACCGCTCTAATAGATTGCATTCTCACCAAACTATAAAAATTGACAAGATAATTGACCGAACCTTCACGGTCTTCACATTGCGTTGAGTTGATGAACTGGAGGTTTGTTTTGAGTTTGATTGCATGTGTGCATACTAGACCATTCTGCGCATTTACGCCTTTTTCTCCGCATCTTTTGACTTGACCCTCGTGCTCTTTCGATCCCATCTTTTGTTTCGGAGATGGCTGACTGGAGTTATTTTAATCTGATGTTTGCGGATCCCTCGTGCCCTCTAGCCGATCCACCTTCCTTTTTCAAGGAGGAATTTTCTCCTGATTTTTATGCATATCTGCCTAACCAATTATTTCAGGAGTCAGACTCTAATTTTCACCCACCAAATTCCCCTCACTCGATCTTGAGATTTTGGAGTCACCTTCCGATGTCCACACTGGAGACCCTGAACCAGATGATGGAGCATACGAATTCGAGGATTAGCAATCTATTTTACATAAATAAGAGCCAGAATACTGCTCCACTATTTGAGGATATGGATTCGCTTGAGGATAATCATGTGATCTTACAATCGCCCAAAATACAAAAAAAATGATAAAATTTTAAAAATCCAAGAAAGATTTCGGGAGATACATTGTTGATTCATTTTGTGAGGAGAGGGCACCATGCCAAACCATTTTCCCACACAGTTATTCACCACATGTCCCAACTTTGACCCCGAGGATTCCACTGTACAGACTGCTCTTGGCAATCCTCGTGCATATGCTAATTCTGATCTCCTCCCTCGTATGGAGGAGGTCCAAAAATTCAAAAAAAAATTTGATTGAACATGAAGTGGTGGCCACCCTTCATGAGATCATTAAAGCCTCACTTTACCCAGCCATGACGCATTTATCTATTCATCAACACAAGAAAAGAAAGTAGAGGAGCAGACCAGAGCATCACATATTGACCAGGGCCACTGCCTACGCCATCCCCTACTGTTTACATTTTAAGAAAGGGAACACTACCACACCTCTTGTGATTTGCCCCATATCTGACTGTTCTTGTGATAACACTCTCCTTGATGCTAGCGCTTCAACCAATATAATACTCTTCTCTATGGTACAATCTCTTCATCTTGGACCTCTCAATAAAAATAAGATGATAGTTCAATTTGTTGATGGATCTATCAAGAGGTTGAAGGGTATTCTAGAAAACGTTGTCATTCTTATTCAGGGCATGAACTTCACCTCTTATTTTGTCGTATTGCCCATGGAGACCTCCACACCTGTAGAGCACCCTCCAATCATCCTGGGATGACCTTTCCTCGCCTCTGCAGGAGCCGTTATTATTATAGATCTGGAGAGATTCCTATCCATTCTTATGTAGGGAGCGATGTGATGATCACTACACCCATTACTGACCAGAGACTTGCATCTCATGAGAGCCCGCCCCTATTAGCCAACGCCAAGGAATTTAACATCGATGATAATATTAGAGATTCTTGCTGTATGTTGGATGATATTGAGACCCAAGAATTCCTCTTACTTTTTCTGATAATGATTTCGAGCCTTTTTACTTTGATATTTGCGAGACTTCCCAGGTAGGACATGACCACACTACTTCCACTAACCGATTCGTGATTGTACACTCTAAGACTACTAAGGATACCTTCTTGGTTGATCCTGATCAGTTTATGTCTAATGATAACCCCAATATTGACCTACGCCCAGTCAGATCCATACCTCAGCAGTCCCGCAAGAAGGTTCACTTTCGACCTTCTTAACCTTTGTACATCCACTCCTTTTGTATATCCTTTCATTTTATTTTTTCTTCTTCTGTTTTATCATTCCCTTCTTTTTCGTGTGTGTATATATGCTATACTTAGGATGTGTTTTATCCTAAGTATAGGGGGTGAACGATTTGTGTTGTTAATATTCATAATGTTCATCATCACTCTTGTTGTTGCCTATACTTAGTGATACTCTACCCTAAGTATGGGGGGGTGATGTTGTTCATATCATTTTTTTATCTTGTTTTTGAGTTTGTACATTCTCTCCATCGGTTTTCCCCTTTTGTATAGCCTTCTATTTTTAGTATTATTTGATCCTAAGTATAGGGTGGATCACCGACGTCTATTCTTTTCATCTTCTCTTTGAGTCGTTGTAGCATAGGAGTCTTTCGCTTTTTTATACTTTGTACGAGTTATGTCTTCCTTTGCTGCTCTCTGATCACTATGAGGACATAGTTCGAGCGAATTATAGGGGGGTGTGGTATATATTGTATATATTCTTTAGACATAACTCATACTTTTAATATGTTTATTTTTTGGGAATATGTATATAAATTCGTAAAATCGACGTGTGTTTGTGTATATAGACTTTGATCACTTTTCAAAAAACTAAAAAAACAACAAAACCAAAAAAAAACAAAAAAAACCAAAAAAATCTAAAAAAAACCCCAAAAAATGCTTGTATATACTTGTATATATTTTACTAACCCCTTTCCCATTAAAAAAATCTCTTTTCGCATGTCCATCATTTTTTTCATTGCTTTTCCAAAAACCCATAAAAAGATCAAAAGTAGAAAATTGTTTCAAAAAATGCTTTCTGTTTGCATTGTACATATTTCTTGCATTTGCATGTGCATTTTTTAGGATAGTATTGACATTTAAACTAAGTATGGAATAAAATTGAAGAATGGAGCTTGGTTGGGCCTTAATCCACTTAATTTCAGAGGAACCTTATAAGAACTGGAGTTAAGACTTTTCAGGTCCTAGTGACTTAGTTCGTTGAGTCCATAAGTCTATGTTCATATGTCATCTTGATTAGTCTATATTGAAACATTTAACAACACATGCATGATTTTTTAAGACTGTGGCTTATCTTGGACAAGCACTCTATGCCTAGCTCTTCATGGAGGAGGTAGTGAGGAGGCAGAATCTTTTTGCTTGGAGTAGCATACGAGGGTAGTACATCTAGGAGGAACCTCTCGTCTTCCTCTAGGGAGGGTTGTGCATCTCAACCAGATCTAGTAGCATTGAGGTCTAAAGACAGGATGCTGTGGGGTTGTAATAATGCTTCAAAAGAGGGATAGTCTACTAGCTCAAGAGGAAAAACTCCTTATGTACATGCTGCACCTTGTATATATTTTGAAAAAAAAGAAAGAAAAAAATATAGAATTTCCAAAGTGGACAGACCTGATTGAAAAAGTAAATACCTTCCAGAGTGTATATACAAGGATTAAAAAATAAGAAATTAATAAGAACTTCAAAGTTAAATTTTTGTAAGCTTGCAGCTGGATGACTTGGCTACATTGGTCATGCATCCAAGTATAGGTAGTGTAAAAGCATTAACTTAGCATCTCTCGGATCCTATATCATAAGATCCGACTCGTCAAGAGAAAACCAACGGAATTTGTTTCGTGTGAATCGAACTTCGTTTCGATTTGTTATGATTTTTGAAAGAAAGAGAAGTAAAGAGGGTTAAGATGTCATTAACCCATAATGACTATCATTAAGACTAATTAAGTGTGATTAAATAAACTAATGACGGATTGAAAACTGCTAATGATCATTAGCAACACTAATCAATAGTTAGTGAAAGATAAGCGTAAACTGCGATTAGTGAAAGTTAATAGCTATTAGTGAAATCTAGTCATGATTAGTGTTAATTAAGCATCATTAGTGAATCTAGAATCATCTGTAATGTTCTAACTTAAGCCCAAGTTTGGGATAAGTTTTAGCCAAAACCATAGGCCAAAACCATGGGCCGCTAAACCATGGTTAAGGTCTAAACCATGATTTTCTAACCATGGTTAGTGATTTTCTGGAGCCTATAAATTCCCCCCACCCCCACCCATTCATTCTCTACGATTTCCACTACCACCACCACCCAAGGGCTAGGGTTGAGAGGTCGGGAGGAGGAGTGGGATGCGGGAAAAGAGCGCTAGCGAAGCGCTGCCGGGTGAACGAGGAGGAGGAAGGTATGATCATCTCTTAGTTTGCTTCGTAAGCTAGGCTTTCTATTCATCCTCTTTTCTTGCAAGTTTTGTTCTTGATTCATCTTTCTTTCTGATTCGTTTCCTGTTGTGGTTCGAGGAGAAATCTGTGTAACACCCTACTTAGGTGCGGGGTAGTTGTGCATGTCAGTGAACCCTGTGATTTGTCACACATTCACTCACCTAAGACGCGTGGCATCTACCGATTCTCCATTGCTTATTGTTCTTTCTTTTCCGCTTTTATAGTTATTTGGATGGAGAAATCCGTGTAATACCCTACTTAGGTGCGGGCGGCTATGCACGTCAGTCAACCCTGTGATTCGTCACACATTCACTCACCTAAGACGCGTGGTGTCTACCGATCTCCAACGCTTGCAGTTTAATTATATTCTTTCAGTTTCGCTATTGTTTTCCTCTCGATTGATTTTATAGAGGAAACTCTTTCCATTTTTATTTTGAAATATGTCTTGATATAAGGGGAAACTCTGTCGAAATTTTCGAGAAATATGTCCCGATATAAGGGGGAACTATGCTGAAATTTTCCTAGAAATATCACCCCATATAAGGGGAAGCTCTGCTGAAATTATAAGAGAAAATATGTTCTTGGCGTTCTTCGTGTTCTTCGTGTCTTTGCGTTCTTTGTGTTCTTAACACATTCTTAGCGTTTTTGATATGAAAACAAAATTCGATCGTTTCAGGAGCCTTAAATCATCCTTTTTGAAAACGAAACACGATAAAGCATTGCTTACGCGAGAGGAGAGATCGATTAGGTAACGAAATCCTTCCTTTTGCTGTTGGGTTTTCATATGAGATCGTTGAAATTTCTGATTTTATGTTCTTTACTACGAAGAACCCTAATTTGATTATTTTTTAGAAAATATGAAAAGTTTCTTTGTGACTTCAACTATCTAAGCATCAAATTGATGCAGTGGTTTGGTAAGTTAGGATTTGGAAGTTAAAATGAGCATAATTATGAGTATATAAATATATGAATTAATATATGTGTAAGTCCATACTCAGTATTTTATGGTTATGCAAATATAAGGCTGAATTGAGGAATTACATCATGGGACATGATGTGTTTTGAGTTGGATCCTAAAAAAGGTCGTGAGCCACGTTAAGGATGACTGGGAGTAGAACTACATGTCGGTCATGCAACCTGTAGGTTTGTCGGAAGGAACCCGTATTGGTGTTTCCCTACCTAGGTCGTACACGGTTGCCCTGTTATGATAAGTGCGCAAGAAATTAATGATTTGCAATGCGTGGTATGAGGAGCCAATATATTCGGTCGAACGACAGAAGATGTGGTCGTGCCCATGTGGAGGCACATATGGTTCAATAGCGGTTAGGTCACGACAACATGTATTTTTTTAAAGCCGCTAGGTTATGTAATTAAAGGTTAGCCTTAGGTTTAAGAAACCAGATCCTCGAGGACGGTGTGCTCCTTTGTGTTCCAAGGGTGAGGGTTCGAAACACTGATTAATAAAAAAAGGATAATTATCAGGGTTGTATTGCAGGATTGGTTGAGGCGACCTGCGGTAGCATAAGCTCACCAGATAAACGCAATCTCCAATCCTGATGTATCCACAGCTTCGGAGTCCAAGAATGGTGGGGTTCCCCTAGACTAATCCCTGGTGTGGAATAGAAAAGGAATATGACTTAAATTAATGAAAATGAATGAAAATTTTTTGTGATAACAAGTTTTCAAAAAATTATAAAATTTGTTTGCTTTTCTCTTCTTCCTTACTTAGCATTTACTAATTTTTATCCTATGATTTATGGAAAACACAACAGGTGTCGGTGATCCATCACAAGGGCTTTAAAAATCTATCCAGCTTACATACTAGACATCCAGCCAGCCACAGTAGGTTTTCTTTGTAAGGTAGTTAATAATATTTCTGTGTATTTCCTTCAAGCTGATGTACATGTAAAGGGTTGTAGTAAGACAATAGATCATGTAAACTTTATTTTATGAATGGCAAAGTGTTGAAATACTTCCTTCTGAGTATTTTTATTTGTAGTCTGTTTCTGAATGTTAGTTGTGATTGCTGAATAAATTATTACTGAGTAACCAGATCCGGATATGGGAGGATCCGACGGCCCGAGATTCGGGGTCGTGACATGGTATCAGAGCCTGGTTACTCCTTTAATTTATTTAGTAATTAACAACTATGAATGGTATTTAGAAACTAAGGTTGTATTAAGATCCTTTGTTCTTAATAATTGACTGCAATATCATTCACAAGTCATTGTCCCTTATGTACATCATGCTAAGACATATAGGAGCTAACCTTTGGCCTTAACTTATCCCATTATCATGGCAGACCAAGACGTGTCTAGACAATTAGCGTCTATAATGACAATGCTCCAAGACATGGGGCAAAGGCAGCAAGCATTGGAGGAGAGACTCAATGCACAAGCTAAGAGACCCGAGGCATCTAAGCATGTGGATGCTAGGATTGAAGGTTCTGTCCATCTTTCTGAGAAGAATCTAGTTACCATCCTTCAACTGAGTCTGCTCCTACCCCAGCTGAAGGAGCAATGGAGAAGGCCCTTCTTAGACACCAAACATTACTAAACAATTATCGAAATGGAAAGATTCCTCGATTTAAAGGCATAGAGACACCTGCTAAGGCAGAACTATGGCTTGATGACGTCAACAAGATGTTGAGAATAATACACGCACTAGCAGATACTTTGGGTGCACTTCACTGATTACTCCTTAGTAGACTATGCAAGACGATGGTGGAGAGTCATTTCTATGAAATTAGTAGATCATGTTCCATCGGATGTTTTTGAAGAAAGGTTCCGAGCTTACTTTTGTCCCTCCCATTTGAAAGAATTGAAGAGGAGGGAGTTAGCTTCTTTGACCCAAGGATCTAAGAATGTATGAGATTACCATATTCACTTTACGAAGCTGCTACGTTACTCCCCAGCTTTAGAAGCTTCACCACAAGAGTGTCTTACCAAATTTGTTAGCGTTCTTCAAGGAGATTTAAGAGAGAAGCTTGCAGGTTTTAGAGCCACCACTGTAGATGAAGCCATGGACATCGCATCCCGTATTGAGAGGGAGAGGGATGAAAACTGCCAAAGAAGAAACTTTCACTTTACTGGTGGACCATCCAACGTAAGACGAATTATAATCGAAGAGACAATCGTTATCATCCAGTCGGGTCAAATATAAGCTCGCCACAAACTTTGGGCCAGGAATTATCTGGAAGAATGGGTTTCTATAGACCTCCACTATATCCTCGCAACTCAGCAGCAGGAGCTAGCACCTCTATGGTTGGGTCTTCAGCTCAAACAGGAGCACGTGTGTGTTTTTACTATCATCATTAAGGCCACATCAAGAAAGATTGTCCGAAGTTGAGAGGTTCAATGTTTAAACCAACCCCAATTACCAGTATAACATCCACCTCGAGCAAAGGAGCAACACGCGGAGGAAGACATGGTAGCAGGTCATGGCTCGCAAGGAGCGTCTCCTACACAACAACCACCACAATGTGTTGCGGGTTCTAGCTTGCATAATCCTAATGGCCAGGTCAATGCAATCATTGAAGAACATGCCTACAATTGAGGCACAGTCGTACGAGGTACCGTTACTATTCATTCCAATTCAGTACATGCCTTATTTGATTCTGGTGCTTCACATTCACTTATTGTTCGACGGTTAGTACCCACTTTGGGTAAGATACCAGTAGAAGTACAACAGTCCTATCTGATCAAGGGACAAGGAGGACAAGTATTTATAATCTGAGAAATCCTGGATAATTGTATAGTAGTGATAGCAGGACATCAGTTACCTGTTTCACTACTACTAATAGAAATGGAGGACTTTGATCTTATCCTAGGAATGGATTGTCTAGAAAGACATCATGCATGTCTTGACTGTTTTCAGAAGACAGTAACGTTTCACCTTCCTAACTCGATAGAGTTCCAGTTCATTGGAAAGACATCCAATGATAATATCAAATATATCTCTACATTGAAGACACAACAGTTGTTAGAGCAAGAGTGCCTAGGTTATTTAGCTTATGTAACCACTACATCAGGGTCGATAGAATGATGGAAGATATACATATAGTGTGCGAGTTTCCTGATGTACTTCCAGAGGAACTACCTAGATTACCACCTGAGCGAGAGATTGAATTTGAAATTTATCTCATACCTGATACTCAACCCATCTCTATCCCTCCATATAGGATGGCACCGGCTGAGTTATGAGAGTTAAAGGTACAGTTGCAAGAACTGTTAGATAAAGGATTCATTCATTCTAGTACTTCACCATGGGGTGCACCTATCTTATTTGTCAAGAAAAAGGATGGGTCAATGCGGTTGTGAATTGAATATAGACAACTAAACAAGAAGACCATAAAGAACAAGTATCCTTTGCCAAGAGTAGATGATCTCTTTGATCAGTTACAGGGTTCAACTGTGTATTCCAAGATTGATTTAAGATCTGGATACCATCAATTGAAAATTAAAGATACAGATATTCCAAAGACATCTTTTCAAACTAGATACGGGCATTATGAATTCCTATATATTCCTTTTGTACTGACAAATGCCCCAGCAGCCTTCATGGATCTCATGAGTAGAGTATTCGAGGAGTTCTTTGATCACATTGTAGTAGTCTTTATTGATGATGTGCTTATTTACTCCAAGGATAAGTATCTGCATGAACACCATCTCAGGCATGCACTTGAAACTCTAAGGAAGAACAAATTGTATGCTAAATATAGTAAATGTGACTTCTAGCTATCTGAAGTATCTTTCATAGGCCATGTTATTTCTGGGGAAGGAATATCAGTTGATCCTACAAAGGTTAGTGCAGTGATGAGTTGGGAATGCCCGAAGACTGTCACAAAAATACGATCTTTTCTGAGATTAGCTGGATATTATAGAAGATTTGTGAAGGACTTTTCACGAATAGCAATGCCAATGACTAGGTTGACCCAGAAGGAAGTTCCATTCATATGGTCCAATGCATGCGAAACTAGTTTCCAAACACTGAAAGAATGCCTAACATCTGCACCCATCCTTACTCCACCCTCTAGGAGTGAAGGGTTTACAGTGTATACCGACGCATCTAAAGAAGGACTTGGGGCGGTTCTTATGCAACATGGTAAGGTAGTTGCGTATGCATCACGACAACTCAGGACACATGAGAGGAACTACCCAACACATGACCATGAATTAACTGTCGTAGTTTTTGCTTTAAAGATATGGAGATACTACATGTATGGTATTACTTTTGAAATCTTCGCCGATCATAAAAGCTTGAAATATCTGTTTGATCAAAAGAAGCTCAATATGAGACAGATACGGTGGCTAGAGTTGTTGAAAGATTATGATTGCACTATCTCTACCACCCTGGTAAGGGGAACATCGTAGCAGATGCCCTTAGCAGAAGAACTTATTCACTTGGGTTAGTGAGTGCTATCCAGTTCTGGGTTTTACTATCAACATTAAGTGAATGGAAGCCATTTGATAATAGTGCTGATACTATAACTATTCCTCACCGATACAAACCAGAGATCTGGGATCAAATAAAGAAATGACAGGAGGATGATCCAGTCCTTAAAGACTTGAGACAACAACTCCAGAAGAATGAGATAGAGGGATTCCAGATACAAGATGGGTTACTATATAACCATCACAGAGCTTGTGTACCAGACACACCTGAATTGAGGAAAGACATCTTACTTGAAGCTCATTGTTCTAGATTATCTATTCATCCAGGAATTATGAAGATGTATAAGGATCTTCATTCATACTTTTGGTTGCCAAGAATGAAGAAAGATGTTGCTGAGTTCGTGAACTCATGTTTTACTTGCCAACAGGTAAAATCTTCACACCAAAAGCCACCTGGATTGTTACAACCCATCCCTATATTTCAGTGGAAATGGGAAAGCATTTCCATGGACTTCGTTACTGGTTTACCTCAGATGACTGGTGGTAAAGATAGTATCTGGGTAATAATAGATTTTCTGACCAAGGTAGCACACATCATTCCAATAAGCTTATCTTTCACTCCAGACCAGCTTGCTGAGTTATATATTATACATTTGATCCGCCTCCATGGTATCCCAAAGGAAGTATTCACCTCACACTATTTGGAGAACTTCATAAAAGCCTTAGGTACACAGTTATGCTTGAGCACAACATATCATCCACAAACAGACGGTCAGTCAGAACGTATGATTAAGACACTAGAGGATATGCAACGAGCATGTGCCTTATAATGGAATGGATCGTGGACTAAACATTTGCCTCTTGCAAAATTCACCTACAATAATAGTTACCATACAAGTATTAGCATGGCACCATTTGAAGCACTATATGGATGAAGGTGTACTACTCCTTTGTGTTGGCAAGAAGTCGAAATAAAGAACCTTTATGATTCATATAGACTTCAGGAGACTCGGGAAGTTGTAGAGCTTGCTAGAAAAAGACTATTAACTGCCCAGAGTCGCCAGAAAAGTTATAGTGATACCAAGAGAAGAGACCTTGAGTTTGAAGTAGGCGATTTTGTATTCCTCAAAGTATCACCTATGAAGGGTGTTCAGAGGTTTGGCTTGCGTGGGAAGCTAGCACCCATATTCGTGGGTCCCTTCGAAATTATTCAACGGATTGGAAAAGTTGCCTATAGACTTGCACTTCCTCCACATCTTTCGGCAATACATGATGAATTTCATGTATCAAATCTGAGAAAGTATGTTAGGGATTCAGAACATAAGATAAGTTATGATGATTTACATGTTGAGCCAGACTTGGCATACTAAGAGATACCTGTGCAAATACTTGAAAGGGATACCAAGAAGTTGAGAAACAAAGAGGTGCCTCGAGTTAAAGTATTGTGACGGAACCAAGAGTTTGAAGAAGCCACATGGGAACCTGAGGCAGAAATGAGAGCGAAATACCCGTACTTGTTTGAATGATAACACTACGTATTCTGTATATGTTCATTATAAATGAAAGGATGTTCATTCTCTTTACGGTTATGTTTCAATCCTCTTTAAGGTTGTTATGCATGCATTTCTAGTCTCGAGGATGAGACTTCCTTTAAGGTTGTTATAATTGTAAAGCCATGAACTTGGCATCTCTCGGATCCTATATCATAAGATCCTCGTCAAGAGAAAACCAATGGAATTTATTTCGTGTGAATCAAACTTCGTTTCGATTTATTATGATTTTTGGAAGAAAGAGAAGTATGGAGGGTTAAGAAGCCATTAACCCATAATGATTGTCAATAATACTAATTAAGTGTGATCAAAGGAACTAATGACGGATTGAAAATCGGCAATGATCATTAGCAACACTAATCAATAATTAACAAAAGATAAGCGTAAACCGCGAAAGTTAAAATCGTGATTAGTGAAAGTTAATCACGATTAGTGTTAATTAAGCGTCATTAGCAAATCTAGAATATCTGGAACGTTCTATCTTAAGCCCCAAGTTTGGTATAAGTTTTGGCCAAAACCATGGCCCGCTAAACCATGGTTAAGGTCTAAACCATGGTTTTCTAACCATGGTTAGTGGTTTTTTGGAGCCTATAATTACCCCCCTACCCATTCATTCTTTACGATTTCCACTACCACCACCACCCAAGGGCTAGGGTTGAGAGGTCGGGAGGAGGAGTAGGAGGCGGGAAAAGAGCGCTAGCGAAGTGCTACCGGGAGAATGAGGAGGAGGAAGGTATGATCCTCTCTTAGTTTGCTTCGTAAGGTAGACTTTCTATTCATCCTCTTTTCTTCCGAGTTTTGTTCTTGATTCATTTTTCTTTCCGATTCGTTTCCTATTGTGGTTTGAGAGGAAATCTGTATAAGACCCTACTTAGGTGCGGGTTGCTGTGCACGTTAGTGAACCCTGTGATTCGTCACACATTTACTCACCTAAGACGCATGGTGTCTACCGATTCTCCATTTCTTATTGTTCTTTTTTTCCGCATTTATAGTTATTTTGATGGATAAATCCATGTAATACCCTAGTTCGGTGCGGGCGACTACGCACGTCAGTGAACCCTGTGATTCGTCACACATTCACTCACCTAAGACACGTGGTGTCTATCGATTCTCCATCGCTTGCAGTTTAATTATATTCATTCAATTTCGCTGTTGTTTTCCTTTCGATTGATTTTATAGAGGAAACTCTTTCCGTTTTTATTTTGAAATATGTTGCGATATAAGGGGAAACTCTGCCGAAATTTTCCAAGAAATATGTCCCGATATAAGGGGAAACTCTGCAAAATTTTTCGAGAAATATGTCCCGATACAAGGGGAAACTCTGCCGAAATTTTACTAGAAATATCACCCCATATAAGGGGAAGCTCTGCCGAAATTTTAAGAGAAAATATGTTCTTTGCGTTCTTCGTGTTCTTCGTGTTCTTCGCGTTCTTCGTGTTATTCGTTCGTTCTTCGTGTTCTTGACACGTTCTAAGCATTTTTGATACACAAATGAAATTCGATCATTTCAAGAGCCTTAAATCATCCTTTCTGAAAATGAAACACGATAAAGCACTGCTTATGCGAGAGAGAGCTCGATTGGGTAACGAAATCCTTCCTTTTACTATTGCGTTTTCATATGAGATCATTGAAATTTCTGATTTTATGTTCTTTACTATGAAGAACCCTAATTTGGTTATTTTTGAGAAAATATGAAAAGTTGCTTTGTGACTTCAACTAAAATAAGGTCTAAGCATTAAATTGATGGAGTGGTTTGGAAAGTTAGGGTTTGGAAGTTAAAATGAGCATAATTATGAGTATATAAATATATGAATTAATATATGTATAAGTTTATACTCAGTATTTTATGGTTATGTAAATATAAGGTTGAATTGAAGAATTACATCATGGGAATTAATGTGTTTGGAGTTAGATCCTGAAAAGGGTCGTGAGTCACGTTAAGGATGACTGGGAGTAGAACTACAGGTCGGGCATGCAACATGTAGGTTTGTTGAAAGGAACCCGTATTGGTGTTTCCCTACCTAGGTGGTACACGGTTGCCCTGTTATGATAAGTGCACACGAAATGAATGATTTGCAACGCGTGGTACCGGGAGCCAATATATTCGGGTTGAACGACGGAAGATGTGGTATTGCCATGTGGAGGCACGGGTGGTTCAATAGCGGCTGGGTCATGACAACATGTATTTTTTTTAAAGTTGCTAGGTTATGTGATTAAAGGTTAGCCTGAGGTTTTAAACAACCAGGTCCTCGAGGACGGTGTGCTCCTTTGTGTTCCAGGCTGAGGGTTCGAAACCCTAATTAATAAAAAAATGAAAATTATCAGGGTAGTATTGGAGGATTGCTTGAGGCGACGTGCGGCAGTATAAGCTCACCAGATCAACGCAATCTCCTATCCCGAAGTATTCACAGCTTCAGAGTCCAACAATGGTGGGGTTCCCCTGGACTAATCCCTGACGTATAATAGAAAAGGAATAGGACTTAAACTAATGAGAAGGAATGATACTTTTTTGTAATAACAAGTTTTCAAAAAATTACACAATTTATTTGCTTTTCTCTTCTTCGTTACCTAGCATTCGCTAATTTTTATCCTATGATTTATGGCAAACCCAACAAGTTTCGGTGATCCATCGCAAGGACTTTAAAAATCCATTCAGCATACATACTAGACATCCAACTAGCCATGGTAGCTTTTCTTTGTAAGGTAGTTAGTAATATTTCTGTGTATTTCCTTCAAGCTGATGTACATGTAAAGGGTTGTAGTGGGTCAATGGGTCATGTATACTTTATTTTGTGAATGGCAAAGTGTTGAAATACTTCCTTCTGAGTATTTTTATTTGCACTATGTTTCTGAATGTTAGTTGTGATTGTTGAATAAATTACTGCTGAGTAATCAGATCCGGATATGAGAGGATCCGACGGCTTGAGATTCAGGGTCGCGATAGGTAGACACACTGGTTACTGTCCATTCTTTTCTCCATCTCCTCTTCTTGAGATGGTTGTACTTGAACTTAAAATGGAATATCCCCGCTCCTCGAGGAAAGAGTTGCTAGATCGGGGGACTAGAGTTACCTTGTTGAGGGAGGTTGTTTCTTTGCTACTTTTGAGATGGGGAGCCATATTTCACTTACAATGTACAAGTAAAGATTCATAGTCATAGGAATTTGTGTATGTAGACTTGTTCTGACCTGACTCCTGAGGAAATCTGAATAGGAGTCTTATGGAACTTAGAGGTTGTTAAGTTTTAAATCCATTTCCCATTAAGGTTCTGCCACACTAATAATCAAAAGGTCTGACAGAGCTCCATAGTACAATTTTATGAACATAAGTTTAATACTCAATATTGTCTTAATTTCTTTATTTTTCCTTTTTTTTCTTTTTATTCACTTATTCTTTCAAATAAGTGTTTTCTAAGCGACTAGCAAAGGTAAACCATAGGGGGATGATGAATCTGCATTTTGTCATCTTTATTCATTTATTTTAGCTTAAAATCACTTATTTGACACATGTATATAATACTAACTCCATATTCTTACTGACTTGCATCTGTTTGTAAATATTATACATTTATTACTATTTTAACCTAAAATAAGTAAATAAAGAAAGAAAGAAAAAAATAAAGAAAAAACATGAAGATTGTATATATGTAATAGATACAGGCTGACCCGAACCCCGAGAGATGGTCAAGACTTGACCTGATCGAGCAGGAATAAAGTAGCGGGAGATAAGGTCCTTAATCAAAAAAATCCAAAACAAATGTCGACGTGTATATTTGTAAACTTACAATGTTTTATTTGTACATAAATTGACTTAAAATTTAATAATTTTCAAAACAAAAGTTGGAAATAAAAATGTTTCCTAATTAATAAAAATGTTTGCAAAATAAAATCATGTACAAAATAAAAGCAACCAACACCTGGAAAAAAACATTAAATGATAATTGAAAGACCAATTCCGGCTCCATATGAACTCAAATTGAACCAAATTTACTTCTATTGTATTCTAAATTAAAATATCTTTAAAATGGTTGATTTCATAATTTTTAGAGTTACGGTTGAAAAGTCGTTTTCTGGGGCAGTTTGTGCAATTGTACATATTGTATTTGTAAATATTTTTGCTAATTATTTAAAATAAAAATAAAAAATAAAAATTTTAAAACAAAAAATGAATTTCCATTTTTAACATTGTATATAATGTAGCATATGTATATAGTATATGTATATAGATGCTATTCTTAAATAACCACCAGAAAAAAATAAAAAATTAACATTTTTTATTCAATTTAATTAAGTGAAGAAGATACAACAAATAATTTTTGTAAATAATTTTAATTTTATCTCATTTCAAAATTTTTCTCTTATCTCTTATCTTCATTCAAAATTTTAAAAATTCAAACTCCATTCTTTATCTATTGATATGGCTCCGTCTCCCTCATTTCATCTGTATCAAACTTTGGTGAGTGGAGACTATTCTCCGAGAGCTATCTTGTCGGAGAAGGGTCCCTAGCCTCCAAGATGTCTAGTGACAGCGACTCGGCCTTCATCGAGGCGATGAAGGTCTTTTCTGCTCCTATGGTGAGATCCATTTTCTCTTATTTTTAACCTAGGCAAATCGTAGATTAATTTTCATTTTTTTTGTTTTTTCGTTGTCATTGTCTTTCCTCTAGATCTTAGAATCCTTCACGATTTGATTTACCTCGATCTCGATTTTTCATCTCACATCTCGACCTCTACACATTCTCATTCTACCTTGTACAATCTCCCACATCTGACCATGCATGGTGGTCAGAGATCCCATTCCATCCACCATTTTTCTCGAAACCACACTCGTTCACATCTTCCGTTTTGATTTTGGGATAGGGCCATCATGCTCGCATCCTATTTTGTTTAACTATTTTGTTTATAATTAAAAAAATAAAAAAATATATAGTTCTTTTTATAGCATTTGTTTTACAAGATAAAATAAAAAATAACAAATAAAATAGAAAATAAAACATTTTAAAAAAAATTTACTGTTTCTGTTTAAAAAATATTAAAAATTTTATTTTTTTCTCTATTTAAAAAAAAGGGGCAACAGGCACCGCCCTCCAGCCGTCGACATTGCCCACCGCCTCCATCCATCCCATGCCGCCCAGCGCTCAGTCCGCACCGCCTGTGTGGGCGCCAACCCTCACCGCCGTGGGAGAGCACCCACCTCCGCCAGTTGTTCCCATATCTGTTGTACCATGCAGAAGTCCCCCTACCGTGCGCCCTCGGCCGAGCTGGGCATGTGTCACCCAGCGTCCACACCTCTGTTGCCCGACACCGCCGCAGAGCGGAGGAGCAACTCTGTCGTGAGCTCGACCCCTTCACCATTTACTCGTTCACCTCAGATCTCGAGCACCACAGATCCACCACCCATACCACCCATGGGAGCATGCATGGCCATCCTTGGACGCCGTCGTGAACCCGCGTAAGACTGATCTCCTATACCTTCATCATTATTCCGACGCTGGAGACCTCTCGCAGTTCATGTTCATCCGCAAGCTCCTCCTGGTGCGACCACTTCTGCCGTGACCGTCGTCCGTGAAGGCCGTCACCCTTCGATCTGCGTCTGCCCCTCCCTTGCGTGGAGGCAAGAACGAAAAGAAGAAAAGGGGCGACCCTTGTTCCCCTTCTATTTTGTGGTGCACGAAAGAAGAGGAAGCCCTAATTTTGGGGGAAATTACAATTAACCCCTGGAAATTTTGAAAATTTGGGCATACTCCCATGCAACTCCAGATCTCGTGTTTTGCACGCAACTTGTGGGTAATTTGCACTTTCTACAAGTATTTTATTTCTGTTATCCTTCAGTCCAAAAACATAAAATATTTACATTTCAGTCCTTGAATTTCCAGACTTTATTTTGCATGTTCTTTTTATTGAAATAAATGTTTTCATTACTCTAAAAATTCTACAAAATAATATGTATATTCCTGTATTATTCCTCTTCATTGTATAAAAATTTCATGGCTTTTATCTCCATTTGATATTACTAAAATATCAAAAACTATGTCATTTCCTCTTATTGAAATTCAAAACATCATAAGAATTTGGATATTGCTTCAAAATAAAAAAAAAATATCAGTTTTATTTTATTGTCTTTTAATTCCTATTAAATTTTCGTGCAATAATTCTTTTCAAAACTAAAAAAAAAATCTTAGAAAAATCACAGAAAAATCTATAAAAATCTAAAAATCATGATTTCACTTCTTGTTTGTAGATATTTGTCTATATTTTGGCATAAAAATAGTCTCTAGGAGGTTTGGATTTATTTTTTTTTAAGTTGCAAATTACTCCAGGTTGTGCACTGTTTATCCTTTTTATCATTGTTTGATTTTTAGAAAAATAACAAAAAACATCTGAAAATTCTACAAAAATTCCCAAAAACATTTCAAACTCTTTAAAACCCGAAAATATGTTTTTCTATAATTTTTTGGACATTTGTGACTATTTTGAAAAATACAAAAAAAGTGTAGTGTGTATTTCCTCCCTTGTGTATATTGTTCCTTATTTTTTAAAATAAAAAATGGCAAAAATCAAAGTCTTTAAAATTTTGAAAATTAGAAATTAAAAAAACTAGAAATAAAAAAATAAAAAATTAAAAGATAAAAAATTCACAAAAACCAAGATAGTTTTCATTTGAGATTCCCTTTTTCTTTTAATTGATTTTCAATTATTTATATAACCCTCGAGAATTGTAGCCTCCCTGAGTTCTATCATGTTGCTATAAAGGTAAATAAGTAGTAAAAATTTAGCTCGCGTCATTATTCTCTTGTAATTTATTTTATAGATTGAGAAAAAATTGTTTATTTATTGCGGGATATTTTAATTGCAACGACCACTGCGCATTTATTTTCACATCTAGATTTCAAAACCCGAAGATCTCGTTCCAACACCTCTCCACCCTTCGTTGCTCCACTAGCATCTAGCTCCATAAGCCTCCATTGTCTAGTGCCACTGGGTCGAGGCCCGAGGCCCCCGCGCACATGCATGGCACGTGCGTTTTGGGGGACCTTTTGCAATGATGCCCTCGGAGATTCGTTAATTTGCTCATCTACCCCCACTGATCCAGGGCACGTGAATAACACGTGTTACTGGGAATTTTGCATAAAACCCCTCTTAAGGCTTGGTAATTACATAAATGCTCTTTGTGCATGAATTTTTTATTTCATTTCCTGATATTGCATTTTGACCCTTGACTTTATATGCAATTTTGAACCTCTATTTACATCATTTTTTATTAAAATAATTAGAGTTGTTTTCTTCAATTAAAAATCTATATTGTGGCACATGATCTATATTTTTATTCTTAGTGATTAATTAATAATGAATATTTTTGTGGAAAATTGCATATTTTGCACAATCTTTGCTAAAAAATCATAGATAATAAACCAGTGCTCGAAAAATTATAGAAAATTCAAGGATAATAGAATTAATTGAAATTTGCATGGTTCCCAAAAAGAATTGTGTTTGAATTCCCATTTTGCTATATAAAAATCATTTTGTGCATTTCAATATTTAATTTTTAAATAGGTATTAAACTCCACATTTTCAGGTTTTAGGATTTTTCTAGGATAGTTCATTTATTGATCTACCTTGGATAATTTTATGCCTTAAAAATAATAGGCTTAATATTTATTATAATTAATTATTACAATTCACCTTGTTTGCATTCATAAATTTATTATTTATTGACCTTGCATCCAAAAATCTAAAAAAATAGTGCATTTAATTCACCAAAATTAACATCTTGGCCAAGTTTTGTAATTTTTTTGATATCGTTTAACCAATAATAATTTTTATAGTCCTTAAAATTGGCCCTCATTTCATTTTTTTATTTCAAAAATTGCATTAAAAATAACAAAAATATTCGCCTGGAAGACCGCACATGAAATTTGATAGACATTAATATAAGTTATTCCTTTGTCTCCTCGAGTTCAACCTTGGGGCTTGCCAAGGATAAATAAACATAAAACCACTTCGATTAAAATTGGATTAAATAATTATGTGGTTATTTTCTTGATTGATTACGATTACCTGCCTACAATAAAATGACATCATTATTTGCGCACATTTAATTCTTAGAAATTAATAGAGGATTTCTCACACTCGTCAGATGGCACCATCGCCGGGGAGGCAAATGACTTAGGTTATTGTTTATAAAATTAGTGTTAGGTTTTCCACACACTCGGGTTGTCTGATCCCTTAGTTGCATCCGTGTACATTTCCCATTTTTTATTTTTTTCTTTCTTCTTTTATTGCGTTTATTTTATTTTCTAGAACTTATTTTCTTATTCTATATTTGGTTATTTTTTTGTCACTGCACACGCTCTCTCTCTTATTTTTTTGTGCGAGAAACCCGACATATGTAGAGTGATTCTCTCAAAACCGACGCATCTTCACCGACCACCGAAAAATTCCATAAAATTAAGATCAACTCGAGTTGTGAGAGAGCATAGAGTCTAGGATTTATGTTCTGCAATTTTAATTATTTGTGATTAATTACTCATCTACTACAATATTCGTTTGGACTCTCACATGTGTAACAAGACCTAAAAAAATTTCGGTGGTGTGTCATGGCATGTTTCACTCTCTGGTGATAGTCGGGCTCGACTTGAATGGTTCATAGGTTAGACATGCACTTACAGCTATTAGAGCTACTAGGATTATTTTCTGTGCACGTAGAACCTAGGACCACACTTCACTTTAATTGATGCGCATATTAGATCATTCAACTTAGTAAAAAATTTAACTCAATTCTTCACAGCTAATAGAACTTTTTGCTAGGTGTGGTTTTGTCAGATTACATTCCATATAGAATAATTTTTTTAATTCTTGTATTGCATCCCACATGTAGATTGCGAGGAATCACTGTAAGTCTTCTAACTGATCATAGATCATTGGTTTTCAATGAGCATCGACTTTTTCCAAATTTCTCGCTCTTGTTTTGTCACTTACAATTTAAAAGGAAATTTGGACTAGACATTAGACGTGCATTTGTGCTCACCTATTTACTAGTAATCACCTACATAAAATTGAGACTACTAAACAAGATCAACTAAATTAAACAATAAAATTGATAATTTTTAAAGGAGAACAACCTCGTCCTTAGATTAATTTATCTGTCTGAGTGAGCAAGAGATGACATTCAATGATAGAGCAAAACTTCGAGATTTTCATTCAGACTACCGATTCTATAAAAGTGATTAGCCACTTCTCAATGAGGAAACATGGGTATCGTTTACGGTCCGTCTTTCCTTAGCAAAGTGGGTGGTTTAAAGGACATTATGTAAGGCTTCGTCCTTAAATAACGGTAGTTGTTTTATGGTCCGTACCTACACCCATACTTGTTGAAAGTAGGTGCAATTAGTCGTAAAAATTGAAGCCAGTCTTTAAGAAAATTTCCAGTACCTAACAGCTTGCTAATTCTTTTCCAAGATTGAATTTATCACTAACTAAAAATTGAAAATATAATTGGACAAAACTCTTGCGGCCTTCATTGTCCAAGTTGGTGAACCTGGGGTTCGTATTGTGTTTGCATTAGTGTGCGTGAACTGAGCTCGAATATCAAAAAACCACACACTTAGGCCATCGCTCTACTAGATTTAAAAATTAGGGTTTCTTCTATTAAGTATCCTACGCACTTGAACATTTTCAACCAAGATCCATTATCTAAGCTCATCCACCTTATTTGAAATTTATGGGATATTGGTCTCTGTATCCACCCTATCATTTCTTTTCGATCAAACCCCAATCATCTAAACCCTCTTCTTCCAAGCATCCTCCAACATTCGCGGAAGACTCTCACCCACAGATGAATCCAGTCCACTCTATTAATTCCAATCCAATATACTCGGATCATCTGATCAAATTCAACACTCCTTTGAAATTACCACCTCCCCCACCCTTTTTTATACATTATCAACTTCCTTTCCTAGCTGACCCATCTTATTATTGATTTCTCGCCAGAAATCATGAACCATTTGAAGAGTAATCTACAATTGAGGCAAATGACTGGTAGAAATACCAATCCCAACAATGTTCATTCTCTCCTAATCGTAATGTTGGGACAGATCAACACTTCACATATACACTCCAAACTAGATCTTAGGGAATAACGTGATGACCCAACCCAATCGAATGGAGCGGCCTGCATCCAATAATCATCCACAGTGGATTGAGCCCAATGATCAAATCTCAATTAACCAACTCATATACTACTCCTTCGGACAACCTACACATACATAGGATTAGACTGATGACATTGATACACATGAACCATGTATGTTGACTTCACATTTGACGATCCGACCATTCACGACCATAGAAATGGACTCCACTCTACCCAGCATTGCATGCCTGAGTCACAGTATGTAGAGTATGAGACCTACAGATTTCCACAGAATCCTCCCCTAGAACAGACTCCGCTAAGGATTGATCACGAAAAGTTTTTCGAGGATGAAATGTTAAGACAGAGAGGGGATATATTGAAAGAATTTCTGCCTAACTTGTGGATGAAAATGGAAGACAAAATGTTTGTATCTCAGGTTGAAAATCCAGAGAATACTCAGAAACCCATAGACTCTTTACACCCTAGGGATGACTTTGATAGCAACACATATGCATATTATGCCCTTATGGATGACTTTGACTCTACATATCTAAGCTCCTCCTCTACTGTGGAAAGCATCACAAATACACACCACAACAAAAAGACCTAAAAATTAAAAATACAAAAACACCGAAAAAATGAAAAATATAAAAAAAAACCATTAAAATTGAAAGTGGAGAGGATTTAAAGATTTTAAATCCTACTTTGAGGAAAGCACTGGATAAAAGATTGAATTTTGAACATCCCTGAAATCAGGCCATTGAACACTTCCCTGACCTGGAAAGATTTGTAAAGAGTAAATTGATGCTGAAAAAGTCGTGCGGGAATAGAATAAAGATCAAAAGACATATATTATCAATGGTCACCTCTTTGATGATGAGAAGAAAGACCAAGATCCACAATGTGAAGTGGTTGCCTCGATTTGACTGTGGAATAGAAGGCACAACATTCACCCATGTTGGAATCGATGATGAATCACCAATCAACATCCACCTGACCTCTGTGTTTGACAAGTTCAAACTCGAACCAATCAGGAAATCAAGAGAGATTGTTTAGTTGGCTGATCGATCTATAAAAAGACCGAGAGGAACAATTTCAGTCATCATCACAATCCAAGGTGCTCTGCTCAAAGTGGACTTCAGGATCATTGATATTTAGCATCAAGAAGAATTCACCTAGTCTCCAATCATTCTTGAAAAGCCATTCTTAACCTTAGCTAAAGCAACTATAGAATGCGAGAATCGGGAAATCAATTTTACAAAATTGGAATCACTTAGATCTCATCCAATCTTTGAGGAAACATGATATACCAAAGCAACCCACAAAGCCGCCAACAGCCGTGACCATTAAGCGGCAGAAGAGCCCCGCCCCGCTACTACAACTAAGATAATGGTTGCTGAGCATACCATTAGTTCAGAGACTCATCTGATCCTCCCATTCCTCTCTACTTGCACCTCAATCCTAACATCATAAATCCTACGAAAGAACACCTGATACAAGACCTTTACCATGTCTATGGTGATTATGATGAGGAAACTCAAGCATGGTCTTACCCTAAGTCGGACAAGACCTCCTCTGACTGGCTCGATCAAATTGATCGGACATAGGAATGCACCAACGCCAGGTCAATTGAGATCAAATATGTGCGATGTGCACTGACCAAGGAGGAATATTTCAATGGCTATTCATCTGAAGACCCAATGTGAGCACCTCACTCCATGGACCTGAACCTTCACAGAGAACACGGACCAAAATACCAATTCAAGCTGCTCATTCATCTAATCACGTATCTGGTAAACCGACTAAGAAAGTTTCCTTTGATACATCGAAAAAGGAATCTTCTGGTAATTCCTCATCAGGTCTGGATAAGTTAATACTTATTAGTGAGCTCAGTTCGGCGATCTGAAGCCCTATCTAAATAAGCATGCGAATATCGACTCTCGTTGGATGACTCCTTGCCCTCACTACTATTCCTAGAGAGTTGATTCTCCTAGTCTCATTAAATACAATGGAATAATTTCTATGACCATACTAAATTGGTGCTTCAGAATATTCATTATCCGAGGATGAGGAAATTGATCACAAGACTAAGCGCATCTTGATTACGCAACTTAAAAATAAGAATATTTGGAGTACCTCGACCTTCAAGTATTATACTTCTGAGGATAACTCCGACGTCAGCTGGGAATATTCTGATTCATTGCTTCATCTTCTTACTATCAAAACACAATCCAACATGCTTTTCTGAGGATAACACTGGTGATAGTTCGGACTTGTCTGCTTCATCTTCTTTCAAACATTATGACCTCTCCCCACAGGCTCACAAAAAGATCTGTCGAAAACCTCCTTAATCATCGGCAACCTTCCCTCCTGACCACATCGATTCCCTTGTACTTCATCTTCCTCTACTTAGGCCATTACCTAAGTATAGGGGGGGACCGATGCCATATGTACATGCCACTCTCCTCATCTGCATCTTCCTGCAACTGCCGCATTTCCACCCTTCTTCCATACTTAGGCTGAGTAGATCCTAAGTATAGGGGTACTCGATGCCCACCGTATATACTCTCCTCATTTAAATTCCACGCCCTCGTCCACCTTATTTTTTTCACCCTTCTTCTCTACTTAGACTATCCACAACCTAAGTATAGGAGGTGGGCCGAATTCTGTTTTATTTTTTCTCCTTTTCTTTTCACCCTCTTATGCTTAGCCCGAGCTATGTCTTCTCTACGCTTCTTATGCTATGAGGACAAAACACTCGCTAAGTATAGGGGGTGTGTATATACTCTGCATATATTTTACCCATACCTCATACTTGTGTGTAAGTCTATATTCTTATTTACGATATGGGTAACTTACTTTTACAATCTATAAAAAAACTAAATTTTGTGTTTTGTACATCTTACATTGCATGTGTAACCTAAAAATCAGCTTCTTATTCATTTTGCATAAAAAATCAAAAAATTTAAATAAAATATATCCTTGCATTAAAAAATCTCATAAAAAAGCTTGTTTGCATTTCAATATCTGCACTTCATCTAGCATTTCATGCATCTATGAAAAGCCCTTGAGTTCTGAACTGAGTTATGAGTAGAAACTTAGAGTGGTCTGGACTTGACCTTAATCCACCTAATTTTCAGAGGAACTTCGTCGAGAAATAGTATTTTAGAAGCTTCCAGTCTTTGACTTAATTTTTTAAAGTTCTAAGTGACAACATGCATAACTTGACTCTTAGTGTCTAAATTGGTCATCTTATTCTGGATGCGACTCGAGAATAGGGAAATAATTTGTACTCTCGTACTATGAACTTAGCTCAACTCAAACGGGGTGTTGGAAGATTGTAAAGCTTCGGAAAAGGGATAGATTGCTAGGCACATTTTTTTGTATGACCCCATAACATGTACAGAAAAAGATTCCATATCCGTAGGGGCACAATAAGATCCATGCAGAACTACCAAAATCCAAACAAAAATAAACCAACTACCAAATAAATGTTCGATAAAAAAAGGTCCAAGCTTCAAGACAACTTGCAGATTTTGGTGGGAGTCTTGGCTAAACTGGCTGTCTTTACAAGGAGAGGTGACTATATTGGTCACCCTCCAGTTTTCCCCCTTTTTGATTGTAAGCACAAAACGACAAACCTCAGAAGGAAATACCTGACTCCCCAAGGATGAGTACTTGGGGGAGAGGTTTGCATGGTTGTCCAGCATTCTAGATGGGAAGAGATAAAACCTTTCAGACACATGAGTCAATTGTTCAATGTTCATGGGGTAAGCTTTGGGAAAATGATTGATCTAAGATGACTTCTGAGCTGATACTGTGACAATGATGTGTAGAACTTGAAGGCTGCTGATTTTTAAAAGGGATTTTTACCCGACAGACCCTATAATCTGTGCCAATGACCTCTACGACCTTTGAAACATCGATATTCCTCCCTCGACCCCATAAACTTGCTCCATCTTACCCCACTAACCCAACCGTTATATTTACACATCTAGAGTAAACTTCCTTAGGTTAAAAATGAGTTAATCTAACCAACCATGATTGGATGGCTAGAATTAAACAAGAGAAAAAAATAGATTGGGGGCTCGAGCTGGGGAGGCGGCAGGGTCAGGGGAGGCTTCAAGCGGCACGGGGGGGGGGGGGGGGGGGGGTGCTTCGAGCAGGGGAGGTGGCGGGGTCGGGGGAGGCTTCCAGCAGCACGGGAGGGGGGCTTCGAGTGACGGTCTGGGTGGGGGTCTCGAGCAGGAGACCCGCGAGTGGAGGGGGAGCTTCGAGCAGGAGTAGAGGAGGCGGTGCCCGGGGGGTGGCTGTGGGGGCCTCGAGCACGGGAGGCAGATCCCCAGGGGGGAGCTGCAGGCGGATGCACACTAGGGGGCTCAAGAAGGGGAGATTCGACACAGGGGGGGGGCTTTGACCTGTTGGCGGCGGGGCCTCAAGCACGGGAGGCGGCGCCCGGGGGGTCTTCAGGCGGATGCACAACAGGGGTCTCGAGTATGGGAGATTCGACGCAGGGGCGGGGGTGGGTGGTCTTGGACGTAGCGTGACCCGACCGGGGGGAGGTGGATTCGAACTGGGGCTTCGGCCGGTGCGACACGGGCCGGGGCTTCGAGGAGGACGACGGGGAGGGTGAGGGGGTGGGAAACGGATATGGAGAGGAGGGAGAGGTGGAATATCATTCACTGTAAATTTGACAAACAAAATGGGTATAGTGTAAAACCTATAACGAAATCCGGTTAGTTTTAACGGGTAAATGGATGGGGGATAACCAGTAGGGGAAGGGTCAGCAAGTTTACGAGGTTGAGGGAGGAATATCGTTATTTCAAAGGTCGTAGAGGTCATTGGCAAAGATTATAGGGTCTGTCGAGTAAAAATCTCTTTTTTAAACCCCTAATTCTCACAGGAGTTCCACCAAACTAATAATCCAAAGATCGGGTCTAGCTCGATTTTCACATTCTGCTCATGGTCTTGGTACGGAACCCAGACTCATTTCACCTCATTTCATTCTAGATGCTCAGGGACGAGCATATCTTAAGTATAGGGTGTTGATGAATCTTTGACTCATTATACTAAAAGTGATTAATTAAGCCCAGTTCCCCAAAATTCATCTACTTTTTATCCATTATCTTGCATAATTAGCATTCATTCATATGTAAATAATAATTGTATTTTATCATTCATAATTATATAAAATAAGAAGTCAAAAATCTCAGCCAAATTGACATGTAAAATAAGCTAATTCCCATTATTTTTAATTACCTCATGCAAACTTCAAATCACCTGAAACCACCTCCATTGTGTACACATTACTAACTATGAATAAAGATAAAATACAAGAAAAAACACTAACTGAAATAACTGAGAAATAAACCCAAACCCTTATTTCAGATCGGTTGGACTAAAATGTTGATGTCTTCCTCATACAGTGTTTGATTTAATCCTACTCACTTTTAAACTAATGTACATTAAATTACCTTTAAAACAAGACTAAGTTCAAGTGAATCAGAGCTCTTATGTCAAAATTAGGTTTGGAACTCTTTTGTACATTGTGTATTTTACCTAATTTTGACCTATTATTTTATATATGTAATAAACCTTTTTAATTTCATTTCTTTTTCATTTATTTTATTTAACAATTTCTTATTAAAATACGAAAAAATCTAAACCTAAAAATCCATAATCAAAGAAACTAACTAAGTCCGAGTCTTCACTGACAGTTTGTACAAAGGTTATCTTTTTCGTACTCTATTTTATTTTTTCGTTTTCTTAATTGATAAAAATCCAAAAATTAGATTAATGTGTGATTATTTCCCTTGGTTTTTACCATATTTTTATCCTTATTTTATCTTAATTAAAAATGACAAAAAAATTACAAAACCCAAAAATCAAGGTATTCTATATACATAAAGTACCCAAAAAATATCACATTGTGCAATTGACATATTTTGGTGTTTCCCTACATAAAAGTTGTAATCTCATCGAGATGATAAACTTTTGTGAACAAAAGTTTTCAATCGATGGTTGTTTGTTATTTCTTCCTATTTATCTTTGTCTTTTATTTTGAATTTTTGGGAGTTGACATGTGGCCGCTCCTGGAGTCGTCATGTATCACTCATTTCTTGCATTATTGTGGCTTATTAATTATAACAAATTTTAACAAAAAAATAAATATTAAAAAATAAAAATATAATAACTATAAAGATGACACGTGGATCAATCTGGACCGCCCGATTTCA